>CM056742.1:185599513-186199513 GCA_029851415.1 Eretmocerus hayati
AGCAGTGCGTATGTATATTTTGCGGCGTGAAAACGGTCCCTCACAATCACACTGCGCAAACAGGAAAAAAGCACTTCAAGATTTTATAAAAAGATAGGCGCGATGTTTTTTCGGGTGCGAAAAGAGTAAATCAGAAACGGATTCGGGAGCTTCTGGCGATAAGCCGAGGCTCCTTGACCCTCTCCTCAAGTTTTGCGCTGGTTATTATGTCGTGGCGCAGTTAAACTAGAGCCACTCTACAATCGAGGTGAAGTTCATCAGATGCGTCCCGAGAGTTAGCATGATATCGATTTGCAGTATTTTTATATCTAATGTAATGCCACTCGTTTTGTCCTTTTCAATCCTGTTTTTTTTTCGGATAGTTACGCTCTATTTTTGAACCGATAGGCGGGGTCCGGTTTGCAGTAGATTTCATACACAATTGAGCACTGAACCAGTGCATAATTACAGCTCAGATGGGAGTATGTAAAATTATGCGGGAAAAAAATTTATCCTATAGAATGGAAAATACCCGATAGAATTTTTTACGATTCGAAGATAGCTTTGAAAAAAGTTATCTAGACTTCGTAATACTGTGGTTTGGTTCAGAGGAAGAAGGGTGTTGAGGCCACAGATACATACCAAGATACTCGGTGACTTTTTGAGACAAGAAAAATTACTGTTAGGAAGAAGATCGCGAGAAAAAAGGCGAGGAAGGAAAGACGGTCTCAGTTTTAGAAAAGGTTTTGGTTGCTGGAGAGTAAGCAATGTGTACACACTGCACACATATGCAGCTCTCAACGCGTATGACTCAAGTGCAAGATGAGGTCGTTTTCTACGCTCGACTTTCCAGTGATGCTGTCATTATACGATGCGGAAACTCAAGATAGTATAGTGCCATAATGCTGCTTCTAAAGCTATTTTTCAAATACCTTCTTGACGCAGAAGTCGATTAAAGTCGAGGCCTAGAATCTAAGTCTTTAGCCAAAAGCGTAACTTTTTTATCGCACCTTGCTGCAATTTATTTGAAGAAATGAATTTTTTACCAAAATTTTAGTGGACTATTCAGCTTTAAATAGATGCTCATCATGTTCATAAAAGTAATCAAATGATGAGATAGCGTATTATCTTTATGCCGGGCTATCTTTTTATTCACTCAAGACACTGAACTATTTAATCCGATAATTTCACTCGAAAGACTTCAACAAGAGTATCCCTGAAGAAATGAAATTTTCAGCTTTGGGAAGGTTTAGCGTATAATTTGGGATCAGAGCGAAATGGAAAGCGTTTGGAGCCTCATACTCTTTGGAAGATTCTAACTCTGACATTTACACCTTAGGCTGAACACGAATGTTCAGATCACAAGCACGAAGAGACAATATCCCTGATGTATATTCTACCACTTCAGTTTTTGTCGATAAATCATCAATCCTCTTATTCTTATCAAGATGAGATTTTTCGAGGAATTTTTTTTTTTTTTCAAAATCTTGCAAACGGGAGTGTGAATATTGGATAAAATTTCTCACACAAAAGCGTCACATGGAGTCTATCAACATTTAAACATACTTGACAAGCATACAAAAAAAACGCCAGTACTTGGTACGAAACATTGAGAAACTGGTCACAAAATCAGCCCACTCACTTTCTTCTAAAAAAAAATATATCCCGAGACGGTACCTCCGAAATCCTCACAAAAACCGTTTGGAGTGGGACAAGCAAATATTTTCAGTAAGTAGCATCAAGTGCCCATCGGCGCGGGCATGTGGTCAAATTACACAGACTTTCAAGCGAGAATCAATATAGATATACAAGGGAAGCATGTGAAGCAAGTGCGACTAAAGCTGCATTTTGAAAATGCGATTTCTCACAAGGAGCATCCGCGGGAGACGCAAGCACAAAGATGGGAGTGCTTGGATCCGCTGGTCGTCCACAGTTTTGACATTGCAATGCTGCACTTGAAAAACTTGTCAGTCCAGATAACTGTAGGAGTCCGGTAGCCCGGTGAACCTCCGCCTCACTTCGAGGTATTTCTTCATCATACACGTATGGGTCATCATCTTCATCCTCGTCGTCATGAATCTCGTTCTGAAGAGGACAGACCCTTTCCACATCTATTACATCTTGGCGAAGAGTATTTTGTTCATTTGGTGGAGGGACGATGTGCTCCGTTGGTACGATATTCAGATTATCGTCCAGGCTTGTTTACTGAGTTAGTCACTCTTCTGTTTTTACTATTAATTTTGATTGTAGATTTTCAGCGTTAGTTCAGGTGAGTTTTGATGGCATTCTTGACCTCAGGCTACTCTACACTCGAACTCAGCGAAGTAGAACGACAATAATTCGGTCTCGACTGCTCGTGATTCTGACGTGCAGATACCTGACTGCTGATGATCATGCCTGTGGCGTGCAACAGTTTTACGATTATTCGCCTTGAATTGCTTCCGTTTCACGATCGAATCGACGATGAGACGAGTTACGAGCGTTGTTGTCGTTGTTGTTATTGTTGATGTGAACCTGCTTTTGATTTTTCAGTTACAACCATTTCCGTTCTGATCATTACATATTTTTAGCTGGTTCATTAGGAGATTCGAGATCCAATTGACTAGTTATATTAATATAGAATTACAGTTTTTCATTTCTAGAATTCCGACTAGCTGGAAAATTTGATATTTCACTCTATGGATTTCAGCTGAACTGAATACAGGCGTTTCGACGAGGAAAACTTGTGGTAAAAATGCGTCGTTATTTTTTGTTTCCCAAATTGTTGTATGGTGGTGCGTCATCTAATCTTTGACAATTATCTGTATGTACGAATCAAATAAGTGACTAGGTTTCGAAGGATCAATTTCAATCTTTTACAAATTATGAATAGTAAATACACTCTTCAGAAGTCAAAATTTAACTTGCATCGGAAACCCTCAATGAATGCCTAATCTCTTTCAGACAGGATATGATTCTTCAATTCGAAATTCTCAAATTCGAATCCACTCTGTGAAACCTTGTATTCCCACTACACGTTGAATTTTGCGACCACAGAAAACCGTATAATGCAAAGTACCCGACTCATTGAGACAATTGAATATCCATGGGATCAGATGTCATTACTCTTTCACTGTCTAGAGAGTTCGTTCACACTCGTTTCGATCACTCAGCCCTTCGAGACTTCTATAATCCTTTTAGATGTATTTATCTTACCTATGCGCTATAGTGCATCTGTGTGACCATCTCATACGTGGATGGCATATGTCCGACGAAGCTGCGTGAGCTAATGCATCCGGATGAAGAGCAAGAAAAAAAATCGAGACAAGAAAAGCCTACCGAGCTCACTTATGTGCCAATGAAAGACCGATGCAGTTTGCGGTTACATCGGGGATTGACGTGTCTCTAAAGTACGTGCAAAGTTCGTCGACTGCTCAGACTCGCGGTTTATGTGCAAGGCCAAATAGTAACCTCGTGTATGACGATTCGAGTTAACGTCTCCCATGCGAATATATCAAGACAATGAACTAGGCCTATGTGAACGAAAAGAGAGTAGAGAAATGAAATATCAGGGTTTCACTTTTAAACGTTGAATGCAACATGTAACTTTAGAATTTCTTTTATGGGCCATCCGTAATCCTTGAGATGCATGCAGATAGTGAGGCAATGAAAAATTGGCGGTCACGCGATATTGATCAGATCAACGGTTTATTCACGAATTGGTCCATTGGCCAAGAGCAACATTTTCAGGTTTTTGATGATTTTTTCTAATCCTGTCAGTCACCTTGGCATTATTCGAATTGGAAGTATTTGGGAAAAAATTTAGAGGCTTACGAAACAATTGGTTGTTTTTCAGGTTATTGAAGTCTAAATTCGATGAGAAATGAAATCGTTTAATGAAAGAATTAGCCGGGGGAAAATGTACGGTGGAGAGGAAAATTGTCGAATCACTAAATATTAAATCACGAAATCGTTAAATTACATGCTAAAAATAACGAGCGTATAGATGTTATGAAGGGATCATATTATTGGTTGTAAAAGCTTTCATTCATCATGGAAATGTAGCGTTCCCAGATTTATCGTTTAAAATTCAAATTGTAAGCTTCCCAAACAAATTAGGCAATTGACTGAATTAGCAAAATTTTTACAAACATCAATGAAAATGAATGAATATTTTGAGACAGTGTATCACGAGTAAGTTTCAATATTTAGAAGATATGGTTAGATATAGAAACTCAAAACAATGCATTGAACAGCATTATAAATTCAAGGAGATTGGTCGAGCAAAAAAACTATGCCTCATGTGATTGCGCTTCGTTGCGTAAGCGTAACAATGCGACTTTTTGTAGTTCATGCCAAATTGATTTGGAGAACTGTCATATAATACTCGGACAGCGGTCAATATGACTTTAACTCTTTTCAGAAAAAAAGTATCTACATGTATTCAAGGAAATATTTTTCAAAAGAGGTATGAACTTTGATAATTTGATAAAAATCGCCTGTAACTACTATCGTCAAAGCATAGATCTTGCTAATGTTTTGAAGATGTATTATGTTTGAGTTGAAAGAGTTGGACTTTCCACAAATTTGGAAAGTCCACTTAGGTCACACTAACTGCCAAAAGATCATTAAAAGCACACGAGAAGCTGGACGAGTGGACCACTCCTCCGACACGCTTGGCATTGAACTCTTCCTTGAGTTGCATCATTTGAACAATCTCAAAAGCCATCATAAAAAAATAACCTAGTCCGCGTCATGATCATAAAAAAAACCAACCCTCAACCATTATTTTGACTTAATCTTTTCAACTTGATCATTCCGTTGAACTCTGAAGATTACGCGTTCAGCATGGCAGAGCTTGCAATAATACGGATTGCACGAACGTGAAAAGCGATTGCGCAAGCTTGGCAGTAGTGAGCTTGATGCGGACCAACACACCGCGAAATGTATATATCGTGACTCTGCAAGTGCAGAGCAGCATCAAGTTTACAGGGCTCGACCTTCAAGGCATAGCGCATGTCCCATGCCGAAAGAGTTTGCGGAATTTCACGTACCTATAGCCAGGCTAGAAGCATAGTTTGGATGCCGGCTTTGGAGTTGTTTGGGGGGAACGACGACAGAACAAGTGCTCGCATTGGTACCTTCATGGCTTGGTTACAGCTAAGTTCCTGAGCAAACAAGTAACATTTATGGGAAGTTCTCTATGAAAAAGTATAAGCACGTTGTAGAAATGATTTTGAGGTTGGATCAAGGCGATGCAAATTTTTTTTTGAAAACTCATGCAATTTCGACAGGATGTCGTTCAAGAAAATTATGCAATTCATCAGGACGAGAATAAAATTTCTGATCCGGTGCAAGCTCATCCACATTACTGCTGTAAATATGATACCTTGAGCGCTAATTTTCAAAATTTCCACGAAGCCTATTCAATTTTTCTCTGTCTACACTCATTCTCATCGCAACATCATAGAGTGAAAGATCTCGAATCTCCTAAAAACAGAATCCAGCCTCCCTGCAACCTGATCTGAATGCGCAGGCAAATCTCATCTTGCATACCTGACTATTACAGTGTGCAAATTGAAACACATTACCCAAGAGATAAAAAGATCAGGATGAGGCAGGGCGTGGTTAACCCAGAGGAAAATCTCCGTCGTTGTCAACACTTTCTTTCACGTTGATGAACAGTTATGGCAGAGTCTGACAATAAATAATAGCAGCACGGGTCAGAGGGTTATAGGCGGCCAACGTCACTAGAGCACGCCTGCATCACACCAATGCACACACATACATAGACCCCGATCCCGACCATCGAAAAACAAAAGACGGACTGCAGCGCGAGCTGTATCACTGAACCCTCGACATGAAAATACTCAATGACCGATGATTCATCAAAAAGAACCATGTGTGAAATTGAGATGATGTTGACACACCGGAATGGACGGATGGAAACTGGACGGTCAAGAGTCTAAAACTATGCGGCGGATTTCGATATTTCAGACTATCTAAGCTCGCGTCTGGCTTGAGACTGATCGATCCGCCATGCCTGCTGACTCCTGCCAAGTAAACTTCTACCTATATATATGTGTGTATATATCAGAGCAACGTCGGCGTTGCAAGCCGCTCCGTGCAAAGAGGGGTAGGTTGTGGGTGGTTCAGTTTTGCGCAGACTCCCTACTGCATGGTGTGCAAATTTGTGTGAAACGTCCGATCCGCGCAAGCTCGAATTTGGGGCCACGCGATGTTCCGATTGAGGTTTTACATGGATAGGCTCTTCATTCAGACCTTTGAGCTGAGAGTATGATAACTGAATATGCCAGAGCTTCGTGATTCCTTCAGGACCTTGAATTTTTTTGATGAAGTTATCGTCAGTTCGTGTCTGTGTTTGGTTCAAGCTCTTATTTCGTGTCGTGCAGGTTGCTTCAATTCATGGAAACTTCGTGTAAAAGGATCGTGTGATCCTTTTCAGTACATACTCGCCAAGATGTGGCACAATGATAATACTTGATGTAAAATTGGGTCTTTCAGTATAGTAAATCGATTAATAGGCTTGAACTTTACAATTTGCATGATATTTTTATGCTGTGGTACTTGGTATTGTGAGACAGAAAAGCTGATTTGATGGTAGTTGATGTTAGTGGTTCATCATGAAAACTGGTTTGAAGAAATTTCAATTTCTTATTATTGTACAGTTTCGAAGCGAAAAACACTGAACTGGTCATGTGGTTTGCCCAACATAGAGCTACATCAAAGTTCATAAGAACTCAAACGAAAGTGAAATATCTTCAGACAGTCATTATAGACAGACACATATTCCACGGTCGATGACCACAACCTTCTATGACACCCATTGATCGTAATCTCTCATCGAGAGAAAATACTGACCACACTTTGTCGCCTAATCACAATGCCAATCTGAGATCTAAACTGAGATATTAGTTGATATCATTTTTTTGTCTCCATGGACAATAACTGAGACATTGTTCTTCATCTAGAGTTCAGTTAACCCGATGTTTTCTTCGCACAAACTTGCACAAACCAAACGTCAGGGACCTTATATTTCTGACTTCTGTTTCATTTATAATCCAAGTCTCAATTGACAATATTTTATAATTAGACAAGGAGACATTCATAAGAAATTGCATTGTAACATCAAGTAGAGTTGATTAAAAGATCCAAAATGTAACAATTTTCTCCATAATTCACCCTATAGACATTTTACAAGGTATTTCACCACAAAAAGACATCGTGTGAGTTCACGTGCGGACGTACACACACTGTCGACTGTATAGTAATGACGTTCTTATACCCAGTGCAGCGCTACAGTAACTGAACTCGCAACCTGTGATTTTGCATTCAAAGTAAAAGAGGACAATAAACTTCCAACAGAATGACACTCCAACAAAGTTAGAATAACCTGATCCAGCTGAATTGTTATTTATGAGGTTTTCCTACTTTCTACAAGAAATTCTCATGGCCGAAAAATCCGAGTTCAACAGTTTAGGGCATGAATCTTCAATGTTCATGATTCGAATAAGATAGTAATTGCATCAAAAACAATGTTCTGCTATACATCAAAAGCTGATTGTATAATACATAAAACTGAAGAAGAAACACCTTCATCTAGAAACGGTACTATGTATACATTTATGTAAGAGAATCAATCAAAAGAATCTCACGACGAGCTATCGTATCAGCAATAACGGAAAAGGCAGCAATTCAATTGTAAAGAGCAATCTGACAGTGTCTACATAATCATGCCGGGAAGGTGCTGTTAGACTAACGCCGTTTTCGTTCAAATACCGTGTAACAAGTTCATCTGATGAGTTTACCTAGTTATTACGAGTAAGATAATCTCGCATGTATACCGATTGGTACATCTCTACTTCTATTGTTCTCGGTCGTTTTTCTTCTCAGAAAGTTCAAAGATCGTTGGCTTTTATTGTCACGTGAACCGACGGCTGCTCTCTTGGCCAATTAGATCGGATTACTTTACCTGCCTGCTCGGGCATGCATGTAAGTCGAGCGCGAGAGATAGTAACGGTCAGGGGTATTGAATTTTCTTGCATTGTGCGACTGCAGTTGTAGTTTATCGATTAAATAATCTAAAAATAAAACTCTTATAGCTATATATCTTGAGTGGGATTGACTCATTTTATTTCATATTGACGAATGCTATAATCATATCAATTTTTTTCGATGGTATGGGATACATTGATGGATGTTGCGAAATTCTTGCGTTGATGCAAGGCGGGTGAATGAAAACCTGTTATCGAAATTGCATATGATACCGTGAATATAGTCTTGATTAGCATCGTTGAGCTTAGGGAAATCTTACTTCCTCTCGATTTCAAGCAATTTATTGTTCACTAATCGTCCTAACTTTCATTTCTTTCATCGCTTGTGTGGGCCTCAGTATCTGATAACAGATCAGAATGAGTACCCATCACTGACGATTCATTGAATGGCTTGGAACTTCAATCTGGACCATAAAAGCTCTGAAAGTCTCCTAGGTTCCGGAATCGAAGTAAGTAATGAAACCTATTTCCCTTTTCAAAAAGTTGTCCAGTAAAGAAAATGAAGATCTCTAGAGAAAGTTCGATATGTGCACAGCCAAAAACGTTGCTTCTATGCCATACTTTTATGAAATAGTTCCCCTACTTCTGCAGAGTGACGAATCACTGCATAATGATCACTGTCAGTGAAATGGTAATTTGTTGGACAAGTTTCCTGATACCGGTCGGTCGTTTGTTCCATGCTGAGTGAATGGCCTTGAAACAAAATAAAAACGCTATAGTACCTATAAATGAAAACTAATTTTGTAGTTATTCTCAAGAGCGAAGTTTAGAAACAAGAAAGGATTCAATTCATTGAGAAGCTAAACTTCTTCAAATTGAGAAGCACGTAACGTTACAGTGCAACACTATGATAATATGGCTCATTATCTTCCTGAGAAAAAACCACCAGAATCCAAAAGTTACACATGAAATGTGTTCCTTATGAACGTCATCGTTTTGAATAATGTTAATAAAATTCAATTCCTAACTAGAACACAGATAGAAATATTATATTTAGAATTACATCCGGATATACAGAAATACATCCGGATCATGGATTTGGCTGGAACTTCGGAAATAGCCCTCTTTCAGGACCAAAAGATGAAACCCAAAATTATAGATCCTAACGCTCAAGCGTTTTTGAGCTACAACATTAGCATAGCAGATCTATCATCATCCATGATTTTTAGAAGGGCCTATACGGACAATGCTAATGTTTTTGGCTGTTGTTCGAGAACACGTGAGCATTAGGGTCTATAATTTTCGGTTCTATTTTTTTGTGCTTAAAGAAGACTTCTCAAAGTTCTATCCAAGTCCGTGACCCGGATCTGAAAATCTCTCCTAGCGAGGCGATTCCAGTCATCATATCTATCAATCGATGGGCCATAAGCTGCGCATTTCCTCAATAATCAGGAAATTCATTTCCTTCGTTTGCAATATAAGTTGGTATGCAAATCAAGGAGATAGTTCACGTCAGGGAAATGTCACGATCTACCGCTACCAATATTGGTTCTGAATCAGACCCATGTTTGGATGCACCGTAATAAGAATGTATTAGGATTGTCAAATGCAACGACTGAAAATGAAATAGAGGAACGATATTTATTCCATAGACTTTTGAGAATTGACACAGAAAAATCTTACAATTTTTCAAAAGATTAAGAATACCTGTTCAAGAATTCATGTCGAAGACGAGTCAATTTTCAAGATGTCAACTGGCCCTCATGTATGTTCAATATGAGAATGAATCGAGTTTTGGGCTTACAGTCACGACCTCAATTTTCAATGACCCAACAGTCTCCGATTCGTATTAAATAAAAGATTCGCACAAAATTGCAAATCAGTTTCTCTGGTTCGCGTCTCAACATCTAGATGGGGTTGAATAATCAACATTCATATTCATACACGATATATCGATCAAATCTTCTATCCTCCAATCCCGTAAGAGAGATAAATGAATTTTGGGACAGTACCGATTCCCGATCTCATTTAACCACAAAGGGGATTCTTCGCTGACCCTGGGAGACAGATGCAATCCCCGGCCCCAGTCCTACGGCAACGGAGATCTTAGTACAATCTTGGGAGCACACGACAACTCTCCGCCCCCCAGTCTTCAGCCCCAGCACCCATGTGTATGCTTTTGCCACCTCGTCCGCCTCAGTGCGTATGAGCGCTGAGTGGCATCTTGGACCATTTCAGAGCTCCCGCTTCTTCTCAAGCCCCCTGTACCTTTCATCTTTACTCTACTCTCAATTTCTTCTTTCCTTCTTCTCGGACTATGTTGGCATCCTTTGGGAATGAATTTTAGTCGGTAGGTGCCCGAGTTCTCTCGGGTGTATCCAACACTACCCACACCCTTGTAAGTGTCTATGAGGATTTTCCCTTCCCGGCCTACCTACGTGAAAAAATCCATCCTCAATTCCCATAGTTTCAAAAAATTCTTAGTGTCTACATCAGGTCTCTCCGGAGTTATAGTGATCAGGCCAATGGAGATACCGGGACGACACACTTAATTTTAGTTGTCAAACAACTCGTGATTATACTTATTCTTAACGGTTGCACATTCATTTGAATCTTTCATCCATATCTCTCGCCCCGTGTGATGTCCAAAGACACAAAAATATCAGCACCTTGCGTGAAACCCAAAGGAGTATCGAGTCATTAGATTTGAATTCTCTGTTGGCCCATTAGAACGATCAAGTAATTTTTTTTAGACGCTGCCACATTATATTAGTCTATCTAAGGATTCTCTCCCAAAACATCTAGCAAAACATACTGTCCCCAAGTTCCAGGACTACCCAAAGTTTTTTCATGGTCTTTACCTCGGTTGAGGAGCAGAGTCCTGACGACGCGTACATATATCTTTCCATACTTGGTTCGTGCTACGTGGAACAAGAAGTCGCTAAGGCTACCCTCCGCCTCCAATATATCTGTACAGTCTGCCAATGTCTCTCGCATCGCTTCAACCCTCTCTTCTGGCGAACTGTCATCCGGACTGGCAAGTCCCCTCTCCAGGAACTCAACGACCCCATAGTCCTCCCAAAGTTCACACTCGCTACCCTCTGAAGATCTTCTTCTTTGTTGAAGTCTCCTCTCCACGTGTTTGGCAAACTCCGATCTTGGAGTTGAGGCTGAATTTGGTCCAAATCCTGACACGTCAAGTGCCAAAGCGTCGAAACGACGTTCATATTGAAGACGTTCCGATGATTGTCTATGGCGGGAAGGTGCACGTGATGAACCTGCCGATGCCACTGACGGGCTGTCGCAGCCGCCACTGCTGCTGTTCATGACATAATTCCCTCGATGCTAACGAGCACCTTTTCAATTTTTCTTTCGAGCTTTTTGAGGTTATGGTCATGCGATGTAGGAAGTCTTCTTCTTGGTTGTTCTGGAGTATGGGGGTTTGAATTTTGAGGTTAGGAGCTCTTTTGGACGAAGAGCGTTCTGAGAGAGGAGGTTGTTCGAAACGGTTATTATGGCGACCCTGGTGATGTCAATTTACGCATTTATGATATTCTTCAAACTCAATTTTGTTGCTGCTGCTTCTGTGGGTGACATTTGCTGTTCGGAAGTGATGAGTGGGGTATATACTATTATATCGATTCGGCGCGGTGTTATTCAAGAGGTATCATTTGTCGCGTTATACAATCGCATGAGCTCAAAGTCTGTAAGTATCTTGTCATCTTTTGTACACTCGAGACTTTCAACTTTCGGGTTTGGATATTTCAGTATATCGATTTATCGAGACGAGATCAAAATTAATCAAAATTGGAAGTCAGTAAAGCTCTCTATATTCATATATTCAGCTAAATGATCAATATAATTTTTTTCGAGTCAGTTAAGGCGCTAAACTATGCTGGAAGAGTCAGCTACCAGTCTGTGAATTTGGAAATGAAAACAAAATAAAATACAGCTACCCAATTCACACACTCCCTAATTGGTTTCATCTATTCACGCGATCTATTCAAAGCTAATAATATGGGCTTTTAATCATCTCTCATGCAACCATCGTGTGAAGTACTGCGGTATATGGATTAATTCTCATGATAAATGATACCCATTCAAAAGGGTAAAAAGGCTTTTCCCAATATTCAAATGTAAATTTCATTTAAACGTGCCAATTATATTACAGTTCGTTAAAAAATACGGTACGGTACTTTCACAGGGGCTATTGAGGGGAAGACATGAAAGTTTCAACTTGGTGAATGAAAACGGAGCAAAAGTCACGATGTATGTAATACATAATAAGTATACGATCGAAGAGTCTTACACAGCGAGTTGTAATAGTATAAGACGATCATGCTTTGAAATCAAACAGGTGTCCTCGCGGCTGCGCAAGAATGGCTATAGGACCAATAAAAAACTTTGCGAGACTGCGAATTTCAGGTGGTGACGTCATTCAAAATTTGCATAATCGATAGTACACGTTGAATGGAAAGAGAGAATTATGTTGCGACGAAGACGAGGTCGATAAAAAAATATGGCCTCCTCTGAGGACTATCAATGGGTTAGAGAAGAAATTAGGAGTGACTCATCATCAGGCTGCAAAATTTGGGGGGCGTCGTTCACAAAAAATTCACAAGAGTAATGTCCAAGAGATCATTTTACTAGCTGAAAGACTCAAGGACTTTGCTATGAATCAGAATCACGTAGATTTTGCGTAGCTACAAATATGAGCTTCTAAGCTAATCTACTGTTCATGGTCGAAGGGGTCAACTTCAAAATGAAGTTCGATACGCTAGTATGAAACACCGATCAATCTTCAGGTATTGCAAAGGACTGACATCCAGCACCAGTATCACTATTATATGTCTGAAATAAAGACCAGCATGTGATACCTTCATGAAACCGATCTTCACAGACCAATCGATTGAAACCGAATATCTTTGTCGAGGCCGTACATCAGAACCTCGCGCAGACGATGTCGTAAAATGCCAACCCCATCAGACGTTTTTTGCATTAAAGCAAAGAAGAGTGGTATCCGCTGGACAACAACCGTTGAATGAATGTAGCAACAAACATTGCTTCCTCGTCTACTGTACCTTTAGTAACTACGGGATTCAGATTCATCATCGGTATATTTTTGTACAAGCTCAAACGAAGCGCAGAAGCTTCTGGATGTCGTCATCACAGTATGTACCAAGCGACGACGATAAGTATTGGACAAGTAAAGAGAGGATGCCATTACTTGCCAATCAAGAAGAAAAAAAATTTCAGTAGAAAATAAGGAGCTGAACCGGTGGCTCGCAGTGTTAGTACACCGAGCAAATCAATCGGTCTATCTTCAATAAAGTAAGTAAGTAAGTAAGTAAGTACTGGTGAGTGAAAGAGGAGTAAGAGAGGGAGGACACACTCGGTTGAACGTGAACAATGCGTGCAAGATGATGTACAGGATTGCAGTGTATAAAGTAAGGATGCTCGTGATGTCGCGTGCCGAGTCCATCATCTTGCGGAACTGATTGTTGCAAATTTTTACTAGCCACCATCACTCTGTCTCTCTCTTATTACACTCTGTTCTATCAAGAATCCGTCGAAATTAGAGACTCGTTTCACTTAATCTCGAGTTTTAGAGATTTTGCTCCCACGAATTGCCAAAGTGAAAAGTTAGGTTAGAATGAAGAGATGAATCTAAGTTTGAAATAGGAGAAAAGGCAGGAAATTGAATTCCGGATTGTACCATCGATTCAAACAATGGATTTCCTCGTTTTCTCGATTGAACGAGATTGACATGGTATATAGAAGATGATGCTCTACTGATGCCGCCATAATAAGTGAATTTCTCTTGTACACAGATGATAGACACTCTGGACTATGCGGGCATCGCTATCTCATAGGAAAAAAAAAAAAAAAAAATAACGAGTGGTGCAACTGTTGAGGAGAACGTGACTGGCCGGAGTAAAGAGACTCTGTCATGGGAAAGTGATGCAGGATACTCTGTATAATGACACACGTTCTGCTGATTCTATTCTATAACTGACAGAATAGACAGGTTGATTTATGTGATGCAAGGATAAAATTGAGAGGAAAATTGTGCAGCCTTCAATCGGAGAACACTTTGCAAGATTTTCTGAGAATTTGAAGAGATGAAGGTTGAAAAAAAATTTGCAAAAACGTCTCTGAGTCAATGGCTGATTAGCGAAAGCTACGCACTCGCTTGAAAGAGTGAGAGAGAGAAGAGGCATCATATGAATCTTCGCTAATTGGAGCAAACAGAGATTCGTTTCTTCGCTAAGAATCAATGCCAATTAGGGGAGTTGGATTATTCGCGAATTGCGAAAAAGTCTTGTAGCAAAGCGGGAAACACGCTTTTTTTTCTTTGAGCCAACTCATGCGTGAAAAACATTCTGAATAATTGTGTTTTTTTTCCATCCTTTCGTGAGTAGAAAGTGCAGCCATACGGTGATGAGGTACTAATACACTTTTACGGCTATTGAGTATGCATCGATAACTGTAGCTTCTAGAAGAAAGGCTTGTCACAAATCATGAGGATCCCAATTATGCTCATATCACGCGTCATACAAAACTGAGGATTTTATGGTGACGGACTCAATAAATGAATGATTGAATTTCTATGAGTATAAATTGTAAAAGAATATGATTTTCCGTAATTAAAACTGACCACAGTATCTCACCTATGTTTAACATTCTTTTTTGATTATTTTTTTTTCCAAGCGGTTGATTTTTTTTTCGTGTTTCAAAAACTATGAGCTTTCTTTTTCACACCAGTGAGCGGGGAAACAAGAAACGAAACTTACGGTACAAGATTTTGTTAATGCTTATCAAGATGATTTACAGCCTTATTAATGAATCGACATGCAATTAAAAATTCTAATCTATTATTAATATGAAAAACATCAAAGAGTTTTCAGCACGAATTCTAATTAAATATATTCGAACCATGCCATTCCAAATGAATCATTTAATTAATTGCTACATTCGTCTGCTAGATGATTCAAAAGTATAGAATGTGAAAGAAGAGCCGATCAAACTCATGACGAGTGAAGAAGAGAGAAGAATAGTCGTACTAACTAGGACTTCCCATCGCACAATAATCATACGTCAGCACTGTCCACTTTTTTTTCAACGTCTAAGATGTCCTGTCAACGAGTAGACAGTCGCATTAAACGAGAAAACGATATGCAGAATGTGCAAGTCCATCAGGAGTATAGCTGTCGCATTTTGTTCTGGATGCATGGCAGGCGTGGACTTGCCTTCTCCTCAGGTAGTTACAATACGGCTTCCGCGTATAATTCTGTGTGTGAAATAGGTATCTGCCCTCGCAATACATAGTGTCCAACGCAAGTAACTCAAGACTGCATCTCGGGCTGCACTTTCAAAGTAATTGCATCCGAGTAATTCGATAACCACCGCTTGGAAAATATCGGAACTAAAATTTCACCGTTTTAATAACTTGTACACGTTAGATGGTATCGTGATCTTTCTTCTAAATAATACAATTTTTCCAAAATTTAATGACAAGATTTTACGGGAGACCCTATTGGGTTCATAATAGGGTGAATATCCGAAGAAAATTGGAAATAGGATGATCTTTTGATCGATGGTTATTGACATTTGCCATGGAAAGAATTATAAAAAATGAATCGGAGGTTCCGAATGATGCAAAGAAATGAATCAATTATGCAAATTCATAATCCGACGTTTGGCATGGAGTAAGTTATATTTGTGAGAAGGATGAGTCACATGCATAGGAGAAATTAACTACGAAGAGAGAAGGCTAGTTGCAGTTTGGCTCATTAGCTAAATTAAAATGTACAACCGACGAAATTTTCCAGTGGCATTAGTTATTAGAGAAATTTATATATACACTAGACACGATCAAATTACTGCATGACCTCTAGTTTTCTGCAACATATACTTCTCAATCACGGAATAAGAAGGCCAAGAAACCATTTGACTTTTGAAAAAAATTCGCACTGGACATTGAAATGTATGTGTTCGAATCTTCGCGCAACGGCAAGCCACGACCATCATCTCAAAGATTTTGATACCGCGCGATTGGATGTAAATGAGCTCTGAATACAGCAGCAAAGAAGAAAATTGCTAGAATATTTTGAAGATTGCTCTAAAGACTTGTCGACCTATGAATGGAACCGAAGAAGCGCAAAGGAATTACTAATTTGATACATCACGACATACAATCAGTGTGGCGTGAAGAAAGTCCTCCCGCTTTGATCGGAATAAAAAGTTTCCTAAAGCGCACGTCATCATCAGCAAGATGCGCGGAATCGTGACTGCGGTCGTCTATATGGAGGCACGTGACAAGTAAGCTCAATGACTGCTCTGCCTCCTGACGCGTGAGAGACCTCCTCTTCTTATATTCGTGCAGTGAATGCTTTTAGTGCTTACTCATAATTGTTCATGCGTGCTAAATTTTGACCGAGCGATTACGTATGATTTCAATAATTTTTTTGCCGGTTCTGGGATATTTTGACTGATTCTAAGCATGCTCTTGACAATCATTTTTGTAAAGTTCACAATTGAAAGAAGAATTATTGATGCGGCTTTGGAAGAGTTTTTGAAGATTTTACATTACGGGCCGTTGAAGAACTTGATATTGATATGAAAATTGACCAACTCATTGAATTCAGATGTAACAATATGATCGTCGCATAAAAGAAAATGTCTTAAAATTATGAGGTTATCGTTATAAATACATTATCTAGTTTTAGGAAGCTTACTTTTGTCATGAAGCTTTTCCGGTCTACTTTGTTTCAATTTACGAGCCCATATCCAACGATTTTGTTCCTCTGATATATTGAAAGATTAAAAAAATAATCAGACAGTAGAAAAGACACAACAGCCATTTTTCAGTTAACACGCACTCTTCTGCGGGCATCCTTCGGTTTACTCCAGATAATCTCGATAAAAGTTGTTGTCAACTGCACCTGGTATTTTTCGCCAAACAATATGATAACGACTGGAAAGCGGAACCCATTTACGCTATGAAATCTCATCGACCAAGCAATCAATTGGTTATCTTCGGAAGCAGCTTTTCCGTGCCGATGACAAGAAGTCGATGCCTTATACACGGGATGAGTTTTATGAAAATGATGGAAGAGCAGCCAATATAATAAGTGTACCTATATCTATGACAGACCCTGCACATATGAGAAATGAACTTGATTGAAAGAACCGCTCCCACAAACTATCGACTAATTTTTGCAAATATCTCGCTCACTCACATACTCATACCCACACACTGCGAGATACGAAAACAATTCACTCCTCTCTCCGATCGATCATGACATCTTTCAAGCTTTATTGGGTCGCACGTCAAAGAAAACATTCTTTGGTCCAATCTTTGTTCGACAGGCCCGGCGCCGGGCTATTATTCTATTACATTGTGATCGGTTGTTTGCCCCAAATCCGAGAAAAATGTGGAATCTGAGATCCATATTTTGCACAGTATTTGCTAGTAACGAACAGTCGAGAAATTCTGAAGGGAGTAATATTTATGCAAATGCTCGTGCATTCGAAGGATGTGAGATGAATATTGAACGAAGATGAAGACACTACATTTCGTGAAATTGATGCAGTCAAATTACATTTGAGAAGAATATTCCAGCATTCATGGTAGTTATTTTCCTCAAATGCAACGCAGACTTGAATAGTTTTGAACCGAGAAAACAATTTGACCGTGTCACTAGTTCTAGATAGTTTTTTAGTAATTTATTTCCTTCTACAAAGTTAGTGCGGATTTTACGTCAACAATAGGAATGGTCACACACGCGCACAAGTATAATGATAAGGCTGGATTACCCCGGTCGCCTTATCAAGGATTTCCAGATGATTTATGAAACGTCGCGCAGAAGATTCGTACATGCTGTTGAGCAAGCTAACATTTTTCAGTTTGTGAGTATAAGACACAAAAATATTTTTCAAAATTTTCAAAAACAATCCTCATCCAAACGCGGGTGCCGTCATTCATCTCGATATACTCATCTCCAGCCGATAGTTGTTTGTTTGTCAATAACATCGCGAAAAACATATGAGAGTGAATCATGCATAAGGGTAGTCGTCTTCCAAGATCAAGGGCAAGATAAAGCCATGAAATGCTCTACAGCCGGTGACCACGAATTTTATAGGGGATCAGATGGAGCGGGAGATAAGGGGGCTGCTCTGCGTGGATATATATGGGTCAGATGCTGTGAGAAGGAGAGCGCGTGCAGTGTCGCGATAGGTTATGTCACGCCCCACATCAGCAGAAATGAAGCAGCAGCGACAATAAATACATCCGTCACTCCGCGAATGAGTATAAGACCTCATTCACCGCATTGACAGCATTCGAAATTCCGTGATCTAAACATCAAAAATCTTCGGGACACCATGATAGCCGTTTACCTCCTCCCAACCAGACCGCTCTCAAAATTCAACCAAAAATCAGCTGAGTTATCCCACCTTAAATTCTTCGACACTGCTCTTGATTATTTTTGCTACTGGGCAATAAATCGTACGGATGATCTATTTTATCGCACGCACGATGAACAACACACAGAGACACAGCCCGATGATACTCCAAACACGCGCGTATGTTAGTCAGATACTTATAATATCGTCTGCTCCGGCTGTTAAAATATATAGAACAACACTCGGTCAGCACGACACGGACGAGGCCACGGAGACGACTGAGTTTGGTTTGGTCGCTATCGCCGCGTGTATGTTCCGAGTTTGAGAACGCGACCCATTCCATTCCAACCGCCCCTCTCATCCTCCTCCCCTCGTCAAGAGTATCGGTCTGCGATAGAGCGCGCGCGCGCACATGGATTACAAAAACACGGTTGAGTGTGTTGGTAAAATTGCAACGGCAAAAGTTTATGCACGTCATCCAGATATATTCGCAATGCTTGATTTGCGGTATAGTCGGGCATGTGTCGCCCTCCGGCGGTCGACCAAAATGTTGCAGTGATGAGGAGTGAGCAGTGAAAGAGGGATTGTGAGAAATGTATAAGGCTGGATTCGAGACGGGTATACTCGAAACTCACGAAAAGACCAATTAGACTTGCTGTGGGTATAGTTGAAGGCCAGATGAAAGTATGTAAAGGTAGCTGGACGCAGCTACGTCATACCAGCAGAGCTTGCAAGCTCATTTACCTCAAAGCTCATTTGCGGTGATGATGCGCTTTCAACTGCGATTTTTATGCATAGAGATATTGGCCGGGTTCACTTAAGCGGTGTTGGAGAATTTCTTTGCCATCATTATTACCTATCTGGCGAATCATTTTTTTGCAGGTGAAACGAGATTTACAGGTTTTTCTGAAACATGTTCATCTAATGGCATATCGGTTTTCGACGAAAATCAAAATTGAATCCACGTAGATAAGCCAGTTAAAGCAAATCTTTGGTGTACAATTTCTATAGAGATGTTGGGGATAGCCGTGTTTTTTTTGGATTTCTGTTGATACCAAGCGTACTGTTCCTGAACGTATCTGGCAAATTTGAGGGTTTCGTGACTGACTAATAGTAGAAATATGAATTTAAATCAATCAAATTTATTCGCAACACGGTCTTGGTCACAGGATATTCATTTTTCACTGATAATCTTCGATAACTTTCACAAGTTTTCATATGGAAAGTTTGTACACGGTGTACTTCCGTCGTTCCCACCCGAAATCTCCAGGAAAATTCGTAAAAATGGAATTTTTTGGCGACGTGGAAACCATTTAAATAATCTCGATTATACGAAAATGTGGATCAGGAAAGTATAGAATTGCCTGATCAACCCAATTCAAGCACAATTGCTTGCAGGTTGCATTATATAGGCTCATCGAGTCTCTATGATACGGTTACCAATGTGGCCGAATTCGCAGGGATTCATTAATTCAGACCGGATAGGAGGTCGCCCACATCACACGTGCCAACAGCCAGCAGCTAATACATGACTATCTTGAGCTTTACCGTTAATCTCATCGTATATTATGAGTGTACTTTGTAATTTCATCAAAGCCGACCCCCTGGGCACCATATCGAATCCGTGTACACCTGATGAGAACACCTTAATAATAATCTATCTAATGCGTGATGTCAAAGGTTCACGTCCCACAAACCTTGTAAACTCCATAGTACAGTACATCATCATCCAATGTATTCCCATGACATGATACATAGTCAATGGTGGTGTTTATATGAAGGAAAGACTCTGTCTCGCTCTGTCTATAAGATGTATGGTCTGGTCGAACAAGCTTTATATAATGGCTGAGCTTATTTCAAGCGTAAAAAACGTTGCCCATTTCACGCGCCGCCGAAACGTAATTGGTAAGCGTACTTATCCACCGTGACGATGATGCGATTCTGTATGGTTCAAGTTGAGGGGAAAGGGGCAGAGATTGTAATTACTCGTTTATTGTGGGCGGTCAATTACTGACAAGCGACTCCTTCCTATTTATGAATACTGACCATCGCTCAATTTGTGTGATACGTTTCTCATTCGGTTTCTCCTCAAATTTTGCCAATGCATGCAGACGATGAGATTCCAATTATTGAATTTTTGTGTTATAATACAAGGTTTTTGTTGGAATTAGTCTAAAGCATAAGCCATGTGGTTTATGCTTTGAATTCATCATAATTTGATTCATCATTTTGGACCAAGGACGAATCCATCAGGTAACTGTTGGCCCTTCCGTAAATTATTTGAAAATTTTTTCATAATAGGAAACCTGTCAGGACTCATACGATTACTTGAATTATAATCTATCCACGAGTGCCTGCTATTGGAAGTATATCCATCAGAATATTAGAATTCGTTTTCATGGCCAAGACAACCCTGTTTGTTCCAACTAAACAGCAGCACTTCATTGAAATGGACAAAACAGAGTTGCATATAATTATCATCTACTAGCTGATAGTCGGCAATAAAATTAAATCAAAGCTTTTCACTCACATGGCTGAAAATTGAAACTAAATTAGTCGTGAATCGTATCATGCATTCTTTCTAACATTAATAATGAGTGAAAATCCGAAAGAATTGAGTGAGCCCAAAGTTGTATGAATGATTCATACTTTTCAAATCTTTACTCATAAGAATAATGTAGCAAAGTAACCACTCCAATGCACAAAGACATGAAAATGAGTGACAAAAAAATAGTGTAAATATTGCGTATTTTCTAATTTCTTTAATTTTATCCGAGTAACCATGGCGCTGTACTGAATACTTCCTCTCAGCAGATATATTTTCATGTAAATTTTTATTAAAGAACTCAAACTCACATCGTGAGGCTGCATAATTTAAAAGTCCCGCCAAACAAATGAGCATTCCGCGGTGTAGGTGAGTCGAGGTAAGTACACAGTAGATCGAAACGAGCTGTTATCTTGCTTGAAACTTGTTTTGATGCCTACAGGGTTATGCGGAACATCAGAAGAAGCAGTGATCATGGAATGGCAACCAATGGGAAGAGTCGGGGCAAGAAATTGCCATAGATTCCGTAAATGCAGAATCGAGGTGTGTAGTATACAGTTCCATACCAACAAGATCATCGCCTCGAGACTACTTAGATTGCGGGAATCTCCCACGCCAGCTTATAGCACGCCAATTTCGCGCTGTACATTTCAACAAAGAAATCACAAGGATATGCGTGACTGCAGAACGCATGGGCATACTTTGCTTTTAAGGATCGAGATACAGCTCGACATTTTTTTGTTCCTAAGAATGTGAGATTTGGCTCAATTCAGAGCCTTCATTCATTCACTGTACGAGAACTGCTTGGAAAATCTGTTTGTAAATTATGAAAACATTGGAAAACCGGTCCTGCAAAACTTAAGATCGTGAGAATTTACAAGAGACGCTTTGAACTTGGTCACATCACTTCGCAAGTATCTGCAACGTTTTTCTAATGCCAGGTGCACAATGCGCTCATGTAAGTAAAAATACATTTGGAGAAAAGTAAAGAAAGTTCCATAGTCTTCAATGTTTTTATGAGGGGAAATTCATTTGGGTTTGTGACAATCATCTCGGATCCAAATCTGTACAAGATGCTATTCCATTATTTTTGGATCGAGCAATCAGCGGCAATGCTCGGGGGGACTATGTTCACACGATGTGGACAACGATCTCTTAGATTTTCTTCAGCAACTATTTTTTCACAAATCGTGGGCTCTTCTCACAGTCCACTGTCTTCACGAGAATATTAGACGATTCGGAGGCACTTAGATAAGACCATTACAAGACAAAACTCAATAAACAGCATATAGACATGAAATGGATGTGAAAATATTTCATCAAATGATCACGTCCTTATGCGAGAACAGTAAGTACGAAGCCAACAGTATTTTTGAGAAAGATTCTGATATCATTCAATCCTCAAGTAGTAAAGAAATTTCAAATACACAGTTCGCGCAGATTATGTTCTGGTCGACGATTTTTCCATGAAGAACTACATGCTGAAATGTTATAACGTAGGTGCAACTCGAAGAAAATTTGACCAAAGACTTTACCAGTTGCTCAGAGAGTTCGCCATTTTTTTGGACACATTGTATTCAAACATTTGCTGAAAAAACGTCAACTTAATGATTTCAGCTCCTCAAGTGCACATCAAAGGTTATCATTGAAGGCTCAAGAACAGCTATGACAGGAAACCCTACTGAGCAGCAAGAATTTCAGTTAGCAAGAAGAAAGTCAGTGGTGTGTCAAATTTCATGAGTATTTTCCTACCCCGTAATCTAAAATAGCATGAGGCACTTATAGGACGTTCCAGTAAGACACTTTGGAGGAACTTGTTCAATTACTTCCATATATGAAGGGTCGTTTGGCAGCGCCTAATTCTAAAATGAATATTGATCAAACGTTTGTTGAGTCGATACTGAGGATACCACCTGTACCATCATGTGGAAAAGCAAGAATTTTCGAAAGGATTTTCAGATGATATTTTGACAGCATTTGATACAACAAAACATCATTTGTAAAACCAATTCTCTTTTCAGAGTTCACTGAAATTTTGCAAAAAATTTGTTGCATTCCTGTTTAATGAGTAATTCTCCGACACATATTTCTTGAAGTAGTTCAATTTGACCTCTATTACAGATTTGAATTGATTGATATTATTTGGACAGAAAAATTGCAACTCATTCACGCAAGAAATGTACAACCTGTACAATCCAAATTATAGGGCTGGCCTCATCCTTGTATCGACGAAAAATCGAATGAGGGCTATTCCAGTTGACCGTCCAATGAAGTAAGGTCAAAAAATTAGATTCCCTCCGGGATGAAGTATATGGTTCTAGAGCTAAAATGAGGTGACACGTGTTTTTTGGTTTAGCCCAAATCGACTTTACATCGGAGCTATGCGAATTTTCAGTTTGGAGCCGAAAATTTAGATTGCCATCCTGAAATTGGTAAGAGCTCCACAACTTTGCTCCTAATGGGTCTTTTGAGATGGGGCTTAATGGAAAATGTCAAACACATCGTATTCTATCAGAATAGAATCCTACGGTACTCAACATTTCGCATAGAGTCCCAAAAAGCGACAGATTGATGAATAACGAAAAGATGCAATTACTCAAAACGATAAATTCGTATCTCTTTGAAAAATTTTTTGAGAGTACTGTGAACGATGCCAAACATGATGCTTCTGCTCCGGTAGACGCTAAAAATTCGTGGGAAGCGCTAAAAGAAATTTTCTGAAAGAAAAATTTCAAAAACCAAACTATTGTTGAAATTCGGTAACAACTGTTGGGGAACGGTCCACTCCCTCTTCCAAGAGTATCATAAACCCATGGAAGAGTCCCAAGATCAATTTCGGGATCTATCACTACATTCCGTTTTTGTGTGATTACAACTCAATTTAGCGATAGATCCCGGGATTGACCATCTTGGGACTCTTCCATGGGTTTATGATACTCCTGGGAGAGGGAATAGACCGTTTCCCAACAGTTGTTACCGAACTTCAACAATAGTTTGGTCTTTAAAATTTTTCTTTCAGAAAATTTTTTTTAGCGACTCCCACGAACTTTTAGCGCCTACCGGAGTAAACGCATCATGTTCGGCATCGTTCAAAGTACACTCAAAGAAAATTCAAAGGGGTACGGATTCATCGTTTATAAGTAATTGCATTTTTTCATTTTTCATGAAATTGTCGCTTTTTGGGACTCTATGCGAAATGTTGAGTACCGTAGGATTGTATTCTGATAGAATACGATGTGTTTGACATTTTCCATCAAGCCCCATCTCAAAAGACCCATTGGGAGCAAAGTTGTGGAGCTCTTACCAATTTCAGAATGGCAATTTAAATATTCGGCTCCAAACTGCAATTTCACATACTTCCGATGTAGAGTCGATCTAGGCTGAACAAAAAAACACGTGTCACCGCATTTTAGCTCTAGAATCAAATACTTTATCGCGGAGGAAATCTTAGTTCGTTGGACGGTCTTAACTAGAATAGCCCATGAAGAGATCGAATGTACTCACTGAAATAGTTGAGAGTTTCTCGGATCTGGTCCGGTGATAATTTCAGATCTTGTTCGTCCTGGGCAACCTTTGCTGATGGAATGAACCAATCGGCGTTCTCGTAACCTGTGAACAAAATTTCGAGATAGAATAACAGTAGCCCTGTGAGGGAATTTTTTCAGAAATGGTTGACTATTGAACTTTTTCGCATCATGACATGACGCAATGTGCAATCTTGGTCGAACTGATAGAATATTCCCTCACTGATAAAAAAATCTAGTCAAAATATGAGACCAAACGGTTCAAGGAAAACTCTTAATTGTCGAAAGAGTAATCAATGAATTTCAATATTTACATTTTCAACTCAAAATTTTATACCAACACAGTCATCATTCAAAAAAGGCGACTAAAAGCAATTCTGACAGATTTTCGATGACAATTCATCTTAGGTACTTTTTCATCTCTGACAAAATCAATCGATTTCAATACTTTTTTTGACTATAATTGCCACTTACAACCACGAATCATCATCAATTTCGAGTGATATTCGTTCTCCTATATAAGTTATTTGGGAACTATCAAGTTCCGAAATATGGATATTCAAGAAAAAAAAAAAGTTTTCCTCAGATACGAGGATAAAATTGTAGATTCTTGACCCTGTATGCGATTATCTCACACTCAATTCAATTTAATTAAGAGCTATCCAATTTCAAAGTTAGGGTCCCAATCACAAAATTGATTGATAAAAGATACTCTGAAGCATCGATAAAAGTAAGCTCACCTGCAAATTCTGTGAGCGTGTCAGCTCTGAGACGGTACCTCGGGATCTGCTCTTCGAGTAGACTGATTATTTCAACCTCCGGTAGTTCCTCCCCGCTGCACACCTCTGAAACATCATGGGAATTTCTTCATTTTAGTGAATGCTCAACCAATGAATGCATCTCTAGTCTCTCCTGTT
Organism: Eretmocerus hayati; assembly: GCA_029851415.1. NCBI lineage: Eukaryota > Metazoa > Arthropoda > Insecta > Hymenoptera > Aphelinidae > Eretmocerus > Eretmocerus hayati. Next base: position 185,624,880 of record CM056742.1, read on the forward strand.
GTCTTTCTACAGGTAGCAAGACTTCTCTCACATAAATCATATCAATTCAAACTATGACATAAAGTTCCCAGTATAGGGTAAGGGTTCTCGTTCCCAAAGTAAGTAAATCTGCAAGATTCACGTGGCTCTGTCCAATTAAGATTTTCTCATGCACAATTTTACACGCCTTCTGGAAGAGTGAGTCACACTGTGATGAACTACTTTTTCTCTCCTATACCTCTGAAAGTATATTCATGATGCCATAATAAAGAGTAAAGAGTACACAAATCAAAGAGAAAATTGTCTCTCATGAGTATGTATGTAACGAACTCTCCCAGTTCCGGTTTATTGAATTGTCGAAAATGAATCCTCAATCACGTGTAGGCGAGTGAAATTTTCATCGCACCACTAATTGAAAGCCACTAATATTACTCGAGAACTGTGGAGCGCATAGTTACATCCTGAAAACGTTGCCAAATTGTTCGAGACACAGAATAGTGTAATCCAAGACGAAACCTTATATTTTTGATGAACCGAGAGAGCTCGCTATAGATGGATGAAAAGTTGAATGAGCGATGCGCATCGTGGTCAACGTATCATCTATTGTGCGTAAATTGATGCGAGCAAAGTATTGTGTCTGATGGTTAGTGTCACTAGTGAAGCGCGCTTTGTATTTAGGATGCGCTCGTCGACTAGAGCGATGACATTGGACAGACCCAAAATAGATTAAGTATTCTGGCTTGCCGGTGCATCTAACCAACTTAAATGGCCCGAATACAGATTTATACTCTATAAAGTATACTTTGCATTTATCGGTACGTATTTTTGGAAGTGATCTAATTATTGGGACTTTGTAAGGCACATATATATCATCAAAATAAATATGGATTTTTATTGAAATACCCTGGTAGAAATTTGTCCAGTGAACTTAGTTTGGATCCTAGATAACAGCTAGTTTAAATGGTCACAGAACTAATGGTTGGTAAATGGCTAGAATAGAGCGACGTTCATGGTCGAATTATGGACTACACTTTTGATGGTCAAAAAATGGTCATTTGCTGATTATGGCATCTAGCTACGAATAATGGTCAAATTGTGGCTAAAAAATTTCCACAACTCATTGGAGTGTAGTCTGTGGAGGGGGTTGAGCGTGGGAGCAAGACGCCATGATGGACGCCATCAGTATGAAACCGAGCGGCAACGAGGCAGCACGGCTCCAGTGAGCTGCGAGGACCTGATGCGGTCCAGAGCAGTCCAGAGGAGGAACATTACAGCAATGACAGTATTCGTTTGTGTTTTGAGTGTGTTGTCTATTCTGTGTTCCATCTGGAGCACGAAATATATAATCAGTCTAGCTTGTATCCACTTTCGTGTCCAAAATAATTCCGAAGTTGGGAGCTCGTGTCGTTGAGAGAGTTTTGTGACAGTATAAGTTCGTTTTTGAACGTGTTGTCGATGCACAAACCATTTCATCAAAATTACTCATATTCACCTTCGTGTCCGAATACTTCCGGGGTTGCGGAACCATGCTATTGAAAGTTTTGTGGTTTGGAGCATGATTGGATTATTTATCAATTGAAGCAAAGTAGCATATATGATCTAAAAAAGCAACCTAGAGTCAATTCCATCACGAAGTTTTGAGATAGCGTCACTGAAGAAATCGGAGCAAGCAGCAGTTTGAGACACCATTCTGTTCATAAATGTTTCATTTGATTCAAATAAGTAGAGGGACTTGTATATCACTCAACTCCCTCACTCATACAAGACTTTCTATCAGTGTCAGTGTTACGGCTTTTCTCTAATTTCAAAACAGTGAAACTACATCATGCATATCGGAATAGCCGTGAAACAATCGGAGCAGACACGCGTCATTATGAAATATCGAAGCACCTGAATTCAGACAGTTTATATGTCCATTTTTCGTCCATGACTCATGGCCAAGAATAATGTTCGCTATCTAGTTGTTTACACCGTTTCATTTGGTGTAAAATTTGTCTGTTAATCCTAGCCATATTTTGGAAAGCGATGCAACATAATGGTTGTTAACTGGCAAAAAGTTGGAGTGAATTTCCACCAGGGTATTAAAATCAGGATATCAAAAAACTTTTGACAAAGACACAGAATCGCTTTTAAAAAAACCATGAGAAATTTTACTCTGAATTTCATAGGAACACAGTATGATAATTTATTTAAATCATTTTGATGTAATGGAGTCAAAATTATAACACACAATTGAGCCAACAATCAAAATTGCAGATCTCATATCATTTTCGTTCAAGCCGACGAGATGAAAAAACGGTATCTGTGAGAATTGAGAGTGTTAAAATTGAAGAGCGACAAGAATTATTGTGGACGTAAGCGCATGTGGGAGAATGTCTTAATTGAAATTTCTGAAAGTCAGATAAGAGAGTTGGAGTAATCTCATGGACGTGTAGAGGTGTGGAAGCTGAGGAGCACATGCATACATTGAATGCTGTGTCAACGATGACGACGGCTTTTAGCGATGTTTGAGTTTGCTCGAGATTGACGCGAAAGAACACATTTTGAGAGGAACACGTGTCATGCACGCAGCGTCAATTTTGAGTATACGAGATGAGAATATTTTTGGAGAAAAAAAATATCAATTCCTCCGCCTTGCGTGCAGGATTCAATGAAGATTTCCATCAGTTGCAAATTCTTCTCTCCATTTTGAAAATGATCTTACATTCGACGGATTCCATTTGAAAACGACCATGAAAAATAGTGATGTCTCGGATCGGTTTCTCGTGGTTTTGATTCGATTCTGTAGTCCAAAATATGAAGTTTTCACCCACTGGAAGGCCCCAAAAAAATTTCGGAGTCGCCTGCGGAGCCATTTCTGTTTCGCTTTTTGATTCCACCGGAGCATCAAAATCTTGATCTTTTTTTACTAAATTGGATATATCTCGATTTTGGCTCAAGATAATGCAACGCGATTTGCGCCATTCGGAAGATCTTAAAAAAACCTATCAAAAATGATCTTGAAAATTTTTGTTCAGCCTTTTCACGCCCTGATCAGGCAAAATCCGCAAATATCAGGTCAACCTGATTATCTCAAGAAAAATTTTTTTTTAATTTTTCAAAAATATGATTTCTTATGCAAAATTGCACGATCTTTGCGATGAAACTAGTCCGAAGTTGTTTTTTCGCGATTTTATGCGTTTGCTGGTCAATTTTCCGACTTTTCATTCTTCGACCAATCAGAAAACAGAGATTTCCGCGCATGCGCATTGTTTACCGAATTCTAAAGTAGTTTCAATCGAAAGCAGAGGAAATTTTCTTCAAAATGACCCCTTGCAAAAGTCAATTACATGTTCCCAGTCAGTATCTACGGCACCTTCATTGGAAAAGAAGGATGATCAGAGCGAGATAACCTTATCTATCGTGAACCAGAGCCTTGAGACCTTCTCTTGCATCCATGCTGTCAGTGATGTTAATAATCTTGATGTCTAAAGAATCGTGTAGCTTCAGTTCCAGTCGATCAAATGGAGGTCTGCAACAGGTCATTTTGAAGGAAATTTCCTCAGCTTTTGATTGGAACTACTTTGAGATTCACTGATTCGGTAAGCCACGCGCGTGCGCAGAAATCTCTGTTTCCTGATTGGTCGGAGAATGAAAAATTGGAAAATTGAACAAAAAACGCATAAAACCGTGAAAAAACTACTTCGGACTAGTTCCATCGCAAAGATCGTGCAATTTTGGATGAGAACTCATATCTTGAGAAATCAAAAAAAATCGCTTTTTGAGATGATCAGGTTAGCCTGATTTTTCCTGATCAGGGCCAGAAAGGGCTGAACAAAAATTTTCAAGGTCACTCTTGATAGGTTTTTCAAGATCTTTTGGATGGCGCAAACCGCGTTGCATTATCTTGAGCCAAACTCGAGATATATCCGATTTAGTAAAGAAAGATCATGATTCTGATGCCCCGGTGGAATCAAAAAGTGAAACAGAAATGGCTCCGCAGGCGACTCCGGAATTTTTTTGGGGCCTCCCAGTGGGTGGAAACTTCATATTTTGGACTACAGAATCGAATCAAAACCACGAAAAACCGATCCGAGACATCACTATTTTTCTTGTGTCGTTTTTAAATGGAATTCATCATTCTTTTTTCAAGAATCAATATTTGTTTTTGCAATGAATTCATGTGAAAAGAAAATTATCATTTGGAGTATGCATAAGAGCCGTAATGAAGATGTCGAAAAATGTCGCAGAACGAACGATGACATGAGTTTGGCTTCCAAATGATGAAGTACCGAGACCGAATCCATCGGACCATGTGTATAATACAACATTGTTCAAGATGCAATCAAATCGATTTACATAATGGATTGAAGAGCCTCGAATGAAAATTCCAACATTTTTGTGATGGAAAATTGTCATCAAATCGGATTCATACTCCTAATAAATTAATATTGAATAATTAACAATTATAAAGTCCATTGAAATGGTCATCGATCTCACAGTTATTGTCGAAATATATTGGTGGTCCATTCGTACCAGAAATTTTATCATTGTAAAAAAAGTTCACTTGATGAAACTGACTCAATGATGAGTCCAAGATGGGAAGGAGGGACGGAGTCAAGCAGGATGAGCAATAATGCATATCAGCCGCGTACCATCACGCCACTTTCCAAGTATGGCCTCACGCCTCTCGAGGATGGCCTTGAACTTGGCCGGGCCCGGGGGCCTCTTGACTCTCGCGCCCGCACCCAAGGACATAATATCTCAGGTGGAGATACCACCGCCGCATCCTCCGGTCCTACCGGAAGATTCGCGCCGGCATCGGCATCGTCTGCTTGCCAATTTTCACAAGCACTAATGGATCCCTTTACACTTTTCACGACAAATGTGGACTCTATAGCTAACAGAGTCAGTTTACCCTATAAGAAAGCCCCACTTTAGCTCGTCATGACTCTGATTTACTGAATGGATCAGCGGGCGATCGAGCGACTCGATTGACATTAGCCGATCGAGCGCGATACTTGCCCGCTGTGAGCCCGAGCGGTGTCACCGAGCCTATATGGCGAGTATTTCACATTATCAGAGTTTACGGGGGCGTAAAACTTTTACTGTGACCGGTATATGTAATCGACTACACTGTCAAAGAACTTTTTTTCAATCCGGCGTTTTACAAAACAATTTTCCTGGCGATCGACAGGACGAAATTTTTGTAATTTTTCACATTTTAATACTGTTTTAATGTCAAAATGATGACTGCAATCATCAGCGCGCCGCGGAGTCCGGTTGCTGTTTTGAGACTAGTGACCAGCTCATAGGCCGGCGATACGCCAAGCTTGAGCTTCGAAAAGCTCATCAGAGGTGTTTGTGCAAATCAGCTAGTCGCGCCTCTCCTCTCTCTTCGTCTAGCCAAAATAGACGCACTAAAACTGTGATATAGCAAAGTGAGAGATGCAGAAAGTGTCCCGGGTGGCGTTGGGCCAACTTGCTAGAGCAGCCCTTATATTTGCGCTATTCCAGGAACGACATGCGGTTTGGGCCGGAATAACGGAATGAGCGCCACACCGGCGGCTGCGGCGACAATATTATCTGGGCCGCAACGACGGAAACTGTTGCGGTTGTATAGTATTTTGAGTGACGCGAGCGACGACGATGCTGGACTGGACCACTTTAAAACTCTATTCTTGAGCTCATTTCTGATGCTGCTGCGGTGCGTTTTTAGAGAGAGTCATCTCCGGTGTGTTAGTCCGTTCGTCAACTCTTGCAAGCTCGTTATCGCTTTCTCTCGTTTCCTTGTATGATGCACGCTCTCGATGGTCAATCTTTGCGAGTCCGGTAGCAGAAGTCTAATGAAAAATCTGCGATGGAAACTTGGAATGTTAGATGAGAATGAAACTTGAATGCTCATTTTAGACCTCAAATTTCAGTCTTGGAAAAATTTTCCGATGAGAAAAAAAATCGACATCATGCGTTCATATGAAAAACCCAGGAAACTATTCGATTTGCTGGGATTCTGATCATGCACCAATCAAAAATTCTCACATATAATGTAAATCGGGCACGTCCAATGTGGTACACAATGAGGGGTTACAAAATGATGTTCAAAAAGTGACGTCAAAAGTATTGAATGATGCAAGGAAAATTGTTGTAAGGATTTTCAACCACTGAAAAAATTCGTGATCTCGGTGATCGGTGACGCGTCCAAGAATGACAGAAGCCAAGCGGAAGCACCGGTTCACGTGATATCGAACGCAATGAGGTAATTCCTCAGAAAAGCTTAGCCAAGTGATCGTGATGTTCGCGGGACCATCGATAGCACACGTCTTGCACTTTGTCGCGCAGTCTTGGCCTTTCGTGAGATACCTATAGAGCATTTTCCCGCGCGGTGCCAAAATTTTAACAAGTGCTTTTTGATCAAAACGGATCTTCGCGCGCATATTTAACTCCTAACAGGGTTGGACCTCAATCAAGATATCATCTGTAAAGTGTGATATGTCTGGTGCAGTCATGTTCCAAGATTTTGATCGTGTTTTCTTAATGACAAAAGTTCAAGGCCGTCTGGATCATCTTTACGAGCGCAAGCGATTTCAACAGTTCAATTAAAGTCGTTTTAAGATTTTCAAGATTCGATTACCGTACAGAATTATAGATTGATGAAAATTACAACGGCGCCTGGACCCCAAAAATTATGTTCGACACAGAGGGAAGATAATGAACAAGTTAAGATTGCGACTGCTTTCATAGGTATTTCGCACGGTCTTAATTTTTTGACGCCTTTTGCAGTCGGGCGCAGCGTATGACGGATCAATTTGTAACCGATGACACCACTTTTGACAACTCTCCGTGCATGCAAAAGGTTGCGTAACCCCGTATCGAGAAATATCCAGTTCAGAAAGACAGATGCATTCAATTTGGAAATCGATGAATTGATGGAGAGTGGGAGAGTGTATAGCTAAAGTCTAGAGAATTCACAAAATTATTGCGCATGTTATTCTGCAGATAGATAGAACCTCTGCCGAGAATTGTCATGGTGGTGAGATGCGAAATTCTCTCATCCATGTACTGTGTACTCTTTTTTGCGCACAAGAGCTCTAATTTCTCGTATAAATTGTTCATTCTATTTTTAGTTTATTCACACATGTATCACTTTTTCAAACATTGGAAACTTTTCCAAACGCAGTGAATGATGTCAATAACATGCGGGATCATGTCTGTATATTCTTTGCAAAAAAGTAGTATATAGTTGGAGATAAAGAGATTTTTTTCATAGTTTGCCCATGATATTGTTATCTTGGAGTGTATTAGTATAATGTTCAATAAACAATCAAGGTCTCACGATGAATTTGTGTGGGAGCATTGCAATACGAGTGAGAAATGAATGCCGACGAAGATATTAGGACGAGGATAAGAGATAATTTTATGGTTCCCCGTATACCTGAACAAAGGTATCACTAAGTATGCATTCATAAATGTTGAAGACTGTTACAAGTCCATCAAAGATCTTTGGTTATTACGTAGCTTTTGCTGCTGCTGACAATAATAATAATATAATAATATTACTATGAAAATTTTGAAAAAAAGAGACTTTCATGCTCGCGCTCGTACAAGCCGCCTGCGCGTAGAGAAATGATTATGATGATGATGATGATAATGATGATGGTGATGATGATGATGATGATGATGATGATGATGATGATGATGATGACGAGCATCGCGTTGAAGCGAGTGAGAGAGAGAGAGCAGAGTCGGGGTAATCATCATTTAACTTGGCTCCCCTCTATACTACCGACCAATGGGAAAATTCCATGGGGTCCCGAGTAATATCGTTCACCAGTTCATCGTCTCTGCGCTGCTGCTTCTCTAATGTCATGTGGATGCAGGTATCCGCATCCTCATACACCAAAGTTGCACGCGGGTAGTCAGTTTCACGTGGAATCTCAAAGCTTTGGGTCAGTCTTTCGAGTGGAGCTATATCGATGAGCCATCGAATTTTGTGAGATTCTTCAGTTTTTTCAAATTTAGTGAGATTTGACACTCGAAAATCTATCCTAAAAGTTTCTAGTGCAATACCGAGTGTTTTTTACGCGTTATCTGTTTAAAAGCAGTTTAGTTGTATTTCGAACAAGAATCTGGATTTAAATAGTGAAGTTTGAGTTGGCTTTGGACTGTTGAGTGAGTTTCGACCTAGTTTTTCTACAGTTTAATCAGGATCAAATTACTTCTTGTATGGTAGTCATTGACGGAATAACACCTGGATCACATTGAGAGGTGAGTTTTGTCAATTTTGAGTTTACAATGTAAACGGTACATGCGTTATCATTAGCGATACAAAAGCACGACTTTAACATTCTCACGACTTCAGTTTGAAGCATGATATTGCGTCAGTTTTAGCTGTATTTCCAAGTAGTTGATGATAATGGAGGTACAATTCCTTTTTTTCCATTCAGATTATTCAATCCAGGGCGCTAATTTTGGAATTTGAATGTAATGAAAGAGGTACAAGCATTCTGTGATGCCGTTTAGATCGAAACATTAGGCCAAATGTGATCGCAGATCTGTTAAATTCTTCTGGTGGAACTTCTGTAGCTTTTTATGAGGTCTCGCATTGTAGTTTAAACCGACCAACGAGACACAAAATTGAAACTTCCCAATTGGGTAAACATAGTCAATTGACATTAATGATAAAAATTTATGGTCTATCACGTTGTAAGGCGTTCTCTTCGTCGTCGTGAAGTGCTTTGTAGAATTGAGGAAGAATCGCCAAATTAGACTGTCTAATTGAAGGAAAAGGATTGAAGATTGAACTTTTTAAGATGCGATGAAAGATTTCCTAAACTTTAATATGAAGTGCGTTTTTCTATCCAAAAACTTTAATTTTCCTTCTCCTCGCATCCGTTAAAAACTTCAATTTACAAACGAAATGCATAAAATAGAGAGATTTAAATTGATCTTATCCAATCATGTCTCTGGAGTTACAAAACAGTACATTTCGCACCGAGTTTATGAGGTTGTAGCTCGCTTCTGAGCGATTGGTTTTCGGCCTGAGCCGCAGGTGAAGGTCGAAATAACCGATCATAAGCGAGGAATCTCATGAACGAGTTGCGAATACTATTTTTTGCAATTTTGTGAGCACCCAAACATCGGAAAATCGTAAAAAAAAAAATTTCTGAAGAATGAACTGAATTCTTCTCAGCTACCGATTCAAGCTAACTGATCAGAATCGACCGCTGAAAAAATGATCGAATGCTCTGTAATTGGCGATGTAGCCGAAACAGTTTGGAGTTCATCAAAAGTGAAACAATTCTATTTGAACTCAGTCAACCGTCGAGTTACTTACGTATACAAGTGTGGATTTCTTGAAGATGATAGTATATGGGTGGTGATAATTACCCGTAATGGTCTCAGCGTCGCGGAAGGTTTTGCTGATTACGTTGATTCTGGATTTTGTAAGCTTGAGCGCTTGTAAGGTCGCCCTCGTAGCAGGTGAAACCTTCACGGAGGCGGTGGTCGAGGCCTCGGGCCGCTTCGGACCCTCATCCTCCACGGCGGCCAGTTTGGACGCAGCTGTGGCGACGAAGGAGATCGCCTCGCCTTTCTGCACAAATTCAAACAGTTCCATTAGTTTAGTCCATAAAATTTATTCAATCCAATATAATTTCAATGAATTCTTGCATAGCCCTGTCCAACTGCTGCTGCCTGCTTTTTCCACCGATTTATAACTTTTTTATCTCAATAATAATTTCAGTGGATGAGAATCATCTATGTCAATGTAATATTATTGAAAGGTTTGAAAAAAAGAACGAAAAATCGACATATGGAAATAACAGAGCAAAAAAATGTAGCTTACAATCGAAAAGTCATTCACAACTAGGAATGTGTATCAGTCTTATCAACTCAAATCACTCGATCGATTTCGATCGTTTAGAATCATTCGAGGATAAATCAGTGCACACAAATCATCAAAGCGATTGCCCATCAATCATCAGACTTGTCTTGTTTACCGTAATGATTTCTAAGCAGAAAATGCAAAATCAGGTATACCAACGATCGCTTTGATGTTTTCTGCCCTAAATGCTGTCATACACCCCATGATGCAAATTGCAAACTAAACAAAGCTCATCACTTCACGCAGACATTGATAAAAATAAACAAGATAACATCAACAGAGTAGCAAAAGAGCAAAGCTTGCAGTGGGACAATCATCAGGAATAACAGCATCGGCATCGCCAAGTAGTGTGTCAATCGCAAACTTTGATCTCCTTCATGTCTATTAGCGTCAGATGAGTAGAAAAAGTGTGCAAAACTCGTTCAAGATGAACAAATGTGTGCAAAAATGCGCGATTACTAAAAGGTATATCTTCCTTGAAAGTTCAATGAGTATTCTTGAAAGTTTGCAATGCGCGCGCGCAATGAGTTATTGCTCTCTCTTGACAATGCACCGGTCACTTTTTCTTACATAACGCCCTGCATAGGTATAATGTGCATATATCAATATAGGTATAGTCATATTGAATACGAGCATGTGCTTAGAGTTTGTAAGAGTGAGGATATAATGGGTATTGAGAGCGCTGGATCGTCGTCGCGGTGAGACACACTTTTCACGCTCGTATCGTATAACGGGCCCGCACCTCTACCACCACAAGCCAATATCGGTACAAACCCGTCAACGTGCGTTCGATCTATATAGCTGTCTATTATCGCGACATTGATGATACCTTACTCAACAAGTCACCAACACGCATATTAAAGTAGAGCTATTAATAATACTATTGAGCATTTTAATCTCGCAACGACGACAGGGCTCTGTTTACTTTTCTTCATTCATTGGTTGAATGCTGATGCTGACGAACTGTCATTAGAAGCACGTGTGGATTGATACAAGCACGTGTGTGAATGAATCTAGTATATAGTGTGTCGTGTGTAAAATCGATTCTTTCATAAATTTTCCTGAAAAGTTGTCAATGAATCAGATTGTAGTGACTAATGCATTATTACCGTAATTGATGACTGCAACAAGAAATTCCGAGATAATAGAAAATACTCACTGGATTTCTAATCTGATATCTGATTCGAATCGCACAAAAGAGTAAAGATATAAAAACAATGGTCATTCGATTTCTTATTTTTACTCGAATTTTAGTTCTGTTGGAATAAACCTGAAAAGTGAGCCGTTAGAGTCTCGAGTATCTTGGCAAGAGTGTATCGACCGCTCGATGAGTTCACAAAGCCACGATTGAGCTACTGTATAAGAGGTGTGTCGTGAAACTACACAGAAAACTCGTTGACAAATTGAAACGCTTAAATGTAATCAATACAGACGAGAAAATATACGGCCATTGTCACACATCATCAGATTCAAGATTGAAACGCATACAATTGTTATATTAAACTCTGAAAAGCACATAACGATATTCTGAGCGAGATTGGCGCGCAGAGATAACAGACACTCGCGCGAACCGGTAGATGGGAAAATAATGAAAGCGGGCCACGCTCTGCTCTAGTGTAGTATATTTATGCGTATACCTGTATATTAAAATGAGCTCGAGTTATCAGTCAAGGCTGTCGGCTATCACAATTACGAGCCAGCTGACTAGAAACAGAAAAATTTTGATTTTCCTGAGACTCAAAGCACTCGTTGTAGATAGTAGTGATCGAGGGGGCAATGATATTGAAGACATTTGGCACAGGCTACAGAAATTTTTTCATTTCGATTCACACTGATACCAAAGAGTACCGCGCGCTAAGATCAGATTATTTTCAAGAATAATTGGTTAAATCTAACTTTGAACCCCGAAACCGCACACAGTCTATGTTAGAAACAACCGATGCCGTCTTGACGACTCTGTCCCTTGAACAGAACTGAAACTGACTGAAATTTGCAGGACGAGGTGGGTTTAGTTGGTGTCGTTGGGGTAAAGTGAGCCTCGACCATAAGTCAACGACGCGTCAAGTTTCTGTCCGATGGGCGTGAACAGATCCGTTGCAGATGTTCGAACCTCCCGGGCCGGCTATTGTCCGCCTATCCCGTACATTCCTGATCTGGAGGCTTAACTTTGAGCCATGTCCTTAACTCGTAACTCTGATGCCATAGAAGATGCTCTTCTCACTGCACTAAATCTGTAACGTGGAAACGACTAATGGTTCATTCCCTAAGAATATATGTACTCATTCCGGGTAGAGTTCGCAACCCGATGATTTTTGTTTTGCGCTCGTGTTTCCGGATTGCTGCCTTCCATTCCCGACTTCTGTATAATACGTGATTTCAAATAAGTGGAGTACATTTTACAACGGAATTGATCGAATCAATCGTAAACCGACAGCAAGGCACAATAGACATAAATTGGATAATTTCAGGGATTATCGACGAAAACATATCCGAAATAATATTACACGGACAATATAATTGGAGCTGAGAATCATTCTTGAGGATCCAAAAAAAGATCCATTCTTTCGCATAACACCAAGGATTCCAAGATAAAAAGTGAAGATTATCAGTGTGCAAATTCTTATCTGGCATACGAAATAATAATGAAAATTTTTTGAAGTATTATCAGCCCAATATAAATTCTGCAAGAGAATTTGGATTGATAAGACTGTTTCACAGATGGCAACTGATTCGTTCAACAAAAGTCTGAAAACAATTCTAATTGTCCCAAGCAGATGCAGCTCTTCGAACAGAGTAACACGTACAAAATCCTGATGATTAGAATTTTTCATGTAATCAAGTAGATACACATGGGCAACTTTATTCTTATAGGACTTATAAGATCATTATTACCAGGTCGAAGTTGTTTCATAGTTCTTAATCGTTATTCTAAACGTCTCTGAACGATGCTTGATGATTGGCTTTGGAACATGACCAGTTCCGCACCAGACCTTGAATTGCAAGCCATTTACATTGTAAGGTACAATATACGGAGTACTTTTCAAAAGGGTGTTTAGATGATCCACATGAATCTCATGAATCGAAGTAACGATCGATGCATAAATTTGATTACCATACCACACTGGAGATTGTAAATAAACTTGGGCCCTCTCAACAATGAGAACAGTGCCACATTACAACTTTGAAGCTTTGATGACTTCTCAAACAAACTTATTAGGATAAGAACCAAGTATTTTATCTCAATGCATCTTAGATAATCGAATCTTACATTCCAAGCAGCAGCAGCAGCAGCAGTTGGATGCCTTACATGGACTGTAATGTAAAAAGGATATGCAGATAAGAGCTAGAAGCATTACAGAAAACTCACCGTTGGATAGATGTTCAATCACCTGGGGCCTGGTTTCCACTAAAGAAACCCAGAAGGTCACCAATTGAGTTTGTGCCGAAGCAACTGGAAGCGCAAGAATTATGTGTAAGGAAAGCACTTCAAACACACATGTGAGGACATTGAGAGCAAATTTGAAAGACCATCCAGTGCTTTTAAATTGTGCTATTTGTATGCATCAATAAGATTTTAGATGCACGATTCATGTTCATAAAGTCCTTAATTCAGCCAAATGAAATGCTCTCATAGCTTATCCACTTCCACAAAATTTGAGTATCTCACAATTCCACAACTTGTTTAGCAATTAAATTTGGAAAGACTGTGAAGACTTTTGATAAAAAAGGATTCTGATCCATGGCATTGCAACAAGTGATGAAACATTGTCCATGAAGGACCTAGTAAGTTCATGGTAGCATTCATCTAATTAGCATCTGAATGGAGAATTGATTTTTTGGGTCAGTAAAATACTATTCTGGTGATAATCAATACTCAAACAATCAATAAGTAAGTCAACTAAATGCAGTCAGCAGTTGAATCTAAGGGCCAGAGAGGAAAAGATTTGCAGTGTTATGTACATATATATGAGTTTCATATCTGGAGACAATTCTCAGCTGCGAGATCGGAAACATTGCAATCAGATGCGCAAGCTATCACGCACACACGTGGGATTGGGGTGAAAAATCACGAAAGGGTCGAGAAATTTATCACTGCAGTCAAGGTTAAGACTGATCATTCGATGAACTCGCGTGGCTCTCTACATAATATTATGGCAAACAACGTGAGGAACCAGCCAAAGCATAAAATACAAAATCTACAACCAGAGATCGTGCTCCTTTTGCATATCGATCATCGTCCTGGCGCTCACTGTACTGCTTAGCTAAATACGTCCACTACAGCGTTCGCACAGAGCCTCCAGAGCATTTCAATCGAACGTCGGGTCACGCGGTGCACCGAGAGAGACAATTTTTCTTATGACACTTTGCCGTGCCAATAATCTATCTTTCTCGGTGTTGATGGCTCGAGGTCGGAAAAAAAACATCGGCTCGCTCCAATAATCGCGTAAGCCCCGTCGAATCGGAGCAGAGAGCAAGGGGTCATAGTACAGAGTGTTTTGTACTCACAGCGCGGGCCTCGCTACGCATTCTCGCAGCAGCAGCAGCCCTTCATTCGGGGCCAGGTTGACCTGGTCACATAGTTAGTTGTCCCTATAGTAGAGGCCAGACTCTGCTAACGGTTTCTGCAATAATTATACGGCACTGGGGCACACAAACACAATCGGTCACGTCACGATGAAGTCATCCTAGACACAATTACTGCAGGTTGGATGCTACTTCTGAGTAGCGTCATCCTCGAGGTCTTGAAAAAAACACGAGGTTACGTGGGTAGCAGCTATACCCGAGGGCGTGAAAACTGGCCCAGTAGCTGGTGCTGCTGCTGATGATGATTATTCGCTTTTCCTGGGCTGTTCTGGGAGTCACTGGCGCGCACGCGTCCGTGATGCACTACATGCACTGTATTCAACTGTATTCGTATTCCACACTTTTCAACGTAATATTTTTCACAAGGAACAGATGCACATGCAACAATGCATCAGAGCAAGCAAGAGAACAGCATCGGAGTCGGAGCAGTGCAGTGCAACCGTCACGTAGCAGACTACAAGAACATGGCGTCGAGACAGTGTAGCCAAATTCCAAGGTGCTCAGTTAGGCAGTGTTGCCAACCTTAGAGCGAATGCAGCGCTCGATTTGAAAGCGCAAGCTCGCAAGCGAATCGACGATAAGTCACTCGACTGTAGGTTGGATTGAGCTCTGTTTGATCTAATGATTCGCACGCGCTAATTTCTACTTTGCGATGATTCGACACACAGTGGATTGTGCTGCCTCCTAAAAAGTGATGACTTCTCGGAACGTCATGGGAATTCGATGAGCTGACGTAGCATATAAAATTTTACGCCCAGAAACTATTGATTACATTGTATAAAAGCCATTAACGTTTTTCCCCATCCTTTGTAAAAGTGAATAGAATGAGTACAATAAGATCATTTAGTCATGATTATATCCTGAAAACAATGCGTAAAATTTCCATGGTAACGCAGTACAAGAACTCTGATGTAATAATTACAATTTTGGATACATTCGGAGTATTCCGAGCAAGAATGATGCGTTTATATAAAGAGGAAAATAATGAAGCGCCGCATGAAATAACTGTTCTTGTTTTGTCTACTCAGTTTTTCACAAAAAATTTGAATTGTTTTAATTTTCCTCTTTGGGAGACTGACCAGATGATATAATAGCGCGATGAGAATAGACACATTATAGCTCCATAGCTTCAAGCCAAGAGATAAGATAAGTTCTTCTCTAAAACTCGGCTCATCCGATAAGATCGAACTAGCGCATTCGCAATACCAAAACCGATGGCGCCCGTAGATATTTTATTCTCCTCCTCTCTTTGGTGTAAACTTCACATGGATACAGTTGATATACCGAGAGCAAATCAGAACACAGAATCCAATTCGAGTGTTTGATATCCTCCCTCACCCATCTGCAACCATATACGACCTCCTGTACACACATACATATACATGCAAAATCCCCCAAAGATTAATTAGCGTTGGCCCTGATGGTCGCCATATTCGCAAAAATCAGCCCGATAGTGGAAAATGAGTAAAGGCTCATGCGAAAATTACTCATTGGGCGCACGAGTTCGATAAGTATGTGTGTGCCTGTGTGTGTGTGGCACACGGCAACTCATGATCAGTCAGAGCATCGGTGGTAATAATGTAAGGTGCTTGTAGTAAAGTATTAGTGGGTATACAGCAACGTCTGATGGCCTCCGCTCGACCTCATAGCGTTGGCGCTTGGCCCCATTTGAAAGCAGCTGACTTATCAAATTATGCAGCGCGCGCGCACCGTGCAAGCAAGCTGCACACCACATCATATCATGTAAAATAGTTTTGCAGTTGGCAACATGAATGGAAATGCACCAAAAGCCCGCGCAAGCTCGTGTTAATATTTTTGAAAAAGCTCAAGAGAAAAGCTCCGACATAACCTCAAAAAGCACTGCAAGCTCTGCGTCACAGTTGAAATACCTCCAAAAGCTCTCTATGTGAGTTTCCATGAGCTTCCAGTCGGTTGACGATGTGGATGGAACGAGCTTCGCAAGCTCAAATCGAACGTGTGATGGCGGTTGGCTAGTGACTTTTATCGGGTAGCAGAGCTTGTCTATCGATTGTCATTATTTATATCGTGCGTCTCCCCCCATACATCGCTCAAGTCATCGATTCACTCTTTTTCAGGTCATGTTTTTTTTCTGTTTACAGTATCATAATGGAACCTGATGCAAGCTCCAGTGGATGACCATCACCAGGGGTCATAACGAACATTGAAAACGTTTCAAGCTCCACAACCTGCAAGTTGCAAGCTCACTCTGCGTGCATCTACGAGCACGAGAAAATTTTAGCCGAGCTTCGTTAGCGCATAGAAGTGAGGGCAGCACGCGCCTGCACACCCACACAAATATACACACACGGGGATTTTGTGTTGGCTGTCTACGGGGGCCGCAGCCAGCATCGCAGCCACCGTCAGCTCAGCACGACCGGGAAGGAAGAGGAAGGAGAGAGAATTCAGAGAAGCAGAGCAGCCAGCCAGTGTGTGCGCGGCGGCGGGCGACGAAAAAGCTCGCGATCTGCGTGCGGGTGTCGTGGTGCAGGGTCGGGGTCGGTCGCGTCTCGCGCTGAGCTGCCTGCAGCAGCCGCGCGAAAAGAAGTGTGGTGGTCGAGAGTATATAGTAACAGCAGCAGCGGTGGCAGCCATCATAATCGTCGTCGTCGTCGTCGTCGGCGAGGCCACGGAAAAGTTTAGAAATAATAATAATGACGGATAGCGGCAGCTCTCAGCAGCAGCAGCAGCAGCAGCAGCAAACAACTTCATCGTCTCATACAACAACTCACCAGCAGCCCACTCATCCTCATTCTTCACATCATCATCATCATCACCATCAGCACCAGCAGCAGCAGCAGCAGCAGCAGCAACAACAGCAACAGCAATTTTGTTTAAGATGGAACAACTTTCAAGCAAATATAACGAGCCAATTCGAAGCTCTACGAGACGACGAGGATTTTGTCGACGTTACGTTCGCGTGCGACGGCAGAAGGCTGCAGGCACACAAGGTCGTCCTGTCCGCCTGCAGCCCCTACTTCAAGGAGCTCTTCAAGGTTAGAATCCCATCCTTCTCTTGGCATAATCTGGCCGTATTACCTCCCCCGCCCCCGCTTTATGCATGTGCAACCATCTCTCTCTCTCTTTCTGTCTGGCTGCTGATAGCCCTCCTGTGTGGTTGGTGGGTCGGGTCCCCCTCTCGCCCCCTAACCTCACCTCACCCTGTATATATAACTATATAGTGCAGACTGACTCTCGTCGGTCGGTCGGTCGCGCTGTCACCACCCGCACCCACCCCCTAAAAGCTCGCTCCAGGCCACCCTCCGACAGCTGTCTCTCTCTAAAATCCACCCTGCCTCCCCCGCATATAATATACACATATAGCGAGCTCGACCCGTTCCCCCTTGCACTGCACCACCTCGATATACTTACACAGATCCCGTGGCAGCAGCTCCCATTTCGTTTTCTGCACTGTGTGCGATGTAGCTATAAAGCTATAGCCTCTATGAGTACTGCTTTTGATGTTTTTCGCGCATGATATGCGGGGGAGGGACGCACGATTCTAAAACTCTTTTGCCTCGTGCAAATGCGCCGACGCTTATGTGTGCCTTGGCTCTCGTTTTTTTTTCTTTTCCTCCTCTTGAAGTAGCAGCAGCAGCAGCAGCAGCCGTGTGCATGCGAAACCGTCGCGCAAAACACGTGAGATCTTGGCTCTATATGACGACGACGACGACAAGAGTTATATGCTTTTGCTCGCGGCCAAGAGGCGCTTTGATTCCGCGAGCAAGCGAGAACTGCTGCAATGTCGTCGTCTTCATCGTGTGTGACATACTCCCCGCGGCTAACCAGACCATAATATAGAACTTGCATATGCACCTCATTCATAGATATTTCATTTACGTACAAAATAAGTAGTAGTGGACACTTTTGGATTCGCCTACGTAAAGTCTTGAAAAGCGCATCTCGCATGCCTCCAAAACTAAAACTAGGAAACGAAAATATGGGAGGCTATTTTTGTATACACCGCGCGCGTAAGTCTATAGACCAATACACTCTCGATTTCGCGGCCTTCGCTCGCGGCTAGAAAACTCATGATCCGTGCAAAAACAACACAGTCATTGTCTCTCTCGTTTCTGCAGCAGTCTGTCTGCTCCCCGCTTCATCATAATAATACCAAATGCATTCAGTCGCCATGATATCGCGCAAAAGCACACATATCGCAATTTTGGGCGTCCGCAAGTTCATGCAGGCGCCATGCAGTGAGTGCAGCTCATATCAGGCTGCACGAAATTTTCGGCTGCCATTGCGCCTCATCCGCCTCTCGCGCCCCCGCAATCCATACGTGCTCATCCCCACATACATGCATACAAAGCTCTCTATATATATATATATGTTCTATACATGCACATACATGGGCGCGCAAAAAATCCATAAGGGGATTGGGCAGCGCAGAGATATAACGGGCCACGTGAAAAATCAATGCGTGCAATTTTTTCGGGGGGGCCGTTGCTGTTGCTGCTACTGCTGCTGCGCTCTCTCTCTGTTTCCATTAATTTACACGTAAATTACACCCGGTATCTTACCCTGCACCGCCACCAACCATCGTTTCCCCCCTATATATCTCTGACTACGACTACACTGCGCTCATCCCACCTCGATTTGAGCTTTTTTCACATCCATGATCCTTTTTGCCCAGTCTGTAAAGCTCCCCGCATGCCGCGCTCTGTCCTGCTTTATCGTGCTTTTTTTCATATTCACCACTCCGTATAGATACCTCTGTCTCGTTCCCACTCCTCTTTTTGCTTTTGCCATATCTATCTGTCTGATGGCTTCTCTCTGTCCTTCTTCTCTGGACTGGATGTATATAGCTCAGCTCTGACTGCGAATGCATGTTGGCCAACACTCATGCATTCAAGCACACCTTTGGTCCTTGCTCGTGTGTTTGTTCCATGACTTTCATACAAATGCAGCCTTTGTGCTCTCATTTTGTCACAATTTTTTGTAATCCCCCCACTCATTCGATACATTTGTATTGACTAGTTATTGAATCAATAGTCAGATAAAACTGTACTGTTATAAAGTTCTCAAATATATACGTATTATATGCCATAATGCCTATTTATATAGACTACCAAATGTCCTTGTAGCCATTCACCTGGAAAGAAAATTTCAAATGGATTTTGAGCATTGGAAATTTGATGCGTCAACTCTATAGATAAAAATGAATGACAGCTCAATATTTCTACTGCACTTATAATGAGCTTTTGCTTCGAATATCAATCAATTTTTTTCATTGATCAGTTATAGTAATAATTGGTTGAAGTTAGTGCTTTTGATACTCGTACAGATATACCTGCAATGGTTCAAGCTTTTTCATAAAATAATTGATCTGCCGATGAGGGCCACCATGACTGCTGAGTTATGTAACTCTTATCTCTACACAAGCTACTAATTCATGCTCCAAGGACACTTGATATCTTGGATGAGTTTGACAAAATTTCACATGATGATTCCACTGTTTTATTGATAGATTCTATGAGCTTTATACTTCCAACTATATCCAATTCTTGCTTTTGCCTTATTTACAGACAAATCCCTGCAAGCATCCTATAATTTTCATGAGAGATGTGGAGTTCGAACATCTTCAGTCTCTTCTGGAATTTATGTATGCTGGTGAAGTGAACATCTCACAAGCTGAGCTGCCCACATTTCTGCGAACTGCTGAGTCTCTCCAAATTCGTGGCCTCACCGACTCCCAAGGCAATCAGCACAACGATAAGGTGAATATTTTTGTTCTGTAAAAAAAACTGTATCCAATTTAATCTCCAATGTATGTGTCAGTTTGTTGACAAATCTATCGGTGTATTATACTCATAAGCCAAGACCACATAAACTTAATTGCACTCTTTCCTTAGTATTCTAAAGCAAACAACATCAATGCTGCAAATGGTCGAGGACTCTCGTCGCCAAATTTTGATGATGATCGAAGTAAATCGCCACCATCGAGTCCTCCCCCATTGAAAAGGCTGTGTAAAAGAAGTGATTCACCTCAGAACTCTAGTCCCGCATCTGCTGTACCAACATGTGCCACCAATACACCTCGCTCTCGACCGCTCATCGAACCTCAAGTCCAGCTTGACTGTTACAAAGACATCGATATAGTTGAGGTAAATGTTCTGATGATGTAGTGATATGTTACATGAACACTGGCCCTCGATCATTCCTAATGATGCTCTTTTGTTGTCCACAGCCAAAAATTGAGCTGCCAGAATATGGAAGTGACGATGAATCCAAACCAGATCTCAATGCATTACCCGCAGGCTTCCTCAGTTTGGATGGTGGAATGGAAGTCTTGCCTTCCTACCCACCAACATATTCTGGTATGGCTTATCACGCTTCTGAATAAAGATCCTCTAGAGCGGGCTGTTGATAGTATCAATTCGTCTTCAAATTTCCGTAACTGAGTCACAAAATATTTTCCTAATGCGCACATCAAATAGTGTTACATGTCTCAATTAGTGATTATTTTCCAAGTCTACATACTTCCAATTGGAAGTCGACAGTCACATGACTCATGGGTATATCTCGGTTTCTTTTGGTTGTTGGTTCTTTTTTTTCGTAACCGTTGGAGTTTAGATACAGTAATATCCCTTTACCCGCATCCCTTTCTTGAAATTGCAAATACTCATGAAAGCTCGTATTTTAGGTAGTGGAATGGACGGAGGTATCCCTGGGCCATCACACGGAAATACAGAGTTGAACCAAGAGCAGCAAGGTGAGTACTGCATATACTGTGTTTCTTTAGTAGTGCGAGCACCATTACAAACAGCAACAACCTAGCCGTTTACATCACAAGTACTGAATGTGAGTAGTTTGATAACAGACGGAAGCAAGATTGATCTTGAAAAAATAGCGAGAAAGAGAGTATGAATCGAAGAGAGAATGAAAAAAGAGTGCAAGTACTAGTTAGAGAGGGAGGAAGAGAGCAATAGTAGAGAAAAAAAGACAGAGAAATATCTTGAAACAGTTTGAAATGGTAAGCTCGTGTGTAGCTGGGTAGGTCTTGTGGTAGGTGTTAGGAGAGACATTTGACACTCAGAGGCTGTTTTGGCGGGCACGAGTCCGTAGCAGAGTGCAGTTTGCAGTTATAGATTCAGCTGTGATGTATGAAAGATTAACTGAGTTTTAATACTTGAACTGAAAGTTTATGAAGTTTGAGAGAATTTTTACAAAAAAACTAAATTATTAACTAAAAAAAATTCATGATTTGTGTACATAATCCTTGGGATCCTGTCTTGCTTCTATACTTTCTGTTATTTCATGCTTTCATTCACGCGTGTACATTTGATCAAACTCCTGTCAGTTCATAATCCATTTCATCAAATTTTCATTGCAAGAAAAATATATGAGTGCTAATGAAAATTCATTTCAGGAGACATTTAACACCACATCTTCATATTTTTCAATTCAAAAATCATTCATTGCATCATTCTCATTTTTGTTTGACTAATGAACACATCCTGTGTCTTCAAATAGGCATACCTGTAGCTCATGATTCTGTTCATGTTATTTCTCATAGAGAATAGTCTTTTTTTCATCATGGTCATTGATCTTGCCAAGTTTGGAATGCTAACGTCAATAAGCTGTTCCGAGAATTCTCCACGAGTTCCAGTTGTTTTCGAGTTTCGAAACAGAAGATTCGAAAAAAATGTTCACTATGGATATACCGATTTGCAAATGTTATCGAATTATTCTGATTTAATTCACAATTTTCAGCCTCGTATTATATTTGAAAATGTATCAGAATTTCGTCGGGAAATTTGAATTGATGCTAAATAATCGACCGTTCTGGAGAATCATTCCGTAGACAACCTTTGAAACGTGATATTCTGAAAAAGTTCGGAATCTTTGCATCGGGATTAGAAAACCGCGCATTTGAAGTTTTGATCGTCTTCCATCGCCCTCTTGATCGCACGTAATATTTTCTAGTTTTGGTCTTGTCGTCAGTGAGAAGAAGGTTCTATCCAAACTCCGAATAGTGGCTCGACATGATATTTCGTCAAGGACCACTTGACCAATTCAATGACATTCTTACAGTCGAATTAGGAATCGGTGCTTTGGAACTTGAAGATCTCAACTCACACGGGGAGTCCACGTGGCATTTCTATCATGGATTGCGCTGAAATCAATCTGAAATCAAAATTCAGCTAAGGAAATGATTGAAATCCTTCGTCAGTCTAACAAACGATCAGTCCACCATTTCCTTCGCTACGTGTGATGAGAATTCGGATCGTGATTTCTTTAACGAGAGAGAAGTGTCGCGAATGGAAGTGAAAATGGCACGGACGATAAGTTTTTCTCGATAAATACATGTTTCAAAATTGCCGAAAGCATACGCGAGGTGGTAAGGCCGACAGGCAGCAAACACAATGATTGGTTGTAGTGCTAATAAAAGATCGTTCGCTGGTTGTTGCTGTCCTGTGGTGGGTGGTTATTATCTTAATTTTACTTACTTTCTCTTGAGCATTGTCTTTTTATTTTCGTCGAGTATTCTCTTTTCTTGTTGTTGTTGTACGTTCATTTGATTGCTGTTGTCGTGTGTAACTTTTCGCGTAAGATTGAAATTCTCGGTTGAAGAATATCATTCAAAGGCAGACTTTTGACTTGAAAAAATATAGCTTTCGTGTAGCGCGCCCTAACTATCTTGCTATCGATGTTATTGTTTTCTTCTTCTCATACTGTCTTCATCCATCTCATCTATTATTGCCATCATCTCTATCTCACTGCTCATTCCTGTCTGCATTTCATAATTTTTCATTCATAAATCATTGCCTTACTCTTCTGCAATAATTCTTCCACAAAAAAAGAGAGATGATTTTGAATTTTTGAAAAAAAGTCTGTCTAAATCGTTGTAATGTCATAAATTGGTGTGTTGGCGCCACACAATAAATTGTTGTTATGTACCTATTATCGTGTTGGTTAAATCTCTCTCTCTCTCTCTCTTTTTCGTCTCTCCTCGTGGTTAGAGCAAGATTGTGTGTGTGTTGCAGCTGACCTGCGCAAACTGCACTCGCTGGACCCGCGCCCTTGTCCTGTGTGCAACCGCATGTACAGTAACTTGTCGAACCTGCGGCAGCACATACGCCTCATCCACAACCCCCAGAGTGTCACATGCCCTCTATGTAGCAAGCCGTTCAAGACGAAGCTGTATCTGAAGCGCCACCTCGTCAGCTTCCACGAGCTCAGCGTCGCCGATCGTCAACGCCAGGAAGAGATCTATCAACACCATCAGGGCGGCACAGGTCATACACAGAGTAACACCAGTTCCAGCGGTGCCATCAACTCGTCGAGCAGCAAAGCCTACGGCAGTAACAACAATGCAGGAAGTAGCGCGGCATCGCCATCGTCAACGTCGTCGGCCGATACCAAACTCGTACTCAGCCAGGGTCTAAACGACGTGCTCGTTCACGACGACGGCTCGATGACGTCCACGTCCACTTCGAGTGCCGCCGTGGCCGCTGCATCCCCGACGACTTCGGCACTGGGAAACGCTTGCACCCCGGGCAGCCTTGACGCCAAACTTAGACTCCAGGGTGCGGGTGGTGGTGGTGCCGGTGGACCTGGGGCATCGGCCGCGACGGCGCCGGACACTGCGAGCTTTGGCCTAGAGCTTAATCAACTGGCTGATTCGAGCAAGGCTGCGAGCCAGTTCAATGCCACCGGGGGCATGCTTCAGTTCAACGCGACCTTTCATTGAATATCGCGCCCCGTGGCTCTCTCTCTATCACACACATATACTACTTACAAACACACAATTTTACGACCAGTTATGCGTTTCCCTGTTTGAAGTGCGGGCGCTGTAGATCAATTTTTTGCGTGTGTCTGAGCAGTGTCTACAGCTGCGCGAGTTCTCTCTTTTCCCACATAGAGTATTAGATTTTGGAAATTCCTAATAGAGTTCCTGAATCCTGAAAGTATTCACAATCTACTTAATTAGAAACCCGGTGAGCCCGCTAGTCGAGTCTCTTAGCCGGTAATTATACGCAAAAAGATCTACAGCGGTTCCCCACGTTGCGAAGCATTTATTTATTGTTTTGAAAAATCGCCCAGTATCTCCCTTGTGATATATGCGTTTACACCTGTGACAATTGTATGTATATTAGTTTAACCGATGTCACCGGACGTCGTTGCGTTATTTGTATATTGCGTTTTTGTTGTAAGTATTTCGTTTTATCGAGTTCGTTGTTGTTCCCCTCTTCATTCTATATATTTCGTAAACACAGAATGCGAACTTCAGTGGTATGCCCGCTTTAACTATAGCGAATAATCAAAAGAAACTCCGTAACACCAGGCAATACCTCACGCGGGAGTTCTTCCTTTTTGAAAGATTTTTTACTATCGGTCCACGTACTGTAAGGGCGCATACATGTCCACTGAAGTTCACATCCGAACACACGTCCTTAATTTTAACACGACAGAATGTGTGATGATATCTCGAATCGACTGATAATGACGAGTCGCAGGATGAACTACGTACGTACTAGTTATGTACATATAAGGTAAAAGAATAAGCGAAACTTGGAGCGCAGGATCTCGACGGAAATGGCTTTTTTGCTATTCTCGTGTGTATCGAAGATCGTCCCGTGCCTGTTCGTTGAACGCGCTCTCGATACAGAGGATGGCGGTGATAGAAACAAAGAAAAAATGGGGGCTTGAGCGAAATCATTTTGCGCGTGATAAAACGAAGAAGTTTTATAGTAAGACGATGGTGGACAAGCCACCCCACCTCGTGCCGGTTAATCGTAACTTCTCAGCAACACAGACAGCCCGGATAAATAGTAATGAACAAACTTGTTGTTTTATTTGATGCTATACAGTGTTACACAGACTACAGATGTTTACAACAATATTATATTCTTGCAGAGGATTATATTTACTTTTTAATAATTATTGCAGATAACCGCGATGTGCAATTTAAACAATTGATAATAGGCTCGTAATAACAATATATTTTTCACAGTGATTGAAAAAACAAATGTGTGCAGATTCGTCCCGTGTCTGCTCGATTATAGTCGAACTATACAGCCAATCTAATGCAAACTCAATAGAGTGATTATATTTATTATTAAACAAATTGAAAGCAGTTATCGTCGAACCGTGAACAATATCGTAATTGATCACAAAACCCAACGCAGCAGATATAATTAGCTAAATGGATGAAAAAAATGAAATAGAAAAGAAACGGTTTAAAACATAAGAATTGATATTATTATGAATAAGAATAACGCGATGAGCGTTTTCGAGTCCATGTTGATTGCCATCGGTTAGTTCCTAATACAGGGTTCATGTGATGTGTTTTTGGCTATTCATACACTGGGAAAATTTCAATGATAACTCTTTTGCTGGGGACCGCAAAGAATTTGGCTCATTTTGCTGATTTTGTCAAAATCACCATGAGCAGGCTCGTATTTATGACATTGTTCGTTGCTTGAAATTTTTATGCAGTGACCTCTTTGTCTACACAACATTTTCACAACTTGGGCTCAAGAAGCTCATCCGATTGATCCAATTTTTTTTTTATAGCATGTACAATATAAAATACGCTTGATACAATGATGGTGATAATAACTTATTCAGTTGAACTGAACATATTAGTAATAATAGCTGATTCTGCAAATGTGAGGTCTCTTCATAGATGTTTCAAGTTTGATGCATGCTTATTCTGAACCGTACTGTCGACCGGTAGCATCGACAACACCCAAGTATTCTGGTGTCTGAGTTTATATCCACGTTACAAGATGCTTCCATTAGCAAGTTTTTATTTGCAATATTTATCTAATTGTACGTTCATACCCGTGATTCACGGGTATGAACGTACAATAGGGCTACCGTAGCCCTATTGTACGTAGCCCTATTGTAGGGCTTCACTCGAGACCGATATTCTCGAGTTAATTTGAGTGAAATCCAGCGAGATGAAGACGTAAGCACTTCGAGAAATCTCGACTCGGATCTATCTCGCCACCTCGAGGTTCCTCAAAATGCTTAGGTCGTGATCTCACTCGATTTTGCTCGACTAAATTCGAGAATATCGGTAGCGAGTGAAGCCCTACCCGTGAAGGGACTATTCCAGTGATTTTGATTCATCATTTTCAGAACAATATTGTTTTGTGTTTTCCCAGTGTACAGCTAAAACAGTCTTTCTCAACTCACTCGCAATAGTGATTTCATTGACGACAGATGTGCCTCATTACTACATACAAGTTACATGATCTTAGATATATACATATAAATAATAGGATGAAACAGAAGAACCGGGAACCAAGTTTTGCGTTGCCACGATGATGTTCTATACGGGTTAGTTTTTGAACTCAAATGCATATTACAATAGTACTGAATACAAATACAGATATATTCACAAATGCGAAATAGTGATTAAAATAACGAATGAAATAGGATCATACAAATCGATCAATCAGCATGGACTTTGAGGTAACCGCGTAACGCAATTTCCATAGCCATAGAACCAATCAGTACAACTCAGGATCTTTTTATATTATATTTTACAGATGACAATAGTTCTATACATTCAAAATGAATGCAGCAAACCGTGTTAAGCGCTGTAAACTTGAATGAGAAAGATAAAGTCTCATCCTTGTTTTGTAGTGCAAATGACGCGGCCGTTTTTCACAGAATAAAAAAAAGCAGGCTCCATACCTCACAAACTAACAATCAAACGCAAATTTCTAAAGCAAAACCATAAAGCAGCTATATATAGCCAGAACAGAATATATTTATTTATG
This sequence comes from Eretmocerus hayati, assembly GCA_029851415.1. Classification (NCBI taxonomy): domain Eukaryota; kingdom Metazoa; phylum Arthropoda; class Insecta; order Hymenoptera; family Aphelinidae; genus Eretmocerus; species Eretmocerus hayati. Next base: position 185,652,063 of record CM056742.1, read on the forward strand.
CAACCGAGTTTTTTGTAAACAATAGTAAAGAAATGGAAAAGAGACAACCGGTCAATATGAATCATAGATGAAACGTTGCCGTGGTCGTGGCGCAACGACTGCGTTATACACGACCACTTCACCTCAAAATATATTTAACTCATTTAAAGAAATAGTAGAAAAAATGACTCAAATACGTAAACAGATTGACATTGCGATACAATCGGATTTTTCCATTGGTACAACATAATTAATAAGTACACTCGAATACACACAAATATACACACATTTTTCAAACAGAAAGATAACGTGTACAAAAGCATTGTACGCAAAAAGAGTACTTTGAAATGGGGTTGATTTTGTAATTTATACATCTGTTACTACGTTGATAAGGCATTTTTGTAATGATACACCATGTTTCGTTAGTTTTTCCCCCCATCTTCCCTCTCTTCTACTCAGCAAATATGAGTAAACCATTGTTAAAAAAAAAACCGCGACACATGTGTGAGTACCACTACTACTACTTCTTCATTGTAAATGATGAAAAACAATAGAGCAGGTAAATGCCCAGCGTATAAGCTAGTATTTTTACAGAATACCGACGTAACATAAGACTATTAATGTTGCATATCATATTATATACATAACTGTTACTCACTTGTTTGCGTTAACCGCCGTTTATACCGCTCTAACACATTTGGATGCTGGTTTCTTACCTTACAACAGACCCAATAGGCATCATCAATATGTTACATCAATTTCATTAACAAATAAGTCTTCCGATCGTAACCAGTATTTTTCATGGTGAATTTTTACACACCTTGTGCCAAGAAATACATCTTCTAGTTTTGCAAATGTTGCTTTGGTGGAGCATCAAAGTCACAATTCAACTCATTTTTCATATATTCTGAGCTGCAAATCTCAAATACTTGAGCTTTGATTTTCCACTTGAATCATATCATACTCTGTTTTTCTCAAGTTGTTTATAACAATGTAGCTCCATCAATTGTATTGCGAAAAACAATGTGTAAGCCGGTATCCAAATGTGGACTCCAATTTTTTCATGGAATAATTAGCCAAGTGGTAAAAAACGCGTGGTGCATCTCAACACAAACAATTTGTTACAATAGTACAATTTGTAACATTGATGGATCCTCATTCGACGAAACACTCGTTCATATCGTACTTTTACGATGATCATTCTCAGTTCTTTGTTATCTTTGTTATCTGTACAAATGATGAAGACATAATAATTCTCATAATGGTTTTCAATTTTCCTGTTATCAATGTCCCCAGAAAGAGGCATCGGTGATACGTTCAAGGCATGAATATTTTGCATCTTTGAGTAATCCTGTAAAATATGTCCAAGAGGTGAATCAATGTTACAAATTGGAATTCCGTTTTAACGTCATCAAGCTCGTATGGCGTTTCCATGCAATAGTTCATGGCCGTGCATTCTTACGCTCGCAGATTCAAAATTTTGAATGAATTAACTCAGCTATCTCAAACGCGAGCGCGAGAACACGGAATGATTCTCAAACAATCGTGTTCATTTACCGTCAGAATGTCTGCGTGAAAAATGATCGAAGTATACACTTGAAGCAACTCTTTCAGAAGATTGATCAAATTTATCGTAACATACAGATTTCTCAAATTATTACATCACAACTTTTAATGGTTTCAAGTTCTTCAAATTCATGAGTGTTCAAGTCAAGTCAGATAACTATCAAAGTGGGATATTCCAATCGAATTTGACTCAAGTCTCATATTATTGTATTTCATAGATAAGCTCACAATTGTTCCATTTTTTCGTTTTTTGTATCAATTAAGCAACATGTTTAATTCTATTCTTCGAATTTGTACTCTGTTTCTCGTGTACACGTCGATCAGAAAATCATGCCTCAAAATTCACACTCAGAGCCGCGTGTAGCCTTTCGAATGCATTGTTTCGAGGCTACAATCAGACGATTTGTGCGCTAAGCAGCGCCTATTCTTGTATCCCCTGTACAAGCTGAACTTCGCTGGGCATTAAAACGGTTAATCTAGTTATATTCTTCACAGCAGCATCAAACAATCTATAGTATACGCTCCACGAATGTCGCGCGCAGTTGAATATGCACTTGCAGATACACATACACATAAACACTTGCAAAGACATCACACACATCTACAAACACACACGTGACAATAGTTGATGAACAAAAATGCGGTACCATTTTTGATTTTCCATGCTAACAACAGTAGCCCGAGTGGCGCATCATCCATCAATTTTTTTGTTGTTTTTTTACTTTCTACTTGCTCATATTGAACAGAATCAGATGAAAACATTGAATTATTTATGAAAGGCAACGATTAGTCATTGTCCAATTCTGTTATTTAGCCTCTCACTCAAAAACAGTTAATTTAATCCACATCCCACCGATTATTGAAATAGATACATTCGCGGAAAAAAAATTCCCACCAGACCGACGTCGCAACTGGAATAAAATAAAAACATGTATGAATCAAATGCAAAACCAATGAAAAATGAATAAATGAGCACACGGCACGGTAAATTTATCGACGAAAAGCAGACGAAAATTCTTTCATTCGCAATTGAAGTTTGGTATAATGTTGGCGCATCGTGAGAATTTCACGCAATCTTTCTGCTTTTACTTTTGGATAATACATTTTTGTGACACATTGAGGAGTTCGAAATGGAAGAGAAAATCTAAAACTTGCGCGAGAAAAGTGTTATTGGAGATCAAAATCGATGATGTTTCGTGGATTGATAAAAATTGTACTATAAAAGGTTTTGTAAAAAAAAAGAAGATTGAAAAGTCTTACCTTTGTAAAATTACATCTTTCGGCTCGATATAAAATGAGGACGCAGATATTTTGGAATAATGAAACTTTTTGCGATGTTAGAGAAAATGTATTTGGCGAGTAAAAAAGCTTGTAAATTTGTAAAGATCTAAAATAATCGTTTGGCCTCTTTCTGGTTGAATAAGGGATAGCGTCTGTAGTTTTTAGGCACTAAAGTTTTTGAAACGCAAAGCGAAAAGGTAAACTTCAAGAGCACTTTTCTTGTTGAATAAGCGACGACAAAAAATGAGTGAAAAAATTTGAGATGATATCTCGAAAATATCAAAGAACAAATTCAAATCGAAAAATGATCGGTACGTTCATTTGTGTCCTGTAAATATTGTAAATTAACAATGAGCACTTGTATCTCTGCGCAACCGGGGACTTCACTTCTTTATATTGATATCAAAGATTCCCCGGAAATATCTCACTCTTGCTTACAGTCATAAGTTTATGACTGATCTCATGAACCGTAAGAGCAAAGATAAGACGTAGAAGTGGTAGTCTAATGCACTTTGATCTGTATCAAGAATAAAATTGTACGCATGCTGTAGACGGCGAAGCGTTTCTCAAAGTTTCATTCGGACAAAGACAGATCTGAATATATATATATTTTTTCAATTTTCAAATTTCCTGCTCAGGCCTCGCTACATTTGAAAAACAATGAAAAACAATGAAAAACTAAACTTAGCTGATAAGAATGGCCATTTGTTGACTAGATACAGTCGATTAATCGGCTCTCTTGATTTGTTTTGAGTTCGTTCTGGTTATTCGGTTTATTTTCAAAATTCTGAAGATCTATTACATTATTATAAAAATTGATTAGTTAGAGTTGAAAGTTGAAGAACTTTTTGGTCAAAATCTTTACTAAAATATTCAGAAAAATGTCAGATATTCGAAGGTGACCCTAAACACCATAACTAGATTCATGTATCCTTCAAGTCAAAGCTTTGCGAATGTCTTCGTCCGAATAAGCATAAGTTTTTTCGTAATTTTTTATGCATAAATTGATGGAAGTGCGTTTTTGTCGATTGCGCAGTGACTACTGGATGACCAATTTATTTCAAATTGGTCTCTCTCTCTCTCTCTCAAATTACTCAGAGGCTTTTTTGATGGATTTTTGCTATTATAATTCCTCAATTCTCGCTCGGGTTTTTCGAAAAAATTTGAAAAATTGAAGAGTTACAGCCGCAGGATTCATTATATCCGTCGTCGGTGACATTTTCTATGAACGCAATTATTTGGAGTGAACGGGAAATTGAATGCTGACACGTCTCGACTATATAGAGGTATCTTTTTGGATTACATACGCACCGACGCTCAAAATTCAACATTTAATATACGCATACAAAACATACGTACCATCAAATACTAGAATAAAAAAATGAAAAATTAATGGTTAGACATTTTTTCAAAGACTTGCAAATTAAAAATAATGCGTAATAATAATTGAAATAATCTGCTTAAAAATAAATAAACGTATCCACGCTGTATTCTCCCCTAAGTGAAACGAAACCTATATATTCATTGACATTGTGGCGTACCCAAAGTAATTTACGTAAGCTTTAGATAAAAAAAACACACATACACACAATTCACTTGCTACATTAAATATAATACGTGACAAATAGTGAGTAATGAGCAGAAATAAGATCATAAAAAAATCATAGACGTTGAATATTGAATTTCCTTGACATACCTTCATACTTTCATTTTATGTAATTCTAGACCTTATCATGAAACGAGATGTAATAATTCGTATGGATTTACACTCATAATTCATTATTATCGTCATTGTCATCATTTTTATTGTCGATATTACTATTGTCGTTGTCATGACCATTTCATACACGTGGCTATTATAACTAAAAATCAATTAATTATTAATGAAGGTATAAGATTGATCAGAATTATATCAGGATAACTCACAGAACCTGTTCAGTAAATTGAGCAAAACACCTGTCAAGAAAAATTTGTATGGAACTGATACTATAGTTTTAACATTCTTAGTCACTAAGTACGACTGATATTATAAAAAAAAAAGAGCGCAAGTTTCATGCGAGTGCGATGCGTGTCAGAGTGAGATGGAAGCAGTTATAATGTGAACAAACTTTTGGTTGTGTACCGGACTGAGTCGGTTCTTCGTGGACATTGAACCAGAAATCATGGATTTTTTAATGAATATGAGTTTCTGGACGTCTAGTTTATTTTAGATTAATATATTGTGATCTCACCTTATGCATTGGATTACTTGAGACCAACTGCCAACACTTTAAAATCTCACTTTGTGATAATCAAACCAATTTTTGAATTACGTTATGAAATTCGATAAAATTGTCCACGACGTACCAACTCGTATCTAAATTTAACAAAGAAATAGTATCACAACAGATCAATAGTGCAATATAATATATTTCGTTACAAATGAGCTCTTCGAAATTTCCGAGGCGATGAGGATGTATAAAGCATATTATACGTCCGTTTACAAATAAACGCGGACATACGTTGAAGTGAACTTTACACACTCGTCGCGGTGATATGACTTGCGTTTGAGTACGCTGTAACCTCTAAGTATTCCCTAGTAAGTCTACTAGCCTTTATGGCAAGAAAAGAAAAAAAAGAATCAGCGGCGTCGTATTCGGATTACAATTGATGTGATGAAATTTCAGAATTGGTTTATACTTGGAGACAATTTGGACAAGGATCGGCGTTGCAATAAACACATTTAGAAAATAGGCCAACTATCATAATGAAAATGATGTGAAAGAGATTGTGAAAATTCATGGAAAAGAAGCAACATGTGGCGTATTTGATATACAGAAAACACGGTATCATATCGGGGTACAATTTTGAATCATTTGTCGAATGAATTACTCTATTGGTTTTTTTTTTCAAATTATCGCTCGATATCATAATCAGAGGAAGATTTCCTGTTTACATTCACATCCGTCAAAAGTAATGTGCTGATACAAAATATTTATTTTCTCTCAAACTTCACACGAGTGACTAGTACAAAATTGTAAATTTTTAATACTTATCTTGTGAATATCGCCATTGATGGGGTACGTCCGTCCATAATTTAGCTTTCATTTGCCATTGTAACAAGTACCAAGCGCAAAAGAACATCGACATCGTTCTCAAAGACTGAAAGGGCAAGTTTACTTAAAAGGCACACGATTCTCAACTGTACCCCGAACTATGATTGTGAGATCGAGGTCTTTCGTATGCTCATTTTCTAGCGGCAAATGATGGCATGAATGCATCGAGTTCAAAACTGTCATCATCAGTTATCGGTGTGTACCTTCACTAAAGTACACAAATCACACATTCGAATCAAGTTAACCTTGATTATAATCATTGCTCATCACAGAACCTCAACTTTTTCAAATCGTTCAGCCTCCATACTGAAAATTTTTCAAAATCAACGTGAGATGGAAAACATGACCATAATATGCCGCTGGAAAATCCTCGATCATGCATGTCAAGGCAGAGTTTTCGTGATTGTCAACCGGTACGATTATTTTAAAAATAAGGTTGAAGAACGAAACCTCTGTCTTCGTGTAACATGCTTTCTAACAAGGATTCAAGACTAGTTTTTTCATTCCAAGCATGTGTGCATCCCTCAGTTTGTTTGTCAGAGTCATTGCATTTCCCCATAAAGTCAGTTGGAATTTTGTATTTTTAGTTTGTGATACGCAATAATGGATTGGGCTAGAGTGTCTCTCGGAATCATTGAGAACGAACAAAAAGTCAATTCTATGGTAGACTCTGTCAAGCGTCTCATACATTTTTTTTTCAAAATTCACAAAGGTGTAAGAAGCAATAGCTCATTCATACAAAATTATGTTATTCCAATTTCGCAATAATCGAAAAACATCGTCGAACAGATCAAATTATCCTTCAAAGATCCTCAATCTCTGATTGCAATGCGCACGGCTCCATCTCTCGTGTCTCTTTTGTTAAGCTCTATTTATCACGATATCGCATTGATATTACACTATTTACGATATAGTACGTCAATGCACCAGCAATGTTGTTTGCTCAATTGTCTTTCTCAACAGGAATAATTCAAAATTCACCCATTTGCCACTGTCACAGACCGATTCATACGTTTACAAAAGTGCATATGGAGACACTAAAGAAAGATGCCAAACTATGAAATATATGTCGATTTCGAAGATTGACTCCAGCCCAAACCCATTACTTGTATGTACAGGCGATGATTTTGTAACTGTCGTCGTTGGGCGGCACAATTCGTCGATGCTTTATCGGTTATTACCTACTGCGCTCTCTGCCGTTATTTTCAGTTCTGATTGGAATTCGAAAGCTAAATTAGGAGTTGGTACAAAATTTTGTCGAGCGAGACTCTAAACCGAACGAAATATCGAATTATCAGAGTTTGCAGAGTTAACGATTATTTTGCAAGAAATATATATGCATACCAAGGCGTTGAAATATGGAAATTACATTTGTAATCTTTCAGACCCGCTCGACTATTTTATGTCACTGAAGCTTTTGAGTGACGCCATTTGGAATATTATAAGACTGATTGTAAATTATGTTATTATTAATAAGTTGTGTCCCTTGGAGCGCTTTGTAGTTTTATGTTATGCTCATTGTATACATCGATGATTCTCATGCGGAATTGTAATTTCAAGTATCGCACCGAAGCTTTTTTGCGTTCTCTTGAGTGTTTTATACTGACTCTTTCTCGTAAGCTGTAATGGCATAAAAGGAACGTTGACGAAAAGGTTTAATATTTGATGCAAAAAAAATTATTCAATAATTCAAGGCGTATCGACACAGCTGTAGAAAAGCGTGAAATAATAGTAACGTCTAGCAACCTTATTGCAAAATTAACATTTTGGAGATTTTTTATTTTTTAGTAGTTGTTGCATTGGAAGGAAAATAAAATGCAAGCAAAAGTCACTAGAATCGTCCTTGTCTCTTTGTCATGGTATTCCGATGGGAGAAGAATGGATGAGCAAAAAAGTAAAGTTTCGTAGTACTCATCATTATAAAAATTACTGTCAGCGTAAGACTTTGCAATAGATATTGTTCCTATATATAAACTTTATATTTGTTTTATACCCAGTGATTCTGAAAATAATAAACAAACACTTTTTGTCGACTACAACATGATTTATATTCTCAATGCTTATATTTCAAAATTTCAACTGATGATGGATTGGACATCCTACATATTTACCTCTCTTTCTCTCTCTCACAAAACTGGATCATTGCAATCAATGATGAATGATATTGTCTGAATGTGCTGAAGAAACTAGAAAGTTTCCTACATCTATCACGGTGAGTAAGGATAAGTGCTTACAGATGTATACCACCGACTTTCATGAATAATGGAAAGTGTGTATTATCCACAAAATTCGAATAATTTTCCTATCTGAAACCCTTTGAGGTACATACCGTAAACCGGGCTGAATGTGGCCACCAGGGTGAATGTGGCGACTTTTCCGGAAAGAGATTGTAATAGTATAGTCATAACTCCGATGCTGTACCTCCTAGAAAGACGTACAAGTGCGCATTTTAAAGCTTAGATCTCTCAATTCAGAATATACCACCTGATTTGTGGTGAGACAGGTTCCATTCACCCTTTTTCTCGTTGGAATGAAATGAAAATTGTCAAGTAAAAATTTCATGCTGCAAAAATTTACCTGAACAACCTAGTAGATCCATCTCGATCTCTTTCCAATGATTTTTTCTTAGTAGGTAATGACGTCCTCTATATTTTGCGCTATCGCCGATTGAATTTGGATGCGACAGTTATTTAGAACGACCGTTAGAACAAAAACTTGTAATTTTTTGGCTGCCCCGGGGTGAATGTGGCCACTTTGTTTCTTACAACTCTCGAGAAAGCAAATGAGTGGAAGAGAATTCCAAAAACAGCATTTTGGAGGTGACGTCAAGGCGCGTCGAATGAGTTCAGATAGATATAGGTTTGGTCGAAAAATTGCAATGAAACTCAACCAGAAGCGTCAAAGTGTCCGAAATCAACCCAGACGCCACTCGAGACACAATTAACCGTGCTTGAGACGCCAATGTAGTTTATAAATTCCAAATTGGCCTCTTGACTCGGATTTTTGAGCTATTGAGATGAATCCAACGGTATTCTCTTCGTATTTAGATGAGCTTGGAGATGTGTTTTCCTCATTTTGTTTCAAACACGAGGCGTCGGGGTAGGAATTCGCTCAGACCATTATAATCGCGGTGCTCAACGAGGTCGGCCACATTCACCCCGGATGCCGGGGTGAATGTGGCCACCCTGTTTTTTACAATTTTCAAGAGAGCAAATAGTTGAAATGAAATTCTGAAGACAGCGTTGCGAAGAACACGCCAAGAAGCGTCGAATGACCTGAGATACATATATGTAGGTTTGTTCGGAAAATCGCAACGAGATTTTGATCAGAAGGTCCAAAATGGCCATAGTCACCCCAGTTTACGGTAGTTGTTACACCAACCACGTGACTCGAGGAGATTTAACCTCGCTTTCTCGGCTACATCGATTTTTTCGAAATAATGAATGCTGGGTTATATATAACAGGGGTCTTTGCGTTGAACAACGAAGAAAAATAATTACCTAGCTCTGCCCAAACAGAAATATAGGATCAAATTTCATAGCTCAGTGCCATAAACACGAAATTTTGTGTTAGCTGTTCTGCATTCTGGATTCTCTACAAACGATCTCTCAAAATTGACATGGTTAATCTTCAAAGACTTATAGCCATATAACTTTTTAACAAGTATATTCCCTTTCCCTTGATTTTGGTGGTTTCCTCTTCATCAGATTTGTCTCTAAAGCCTATTTTGTGGCACTCTCCCATGAGCACAACTTTAGAATGCCAAAAACATTCCACTTTTCTACATCTATGGCTCGGAAAGCGGACGTTCAATGTTTCTGGGATTTTGCATGCTCTTTCCGATACTCCAACTTTATATACGCGGAGTCTCAAAACTTCCTGTTGATCAATAAGTTTGGTGTAAACTACCTTGAAGCCCAGTATCCTTGATTTTTCATTATTTTCGTGAATTAACATTGTCCATCCCATTAATTCGTGAAATACACAACTGCCACTGGCATCGCAAATGTTGTTCCTCGTACTTTGATAGGAAATGACAGAGTAGAGTTTTGAAAATTTTTCGTAGTTCTTTTCCTCATCTATAATGTTGTAAATACTGGGCCACCATTACTTCATGCTCCGTCCCGATAGATATTTTCAAGAATTTTTCAGATTTTTTTTATGCATCACGAGGAAATGACCAGAAAATATGAAGAATAGATGTTTGATGCTCTTTGTGAAGGTAGGAGCATTCTTTTTTTTATACGTCCATGCGTAGAAACAGCGTGTTTCTAGGCCTCCTCGCTTCGCGAGGAGACCTGGAAACAAGCTGTTTCTGCGTACAGACGTATAAAACTGCATACGCGTCTCGTGCGGAAACATTTTTCCTTCGGGAAAACCAAGCTGGACGGTGCCATCGCCCACGTCCAGCCCGGTTTCCCGAAGAAAAAAATGTTTCCAGCACTCGACGCGTAATGTACTATTTTTTTTTTTTTTTTTTTTTCTTGAAGTAGGAGCATTTGTTGATGAAGGTAGGAAATGCGTATACTTTTATTCTTGTTATGTATTTGTAATAATTCAAAATCCGGTAACCAGAAAAATCTGGCCAACCTCTGAAAAAACGCCTTGGAACATTCCAAGCACAAATTCTCATGAATAAGAGGATCAAATTTTGTCAAAGAAGCAAGAACAAGAATAAAGAGTTGAAAGTAAAATTCTTTTTTTGATCGTCTGTCCGCAAATGAGTCATTTGCACACAGTTTGTCGCTTTTCATTTGCTCACAGAAGATCAAAAAACATAGTATGATACTCGGGCGCTACGGTTTTAGCTTTCTCGTGACTATTTAGAAGATTGGTCTTCTTGCCCGCGCAACAAAAAAACAGTTTTTAGGTTAAAAAATTGCGTTTTTAAAGGTGATCTCCGCCTCCTATCGTAAAAATACGAGGATTCGGATTCTACGAGAAAAATCACGTTAGAATACGTTTGGTTCATGATTGGCGCTCTCAGTGCATACGCGAGCGTATCCAGCTCCCGGACTAGTCAATTACTTGCAAAAACATTGAACTTTGAATTTTTTGTGGCAGTTTTTATTGATCAGTTACTTAAACATAATCGTGTCCCGAATAATTTATATTGGCGTAAGTTGAATTTGCAGAGCTCAATTTCTCCAAGTTCAACACATAAATAGAACAATTTCGGTCTCAGTGTCGGAACCAGCGTTGGTGAATCACATGCATTTTACAGTGTGAAACTCCTCTAAACAGCAATGTTCAGACCGGTTTTTCCATGTTTAAAATGCACCCTGCACCCTGAACACAGTCATCTAGTGAACTACGCCAACGCTGGTTGGAACGTGCTTCATAGTGAGTACTCAAGTACAATTGTTGATAAATTGTGGATTCGAGATAGTTCGACTTTGGCCTTGATTCACGTAGCTGACGAATATTCAGTTTGCTCTGCTGAACCTTGTATACAGAGTTACAAATGTAAATCACGATGCTCAATCACATCTGTCGCAAACATTATAAGCACAGAATCGTTTTTTTGAGATCTATTTTGATGTGTTTTTTATTCGAGACCTTTCGAATGCCGCAAACCGCATCTTCGTAACCCCAATGGGATTCGAGAAATATGAATATTCTTGAAAGAAATACCCAGACTTCTTCGTTAGAGATAGTCCAAAAGAACAAAGTAATGTACGTTGGAGATACCTGGGAAATTGTTTTGAAGCCCGCATCAGGTGCTGGTTAAGTAGTTCATATTTTGTACCGCAGTATCGTATAGAAAAGTTGAAGAAACATTTGAAACATGCCCCTTTTGTAGGTCCGTTTCGCGAGGAACCACTCATACTTTAGGTTTATTCGATTATGCTGTTCGGAGCGCTCCGAACTAGCATAATCGAATAAATCTTTGAATATATCTTTTATCGAATAAATATAAATAATTATAAATTCTGCCTCCAGCATCGGGTTTTTAGCTTCTACAAGGATGCCGAGGCTGAGGCAAAATTGAATTATCTCACCATAGCTCGCGCTTCGTAACGATATTTTAACCTCGTTTGCTACTTTTTTCTGAAAAAATGTCATTTGTTAAAATCGTGCTAAAAAATAAACAAGCAGTGCACATAGCTTGCATCTACGAGTGTCAATTCATATCTCGAGTAGAGTGCAGTTGGCAAACACTATATTCCTTGTCAGTGGCAGTGTTATACGTGAGCTCTGATACAAGGACTGCTTCTTTATTATCGCCTCTCAACCCCGCGAAAACTAACGACCTTCAGAGTACTTTTCGTCGACAGCTTGGTTCGAAGCAAAAAAGCCATCAGCTCGTCCTCTTGTCTGGTCACCTCTGCATCAACGATATAGACACTTGGTTGATCCAAAGGCTGATTTTGCCTATGTTCAAAGCACTCATATGAAACTTCGGATTAGCTGAAGAAATGACATTGTCGAGGGTCGGAAGGGCCGATCGTAAATCAGGTGCGAAAGTGCAAGGCTCAGCTTTTGTCGGATAATAACTTTGGCTAAAGAGAAATTGAGGAGGTGGCTTGTGGTAGAATCAATTTAGATCACGTCGATCGTCACGGACCATCGAGCTTTTGGCGCCGCTGCGGCATAATGGAGCGTGAGTGCGTCGTCGTATCCACATTGTCGTCGCGTCGCTATATGGCTTGAATATCGCGAAACCTCAACCAAGGCTTGTGTTTTTTGGCTAACTCAATGCAAAGTGGATGCCGTGATATATTACCCGGCTTTGCCTCGCTTTTCACAAGCTTTGAGCTAAAGAGCTGCGAGGTGATCATGGTCGTTTTGGATCTCTTATCGTCTTTCACTTGGAATGTTCGCTTCGACGGGATGTTGTGATGAGAAGAAACTTGTATGACGGCGTGACACGATTGATGAACGTTGTGATATTATTAAAATTCATGCTGAAGGGCTGTTTTGGATAGTCTTAGTGGGCATGATTGACGAGTATGGTGGCATTGTTTCCGGGTTGTTTAGTTTATCATCATTTTCAAAATCATTTTGTCACGATGCAAGAGTCGTGAGATGCAAATATTTGTACATACTACATCTCTTGGATTCTGAACAATAACATCGCCAATTTTGCTGGCCTCAGAAAATTTTTTAAAGAAAAGCATTTATAAGTGCTGAGCAATGTCATTTTTCATGTAACTGTGGGTAACTTTTTGGTACTTGTTCGCCCTTCACTTTTTTTCTTGATTGTATTCGATGATGTTAAATACAATTTAGTCGACAAAATATGTTTCTTGCAAATATGGAGAGATTGCGCCCCCTTCATGGCGTAGTGTGAAGAATTGGACAACGAGACTAGAGTTGAACTGTAGTATCTTTTGAAACAGCTTTTTTCAAAATTAATTTGTCTCAACTCCTTTTATAATTGCAAGTAATTCAATAAAATAACTAAATGAGAGACTTCATGAGAATTTCCAGAATTTTCTCGGCTAACACTATCGTTGAATCTTCTTAGCACGGGACTATTTAGATTGTCCCGAAAATTTTTCCTCCAACTAAAATGTGTTCCATAGGTCAGAAATGACTGAACAATACAAAGTTGTTGGTTTTCAAAATGTGCACTTATGTCCTTTCCAACGAGCGTTGGTAATGAGATTTTAATGTAACTTTCAAGAGATCCAATTTCCGGGTACTCGATTATTCTTCAGGATTTTTCAGACCCATTCTAAAAGGTATGATGAATTTTGTGATAGCCTATGTGTCCGATTTGTGGACAATAGTGTTGAATGGGTTGGTAAGGTTGCAAAAAATTGTTTTGAGTACCGTGGCTAAAATATCTCGTGCTTCTCAAAATCGTATTTACAAGATTCATAACCCTATTGAGCAGAAAGTATAGCTTGGAGTCAAGGTGATGGTTTATTATGGCTGAAAAGATGAAATTATGGCTTGTTGAAAAAGTTGGTAGCTATTCAAACAGATCTGTACTTCATCCCTTTATTATATAGATTTTCTGACAGTACGAATGCCATCGTTCGGGGTTTAATCGCGTAGTACTCCAAATTTTATTGAATTTCTCAAATTGGTTATGATGGTCATGCATGCATTTGTGCTTTGATCAAATGCATAAATTCCTATCGCGTTGCACAAAGCTGTAGAATACACGAATCACTGCTTTGAACAATATGAGCTCCGATAATTGCTGAAACTGCTTTTGAATTACGATTCGATTAGTTCAGCATTATACCTTACCCTTGTGTCAGCGCGATATCAATTGTACTCCATCAGAATCCGAGGCAGTTTTGGAACGCTGTTGGATAATATTACGGATACGCACGATCGAACAACAAAGGTCAGCGAAACTCATTTGTCATTTTCAAATACATGACCTCGTTTCTTTATTCGCCGAACAACACTACATTTTAAATTGTTCCGTAAATCTGCGGAATTTGTACAACGGAAGCATATTGGCTAAGTTTCCAGTGAATAAAAATTCGATCAAAGATGTGGATATTGATTCGAAAAAATTGTCAACATCTCGCTGATTTACAATTTGACCTGTTTAAAATAGCTTAGGCCGTTCTCCCTATGAAAAATTTCATGTAGATTTTTACTATGTTGAAGGGAAAAAGGGTATCGAAATGAGATGATATGTGGTGATTAAGCCAAGTGAGGAATATCTCTATATGTTCTCGATTCACTAAAGATACTGTACGAGCGCGCACTCATTATCCCTTCGAGATACACATTCATGGAGATTCGCGCAAGCATCGCGTGGGAGCTAATTTCCGGGGCTGCCTCCAGCGATCCGGCTAATGAGCTCCATATTACACCCTGTGATCTAGGATGTGTATCATCCGCTCGATTCTTGTATATATCAAACGAGATGAGCTCGTTATGTGATAAATTTCAACGGTTCATTCCACGAACATCCCAAAATCGTAATCTCAAAGTCTTCTCAGGCATTAGAATTATGCCATAACCCATATCTGTAAGCTTTACTCGATCACCAAACATCTTTGATTTACCAGGATATCAATAGCCTTACTCAGCTAATCCAAACTCACAACCCTATTCATAATAACGTAATAGCTTTGAAACGTCTAAGAGTAAATTAAGATTATACGAGTGAATAATCGAGAAATCGATGAGCTTCCAAACTTGCTTATTTCGTGCTCTAACGCTTCGAGAACGACCGTACATAGAACTTTGAGTCTTTGAGGCACTATTGGAGTAATTCAAGCCGATAAATGATCTCACTATGATAGCAATGTGTGTGAGGTGGTATATACCTTGTGTTTTGATAGAACTTTCGAAGTTTGATGAATGTGTATGTGGGTGTATTTTCTCTCGTCGTTCAAATCTTCTTGAGTTTCGACGCACATCGGGAGCTTATGTGGAGCTGAACCGATACGAAACGAAACACCGCATCCTAGGATTCCGAGCAAGTTTCCCCTGTCAAACGGTCAGAAGTAGAGCATAGTCAGTTGTGGTTTCTGCTGAGGGTAATTTAAGCCGCGCCAATCGTGAGTCTTGGAGCTCAAGTAGTCGGATGCCTTTGCACAGAGACAGAACCAATTACCCGTCCAACGTCAAGACTGACAAATACTATCTGGAGTGGCTGCACTAATCGAACAATTGGAGTATTGAGCTATCGGATCTCAATGTTGATAGAAACTTCATCACTGATATAGACTGATGATCGAACTGACCAGGAGAGGTCATCACATCCGGATCACGGATTTGGCTGAAACTTTGGAAATAGTCTTCTTTTAGTGCCAAAAGATGAAACCCAAAATTATAGACCCTAACGCTCAAGCTTTTTTGAGATACAGCTATGGACATTAGCATTGTAGGTATACCTATATGTATGATTTTTAACATGGGCCCATATGAGCCATACTAATGCCCTTGGCTGTAGCTCGGAAAAGCTTGAGCGTTAACGCTATAGGGTCTATAATTTTGGATTTCATCTTCTGGCACTAAAAAAGGACTATTTTCAAAGTTTCAGCCAAATCCATGATCCGGATGTGATGACCTCTTCTGGTGAGTATAATTAGTGACTTTGAAAATTTTTAGCTCCTGAGAATTTGAAAAATAATACCGATATTCTACGAAATTCTGTACCTATGCATAAAATAAGATGACTCTGATCTCGACATGAAAATTACTCTACACACTTCTCGACGAGCGCTCTAAGCCGATTGATCTCAAAGCAAAATAGTACATTAAGTAACAAGGGCGCAAAGTACTTTTACGCACGAGTTCCCGAAATGAGTGCGTAAAAGTGAACTTTGCGCACAGTTGTAACTTCTGCGACGTGAGCAAAGTGTTTTACGCTGTGCGCAAAATAACTTTGCGCACAGCGCAGAAGACTTTGCGCACCGCGAAGCGTGCGCAAAGTTACAACTGTGCGCAAAGTTTCACTTTTACGCACGAGAATTTCGGGAACGAGGGCGGAAAAGTTGCGCCCGTGTTGCTTACTATACTTTTTGATATTGGTGCGGAAAGTTGTTCTCCGCGGTCTATCCCTTGGAAGGCGGGGGAAAGGGAGGGCGAGGACGGGGTCCAGGGGCGGAGCCCCTGGTGGGGGTGCAGGGGGTTCGGGGGGCGGAGCCCCTCGTCTGAAAAAAAAGTTCTGAAAATGTATTATGAATAAATCTTCATGGTATATCATATTTTACCGCATCGCCAAAAAATTTTGATTTCAACTTTCAGAAGTACTAATAGAAGACAAATGTAAGATCAAGAGGCGCGGTAGCGCCTCGCTGGCGAGTATGAGCAGACGAAAAATCGAGCGAGGCGCTGTGCCTATCTATACTTTGAATTGGGGTTGTTTAACCTCACACTTTTTTTCTACTTGGATTGTTAACCTCTTAACGTTGCTCATAGAGCTCTGCAATGCTTTAGCAAAGCCTTTCTAAAGCGATTCAGAGTTCTGTACAATTATTTTCTCAATCCGAGCACTGGACGCGTTTTATTCAGCACCGCAAAATTCGTGCCTTCGTTTTACATCTCAGTTCGATTTCACCAGCCCCGTGCTTCGACTCGAGAAATATCGAGATGTCTCTACTACACATGTGTTGGATATGTAAGATGGTCGAGGAGGAAAGCGAGAGATGAGAGATATAGAAGCGCGTGCGCAAGATCTTCCTGTCGGCAGTATGCAATGAGGCTGTCTGCTGCGTACAGGGCAACCCGGGCACCGACCAGCTGGTTTGTTATCGCGGATAAATGAATTTTCGAATTATCTGAATTTCTTGATTCTATAATCATTGCATCAGATGTGGATACTCGAAACTAGCCACGACTAGAGGTATGCATGGCTCTCCAGATTGAACTGAACAAAATATACACTGATAGTAGTGTATTTTTATGGAAAAAATGACGGAGCCGTGTGTAAGAAATTCTCAAGTGCGGTGGGGACAAGTGCTTGGAAAATTTGTGGCTACTCGGTAAAAACATTTCACGTGATATTTTACGTGAAACAGGTGAGATATTACGTGATATTGGGCCATAATATCACGTAAAATCTCACATGATATTGGATTTTTATAACCAAGGAGTGAGATCCCCCCCCCCCCCCCCTCATTCACTTTTTTTTCAAAAGTAAAACTAGGCGAGTATGAGGTTTAGAAAAGAACCATTCATCTCCAGTACATGAAAACTTCAAATTTTACACAACATGATTTAAACTCTTGGGAGGAATGAGATCTAAAAAAACCATGTCGAGTATTTTTTGAGCCGACATGTCACGATCAACATATCATCACTGGTAGAGACTAGAGCCACTTTCCTCCAATCAAATCTTTCTTTCAATTCATCCTAATGCTGGTGGTTTGACAATTTCTTACTAGCTAATTGTCGCTGAAATGACCCGAAGTTCAGGTGAGTAGAAGAGGTACAGGGGAATATCGAAATAGAGAAAATATAACTGAGTTTAATTTGGTTTTCCCGATGATTCACTAAAATCTCATATCATACTCAGTTATATTTTCTCTATTTCGATAATATTCCCCTGTACCTCTTCTACTCACCTAAACTTCGGGTCATTTCAACGACAATTAGCTAGTAAGAAATTGTCAAACCACCAGCATTAGGATGAATTGAAAGAAAGATTTGATTGGAGGAAAGTGGCTCTAGTCTCTACCAGTGATGATATGTTGATCGTGACATATCGGCTCAAAAAATACTCGACATGGTTTTTTTAGATCTCATTCCTCCCAAGAGTTTAAATCATGTTGTGTAAAATTTGAAGTTTTCATGTACTGGAGATGAATGGTTCTTTTCTAAACCTCATACTCGCCTAGTTTTACTTTTGAAAAAAAAAGTGAATGAGGGGGGGGGGGATATGCAAGTACTCGCACTGAAAAAGTATTATCATCCATATCAAATAAGAAGTTCTCATCTTTATAGAAAGCTACACCATTAAATTTCATGGCAAAAAATTTGATCTCCGAGTCATCTGAATGTTTGTAAAATTTTTTGAGTTCTTGCAAATATAGAAAATTTCGACTGAAGAAAACGGATATATATTAGGAAAGAAATATTCAAAATTACTGGACAGATATTAACAATTAAAGTTGAAACATTAAATGAGTAGGCCATGATTAGGATGAAATTTAGGAGTGAAATACACAAGAAACTTTCAACATTTTATTAATGAATAGGTGGAATTTTCGAGTAATTAGAAAGTTTTGAATATAAAAATAAAAATTATCCTCCAGGGAATGGTTGGCATCAACCATAATTTGTCAACTGCCCTAGAAAAGCTCACATTTACATTTGAGTCAACGCTTAGTTATCTCAATCAATTATTAAACACAAATAATAGATTTAATGGTATTGAACATATACTTTCAACTAATGAGGTAGCATGTTTGAATGTTTGAGATTTGTTGAATACAAAAAAATTTCTCAACATTGTGGTACCACAAACATAAGCTCATTTTTCATCTCAAACCAAAAAAATATATATTTTATGAGTCACATAGCACTCAGAATGATCATGAGTCAGTACAAGAGCTAGCGTTACTAGAAATCAACTTTGCACACTAATAAGCGAACTTTGCGCACGATTATGGCAACTTTGCGCACGATTTCAAACTTTGCGCACTGAAAATCGTGCGTAAAAAAGAATTCGCTCAACTTTGCGCACCGCACACTCACCCGCAAAGTACTTTTTCGGCACAACTTTACGCACACAATATCAAAAAGTACTTTACACACATCCACGATCCATCCACACACTTTCCACAGTGTAGTACACCATAAGATTTCTATACGAATAATCAACTTCACCAGATTGCCAAACTCGACACGAGGAGTAACTCTAAACGATGTACAGAAGCACTCTACACAATATGCGTTACCTCAAAAGCATGATTTTATCTAAACTTGAGGCTTTGATTCGCATTGCACTGCAGAGTAGAATGAGCTTAAGGGCTGTTACAATCGTAAAATCAAAAAAATGTGTAGTCGGAGGATCAAATTCAAGGTTATTTTTTGAAAGTTTCTCCTATATGGCTGCCAAAAATGCTGATACTCTGTCAAGTATTAATCATTTCTTCATCAGACCAAGAAAAACCGACCACGAAAGCTTGTATTGAGTCAGAACCACACTTTTGAAAGAATGCATATTATGTAGAATGATTTTCTACACCGTTGGGCGTACTTTGGTATAGAGTACTTCTCGTGTGTCGAGCTTGGCTATCTGGTGTGGATAATTTTTCGTGTAGAAATTTTATGATATACTACACTCCGTGGATCGTGTGCAAAGTACTTTTCGTGTTGAGATCAATCGGTGTAGAGCACTTGTCGGGAAAAGCGTACAGTAATTTTTGTGTACAGATCAGAGGGGGCCTTGAGAAAAATGGTCTGAACAGTAGACAATGAGACACTCTTGAATTTGAACATCTTGAACGAATTTGATTCTCATTTGGCCCATACTAGTCAGAATTCTTTGCTAGGCGCGGGAAATCTGCGTCCTTTTAATGGAGGTTTTTTTTGACCTGGACAAAACTCCTGACGTAGTATCTCAAAATGGAGCACAGGATCGTGTTTAGACGTTTTCTTGCGCAGGAAAGCATATGCGGGTGCCCCGCGAAATCTATAAATTTTTCTTTAAGTGATCTTCGAACATTGAGGATTACTACAAAAATACGTACTTTTCCATGTTTTGAAGTTCAAGAAATCGCTCTTTCAAAATCATTCCGATCGTGTTACTGGACTGATATCCATAACCAAAATTATCTTAACCATACATTTCAACGTAGAATCGTCTGAATTTTCTGAATCCGTTGTCCAAATTAGTATGAAACTTAGATTAAATTGAATAGATTTTCTTTTGTTAGTGAGAAAACTCATTTTTATCTTGAACAAACAATCAAAATCAGCCAAGACTGCATCTTCTGATATAGTAACTAAGACTGAGGTTCCAAAAGTTGAGACACTTTCAAGTCAAAACACGTGCTTCCAACGTCTTTCGTGATGAGATGTCAGTCTTCTCGTATGAATTGAATCATTCCGAATGAGTGAATCCTAAGTATATATGAAATTAGGTATTTTTGCAATTATCTCGGCTGTTTGAGAATCACGAAAATAAATTCTAGCCTCCAAATAGGTTTTTCCAACGCTAAACACACGTGTGAAATCGATCCGGTGCTCCGTCTTGAGCTACCAAGGCAGGACTTTGGTCGAGGTCAAGAAAACCTCTGTAAAAATGAGTTTTTTTTACCTCTAGCAACGAACCTTCAAGATGCGGATTTAGACGTTCAATTCGAATCAAACACGTGTGATCTTTTCTACCGCGCACACCACTCTTTCTATATTATGCATCTGTTAATCAGACGGAGGGAAAAGTTTAGATCCGTGATGAAAAACTGAAATTGTGTCGCGTATGCTTTGCAACGTTTTCACGTTCGTGCTCATCAAGCTCAACATCTGAGTTACTCACTTTTGCAACTTTAATTCAACGAATTGGTGACGAGATATCTGTCCCTGCTCAGGATTTGTCTTTCGATGAACATGTAGTATAACGTAGAAATGCCATTTAATTAATGTTGACAAGAATCCTAATTTAATTTATATTCCATCGTGCTTTTCTAGAGAAAGTGAGAGGAATCTCAATTAATTATCTCATCAGAGGCGAGATTTTCAAGCTCTAGTCATTTTTGATGTTATGCTGTCCAACTAACCAGAAATTATTGTGATCCCAACCTGCACAGTAGACAAACTCAATCTCTAATTAGAAAATCTTGGTGCTCGCTTGTCTCTAGCAGTAAGAACATTTATCTGAATAATATTCAGAGACAAAGATCTTTTGGAGTTTTTCTTTCTTCTTTCCTTTCTTCAATTCACTTAGGCAAAATCATCTCACTTGAAACGTTTGAAAGAAATATTCTGAAAATTTCATCGTTATAATCGCTTTACGAATCGTCAAATAATGATGGAAATTTAATAAGAGAAAGATATGCATGAGCGTGATATCAATCGATAGATTGCCTCATTCTTGGGTCACAACATGAAACTCGCCGTTTGATTAAATTATGATCGAGTCGTGGCTACTCCAGCTAAATCAAGCTTTTTGTCACCCGTAATTACTCTGGCCTAAATTTTGTTATCGTTTATGAATTAATCATCTCTAATCAAATATGTTTCTGGATTAATTGTCTGAGATTGCCTCAGGGAGTTATGCCGTAATGTACATCCCCCTTTCTAGGTCTAAAGCAGTTCTAATGAATGAGATTTTATAGTTGACATAAGTGACCCCTGACAATCTATCTCGATTGTCCGATTTCTCACTATTATACGCTAATTTGATTAACATTGTCTGTTCGATTGTTCAGTTGTATAGAATTTCAATTTGCCTATCAGGAGGGATCTAAGTGGGAATCAATTCAGGAGGAATCATGTAAGCAATTCGATTCCAACAGCATTTGGATAAGGATGTACTTTCGGATAGAAAATTTCATTCCCTTTTCCAATTTTTTCTGCTTTTACGTGTCGTATCTTGATGCTGATTGATACGTAAACTGATGAGGTGTTTTATCACCGTCATATAACCAGATACAAATATATCCTGCAGTACCTCCGTCTTAGCACAATACACCAAATTTTGATCTCAGGGGCCGGATTCTAAATTTTGCGGTAAAATTTTCCGGCAAAATTTACCGCAAACTTTGCCGGCATCGGTGGTGCTCTGTCGGTAACCTGTAAAATTTGCCGATATTGCTGCAGTTTGACGGTGCGGTTTGCCGTATTTTCCACGGCAAACGCTAATCGGCAACGCAAAAACGGCCAATCGCGACGGCAAACTGCAGCGAATGCGGCAAATTTCAAAGGTTACCGACAGAGCGTTACCGATGCCGGCATATTTTGCGGTAAAATTTGATGCAAAATTCAACCACTGGTTGACAATTTCACCACAGCGAGTACGGGAGTGAAAATGGGATTTGTGAGATAGGTCAATGGTGGTGATCGGATGACATTTTTGGGTTAAAAAAAGAAAAAGTTTCTTCATGTTTTCTCGTAAGTAAATAGGAAAGAATATCAGTGGTTGAATTTGGTGATCAACCATTGGTTGCCGCGAGAAATCAACCAACTGGTTGATTGTCGGCATAAACCAGTGTGTGGGGAAAAACTTCAATCAATTGGTTGAAGTTTTTCCTACAAATTCTCTACAGTGATAACATAAAACCTAACGGTAAATACGAGGAAAAAATGAATATCAATAAAAGTGTTCTACTATTTTTTGAGTTATTCTTTTGAGGAAGCTTTTTAGAGAGATCTAGGCTATCTAGACTGAGGTTTTTTGAACAATATCCATCGTTCAGTTGAGACGAAATTTCGATGCCGTGGGTTTTGAAAATGATTAAAATAGAGTTTTTGGTGGAGATTTAAATTTTTTTCGAAAATTCGAGATCTGTAAAGATTGAATAAAATTTCGGTATTAACCAACCGATAGATCATGCAGAAAAAATCGTAGTTTAGTGACTATAATCGTGTTGAGACAGTGTTGGAAAAATATGATTATGTATTACAAGTCGAAATTTCAGCAATTTTGCTTTAAAAACCCCATGGATCAAATTTGACTGGGAGTTGAAAGCTGCCAAATCACTGGGCTCTCGGAAATTGGATTCTCTACAACTTGTAGGAAGTCAAAAGTTGATAAGCTGAACAGTAAAAGAGAAAGCGTGTCCGGTATAAAACAAGACACACACACACACACACACACACACACACACACACACACACACACACACACACACACACATACAAACACGGACAAAGGGGCGCAAAGATGAGTCTCTGACAGATTTGTAAGGTCGTTAGGAGGAAAAGTGTTACCTACAATCGATAGATTTTGGCGAGAGGAAGAGAATGGTCTAAGGCTTTCTTAGATAAAAGGAATTTTGTTGAAGAATGTGTTGATTTTTATGAAAAATTTGATTAAATTTTCGTTGGGGTGAGAACGAAGTTTTCTTTTTAGAGAAAGCAGAATGATATCACAACAATGAAAAAACCGTATCTGCAATGAACGAGTTTTTTGGGCATCTCAAAACGTAAAACATACGTAGAAGGAACCATCGAGGCCGATGAATTTTCGTTCTGGGATCTCGTTATCTAGGTCTTCATACTTCGTCAGATCTATGCTTCGAAAAACTCATACAAGAGCTAGATATCTGTAAAATTTATCCCAATTTTAATAAATGATAAGAATGGAAACCAGCGAACAGTTGTCACAGGGCCCACGTGCTCTCAAACTCCAGGACAATCTAAAAGTAAGCATTTTCCACGAAGCCTTGCCTGGTATCTTGCGATGAAAGATGATCTTTGCAGGATATCATCCCTGAATGTGAGATATCTTTGTGTTTCAGCGAATCGGAAGGTGAAGCGCGGCAGGCCGCGACTAGCCGTCCGCAGCGGGAGGCAATTTCAACCGTCGGCCCATGGGAACTCACCGTCGAGGGGCGACTGGTTGCCCCTTGACATGACGACGTCGACGCCACCAGCGATGCCGGCCTTTCGTGGGTTTGACGATTCTGTCTCTGCTGATGGCGTTGTAAGTTACAATTCTCCTATCTCCATCGTATTATCTTCCATCATCTGATCTTCACCGAGGCAGTTACAGTATAAGATTTGCATAACGTGATGATACAGAACACCAAGACAGTGGTGAATCCTACCCGTAAATTTAATGCATTTTGGTCCTTCATGGAAATCTGTGACGGTTTGCTCCAACATTTCGGAAGTGATTTGTCGTTGTTGAATGTTGTGAGATCCCCTGTCTCTTGGCGCTAGGGGTTGAGGGAACTAAATGATGAGGTAAGCAATGATAAGCATATGATAACGCAGTATGAGCTTGTAAATTACGGCTTGTGTTTAGAAATTCAAGGGATGCAAATTGATAATTTGCATATCCGTGGACTTACTTCGCGGTAACAGATGCGCAACATAATCACATAATTCTGAGACTGGTCTGGTTATATGACCCTGGTGGCTTTAAATATATCAAGCCTCGCCGAAGCCTTGTGCTCGTCAACATTTCATGGTTTTAATAAACTCATTCGATTAGTTGAATTTTTTTGATTTTCGCTTCAAATTTGTTCTAGCGACCCCCCAGACACTTTGCAAATATGAAATCACCTTTATTGTGCTCTCCAAGTGATTTGCATGATGCGTGACTGATTAGTACACGCACAGAATTTTTCGATAAAAATTACGGGCACAGTTAGGGTAATCGTGGGACGTCCGACATTTCAGCCTACTTATTGTGGATGAGTGTCGAGAAAAATTACCTATATGTAAGGTAAATTTTATTTCAGGTCAAAAATTGTATCGGATTTGCTGAAAAAGTGCGGTGAATTTAGGTAAATTTTGCGAGCACTTGTAGGGTAATTTTTACCGTACCAGAAAGAAAGAGCTGGGTGCGCCTGCGCGCGCCACGAGCCCCGGAACTCGACATCTCACCTAACCTCACAAACATTTTAGTGTAGAAGTACATTATTTGACTCGTTCTGTTGAAGATGCCTGGATTTTGATCCGAGGTCGAAGCATACAAATTGATAAAACCATTTGAAACTTGCTGAATCATCTTCATTCTTACTCTTGGTGATATTAATATTGATCAGAGCAACATCACTGCTAAATGGCATGACAGAAATCATCTCCTTGGTACAGGGAAAAATTACCCTACATGCCCGTAAAAATTAGCGCTCCTAGGTGGCGCGTCCCACGATTGCCGGCATGTAGGGTAATTTCTCCTTAACTAGTCTGGTAATTTTTATCGAAAAATTCTGTGCGTGTAGTTTCAGAGATTTTTTCCTCATCGGCACCCAAAATGTTAGATTTACATTTCTTGGATCCAAAGTTGCGCTGTGTGCGTTGGTTTTTCGGTATAATTTGTTGTCAATGTAAATATTGGAAGTTTTAACCAGTATTTTCATCAAGTTGGACATGCTCAATTTCCGATATTCGCAAGAACTTATGTTGGATCCCCAATGACACTTTCACAAGATTAGAAGAATTTCTGATCATTCCAAGAACACATTCCCATATGCTAGTCTGGGAGAAGAACGGAAAAAAGCACAATTCTTCAACTTTGCAATTTTTCGTCAATTTGGCACTACTTAATAACTAGTAGTTATCGATTTTCTTGTAATAGAACATTCTTTCGAGACCTGGAAGCGAAGTCCAAAGTGGACAGGTAACAAATGATTTTCTTTCGAAGTAATACCAAGTTATGCAAGAAACCGCCGTGCGGCCTCGTCGATAAGGTCTTTGCCTTCAACGCAGAAGACTGGGGTTCGAATCTCGGCCGGCACGAATGTGGATTCTCTTAACTGCCTTTCGGTGGCTTCGGTGGTTCGGAACCCACCTTAAACTGTAGGTCCCACAGAATAACCTCGAAAAGAGGTTGAAAATGCGTCAATGAAATAAGAAGAAGTTATGCACCGGATTCACCCAACCGAGCTTGGACTATTCATTTTCAACAACTCTTTCCACAATGAGTTTTCGTAACATATTCGAGGTTATGGATACTATTGTACTATTAGAACCATTTTTCAAAATATCCTATCAGCACATTGTGTCGGCTCTCTTCCAAACTGTTGAAATTCTTGACAGTCAAGCCCAGACCAGTAGTAATTATTTTCTGCCCTTATTGAATTCATATTGGCTCTTGGATGATTCAATAACCCAAATTTGAGTTTTCTAAATACCTTTTTCCCCGTGCTCAAAAAAGTAAAACCATTCAGGTTGCAATAGCCACTTCCATATCACGTGATTACGAGCGTAACTTGGTCATTCCTATGCAACCAAGATTTCATTTGAACTGGTCCAAAATAGTTTCGGAGCGTTGAAGAGTGAAAAGTGAAATAAAGATAGTAGAGAAGTTTGTCTAAAAGAATGGATAGCTTCGACTTTGAAAAATGTGTTCCCGAAGACGGTAAACTTGGTCAAGACTCAGCTTCTTGCCTTTCATACACACCCTCGTGCGCGAACGAAAAGCTAAGATCGTGGATTTGGTGGATCTGGCTTGATGTTTCAGTAAGTGAAATGGTGGCTACATAAGCGCAGATATATTCTATGGGATTTGCATGCGTTGCTGGGAAACCGATAGCTTAGAATTCAACCTTCCTCTTTCACACAGCCATGCAAAAGTGAAACCTCAAAGCAGTAAGTCTGGTACAGATAGATATACTTCGTCAAGCTCAGACTATGATGTCTTATAGGGTCCATTTTGGCTAGATGCGTTTAAGTTGGCCGTTTGATATGAGCGGTTCTGCGAGCAATCCCTGAGTTATCCTACCGATTTATCGATTCTACCCGTCCCATGTACCCAGATTCAAGTGGATTTGCCAAAATGACGGTTCTGCTCGGCAAGACAATTTACACAAGTGGATGAACTCCGCCCAAAGCGAACGTCCTCAACTTTTACTGCTTACTATCAGTGCATATACCGAGTTACGTTTTGAATAAATTGTAATGTTCGAAGAGAAGGGAGGTCGGTCTTGTCAGCACCACCGAACTATTGGGTAGCTATTGGTTTGGATTCATTATTAGCATTTTATGAAACGAATCGAGTTAGATCAATGTAATCCCTTTAGAACCATCATTGAAACGTACTTTAACCTGAACACTCGAAGATGACAAAATCTCAGGCCTGAGAGTCCAAAATTGGTGTACCAAGAGTTGTAAGACTCTAGAATTTCAAATTTCATTCATGAGAAAGAGCTACTCGGTCATCGGTATGAATTTTATCGGAGATTTTGTATGAATACGTCATTGTATCTAAGTTTGAGTTTCTACATTATTTGTGAAAATTTTCATCCGATTTGCCGTGTAAAATCTATGCAGATGATGATTCTAGGATCATACTACACGTTTTCGAGGAAAAGAACCTTGATATTGTGAATTTACTGCGATACGTCCGTTCCAGAAGCTGTATCTTCGCACCTCCTAGGTAAAGTCGGATGGATTCGACGTTTTCGCTCATTCAATATTTCAGTCTTGCAATTTGAGTGCCTTGAAATTCATAATGATGGAAAAGGTACCTGTTTTGTCAAAGTTTCCATTCCCAAATTTTTATGAGGCTTTTATAATTTCCAAATTCATCCTGTCCCAAGGTTTCTGTAATCACATCAGTTTCGAATGCTGCCGTTGGCTGACATTATAACCACGAGGCGATCACTATTTTAGTGCGAAATTTTGACCTCGTCAAGCTTTCAATGAACTTCATTAATGAAGCCTATACCTTCACAACTCAGAGAGGGTAAATCTAAAACACATGCCCTCGGATTACGTTAAACCGCTCTCCTCACAAACCGGGCGTAATGCATCTGCCTCGGCATTCAACCCAGTTGACGCACATTGGGCTAATTATTCAACTATCTAGCCGTCAAAGATAGGGCAAGTCCGAAGCCAACAGAGCGTCACTAATTACCCCAATGGATTAATGGCCGATTAGCCTATCCGCGCCTCTATGACTTGCCTTTTCACCTCTCCATATAGCGATATAGTGATAAGTTGTTCAATGGTACGTCTGAATTTCGGTCAGAGTATATGTCTGCCCGTTATCATCAGCCCAGAGACTTGCTAGCGACAAAGGGACTGTGGTATGACCTTTGAACTCCAACTCGGCATTTTCTCCGAGGCTGCGCTTGTAATCGACTTAAGTAGAGTTCGAAGTGCTTCTGTGTAATTTAACTTCTCGACAGTCATTATGGAGAAAGACGGATTTGAGATCTCACACTTCAAAGAGCTCTGCATGATGCAACACTCTGATGCAGGCATTGCTTTTTCAGTCATTATTTACAGTTTGCAGTGAAAGTTAACTTGTTGAGCATAAAACACCCATTTCTTAGTCATTTTCATTACCTTGGCTTTGTGATTCCTTTTCAGATGATCTTGTTGGACCTGCAACAAGTATTTTTTGAAAAATGATTCTACCAAGAACTGAGTTTGATCAGAATTTGTCTGATAGATACTCGATGATTTCGCATAAACAATTCAATAATTTTCATTAAAAAATCCCGACATACTTGAGTGAATTGAATTCGAGGTGTCCAACGACCCGTGGCGCCCCTCTAGCGGTTCTGAGCGCAACTAAAGACATGCCTATTTAGCAGATTTCGAGCCGAGACCGCGAGCGCGAGACACGCGAGTGTTGTTGTTGTTATTTGTTATTCCGGTCGATCTGAGTTCCGGGTGCTTATTGCACATGTCAAATAATCGCCTGTGTACTCCCCATAGTATTCGCAAAGATCAAAACCAACTTTTCATGCATGTTATATGCTTGGCAGTCATCACCTCCTCTCCCGCTACGTATCTTTCCATGCCGCATCACTGACATATTTAATGAAGTCAGTGAAATTATTCGGATACGACACATTGGTGGGAATTTGAGAGTACAGGGAAAATGATCTGCTTCGTGCAGTGCATACCAAGGACTCCGATCGACCTGGGTCGATCGGACTAACAAATAACAATAACACTCGCGCTCGCGGGTCCCGACTCAAAATCAGCTGAATTGCCACCGAGACTAGACTGCCACGACGCCTACAGGCCGCAGCCGCAGCACCTCAGTGCAGCCGGCTTATGAAGCGATCGCGCGGACTCGTCCGGTTGCCTTAGCACACGGTAGTGTGTAAATATTCATAATACTATCATGCTTGATCAATTGTGTCGTCGAAACTTGTGAAAATCGAAACTAGAAGTGGTCTCGCATGCATTGTGTAGGTCGTTGGTTGTCGTCGGCAGAGTGATTTTGTGCTTTAATGATAAATGTTGTGACATTCGCCGATTCCGCACAGGTTAGCAGAAGACGCGAGCAGCGACCGGACAGTCAGCAACGAGCGCGTTTTTGTGTGTAGAAAACCTCATTGTGTCTCAATTCCTAATCCTTAGATCGAGTTCATGATTGAGATGGTCATTGTCTAGTCAATGCTCTTGCAGATGCATCTTGCACAACCTCCTGGCATCGCTTCGATAAATTGAGAAAAATTGTTGAAAAATACGTGTTTACGCTCTCGCGCGCCGTGACTTTCTATCGAAAAAAGTAAGCGACAAAGTGTCTGGGAAAGATTTTCTCTGCACATGATCCGATTCAGAAACGTGTGAGCTTCCACCACCTCAAATTTGATAGCAATCTGACAATCAGAGGGAGACAAGAGGAACATTTCTAGATCTTCTCATGTTAGCTTATACAAGAGAGTCCGCGTGATTTTGCGCAGGTAGTGCGCGCGGCGCTCACCATGCGAGCGTCGGTAGAGTCGGCTATCCCCTCCAAGTCAAGTCTCGGTGGCAATAGGCATGTCTTTAGTTGAGCTCAGAATCCGCTAGATAGGCGCCACGGGTCGTTGGACACCTCGAATTGAAGCGTTCGAGAAAAAACGACAGAGAAAGTATAGCTCGAAGAGTAGTGATAGAAATGAATCCATAACTCTATTTGATGTTTTGCACCAGTGAATCGAGAAAATGTTGCATTTCAAGACTTGTATAAACTCATATATCTTGTCAACTAACCGTTTTGTCATCGTTTCTATCTAGTAATGGTGAATTCATAATGAAAAATAAGACGCGAATATTTACACATTATCCAAGGAGATCATGTACATAGAGATCAAGAAATTTCCTATCTTGTATCTGAAATTTTTGTGTACAGTTCAAAAAGTGTTTCATTTTAGGCTTTTCCGGAGTCTGGCATTATATTCCAGGCATTGAAAATTTGTGACAAGCTCAGGAAGTTTTCTCTAAATGTTTCAAACAATTCTTGTCTCCCCATATCCATTTTTTCCTGTAGTAAAAAATTTCTGCACCATAACGTATAATGTGGTTCTTGTTGACTTTTGTCTTTTTTTTGTGCGGTGTGACAGGTGTTCGGAGGAAATGAAAACTTACAACGTACTTTCTGGTCACGTTCGAATGCACACACGTTTATTTGCTTACGTATGACGGATACATTCAAGCTATGAGATCTTGTAATTTATCTTTGCATTCTGTGTTGCGTGTATATAGGGTGTGAAACACGTGCGCGAAAAATATTGAAATTGTGGAAAACTTGTTGCTTTTTTTTCACTTTGCACCTGCCTCTCTGATAGAATAAGCTTGTATTTTGCAAAGAATGAAATTGATATCTTTTGCAGGAAAAATATATCCTTTCATATTTTGAAATCCCGTAGTCATTGCCCTCTGGCTGGAATAAACTTGTATTTTGACAAGAATGAAAATGATGCTCATATTTCATCATGCAGAATGAATGAAATCCTACATTCCTTGAAATTTTGCAGTCATTGTGTTGTAATACAATTTCAGCATAGAATCGTTTGCATCGAATAGAACAAGCGAATAATGCCAAAGTCACTCTGCAGGCCCTTTATTTGTTTCCTAAACTCGTTGTCTGCAGAGATTCATGGATGAACGTCTGAGACTACATAGCGCGATGAAGTCACCACAATTCCAGACCTGTATTGGTATCATAAAAACTACATTTTGTTGCCTGTATTACTTTGGCACGATAGGGTAGGGAGCCATAAAAAAGTTTTGCTATCGTCTATCGTGGTCTGTCTCTCTCTTCAGTGCACTTTCAAAATTATACCCTGACCCGACACTTACCCAAGTCCTATAAAAATTGTGGAACCACTCTTGACTGGTATACTGCGTCGAATCCTTGGTAATTAGGCGCTTTGTATCAAAGCGTCAACTTTGATTCCGAGTTTCATTCTACTGTTTCATATCAGGAGACTAGATAGAGACTCACTTACTCCCTTATCTCAAGAATTAATTTAGTAACATCAGAGACTGCTTTTATTTTGTTTAAAACCATCACAAGTATGGGATTCTTCTACGATACACTGGCCCAAATTTTCTAGCAGATTATCATCATTTTTCTATGGTTTACAACTTAGGTTTTGTGGAGATTTAGATTCAGTTTCCGAACAATTCGCCTCAATAAACAAAAAAGTGTCCGACATGGATTCACGTCTCTTATACAAGAAAAATAATTTATCAGTTTGGCAGGATTTTTTTCGCTGCGATGGGTCCCACCGGTGGGACCAACTCGTTCTCTTCTGTGTGCTGAAGATCTATGTCCCGTGGGATTTAGCATTACGCGGGTGGGTCCCACCGGTGAAACCCGTAGCACACAGAAAAGAAACTGAGGTTTGGCGTAGGAACCAGCGTGTTAACGAAATCGATATCAAATTTCATTAGATTTTGTCAATTTGTGGTTTCACCCAGATCCATCTAAGGAACTGATCAGGGCCGCTTCCATGTTGATGATCATGACAATTATATTACTATCAATAGCAAATTTCCAAATGAAACGGTTCCTCGAAAAGATCGAGTGAAGAAGTTCCATTCTAAGGCGATACGATTATAATTCCTACAGTTAACTCGGGCATTGAATAGCATCTAACAAAATGGATTAAAACGAAAATGGATTTTGTTTAGAACATTGCGGTTCACTCCTTGCAAAACGTGGCAACTCAGTCCACGTATCAAGGATGTTATCATTATTATCATCATTTTTAAGAGCAGTTGAGATCACGAACTAGATTTTTTCCCAATTATCTTCTTAAACTGATATCACAGCGACTACCCATTCAACCTTTGATATTTTTAGTCTGTGAATTGCCTCGGTGT
Organism: Eretmocerus hayati; assembly: GCA_029851415.1. NCBI lineage: Eukaryota > Metazoa > Arthropoda > Insecta > Hymenoptera > Aphelinidae > Eretmocerus > Eretmocerus hayati. The sequence continues at coordinate 185,684,081 of CM056742.1, forward strand.
GGATCAATTACTTCACCACAAAGAAATTCTATTTATATTATTATTCTCACGATTTTCAATTGAATTGGAATCGTGTAAACACAGGTACACCTTGGCGAGGGTATAGCCGTGTGCGAAGAGCAGCTGCGGGCGGTCAAATGGAGTGACTACAGGAAGCTTACGAGAGGCCTTGCGGCAATTCTGTTCAGCCCGACGGAACTTGCGACGTGCTCGGTCACGGGACAGCGCTGGAGCCGCGCCGGAACAGCCACGGAGAGACCCGTCAAGCCCGCCCTCGACAAGGCCAAAGTACAAGCTATCATATGTGAGTTATTGTCCACATTACAAAATTATATTTCGACCCTCGAGATGAAAGTGCATCTATATAGAGATTTCCTCTTCCGACAACCCAAGTAAAAAAGATTTATAAGGACTTTATAAACTCATTATGAAGTGACTTTATAAAGAGTTTATAATTCGTGAACTTATAAATATTTTATAAAAAATTTTATAAGGTCGTCAAAAGTCTTACTCTCTCGAAGAGCCGCAGCAGGATCCCAGAGCGCACCCGGCATATTCATTGCGATGTTCGATGACCTGTGGGGCTCAGAAACTCGCAACGACGACCAGTATGGCTCGTCGATTCGCTGCAACTGACGATGACGATGTCACGACACTCTTGTGTGTTCGTGATCCCAATAATCACAGGCATTTACTGTTCAACCTGGAAAAGAAAAAAAGAAAAACCACAAAGTACTCATGTTTTCTTTACTCGTAGCAGATTCTTTCAACACTCTTACGCAAATTATGAGATGTGCGAGAAGCACAAAATTTGTTAATGAAAAAACAACAGTATCTTTAAGGTTATCTACACTCAAGTTAGCGAGCCCTTGATGGAACAATTATTATAGCTATGAGAAACTAAGATACTTATCTGAGTTTTCTGAAGCTACTTTTCTTGAAATTGTTGCGCCGACTTCCATCTCATCTTTTTTGAGATTTTTTGCGAAAGAAAGACTGCAAAGGGAGGCTCTAGTGTTGTGATGCAAATTTTTGACAAAGTTCAACTGACTGAAACTATCGCCTGTCCGCACTTCTGCATATGCGTCATCAAACGTGATGCCAAGTTCAGTCAGTTGAACTTTGTCAAAAATTTGCATCACAACACCAGAGCCTCCCTTTGCAGTCTTTCTTTCTCAAAAAAGATGAGATGGAAGTCGGCGCAACAATTTCAAGAAAAGTAGCTTCAGAAAACTCAGATAAGTATCTTAGTTTCTCATAGCTATAATAATTGTTCCATCAAGGGCTCGCTAACTTGAGTGTAGATAACCTTGAAGATACTGTTGTTTTTTCATTAACAAATCTTGTGCTTCTCGCACATCTCATGATTTGCGTAAGAGTGTTGAAAGAATCTGCTACGAGTAAAGAAAACATGAGTACTTTGTGGTTTTTCTTTTTTTCTTTTCCAGGTTGAACAGTAAATGCCTGTGATTATTGGGATCACGAACACACGAGAGCGTCGTGACATCGTCATCGTCATCATCAGTTGCAGCGAATCGACGAGCCATACTGGTCGTCGTAGCGAGTTTCTGAGCCCCACAGGTCATCGAGCATCGCAATGAATATGCTGGGTGCGCTCTGGATCCTGCTGCAGCTCTTCGAGAGAGTACGACTTTTGACGACCTTATAAAATTTTTTATAAAATATTTATAAGTTCACGAATTATAAACTCTTTATAAAGTCACTTTATAATGAGTTTATAAAGTCCTTATAAATCTTTTTTACTTGGGAAGTGAAAGACTGTCATGGACTGTGAATTGGTTTCATGATTTTCTTCTCCTTTAATTTCTGTATACACCTCGCTTGTAGGTGCAATTAGTATCACAAAACTGAAACCAAAATCTATACCCATGAGGTTTTTTTCGGAAGCTCACACACAATTGGAATCCGTTTCGATCAAAATCGTATCGGTTCATGCCTCAAAATGCCGAAAAAAAGAGGATTTTCCCCATACAATCGGCATAGAATGGGAATTTTCGATTTGTCCATAAAACACCGTTATTCTTCTATAACTCGATAAGAATTCATTTTATCGAAAAATGTAAGGAGTAATTTCTTGTAGAACTTCCTAAGATCTACAGAAAAGGTCTCGTGACAATTTTTCGAATGATGCGTCCATTTCGAGTTCTGAGGCACTTTTGTTCAAATATTTTCGTCTTTGCAATATTTTAACCATAAATCATGCTTCGTATTGTCTATTACAAGCAAACTAGGAGATCCGGAAGACTTGGTAGAATTTTGGTATCCACTGAAAATATCCAAAAAAGATCTACATGATTACTTCGTCCAAAATATACTTGTACATAATTTATTCAAGTGTTTCTCTTGTAGAGATTTTATCGCAGGATGATCGTTGATTTCAATGATTCGATAACTATCGGTTTTTCCTGCCAATTTTTTTATTTTACACCTTAGTGCAACGTTTCGGCTATTTTCTATAGCCCTTATCAAGCTGGAAATAATTATTATTATAAAATCATGTACAATACTCTCCAATTATTATAGAATTTGTTTTGTTACCTTAGTATACATTTGTATCACATTTATGAGTCGTTACAAAGAGTTTGGTATTCTTTGGTTCTTACAAGCAAGGCTTGGTGTCAGTTTTTTAAGACAATTTTGTCATTGTTAAAATTAACTATCCAACAGATGGAATTTTTGGATGGTATAATTTATTTTTCTTTGAATCTCTCTGTATCTTGGGGGGGAGAAAGATGGAATTTCTCTGTCAATCAGCATATAAGTCTGATGACTCCCCAAGAGCGACTGAGAGAAGGAGAGTAAACAAGATAGCAGACTGTAATTGATGGTTGTGAGCAGAGAGGGCAGAAATCTATAGTAATCGGTCGGTAACATAGGAATTAGAAGGATCGATCCACAGACAATGTGACATATTATCACTGATGAGAAAACATATTGAGAATATTATGGAACTTGTTCATTATTTATAGTAAACTTGAAGGAATCGATGGCATTTTTATATATGACTTTCAAAAAATTCACGTCTTCTTTTCGATTCAGAGTATGTGGATGAAGATAGATGTTCAACATCTCAGAAAACAATCTCGTTCTGTACTTGTGCTCCACATCTAATATTTTGACTTTCTGAAAATCGATTTCATGCGAGAAATTTTTCGCGTGCAAGGCCAATGCCGATGTTTCAGCTTCGTTGTTCACATCTCGCTTATGTTCACCCACTCTATCCTTTAACTTTCTTTTGCTCGTACCAATGTAGTTTTTTTCACAGTCTTTGCAGCTAATTTGGTAAACAATATTGTGTTTCTCAAAATTTGGCACCCTATCTTTCCCTAATTTTATAAAATGACAAAGATTGTTGCAACTTGTGTTCACAGGAGTGAGAAAGAATTTTTTTGTGATTTTGTTTAAAATTGGTGTAAGATTCCTAATGTATGGAAGAACTATTATTGGTGATTTTGGATTTAAAAGTTTTCTATCTCCATTTTGGGATACTCTGTGGTAATGTGTGTGTATGCGTTTTTTTATATATTTCTCAATAAAGTTGAGGGGGTAATTATTAATCTGCAGTAAAGAACGGATTAATTCAAAATTATCAGAATGAAATGAAACGTCAGATAACTTCATATTTTTATCTACCAACCCATATATTACCGCAATTTTCTGCGATATGGGGTGGTGGGAGTGAAAATTAATGTAGCGACCTGAGGCTGTGTCCTTTCTGTACCAGTTGGTAATACATGTCTCATTCGGTCGTCTGATAATTTTTAGGTCTAGGAAATTAATGGATCTGTCTTTTTCTGTTTCTAACGTAAACTTAAGTTTTGGATGGTAACTATTAAAAAGTTCCACACACTTGGATATTGAATCCTTCTTCACTATCATAAAAACATCATCCACATATCTTTTGTACAGTAGAACTTTGTTCTTTAGAATGTTCAGGCAATGTAACTCTAAAAGTTCAACAGTGATTTCTGCAAAAAATGGGCTTGTACATCCCCCCATGGGCGAACCAGTTTTCTGTCTATAATACTGATTATTAAATTGTAGATAAGTGGATTCAAGAAGGATTCTAATACCGGCTAGAAACTCTCCTTTCCCGATGTTCCTACCAATACTGTTCTTAAGAAATTTCCATTTTTTTCCTAGAGCCATCATCATTAGATCATGCGGAAGATTAGGATACATACTAACAATGTCTAATGAGAACTCCTCGTATTCTTCTGGTACACAAAGGTCATCTAATAATTCTTTCATTTCAAAACTATTTTTTATTCTTGATTCTGGAAGAGGAATATGTCTTCTGAAAAAAGCTGCAAGGCATTTATCTAATTTGTAACCTGGACTATTAATTGCTGAAACAATGATTCGAACTGGATAGTCAATTTTGTGAACTTTTATCAGCGCATAAGCTCGTGAAATTTCAGTAGTTGTCAAATTGCCATCAAGATATCGAAAGGAAGGATCTGCATCTAACACCCCTTTCTTTTTCCAATCTTCTATCAATCCTGAAATAGTGTCTTTCAGACTATTCAAAGGTGATTTACTGATTTTTTCATAGTGAGTATTGTCATTCAAGCTACTTTCAACCTTGGCTATGTAATCTGATTTCTTGATAGCGACTGTAACGTTGCCTTTGTCTGCTTTCGTAAATAGTATATCTGTATTATTATGTATAAATTTCTTGGTCTGATCTAATTGATGGGCTATAATTCTGTCATGTAGAGGAATATGGAGTCTCCTCCCCATGAAGGATTTGATTTGATCTAGCAATTTCTTACGATATTCTGGATTCAGATCATCAAATTTTGCATATCCATTTTCAAGATTTTTAAGGAAAGCGAAGAAGGTGTTCTTATCCAGATTTAGAGAAAAATTGAATTTCTCTCCAAGGCTGAGAGTGTTGAAGACGTAATCAGGTATATCTGTATCAGTCAAGTTCACTAACCACTTGTTTCTAGGATTGTCTGATGAATCCAATGGCTCTGAATTATCACGAGGGTCATTCAGCAATTCTTGAGAATTCTGAGGTGGGGCGCGTCTGATAAAGTCATCGTGTGCATAAGTCAATTGATGGAGAGATTTGAACTTACGCGAATGTCTTTCTCGTTCTTCTCTTTTCAAAAATTCAATGAAGGTATCTGAAGATTTCAAAAAACGATCCACAAGGTTGCAATTTGTTATAAGAACCAGCTGATTTTTCACAGTGTCAATTTCTCTGTCTAAAAATTTGAGGTGGAAATTAAGATCTTTAATCTCGAGATTGAGAATTCTTCTCTGTAATAATAATATAGAATTGTCCATTTTATTTCTGCCATACAAACTATGAAACGAAATATGACCTAATGCTGTGGTGCTATTGTTAACATGAGTAGGAATGATATCGTGAAATCTGCACTGTAAAAGAAACTTTAAATGTTCATTGCTAATTGTTCTCTTCTTGAGCAGTTTGGATAGTTTTACAAATAGGTCTGCCACACGCGAATCGATTTAACAATGACAAAATTGTCTTAAAAAACTGACACCAAGCCTTGCTTGTAAGAACCAAAGAATACCAAACTCTTTGTAACGACTCATAAATGTGATACAAATGTATACTAAGGTAACAAAACAAATTCTATAATAATTGGAGAGTATTGTACATGATTTTATAATAATAATTATTTCCAGCTTGATAAGGGCTATAGAAAATAGCCGAAACGTTGCACTAAGGTGTAAAATAAAAAAATTGGCAGGAAAAACCGATAGTTATCGAATCATTGAAATCAACGATCATCCTGCGATAAAATCTCTACAAGAGAAATTCTAGTGGCATTCGGTTCATAACATGCCTCTTACCAGAGCGCGAGCTCGCCAGCTCATCGAGGAGCGGTCATCACAACAACAAATTGACGAGCTCCAGCCAGAGGACAACACCTTGATCGATGAGTGTTTTTTCATTTCATACAATACTCTCTCTCTTATTCAAAACTGTCTTTCCCAACTTCCTTTTAATATGTCGGAGTTTTTACGTATGATTAGAATGTATTTCGATTCGCGTGTGGCAGACCTATTTGTAAAACTATCCAAACTGCTCAAGAAGAGAACAATTAGCAATGAACATTTAAAGTTTCTTTTACAGTGCAGATTTCACGATATCATTCCTACTCATCTTAACAATAGCACCACAGCATTAGGTCATATTTCGTTTCATAGTTTGTATGGCAGAAATAAAATGGACAATTCTATATTATTATTACAGAGAAGAATTCTCAATCTCGAGATTAAAGATCTTAATTTCCACCTCAAATTTTTAGACAGAGAAATTGACACTGTGAAAAATCAGCTGGTTCTTATAACAAATTGCAACCTTGTGGATCGTTTTTTGAAATCTTCAGATACCTTCATTGAATTTTTGAAAAGAGAAGAACGAGAAAGACATTCGCGTAAGTTCAAATCTCTCCATCAATTGACTTATGCACACGATGACTTTATCAGACGCGCCCCACCTCAGAATTCTCAAGAATTGCTGAATGACCCTCGTGATAATTCAGAGCCATTGGATTCATCAGACAATCCTAGAAACAAGTGGTTAGTGAACTTGACTGATACAGATATACCTGATTACGTCTTCAACACTCTCAGCCTTGGAGAGAAATTCAATTTTTCTCTAAATCTGGATAAGAACACCTTCTTCGCTTTCCTTAAAAATCTTGAAAATGGATATGCAAAATTTGATGATCTGAATCCAGAATATCGTAAGAAATTGCTAGATCAAATCAAATCCTTCATGGGGAGGAGACTCCATATTCCTCTACATGACAGAATTATAGCCCATCAATTAGATCAGACCAAGAAATTTATACATAATAATACAGATATACTATTTACGAAAGCAGACAAAGGCAACGTTACAGTCGCTATCAAGAAATCAGATTACATAGCCAAGGTTGAAAGTAGCTTGAATGACAATACTCACTATGAAAAAATCAGTAAATCACCTTTGAATAGTCTGAAAGACACTATTTCAGGATTGATAGAAGATTGGAAAAAGAAAGGGGTGTTAGATGCAGATCCTTCCTTTCGATATCTTGATGGCAATTTGACAACTACTGAAATTTCACGAGCTTATGCGCTGATAAAAGTTCACAAAATTGACTATCCAGTTCGAATCATTGTTTCAGCAATTAATAGTCCAGGTTACAAATTAGATAAATGCCTTGCAGCTTTTTTCAGAAGACATATTCCTCTTCCAGAATCAAGAATAAAAAATAGTTTTGAAATGAAAGAATTATTAGATGACCTTTGTGTACCAGAAGAATACGAGGAGTTCTCATTAGACATTGTTAGTATGTATCCTAATCTTCCGCATGATCTAATGATGATGGCTCTAGGAAAAAAATGGAAATTTCTTAAGAACAGTATTGGTAGGAACATCGGGAAAGGAGAGTTTCTAGCCGGTATTAGAATCCTTCTTGAATCCACTTATCTACAATTTAATAATCAGTATTATAGACAGAAAACTGGTTCGCCCATGGGGGGATGTACAAGCCCATTTTTTGCAGAAATCACTGTTGAACTTTTAGAGTTACATTGCCTGAACATTCTAAAGAACAAAGTTCTACTGTACAAAAGATATGTGGATGATGTTTTTATGATAGTGAAGAAGGATTCAATATCCAAGTGTGTGGAACTTTTTAATAGTTACCATCCAAAACTTAAGTTTACGTTAGAAACAGAAAAAGACAGATCCATTAATTTCCTAGACCTAAAAATTATCAGACGACCGAATGAGACATGTATTACCAACTGGTACAGAAAGGACACAGCCTCAGGTCGCTACATTAATTTTCACTCCCACCACCCCATATCGCAGAAAATTGCGGTAATATATGGGTTGGTAGATAAAAATATGAAGTTATCTGACGTTTCATTTCATTCTGATAATTTTGAATTAATCCGTTCTTTACTGCAGATTAATAATTACCCCCTCAACTTTATTGAGAAATATATAAAAAAACGCATACACACACATTACCACAGAGTATCCCAAAATGGAGATAGAAAACTTTTAAATCCAAAATCACCAATAATAGTTCTTCCATACATTAGGAATCTTACACCAATTTTAAACAAAATCACAAAAAAATTCTTTCTCACTCCTGTGAACACAAGTTGCAACAATCTTTGTCATTTTATAAAATTAGGGAAAGATAGGGTGCCAAATTTTGAGAAACACAATATTGTTTACCAAATTAGCTGCAAAGACTGTGAAAAAAACTACATTGGTACGAGCAAAAGAAAGTTAAAGGATAGAGTGGGTGAACATAAGCGAGATGTGAACAACGAAGCTGAAACATCGGCATTGGCCTTGCACGCGAAAAATTTCTCGCATGAAATCGATTTTCAGAAAGTCAAAATATTAGATGTGGAGCACAAGTACAGAACGAGATTGTTTTCTGAGATGTTGAACATCTATCTTCATCCACATACTCTGAATCGAAAAGAAGACGTGAATTTTTTGAAAGTCATATATAAAAATGCCATCGATTCCTTCAAGTTTACTATAAATAATGAACAAGTTCCATAATATTCTCAATATGTTTTCTCATCAGTGATAATATGTCACATTGTCTGTGGATCGATCCTTCTAATTCCTATGTTACCGACCGATTACTATAGATTTCTGCCCTCTCTGCTCACAACCATCAATTACAGTCTGCTATCTTGTTTACTCTCCGTCTCTCAGTCGCTCTTGGGGAGTCATCAGACTTATATGCTGATTGACAGAGAAATTCCATCTTTCTCCCCCCCAAGATACAGAGAGATTCAAAGAAAAATAAATTATACCATCCAAAAATTCCATCTGTTGGATAGTTAATTTTAACAATGACAAAATTGTCTTAAAAAACTGACACCAAGCCTTGCTTGTAAGAACCAAAGAATACCAAACTCTTTGTAACGACTCATAAATGTGATACAAATGTATACTAAGGTAACAAAACAAATTCTATAATAATTGGAGAGTATTGTACATGATTTTATAATAATAATTATTTCCAGCTTGATAAGGGCTATAGAAAATAGCCGAAACGTTGCACTAAGGTGTAAAATAAAAAAATTGGCAGGAAAAACCGATAGTTTTATTCAAGTGTGTTCAACAATAGAATAGCAGGAGGCTCACGTTTCTGGGATCTGAATTAGATCTTTGGATCTGAACTTCTGACCTCTTTTCAAGTCATAGGTCATTCGACTGGAATTGATCTGGATATGATTAAAATTCCATACCAAGTAACCATTTTTTGATGATTCTCGACTGCCACTAGAGTTCTACTTGTTCTACAATATTATTCTTCTCAGTGAATAGTTTTCCTCAGTCTTCAGTCAAAATTGTATGAAGTTTGAGATGAACAACGAATAATTGCCAAAACTTACGTTTCTCAGACATTTTCCTTTGATTTTCCCTCTGAAAATTGGTTCTCCAAAAGTCATTTGATAAACTCACATCTTATGACGTTGCTCTCAATTGCGAGACATGGTTCTGAGTTGATGCTCAACTTGTGAAATGCGGCTTATACCCGTATTCTAATATCGTTTTCTCTGTTCCAACAAACAGACACAGTCCATTGAAAATCTAATGAGTACGAAAAGCCTTGTTTCGAACCATCCCCAAAACGATGCTCCATCTAAGCTTTCAAGCAGAGTCCATGCGTTTCGTAACAAAAGGACCTTAAATTTTCATGCTCTCTAACGAAGCGCCTTTTGTCTTTAGATTCAACCCTCGCCTGTCTTCTATCACTCAAAGGGGAGCTTTATATCTCCTGTTGCTTTGATTATTTTTGCATGCACTACACAGACTTTGATGCTTTTACGAACTAAAAAGCAAGCATACATCTTCCTCCTAATCGATCTGATTTATGTGAGCTTTGCTCGCACGCGAAGCTCGAGTAAATGAAGTTGCGAACGTACAGGTTTTCAACATTCGCAGAAGCCATAATTGAATTACGTTTTTCCCTTGAATTTTCCGATGGGAAATGCGTACTCGAATTTATGATCTGCTTCGACTCCTGTTGGTCGAACGTGACTTTGAATGAAGTTTTTCGTTTCACGGGGTTTCCTGTAAGCATAGTTAGTACGGTCGAAGCTTCGGTATAATTCAATTTTTTTTCTGACCTTAATTGTGTCCTCTTGAAATTTGCACGGTAAGTGCGGGTTGAAAGAGAAATCGAAAGAAATCTCATTTCCTCAATTAGTCCCGCGCTCCAAAATCATGCCACTCTTAATTCCAGTTTTCAGAAGCCCAGCCAGCTTCATTGAAGTAAATGTTGATCATCGATGAATGGATATTTTCAGCAAATTGATATTTGCCTTATTCCTTTTTTTTGAGCACCAAAGTGTTCAGGTTTTGAATATCAAGACATGAAAATATTTTTTTTCCGTTGTTTCAATTACAACTGCTATTGTCCTCGAAGTTTTATCGATATCATTACAATCTGAACAGGGAATACCCATCAATAATGAAATAAAGAGGCTCCGTAGAAATAACAGAAAATGACTGTGACCTCGTTAACTTTGTTTCAGCATATGTAACGTCAAGGTTCCCATCTGTGGATGTCAGCAGCGTCAAACAAGTATTGGCCTACAAATGCAAGGAAAATTCTACGGCCTTGAAGATGAAGTCTATCCGATACATCTGGTGAGTATCCAAGCTTTTTACTTATTTCTTGTCCACTACGATTTGGTACTCTTTCTATCGCGACATTTACTGACCAAAAATAATGGTCGATCATTTTTGGATAATTTTACAGTACTCCAAACAATGAAAAAAGCTTCTCATACTGCAGCGTTGATCCCCACTTATTGTAAGATTTTTTAAAAGGGTGCGATATTTCGCAACCGTAGTAAGTACAAGAACAAGGAAATATTTGGATCAGAGGATGATATGAATGTATTTCATCTTGTTTAGAGATGGTGCTAGTTTGCATCATGAGCTCTCCACCGGATTGGAGATATCAAAAGAGAACTCTCATAACTTTCTTAAAATCTAAGATTGAGATAGATTAAATTTTAATTGTTTTGCCCCAGTCTCGCCTGTAAGACAACGGAAGTGCTTGCTATGATGGAAAGATGGTATTTTATGTGCTATTTCATTTGAAAGAGTGAGAAAATCACCTCCCATCTGATGGAATATCTGCAAAACAGAGACGACATATTATACGATCTACTTTCTTAGGGATTTTTCATTCAACCATGACTCGATAACTTGTTCAAATTTCGACGTATTTTAAAAATACTTTGAAATGATCTGGCATAATGGATATGAGCCAATAATCGTTTCGATACTACATTTCCCTGAAGCCCTTCTATCCCTGTCGTTCAATAATGACCAATATCATGACGTTTTGTTTGGTCTAATAATGTGAACTTTTATATTACTCGAGTCCAGTCCCATTACAATCGTAACACAGGACCAATCTTAAAGCTATTTTTGATAATGTTACTGGGAATTGGAATTCGATTACTTTCAAAACTGAGCAGTGTATTCGAAGAATAGCTTTCTATTTTGGATATCCACTTGAACTGTCGAATTCATCATTTGACCTCGTACATTATCAGCTTGTCTGGTATAGTTTCCATCTGAACCTCAATGAAAAGAATCGTTGAAAATTGATTTCGAATCATCTGTGGGGATCTTGATTTACACTCTGTGAGCGAATCAAATTCGCACTCTCTGCATAGAGAATAGGCATCTTTTTGAAAAAAGGTTTGGCAAATTCGAGCAAATCGAGATAAGTAGGGTGCAATTGGAAAAAAAAATCCCCAAAAATTTTTTTCATCTCGCGCAAATTGTTTGAAAGTCTGATGACTTGCGCTGTGTGACGTCACTCCGACAAAGTCGTCGACTGCCGCTATTGTATGGCATCTTGCAATTTCCTTGATCCCTCCAGAAAAAGGTTTGGCAAATTCGAGTGAATCGAGACAAGTATTGTGCAATTGAAGAAAAAATCCCAAAATTCTTCTTCGTCTTGCGCAAATTGTTTGACAGTAAGATGACTTGCACCGTGTGACGTCATAGGGACACAATCGTCTGACTTTCAAACTATTCGCGCAAGATGAAAACAATTTATGGGAATTTCCTCCCAATTGCACCCTACTCATCTCGATTTGCTCGGATTTGCCAAAACTTTTTTTTGGGAGGGTCAAAAAAATGCAAGATGCCTATTGAAATCATCCTTTATGGCAATTAACATCATTCTCAGTTTTACAATGTCCTGAATAATCCTGCCGGAGATGTTAATCCACACATACGCTCCAAATTTCATTATCATTTTGTGAGTGTATCCCTTGTCTTATTGCGTCATGGTTCATGTTTTTGCTTGTTTTGCAAACACTCATATATGTACTCTCAACGGGACATGCATTGGTTACATAAATTTTTTACCGTTAGAAATTGCTGTTTCGAGTTTGGCCAACTTTTTATTCCTATTTTAGGTCCTTCATTTGAAAGAAAAATAGATCTGGTCTTGATTATGCAAGTCCAATCAAAACAACCCCATTCATTTTTTATCTCGTCATCTCGTTCTTTTTTTGTATCAAGTGGAGCACTGTAGCTATACTATGTTGTGGCAACCTACTAAAATTCGTCCTCGGATTTACTGACACGCACTCGATGCAATTTCCTCACCCTTTGCAAGTTCTCAGAGCAGTATACGATTGCCTATTGGTTGGGTGCTTTGCCACCTCGATTTACCGCATGCAAGCAAACAAATTGAGAATGTAAGCTCCGATCTATATCCTTGGGTACATGTAATTTCACGCCGCGCATCGGTGCTGTGCTTCTCATTTGCTTTTGAACACCCACGTATTACCCGTTTGTCCTTTGAAAGCACCAGCAGGTATCTTTAGATGTATTTGGGTCGCTTCTTATAGACATATACATGAGGTGCTTCTTCCCGTAGAATGAGTTTTCCGTTTGAAGATTCAAATGTAGTGAGATTCTCATAAAATTTGAAATTTTACAACAGAATTTCCACTATCCGCGATGAACAAATATTTGGAGACTTCTATCAATTTCTAATTGTGTAAAAAAAAGTCTTCAGTCTTATCAAATGAAAACAAAACTGACGTGATTGCTCGTAATGCCATCACACTCAACCGCTCATTTCCAATTTTTAAAAACCTTTCAAAAAGTTGTCCAAGTATCGCACGGTGGTCTAATAGTACTACGTTCATATTCGGTCGACATAAAGCAACCAAAAATCCCTATGCGATGTGTTCCTGTGCACTCACGTGTTAATTTCCTGACAGGAATCAAAATCCGATAGTGAGCCGTTTCCAATACAAGTCGAAAGAGGCGATTCGTCTCGTTTTTCAGTTTTAATTCTTCTATAACTCGGAAAGAACACATTTTATCGAAAAATTTGTGAAGTAGTTTCGTGTAGATTTTCGGAGATAGTACAAAAAAGGTTGACTCATTCACCGAAAAATGTGTGAAGCAATTCTCTGTAGGTAAAACAAACGAAGAAAGTTCGGTGATTTTTTTTCTCGCAAGTCGCATCCTCTTTGCGTTATTTGAAGATTTTTCGTCGAGATTTCTCGTTCTTCATTAGTGGGGGGAATAAGAATCTAGCCGGAAAATTCTTCAATACCGCAAGTAGGATGCATTTTACGAGCAAAAGTCACCGAACCTTTCTTTGTTTGTTTTTTACAAACCTACAAAAAATTGCTCCACCCATTTTTTCAATAATATGTGTTCGTTCTGAGTTATAGAAGAATTACGACTGAAAAATGTCGAAAAAAGTCACCTCTTTCGACTTTTTTCAAAACGGCCCAAAATGCGATTTTGATACTCGTCAGAAGATAATCTTCCAAGTGCACGGAAACACATCGCACAGGAATTTTGGGTGCTCTATGTTGACTAAATATGAACATAGTTCAAGACCACCGTGATCCTAGAGAGTTCAACTCAATCTTTCGCATCTCAAAGGTTGGAGTTTGAGATTGAAAATTCCCATATCGAAAGGAAGATAGTGATACGACCTCCATTTCGCTAAATTGAGATACATGGAGAACATCTCCCGCGCCGTCACATTGTTTTGGCTTTGAAAGGGGAATAAACATTCGTTCAGTCGACAGTCCATATTGAGTTGAGGAGAATGTATGTCTCCGCCTGGTTTAGACGCGTATGGAGAGTAAAAGGGTATTGAAAGACAGTAACTATGTGAGCGTAAAATTGATATGAATATAGTGCATCGAACAACCAAGCTCATATTCTTTCAGTTCAATACCTCCAGATGTATACTGTCGCCTTTTATCGTTCGTGCTGCAGACTTGTTTGATACAACTCCCATTTCGTGTTTCAATATATTCGTCTGGAATCAACATTGATATTTGCGGTCTATTCCGAAATATGTTTTGAAGGTAATAACGTACATGAAATGGTAAATTCACAACTGCAATGACGCCGGGAGATAGCTATTGTCCCGTATTATTCACCAAGTAAAATCAGAACTGCATATGAATATCTCGCGGTGCAATCAAATGGTAGTACCGCTTCCATTTGGATCTTGACATATCGCACATTTCCGTTTACGCGCCGCACGAGAGTACTGTATATTGCCTTGTTTCCGTGTATGCTGTGATTGTTGTGGAGATAGATATATTTGATGAGGGAATATTAGTCTATCTTGATACGGATTTAATTGAATTTACGCTCATTTCTTCAAGAATTAGATTGGTGATATCATATTTTAGTCGTTAGAACAGTAATATTTCAAAATTCTAGAATGTATGCGCGGAACCTTATTTTATCTCTATGTTGGATGTATGAGATATGAGGGTCAACTGGGATAATTCATACGTGCACTCCAGAGTTGCACTACGTGAGTAATACCGAAATGTGTTTGAACTACGTATGTATTCTAAATTGTATGGATACACAGAGGTCCATTCTGCGCAATTTTTTCTGAAACACTTTTGTTCTATAGTGCCCTTCATTTGATGAAATTTCGCGTTTGTGTTTGCACAGATCTTCATGAAGAATATTCGACAAAGAAATATATTGTGCGTTTGTCTGAGGACTGCAATAACAAGAGAATGTCGAGCGCGCTACAATCGTTGGAAAATTATCTTTTTTACACTATTTCACCGCTCTCTACTGCTGGATCTTTCTCATACCACCCTCAATTTCTAAATTAATTTTTTGCGTATTTTTCTGCACGAGTTCTGCAAATGAATTACTTCGAAGCTGTTATTCCTGACGTATGTAAACAATTTCAAAAGAAAAGTCGGAACGGTAGTTGAGAGAAACACATTATTGCAGTCAAGAGCTTTTGTGCACATAAATACCATCTGCTCGGACATGTAAATCGCCCGGGTCATGTTCAGGTTTATCTAGCTTCGATGGAAATTTATTTTCACCTTATAAATTCTGTTCTGCTTTACGAGAATGAGTCGATTCGCCATCAAGGAGGGGCGGGTGAAGAAAGATCTTATTTTAGTTTTTCCTTAGACAACAATTTTCATGGTAATTTGTAAATGATTCGTCAATTTTGCGATTTCGGAGTTGGGGTCATCACGGATTTTTGGAATTTCTACATGCACAGAATATTTTAGCACGACCTTGATTCGAATATGAATGATAGTTTTTCAGCAGCAACTGTAAATTACATTATCATGAAAACAAGGAATCTTTTCTGGTCATACCAATTAGCGTGCCAACGGGAAACAGATTAAAAAGTGGCAAGGTCAAAATGATTTGGTTGTCATTCTTATTATTTGTCTATCATCAAAGATATTTGGTTTCGAATTCTGGTTCGATCCCATCCCCGTTAATATGCATTTTCGAAAATATTCCAGATTTTTCTGCCGTGTGATATGGGTAATCACCGATTATTGAGAGCGTTTGAAAAATTATCTATCAAAAAAATCGAATTATGAATTCTTCGTGAACACGGTCACTGCCAGGCCTGTTTGTCAATTTATCATGATCATCAATATTTATCCCACCCAAGAATATCAGAATGAATTCTTTTTACTCATTACACAGGACCACGAGAGTAAAAATTGAACATTTCCCAGAAATTGGACCTACAAATCTCTACGTGAGATCGTGCGCTGAATCCGGAAATGACATTAGTTTTCCCGGACACTCCTAAATTTTTGAAAAGATCGAAAAAAAATTCTGAGGTCAGATGTTGGAATTTTGTCTCAGGATTCCGGTAAAAGAGGAAATTTTGCGTCCAAATATGAACTTTCGAATATTTTCTTTTTCGGTTAAGATCCTGATTTAGTAGTCAGGAAGACACTTGTAATTGAGAACTTAATGTGGTATTGGTGATCCAGAACTCGATGTGGTACTCGTGATCAAAGACTCAATTTGGTACTCGTGATCCGAAATTGAATGTCGTATTCGTGATCGAGAACTCAATGTGGATCTCGTAATCGAGAAGTCAAGGTGATGGTCCTGATCCAGCGTTCAACGTGATCGTGAGTGCTAGTCTAAGTCCTTGATCACAAGTGCCACATTGAGTTCTCAATCACGAATATCACATTGAGTTCTCGATCACGAATACGACATTCAATTTTGGATGACACGTATCAAATTGAGTCTTTGATCATGGAGTGACAAATTTAAATCTCGATCACGAGTGCCACATTGAGTTCTGCATTACGAGTACCACATTGAGTCCTCGATCACAAGTGCCACATTGACTGCTCGATCACATTGAGTTCTCGGTCACGAATACGACATTCAGTTTTGGATCACAAGTACCAAATTGAGTCTTTGATCACAAGTGTCACATTGAGTTCTCGATCACGAATACGAAATTTAGTCTTGGATCACAAGTACCAAATTAAGTCTTTCATCACGAATGCCACATTGAGTTCTCGATCAGGAATATCGTATTGAGTTCTAGATCACGAAGATGACATTCAATTTTGGATCACAAGTGCAAAATTGAGTCTTTGATCACGAGTGCCACATTGAGTTTTCGGTCACGAATACCTCATTGAGTTCTGGATTACGAGTACCACATTGAGTTCTCGATCCCGAGTGCCACATTGAGTTCTCGATCACGAATATCACATTGAGTTCTCGATCACGAATACGACATTCAATTTTGGATCACGAGCGCCACATTGAGTTTTCGGTCACGAATACCTCATTGAGTTCTGGATTACGAGTACCACATTGAGTTCTCGATCCCGAGTGCCACATTGAGTTCTCGATCACGAATACCACATCGAGTTCTCGATCACGAATACCACATTGAGTTCCAGATCATGAGTACCACATTGAGTTCTCGATCACGAATATCACATTGAGTTCTCGATCACGAATACGACATTCAATTTTGGATCACAAGTACCAAATTGAGTCTTTGATCACGAGTACCATATTGAGTTCTGGATTACGAGTCCCACATTGAGTTCTCGATCACGAGTACGACGTTAGGTTCTTGAGCACGAGTATCACCCTCGGTTTTAGATCAAGATCACAACCGCAAACAAAAATGTTCAAAAGTCCATTTTGGAACATAAAATGCCTTTTTCTTTCAGAATCCGAAGTCGAAAAACCGGTATCTAGCTTCTAAAACTCCTCTCCTTCGAATTTCTCATATATCTGGGAGTGTCCGGGAAAAATTGATGAAATTTTTGGATTCAGCGCACGATTTCATGTATGGATATCTAGGTCTAGTCTTCAGGAAGGGGTATTGGTTTTCTTTTGTGGTCCTGGGTTGTTCAAGTCCTCGGCAAAGTTTATCGCCATGATAGTCATTGAGAATATTTTTTGTAAAAACGTAAATATTTGCGGAACAAACAATGAAATATCCTGGGCCACGACGCTGGGGCACAGCGCAATGACCGTGTTGAAATCCGAAGATTCCATAATTAGAATGATGAGACAAGAAGTGATCGATCTATGCGAAAGATTTTTCATGCCACACATGGTTAGCTTGAGGGATATGAACTCCGTCTTTTACCTGATTCTACGCATTTGCATTACTTATGATTTCGAAGTCATCGAGCGGGCTCTTCCATTTCTCTGTTTCAGTGAGCGTCAAGACACGGATTCCACAGTACCGGTTAAAACCGAGGAGCAGTGAGCCAAGCCGCAATCTCAGTCCGGGCCTTCAAAGACTTTTGTACCAGCTGCGACGACAACACCACAATCCCAGCCACCCTCTGCAGCATCATCGGTATCGTCTTCGTCTCCATCGTCACCATCGGCTCGGCTCTGACGAAGGTGGCGTCACTTTCGCCACCTTCCAAGGCGAACACCAGGTCCTCTTCCGGCACTCCTGCCTCTCGGACTAATGGTTGGCTCAAAAATGCCTCTGCAGAGGTTCCTCAAAACAAAAATGGGCCTCTAATGAACCCCGAGCTTCCTCAAAAACCCGAGACGCGAATAAATCTCGGTTTAAAGCGAGCGCCGGTCTGCTCGCGAGATTTTTTTGATTAATCGCGTCTCACTCACACATATGAAATGATACACAAGCGTATAAGGATTGTAGGAAAGAAAAAAGAATACAAGAGCGCCGCGCGCAGGGTAAATCTCACTGATTGAAGTTGATGCATGCATCGTTCATCCGTTGAACGGAACATACACTATGCTATACTCGCTCAGAGATAGCAAGTTGATGAAGTACAGATAGAAAAAGATTGAGGGAGAGTGAGCCCGCCCCATGTGATTTTTAGATTTCTTTTGTGATCCGCAGTAAAAAGCGTAGTTCCGTAAGCTCTCGCGTCAGCTCTTACATATTTTTAGCGCGCAGCTTGAGTTGTTGACATAAATATATAGATTTATATATATTTAATGCGCATTGTTGCAATATGTTCATGTTCTCATGCCAGAGGGCCTCATACCTCATGTAATGGGTAGAGGTATAAATTTTGATTTAATTTGAACAGGCTGTAGTATAGCTACAGATACATAGACATACGTTAAATTATTGAATTACATTATAATTAATATCGTAGATAGATTACTTATAATAGATATTTGAGAGTAGAGGTTCACGTATGTTCTCGTCCTGGTTGACGGGGCGACGATTCGACGCTGTTTTACCTTGTATAAGAATTCTGATACGCCTGGGCTTCGATTTTGCGGGAACATAATCATACACACACCTCATATTATACGTCCTTGTTACATATTTTTTTTCTATACAACATAGGGGCTTGTTCTATACTTTGTAAATTGTTGAAACTCAGTTGAGCGATAATTTTCAATAGAAAGTGATTATCCCGCTGCAAGGGGACAGGCAAAGTTCTCAAAAATTTTACGCACTCTCGAGACACTCAAGAAACAAAACTTGCTACTCTCTCAATTTTTACGCGTACAGACAGACGAACGACAATTGATGTGATTTCCGAAGCCGACAATTTTTCGCTTCACCGGAAAATCGGGGCTCGTATAGATTTGGATAATGTACAGCCTAGCGCAGGAAGATACTACAGACTGCAAAATGTGACCTCGTTCTCAATCGTGAATGACATGTGTGTAGGAGGTATGTCTGCGGGTCAAATTATGTTGAATATGAAAGGGATGTGTTTTGAGCTCGTTGAAAGCCTCCCGCAAGGTAAATAAGACATATCCCAAGATGACGACGTCGCAATGCATTCCGCATATCTGGCCTACACTTCACCGCCATACACGACTTCTAGTGTATGTATCTCTACTTAATTAGGAAGCTCAGAGTCTCGCACTCGCAGCTGCGCGCGCGCTAATTGCTTTTCACATCTCTCATATAGCTCTAGACTCTGCTCAGCCTCTTTCCATGTATAAATTCGTGATGCTACACCTCCCACGCATAATCAACTCTGGTACATTTCCACTTGTTAATTTCATTTTGCTATCTAGCCTATCCATCCCCTTTTACCTTTTCAGCAAAACATACTCGTGTCTTGAGAAAATGGTCGTACTGGATTGTCAATTTTTCTCGTGCCATTCCTCTGTGTCAATTGAAAAAAAAATCTAGATGCCTTATTAAAAGGATCTAATTTCCTTCAAAAAGGGCTTTATTAAGTACACGAGTTTCTACAGTCAATTGAATTTTCCGAGAGTATACCGATTACCATTGCCTGCAGCAATCGAAACTAGCTTCTTCGACAACTGTAAACTGTAAATCTTCAACAACTGAGCCTAAGGCACTTTAACATCCCCAGGGTCTACTGCAAGTTGACCGTAAGTCAGAGCGTGCCCGGGCATTCTCAATGAACGAGCTTGAAATCTCTTTAGTCGTGCGAAAATACGATCCGTGAGACTCTTGAGACTCTGAGATTCCTCAGCAACTATACTAAACACCGAGTAGTGTGGATAGGTCTCAGATACCGGGAAATTTAAAAAAAAGTTTAAAAATAAGTGGAACGTATCAATGACAGGTCAGACGGAGGGTTGCTTCCTGCGCAAGGCTGACATAGTTTAGGGCTGTACACATCGATCAAATTAATGGTGATGTTAACTGAAATGGGTGATGATGCAAAGATGATGAAAAATGATGAATTCGAAGAGTAAAAGAATGTAAGCGACGGATAAGATGAAAAAAAATTTTGTTAGAGGATAATACGGGGCGTGCGCGGGCTGCGCGCCACTTTAAAGTAGTACGAGTCGGCGATGCGTCGGACGCCGCCGCCTATTATTATCGTATGTATCGCTCGGCTACACGACGAGATAATGTACCGGCTGTGAAGCGCGGCGCCAAAATAATATACAACAATATGCCATTGAATGCCCGCGTATGTATATAATACAGGGATAATACCACAAAAAATATCAGTCAGCTATTCAAACTACTTACACTCACATAATATACAAATTTACACACTCACCCGTTATTATAATACACAGCTCATTACAAATTCTCTCGAAAATTTTCGTGAGTACAAATTTGCAATAAGGCGAATACATAAGCCATATTTGTATAGTCTCGAGTCCCTGTAGTTTGCGCCAGTAGATACAATACTTTAGCGTCTGGCTGATGTCGAACCTATTCATAAAATTTTCAGAGATGAACAATTTATTTGATTTTCGAGCAGCCCGTCGCTCTTTCTTCCATTGACGATACACAAGCCTTGAGTTATTTTTCCTCATCGTTTGAAAGCGTTGGCTCACCTCACATATACACACACACACACGCATCTACATAACATTTAGTGATGAAAAAAATGTTAGTGATGCAGCATCTAAGTACTAAGTTACGTAGAATTATCATCATCGATTAATAAAATTGCGTAAGTAAATTTTAGGTCAAGTCTTTATACAGATCGAAGAGTAAGTTTTTTCTGCTTACACTAGCAGTAACGCAAGTCGTGAATTACATATACAAAATATTACAGGGCGTGGATCGCGCGTGGAACACTTGTATAGGAGACATACAGAAAAAAAAAGAAAATAATAATTACACTGCATTGGCTGTGACTGCTGCGTCGACTACTTCACGCGAAGATTTCTGAAATGATGAAAGGGCTATGGATGATTTGCCCGAACAACGCCAGCCACGGAAGATTGTATTCGGCCGAACTCCTCGATTTCGTGTCAATAATTTGAATTTCAACGTGTTTGGTGGTTGAAATTGAGTGGGAAAACTGTTGAGAAGAAGAAGAAAAAAAATTTTGCGGTCAAAAGAGGCTCGGCCGGGATACAAGGGTATATAGATTGAAGCGAAATATTTCTCATCGTAGATCAAGCCTAATTCTATATCGAATTACTACTGAATAATTTTCACATGTAAAGCGCGCGCTCTGCTTTATTTGATTTGAGTGAGATATGGTGGCCGCGGAGCGCTCGCCAAAGATGATAGTCGAAAACTTATATATTAAAATATATATTATGTATGAATATATTATATATCATTTGTTGGAAGAGAGTAACACTACTACTATTATACACGCAGAGAAGAGTTAACGTTTTATCGAATAAATTTATTTTTTGAGTTCGGGATAACAGATATGAGTGGTTTAAATTTACGTGTAATGAATAAATTTTATTTTTTTTGGGGTGGGGGAGGAAAGAGAGAAGTGTAGCGCAAAAATTTAGCAAAGGCCTATCACAACCAGAAAATTTCTTCGAAAATGAGATGAATGATTTCGATTTGACCCATTTTTATTGTCGAAGTCAGCATTAAATCCCTCGAAAAATGTCCAATCAAATCGCAAGCACGAGTCTGTACCTTAATGTCCCTGACATGGTACATTTTAAAGCCGAACCACGAATTGGGCGATCAATAACAAATTAAAAGAAAGTTCATCCCAAAATTATGTCTCTACCACATGTTCTGTAGATGTTATTTGGTCTCAAAGCAATATTTTACCGAAACATTAGAACTTTTCATATAACATAAAACGCGAGAATTTTCTCAACGATTTTTCATTCAATAATGTAGATAGATCGATACGAAATCATTGATCTCTCTTTCAAAAAGATTTCCGATAATATTACGGGTTAAACTGATCGTAAACATCGATACAGACGATAAAATTATGAGCGATTAAATTCATCTGACCTCACCAAGATGCTTTTATGAAATCTTGTTATTCATTCTCTATCCTTCCACACTTTGTTGGACTCTTCTTGGATTTTAACTATTAGACGGGTGGTAAAATACACTTTTACAACTGCTTAGACAGAAAACATGCTCGAGAACATCATTCGCGATGATATCGGGTAAAAAAATCTTTTTTGGTTTTGTACTTAACTTTGTCATGTCGACATTCTCAGGCTAATAGTAATTCTTAGCTAGTATACAATAAATAGTACCATTCAGATGAATTATTTTCAAAATTGAGACTCTAAGAAGAAAAATTATAGATCAAGAGTAATTGTCTTATGAACATAGATGGGCGATTGGTCGTTACCTTATAAAAAGGGACGTTTTTTTATCTGGCGCAATAATAAATATATACACTCACAACGTTTAGAATTTTTACAAATAGACCAGTAGAGTAAAGTTTGTAGAAAAAAAAAACTTGTCATCGTGTGCATCTTCCGAATACGTCAACAGCATTAGCTCAACATGAAAAAAATGGCTAACCACAAAAGGCATTCATAACATCAAAGAAAAATTGTTGAACTTCCGTTTTCCGCGATCTCGATCGACGATTTATTATCCCTGCGCTCTCAATTACCGCGAAACAAATTTTGCAGTGGCAATTTATCACTTTGTAAATGAGCGTCGCACAGCTAACGTTTCCGTGCGGTCGAGGGCAGAGAAAAAAAATAGTTCACCAACGCAGAAAAGTTACAATGAAGAATGTCGTGGTTTGGATTCAAATAATGTATCATACTGTTTGATGCGTGATTGTAGTGCAAATAATCAGTGAAAATTCAGCATCGTAGGTAATGTTGATCCGCTCGCATGTAAAATATAAAGAAAACTTTTGGAAAATTCAAATCGTACTTCTCAGTGACGGTATTGAAAGGTGCACTGAAATTCAAAAGTGAATGAGAGAAAAATAGTGAAGAAAATCATATGGAATTTATGAAAAATCTATTCAGTAAGTGAATTATATGATAGAGTTGTGCCTGACATAGTAGGACCATCCCTTTGTAAATACGAGTCTGCGCAGTGATTGTGTTGTGCTCGATACGACGATGTCGATAAAACGTTGGAACATGTGTTATGAAGATTTGAAGGAGTGAGCCTGATTATTTCTTTTGATGACGTCGAAAACTGAGCGCGTGCGATAATGATGTGTGTAGATAGTCTCCAAGTAGTTGAGAAAATTTTGGTTCAGTGGGTAGTTTGATTGCGAGAAAATGCAAACAGGAATAGCCATGTCAGACGGACAAGAAAGTTTATGATTTTTCACGCATAAACTTTCTTTTATCCAAAATTTTTTCTATGATCCGAATGATGACGAACACCTGTTTTTGAAAATTTAAACTTTTATGAGACTTTGGGCTAAATTCTTCAATAATACAGAAATAATATCCACACGTTGATGATTCAAAAATCCAACCAATACGAAATTTCTTTTTTCCTAAATCGAACGTGTGTTTTTTTGCCGTCGAAAACAAGGACTCGAAGGATCGAATGAGATAGCATTAAATGATGTAATACACCTACTTCATTATTTGTAGGCAACCACAGCAATAATTCTTGTTACCAACGAACTGGTTTAAGCCATCGATTAAAATGCATCATTGATCAACCGATGAGGCATCTATGAGACATCAATTTTTCTCGTAAAATTTAACGAAGAGTGATATAAATAGAACTTATGTAGCAGATTTTTCAGACGCTCGAACATGTTGAGAGAGAGTATCGACCGCGTCTGTTTTATCCGATGAAAAGAACAGCAGTTGAAAAAAAAAAAACATGTCAATACAATGTTCCATTTGATCAAATTTTTTCCAAATTTCGGAATACTCAACTCGCATGTTCGAGTATCTCGAATTACATGTCGATTAGAAAAAAAGTCAAATGAAGCGTGTGAGAGATTGCTCATAAACAAATATTACGATTCTTGTAAAAAATGTATTTCATGCCTTACGATCTTATAGATTCTGACTAATCACAGGTACGACAAACCGAAGATGCTTCATATGAAGATTTATTCAATCGCACGTGAACAAGATGTACAAGGTGTAGAAATAGCACGGCAAGTTTGAATTTTTAAATAGGAGATTCGGTCAGATAGGGGGAAAGGTTATGAGAAAAATGTAAATCGTTAGACCAATCGTTACATGCGTAAATTCATGATGTATAGGTACATTATGTGAAACATGTACGCATACAATATTATAGTTTTTATGCAGCGCTCGCAGCTAACTGCGTGCGCCAAAGTGATACAAAAAAAAAATACTAGAATTTAGGTGAAAATGATGTTGGGAGAGTATGTGGGCGCAAACGAAAAAGGAAAAGAAAATGAGAATGTCCGCAGTGTTGTGAATTCATGGGTTTTTGATTTTCGTCTCATTTGCGCGCGCTTCGTTCGATCCGTCGTACCTCTCGTAAATCTTAGGTCCTTGGCTTTGCTTAATTTTACTTGGTCGCCTCGACAAAAAAATATATTCGTATTTTTTTTTTCAATTTAACAAATTTGGTTGAAACCGTCGTCGGTCGCGGTATTGCAATAAATGCATAAATATTCACTTTTATTCGTACGAGCTTGTTGGCGTACTTTGAAAAATTTTAGAACAAGTAAATATATAGTTTAGAATCGAGACTGCGATGGAGACCAAATGTTGAATAAACACAGAAAAGAGCAATCATATATTTCCTCTGTTGAGTTTCTAATTATTTTTTTTTCTCGCGAATTTTAAAGTAAAATGGGAGGTCTATATATGCTTATACGTTACACGGTTGTTCTTCTCAAGTGATTTGTTTGGTACTTTTAGAGGAAGAAATCAAGGTTTACGTAGTTGAAAGAGAGAGGGAGAGAGAGAAACTAAAATTTCACGTAAGAGAGAATTTTACGTTACATACGCATTTCACAGGGCGAACGTACGTAAAAAAGTGTTGAGACAATTTGTTGAATGTAAAACTTTTACTGTATTGTTACGTACTTTGGTAATGAAATAATAATAATATAAATGATGATAGTGATAACAATAATTATTATTATTATTATTAATTATATAGGGTAGAGAGAATATAACGATAACGAGCATAAAAGAGTGGCCAAATTATCGATCAACGCAACGACATAGTTTAACTCGTTCTCTATTCTTTCGTAAGAAAAATTCCACAATAGTGTCGAAAAACCCTTTGTACACAAACTGTCAAACAAAACTATCCAAAATTATAAACCAAATGAGAATTTTGATATCCTCAAATCAGCGATGAAAACGAGTTATAATTTACTGTTTTTGCATTATATTTATCTCTTTTCAAAATTTTGGCTCTTTTCAGATACACTCACATTAAGATATAAAAAAATTTTGATGACTACTTTGAGATGATTTACGTTCAATCATTAGTTATATCTAATGATTTGTGATCAATATGTTCCATATCCTCGTTATAGCTCAAATCTATCTATTGTTCATTGAGTTGATGATTCATGACTAAGGTACGATAAATAATAACTGCACTCGATCAAGAAAAAAATATCAACACATTACTTATCGAGTTTGGGGCGCAGATAAAAATATGCGAGGGGCACTGATAAGTTGATCAGTTAATTTACGCTTCGTAGCTAGAAATAAATTGATCATCTATTATATATGAATCTACGGAAAATAATTTGATTGGATTGACGAAAGAGGAGGAGATAGTCAATAAAAATGTGAAACATGAGTCAATACAATACTGTCACATTGATTATTATTATTATCCAAAAGTCTATGCATAATCACCTCATAAATAATCTCCTATTCATGATTTTCTACATGAAGATATATGAAAATATGGGCGGATTCACTTCGCTTATTTCAACAAGAAGATGAGAAACTTCACTGGGACTGCTTACCTCCAACGAATGTCGTCGAATCTAATTGGATGAATCGTCGTGAAGTCTGAATATTAAATATTTCAATCCGGAAGTCCCTCTGAAGAAAAATCAATAAGTGACACCAAGGAAACTTTTCTCAACACTCAATTCGAATGGAGATCCTTGAATGACACCTACCTGGTAAAACGTGTCGAAATGTCTTTCAACGAATCAATTGAAGAAATCTGCTTTCTGACGAAATAAGAGCAAATTCTGTCTGAAAAGCTCCATTCAGAGTATCGAACTCTTTAAAAATCTCAAGAGACATCGAGATATGCGGGTGTGCATTCCTGCTAACGTATAAATTGCCAAGCTGTCGATGATGCGGTGAGCGTGAGCGAGCGACGGACGGCCCATTTTTCGTTTGTTCGAAACCGACCGAAAAATAAACCGCAAATCGTATACCGCGTCTGTTTCAACGCACCTTTTCTATCGTTTTTACCTCGTTTTATACCGAATCGGATCACTTTTTTTTCGCAGCCACGTGTTTTATTGAGGCCGAAATCGAGATTTATTTCCTCACCCTTTTCAAGTATCAAACGTACCGCAGGCGAGACTATGAAGTATTTTACGAGTCTGAAGATCGATAACATGGAATAATTTTTATTATCGGACGATGTTTGACCCATATCGGTCACATCAACGTTATTGATGTCGTGTTTGTCTTGGACCGATGAGCAAATGATGTTACCATTGTGGGTAGTATATGCCCGTGAAAATCAAGCACTTGCAATAATATTTTCATTACCTCTTGAAGGAGATATAGATATGTGTTTATGTGCAAAGTGAGATGGTTTACGAAAATATGCGGAAAAAGGTAACGAGAAAGATTTTATTGGATCGTTTGGAATTTGTTTGTCGATCGTAAATTCACGATTGAGTGATGAACGCTTGGCGTTAATCTCGGATGCAAACATTCGGGAAATGAATCGATTCACGCGCGTTGGATTTTTATTGGGAACCATCCTCAAATTCCATCGTGATTCCACCCTGTCGATTCATCTTACGAATCTCCAATCAAAATTTCTACTTTGGCAAAATTACGTGAGAATTTACGACGCGGCGTTATTTTTTGGCTGTATTAACCACGTGGTTCTGAATTAACCTCTGACGTATAAAGGGCGAAAATTCCCCGAAACGGGTGATAATTTTAAAAATACACAATGCGACGAGCTTGAGGTAAAAATAGAGCAAAGATATTATCGGCATTCCGCATATATTCGATATCTTTTTATTCCGGTATCCTCAGCTGGACAGTGTACTCATTACAGAGCACGTAAAAATACTTGTGTGGCACTGATAGAATGTTTGATGAAGAGCTAAAAGCAAAGAGTAAAACTGGCCGAACTACCCTCGCCCATAAAAGTATAATCACGCGGGAATTTCCACCCTACATACACCAAATATTGCCGCAAACGAGACACGTCCCGATACGGTACAACCACGATTAAAAATTTTCTCGCCACAAAGTCATTTGCCGCACACGTGCACCAATCGTAACTGTATATATATACGGCAGTCCTATCCCGACGTCTCTTTAATTTTCATCTTGTCTCGGATTACATGTCTAAGAGAACCAGCTGCAAGTCCGAGACGAGAATCTCAGTCCGAAGCAATAGCATCATTCTGTGTAGTCTTTGAAACGACGATACGGCTGTACCAGTAGAATATAGCGCAAACTCTACCTTATATGTCGCTCGAATTTTCTGTACGTTGACGTGCGTCCAAAGCAGGACGACGAGGACAACTTGTAAATTGTATGTAGGATTGCGGTCAAAGCCCTTTGCGGCTTTTCAGCTTCGGGAAAACCTGACGATGTGCGTACTCAAGATCTGTTGCGTAATTTGGCCGAGTTTGCTGATGCTACAGGTTTGATGGTCTTGAAGCAAGGAGTGCGGTTGGAATTTTCGATTGAATTTGGATTTTCAAGCTTAGAAATGAGACGAAATTCCGCGAGTTTGGTCAAAAATGGAAATCTGCTCGGTTTGATTCACTATTGTTTTCTACTGTTGTGGCGAGATTTCGTTTGGAATGTTTTATTCGGTATTATTCTTCTGTTTTCTGCAAAAAACAATCTACTTGGTAGTGGACTATTCTTCGAATTTCTTCCAGCATCATCTTGAAGGTCATTTCCGGTGTGTGCCCACTTCGGTCAAAATTCACCGAAACCGTCTAATCTATTGTTCACATACTGACTCTGGAGAAACGAAAAGGCCAAAAAAATGTGATGTGTTTACATTATATTCACCATTAAAATCTACATCAATTTGCAATAAATCACAAGTCAGCCGCCAAAGCTTTTACCCTCCGCAATATTCTGCTAACCTACGTACACGAGAATACATCGAAAAATACGCCATGGGCAAATTCATCAAATAAATATGTAAATGAAAGTAGCACTCTACGTTGGAAATTGTATTTTTTGGGATTTCTTTTTCCTCCCGCGCTTATTTTTTGCCAACAAATTCACACCAAATATGGATATGGAAATTCGAAAAGCCCGAGTTCCGAGCTTGAAATATTCGATATAGGCATGTTTATCATCCAAAAACATAGAGGGGATGTTGTTTTTTCACCCATTGTCTCTTTCACGGAATACATTGGATGGATACTCATAACTATTCTCATCGTCTAAATAAGGGATTTTGAGCAACGTTTGGAAATTTTTTTGCGGGGGATTACACATTTGTCACAGTACTGTCGATGTTTTGTTACAGCCTTTTTTTTCAAGCTTGAGCTTTTGTCTGAGTAATGGAATAAACTGCGTATCTCGTCTGAAGGTTGAGCTCAACAAAATCTATACTGTTGTTTGTGTTATGCGATAATGTCTCTTCTCCACGCACCCGTGAGACTTTATTCATCAGTTGGATGGTAAACAAACAACCATCGGTCATGTTATGAAAGATGAAATGAACAAT
The DNA here is from genome assembly GCA_029851415.1 of Eretmocerus hayati. Taxonomy (NCBI): domain Eukaryota; kingdom Metazoa; phylum Arthropoda; class Insecta; order Hymenoptera; family Aphelinidae; genus Eretmocerus; species Eretmocerus hayati. The sequence goes on from CM056742.1 coordinate 185,713,432, forward strand.
ACAAAAAAAGTAGGAAAGATGGATTACGCGAAGATAAATAAAAGAATTCAACAACTATATTTATCTTTACCGTACTCTTATCCCATCTAGAAAGTAACGAGTTTTTTTGAAAGCCTGAAGGAGACTTTCATGAAATGAAGATGAGGTATCAAGTAAAGATTTTCAACAGAGTATGAATAAGGAACAAGACCAACGAAGAGAAGGTACTTTGGTTTATCTTACTGCAGACTTGATCAAACTTTTTACCGTCAAAAGATCCTTCAAATCTCATTTCCAAGTGAACTTGCAGAAGTCAGACAAGGATTCGGGATTGATCTCAGATATCGTCCAAACTGTACTAAATCGAGAGATGTAAGTATTGTGGAAATGCAGCTACGAGTTTCCTGCTCACAATGTCAGAAAAATCGTATCATAAAACGAGATAGCTGAATTTGATGCGCCGGTCAGCGATCGCGGGTGGGTATTCTTCCAGAATTCTGTGAAAATTTTTCTACCCTTGAAATCTATGGCATCCTGATGTTTCAAGTTATTGATATACCTACGCTCAGTATGACTCCAAACAACGACGACATCTCGGAAGATAACAACTCGCAAGATTCTTTGTCCAGATATGCTACAAAAGTTGCATGACAGGGAAGAAGGTCTTTGTTCGATCAATACTTTAAGTTTTGACTTCAAGGATAATAAATCAGATTTACACTCAATTTGTCTACATTGTGTGTTCAAATTCTTATAGAAGTCTGTATGGATGAGAATTTGGAATAGGATGTGATGTACTCTTATCATTTACCGACTAGAATGAATTATTCGGTTCCTTTCAGTACACTGGCCGAACATGAATGAAAAAATCTGGCAGAGCATTTTTGGCCTTGAGTTGCTGCTCTAAATCCTGTGACTAGATTTCAATTTTGAAGGATGAAGTTGAGACTAGTTAGACACCTCAAAAAGTCTGATTTGAATCTAAAGAGCAGCTCATGGATGCAAAAGCTTTTCCAGATTGGTTCAGAATTTATGCCCGGTGAGTGTACATCGAGCAAAGGATTGCTGATATAATGTTCAAATCATGTTTTTTCATTGCAAGATGAACGTACACAGGGAATGAAGAGTTTTTCGAAATCGTATCAGCTGTTCAACTTTTTTCTCATTTGCAGCTCCGGTTCCTCAGCCTCTCCTGACAAAGAAGACATCAGTTTTCACGCACGGATTCATTCATGAACTTATTCCATGGGAATCTATCTGTACAATCTCCGCCAAAGTTGAATTTCACTGCAAATTTGGAAGTCATTCTGAATAGAAGGTAATATCTTTCTAGTGTTCGTTGCTAGAAATCGACGAATCCAAACTACCGGTCTCTACTGTCGTCATGAAGATTCATCATCTTGAAGATCGGAGCAGATGTGGGAGGCAATGTTGAAGTTCTTGAGGGAAACCGAATGAGGCTAAATATCTGTCCGACTAAGCAGGTAAGATAAATTCTCGTCTGGTGTCAGCGATACAGTACCAAAACTCTGTAGGAACTACTAAATCATGTCGTAATACGGTACACGTACATACCCTCGAGTCAACTACAAACATTGATCATTGATTCAACAATCCTTCTTCACTATTAAGATTGCTGACTTTGAGAACTCATACTATACAGCAGATTATTCTTCTTTCTGATTATAAATGTATCAATTCAAAAGAATTTTTTCCCCAATCTCAACATCATGATTTTTCCGCGCTCAATATTGCAATAGTCTGTTCTGTCCAGAATCTTCAGAGTACTACAGCAATTTGATGCGAGATGAAAAGTTGAAAACTATGCAATAGATCTTGAAAGTTATTGTCTTGGATTCAGAGGTATTGATTATAGGATTCACTCATCGAAAGAGAATCTTGAATGTTCAGTCTGCATCATGAACAAAATCGTGATCCAAGATACTTTTCAGACTCAATTTTCGGTGAGACCAGTTAGGTCGAATCTGGATCGCAATTAAATTAGCTCACGTCTCATGTGATAGAGGACTAGATCAATTTATGAAGTGATTGTTGACTAATATCGAAAATCACTATCTTCCGTCTCATGGAATAATATATTGAATGAAATTCGACACTCATAATAGTAAAATGCAGGGAAACTCAACGAACTATATTTAAAACATCTACATCTACTGATATTCGAAATAGTGAGAATCAAACGTTTCTAGTATCGTACATTAAACTCTTACGAATGAATGTAGCTGTCGAATAAAAATCATGACTCGAAGAGATTTTCTAGACGTAAATTCATCACGAAGTACATGCGTGGGTGTCAATTCTAAGGACTTTGAATTTACCAGAAGTCGCCGTGACAAAAATTTTTAAATTGATTATTAGGGTTTCTAAAATAACTTATTTGGAAAACAACTATTCGGTTACATCACCACTGCTTACTCTCACAAACAATTTCATACAAGTAATAAATGATAAATTGTACAAAAGTAAGTAGATATAAGTTCGTATTATCCCGTATGATATGTCACTGAAGTTTTGAAAACTTAGGGGGATCTCAAATATCATAGAATACTAAGTGTTTTACCATCGCATCTATCACATGGAATGTGAAAATAATGTAGAAAGGGGCTAGTACAAATAATGGAAAATATACCGATAACATGCTATACAAAAATGTGATTAGACGCGGTAAATAAATCACGTAGACGTTATACCGATTTGCAAAAATTTTGGATACATTGATTGAAATCATTACACGATATACAAAAGGCCGACTGGCAGGGATGGCAATCTCATCGATTTCTATTATTTCACATAGATGGACTTTGAGTGCCGTCATACAATTGATATTGTGCCAATAACGATAAAAGACCGACACAAAGAGCCTTGTAACATCTGTAAATCGATTTCAGATACCAATGCATGCATTGGTTTATGTATACGATTCAATGTAAAGCAATGATCTGCAATAAACTGGTTAACATTATTCTAAAGTATTGCAAGCCATATTCCGATATTACATGCCTTTCATCCCTGAGATATTCTGATTCATTTTCTAGAGTATAATATAAAGTACGCAAATTCGTTGGCGGTTGACAGTTCAAATCTCTGTATAACTATCGGACTTGGAAGTATTATTTTCTTCAAATTAGAGAGATGGGCTTCTGCATGCAATGGAATGAAACATGAAATCCAATGATGGTACCAGAGGAAGTGAGAAAAATAAGACGTTACGATGGACACAATGGACGAACGATGAACAAGTGTGATGGATTGGATTGGACGGGATTTCATGAGGGTCGTATGATTATTTTTATTCTTCAATGAAGCAGACGCTGTACCGATGATAGAAAAAGGTAGTCATCTTGTTTATTGAGGGTAAGTTTCTTTTCAACTACCGATTCTTGTGCTTACAGGAATTTTGCCCAGTGAAAGACAGTTTGCGGGGATTAATTTTTTTGTAACTCGAACGTTTCATCAGTGGTATCTAAATTTTTCGTTTTGACCATATTGTGACAGATCTTTGAGTCGATCTGACGTGCAACTCTTTTCATTGCTCTGCACTGAACGCTTTTCTAGATGGGAATTTGCTTCATCAAGTATCGGACGCTATTCCAGGCTCGATTCAGAGATCTCTCTATGTGATATTGTCGACGAGTTCCTATCGATTTTATTGAATTTCCGAGGACATTCCAATCTGATTGAATTTCAGGGTTGCGCGTGTCAGCCAACTCGTCAGACTCATTTGGCTCTGAATATGAACGACTTCATGATTATCCCAACAAATGCATCAGTGGCTAGACTGAGGCATCACATTCTGTCTCATCGGCTGATTTATGCCCTAGTAAAAATGAGTAGCACATGATCATATATCAGAGTAGATCCTCAGAAATTTCGATATTTGGGGGTCGATAACGTGCCAACCCCGATTCGCATTTCCGAAAGTTCTAAGATGTATTTTTCGACTTCTTGAAAGCACATATAAAGCATTAATTAACTCGCGTACAAGTATCAATATTTTCACATATCGGATACCATAACGATAATATCAAAAAAGCAGTAGCGTCACACGGATCTGACATTTTGCCACAAACATTGATCAAATGGCCAAACGGTTTGAGCTTCAGCTTTGGGGCTTCGGAAATTCGATTTGACCATTAAATACTATGAAAAAAACTGACTAGGACCTCTGTAGTTTCACGTTCAAGGGTCCCACTGGTGCGCAAAGGCCCGGAGTGAGGTAAATCCACTTTTATTGCGGAAAACTGAGCGAATGAAATTTGAGGCAAAAATGCGCCACAAAATGTACGTGCTCGCCATGCACACAAAAGTGCTCTTCAGGTCCTTATAGCAGTGGGATTTGGTGCTCAATACCGTTGGATGTAAAAAATTTGCCCTCGCGAGTCCCAAACGAGCCTCTTCCTAGCTCTAAACACTGACAAAGGCCGAAAAGAGGAAGAACCACATCACACGGACCTGACATTTTGACCTCTTTTTTGATGATAATATTTTTGGATAACTCTGGGTCAAAAAATTAGCGGATGCGCCAGGAAGAGCACAAAAAAGACATCAAAAATGACCTTTGAAGTTTTTTCCTCAAGCGTTTCAAGGTTTCGTACAAGCGGGCACACATTATTTCAAAGTTTCCACGGATGTACTCATCAACATATTCCCAGCTGAGCTGTAATGATATAATATATGACCCCATATTGGACCCCGGAATTAGTCATAGGTATACGAAAGCACCTCATACATGGCTGTGGTATTGTATGGTACTCATTAGTAATTCCGCGTGCCGCCCACGAATTGCAGACATGTCTCCGATTGTTTTTCCACCATTCTAAATCAGTTCTATGGTCCAAAAAATGAGCTTTTCGCTAATATGGAGTCTCAAACAAATTTTTTTGTTTCCCTGGGGAATATTTTTTTATTGTGTTTTTTGGGGGAAATTTCAATATTTTTGAGTAAAACAGACGTAGTCCCGATTTGACGCAAGATACGAGCACGCAGTTGGCAACATTCGAAAGGTTTTCAAAAAATTTATGGAAATTCATATTGAGATGAATATCGAGATCAAGATTTGTTCTACTTCATGGGCGTGCAAAGGAGTGGAAAAGAGAAAAATTTCATTTTTGCAAAATAGTAGATTTCGCACCGAGTCTATGAGGTTGTAGCTCGCTTCCGAGCGATTGGTTTTCGGTCTGAGCCACAGGTGAAGGTCGAAACAATCGCTCGGAATCGGGGAACCTCATGAACGAGGTGCGAATACTATTTTTTGCAATTTTGTAAGCATCGAAACATCGGAAAATTGGAAGAAAGTATTTTTGTAAAATCTCAAAAGTCCATATTTTGATGTAAAGTGTTGTGTTCTTTCAGAAAAAAATGAACCCAAACTTTGATTTTGGGTCTTACACCGTTATTTTTCCGTTTTTTGGTATTTTCAATCTCTTTGATTGAAAAATGATTGTTTTTCTAACTGTGTATGTAGTGCCATCTTTGGTGATTCGAGTCAAATTTCTTCCCGGGTTACTGGCTTTTCTGTCTGGCGACATTGCCCCAGGTGACTGGTACATCGCCATCAGAGGTATTGAGAGACCAGTATAGTAAGAGACACTCACGTAGAGTGAATTACAGTACAAATGGTATAAACAGTGTAACCTGAATTACAGTACATTCGAGGAAAAGCCCGAGAGATATGAATTTTTGCTCTGTCTAGGCATATCATTCGTACGCCATCACGCATGGTAGGATTTGAGATGTTCTAAGGTAGTTTCTAATTCAATATCAAATTTTCCAAGTATTGTGGGTGGAATTTTGAAGATGTATGGCTATGCTATTTCTTCTCCATCTTTGGACAATATTCATTATGTCTATGCACCCAATATCCCAACATATATTATGAGGATAATCATTTCATAAATATGAAATCTCTATACTTTCAAGATTATTATTTTATAAGTAATGTCAGAAATATTACTCAGATAATTGTTTCTGTAACTAGAAAGACAATTTCTGTGACACCTCACCCAGTAAAAGAATTCCTAAGGTAGCAGCGTCGATTTATTGCATTCCAAAATATAAAATTATATCCTTTTTGAGCGTATTTTGTTCATACGATTGTTTGAACTATATACTTGGTCTGTGGCGAGGTGAGTCTCAAGCCTGCGGCTCGCGCTTGGATTTGGAAAATATACCATCGAGTCTTACCGAAACTTGAGAATCTTTGGTAACTTTGATCCTGTTTTGATTACCTTTGGCAAACGCGAACGGGCCGAGAATAGTTAGAGATCGAGTGATGAATTAGTGAGCATCAAAGTCGATGCAATTAGCACAGACCGACGACGTAGCGCTTAACAAACAAGTGTCACTCACCTGTACGCGGAGATGCAAAACTAGCGACTGAATAAACCGCATTCACTCAAACTTGGCAGAACTCGATACCACGAGCAGGATTGATCGCAGCACTATTCATGGATAGGCTGCTACATATTTGACAGATCGCATGAGTTACCACCGTTTCCAAAGACATGTTTAAGAACATTTTCCCAATGCCTGACGCGCGAGAAGTTCGAGATGATTGAGATGGTTTAACGAGTTTTTCTATGTATATACGTTCTCATAATTCTTTTAAAAAATTCATCAAATTACAGAATCCGAGATTATGGTTTGCGGAGACACACACCCGTCACTAGTCCGGGCGCTGGGGGGGGGGGGGGTCTGAGTAAAAAAATCGTGTTTCAGAAGGTTTGAAGGTGTATTCTTATGTATTTTGAGGCGCTGAATCGAATGCACGAGGTCGCCAGCCCGAAAACCCCGGCGTTCTTTTGTTATTAACAATTTTTAGTGCAAAATTATGGTTTTTTGCAAAAAACTCGGAAAATATGCACTTTTACGGATTTGTAGAGACTATAGTTGTAGAACGCAAAATTCCCTACAAAAAAGGTCCTTACAAATTAAAAATGCATATTTTCCGAGTTTTTTGCAAAAAACCATAATTTTGCACTAAAAATTTTTAATAACAAAAGAACGCCGGGGTTTTCGGGCTGGCGACCTCGTGCATTTAGCGCCTCAAAATACATAAGAGTACACCTTTAAACCTTCTGGAACACGATCTTTTTACTCAGACCCCCCCCCCCCCCCCCCAGCGCCCGGACTATACATGAGTTTAGAGTGAATATGACCCTCGGGCAATGGGAATATTTGGGTGTTGGATATGTACTTCAGTGAACTCTAAGGAAATTGTTGCTGTGATCGCGAGTCATGAATTTCATATGAATATTATCCATAGTATTATTGATAAATATCACAGTACTTCCAAACTGCAGGATTCGGGCGTTCCGTGACGAAAAATATCAATAGCCCATATTTGATCTCGTATTTTTCGTAAGTAAACTTATAAGTAATGCTTCCTCAAGAGCTTATATCAGTTGAAGATGATTTCAAGTATATCGATCAAATCACACGGTATGACGTGATGAAATCATAGCTGATTGAATTTTACTGGGCATTGAAGAAGCTCAAACTAAAAGTCAATAGTATACTTTGCTCAAAAGAGATATTCAGATAAGCCCCGGAAGAAACATGTAAAATCACTCACACAGTCCATGGGTCTCTTGTGTTGAGACCATCTCCTTGTGATCCTTGGACATGAAATGTTCGGAAAGGCCAGTATGATCCAGAGTCGGTATCCTCGAGGTTCCAAGAAAAGAGTGCGCCTATATCGCCCAGTGAAAGAGATTTCAGAAAATCGTCTTGATGTGGGCGAAGAAATGGGATTCGAGGATTTATCGCGCTTGTCGAAGACGCGTTGCCTCGAGAGAAATTTTATTTTTCTCTGATACTTGTGAGTGGGGAAAGGAGGCTCACCCGATAATACTCGCCTGGGTCACTCGAAAAAGATCGACTAAATGGGGAAGAAAATGATCTCCCGTTGCACTCACGTCATATCCAAGCTAGAGTCTACGAATTCTTTTTTTTCACTCTTCGCTTGCTCGTGTTGCTGCGAATTGACGACCTCCAGGGATCCAGGGACACGGAGATACACTTGGCCAGGGGAAATTTCGTTTCTTTCGCCCTAGTCAAAAGCCAGATGAATCGGATAAGACTCGAGCCTTCACACGTTCGTTTCATCGGGAGGCCACGCCACATTCGAAAGAAATTTCATCGGAATCGCTACGATTCTAGAGCCTTTGATCAAAATTGCAGACAAACATTGCCAAATGTCTCAGCTTCATCCATCGAATATTATTCGGATCCCTACATTCACGGGCCTCCAATATGGCTATTGATAACTTCTCTCTTGTAAAGTAATTGAATTTGTGTCCAATCGTGTTTCAATAGACCTGTGCAGGAATGAGCTTCTTTGAAATATTTGTTTTGCTTGATACGAAGGGGCTTTCAAGATCTGAAGGTTTCCTTTCGGAAATCGGGAGACACTGCAATACCTGCCGTGAATGCATTGACTGACGCTCATCTCGAGTTTCTCCACTCATTTATTTATTCAATTATCCATATATTTATTACCACAGTCCCAGGGCCTTGTTACATGGTGTACAATTCATTTCAACTCATTGGATATGACATTATACACGGGAGAAAGTACATGAATTGAATCTTTTGATGAACAATTTGAAAATTGATATTCCTCAAGAATATTCCATCAATTATATGTTCAATATATTGTCAAGAGGATTCTCTATAATCTTTGATTGAATTATATTCTTTGAACCGGACGTAGTTTATACATTGGAATAAATCAAGTCAATCAGATTGACGGTTTGCGAAAGAACAGCTTCTCTTCAAAAAGGACGATCATTTAGTGATCCTTCGAGAGGATAAGTATACAAAGAAGTTGCACTATTTGATCGAAAGGCTCTCAAAGGTGCAAGGAAATTGACGCTCGATAATGGTGAAGGTGAATTATTCTGGCCTCTTATTAGCTTGTTAAGGAAAATAAAATGTGCAAAATTTCTCCAAGAAGCAAGTGATGATATTCTCAGTTTTGTCGCAGTTCTTGAATAGTCATGACAGTCGTATGGCAAACTTGCTCACAGATGTTGAGAGGTTATACGAAGAAAGTGATCTATCTCATAAGTAACAGAATAAAGAATAACTATCATAGCGAGATCATTGGGCAAATATGACTTGACCAATGGGTAATGACCAGACCATATTCTAAACTTTTGCCATAGATGTCCAGATTTTATGAGGATTTTTTCTCTTGTTCATTGTTCAGAGTAAACAGATGAGTCATACAGCCGTTTACAGATGAGTTGTTCAGATTCAGAGCTATGTAAGTCCATATTTTGGATGAGGTATGTCACACAAAGTTGTCGGAAGTACTTGGAACACGATAAAGTTGCCAGAAGAATGCTGGTAAATTTTCTTCCTATCTGACTGAAAGGTATAGGATGAATCCTGGGTACGGAAATGCTCAGTTTCCAGAATTAAACGTATGTACAACGGGAGCACTGACCTTGCCGATCCCGAATTCTTCCAAACTAATGATTCCCAGATTTCCATGAAGATCTGGGTCATAGAATTGGACCTCCTCTTGTTATATTTACATCTCAACTCGATCATAACAATCAAACTGGCACACCCGCTGTTACAAAATTTTTAAAATAGCATCGTTTCTTGACATACACCGATTGTTTCCAGGCCCCTGTCTTTTTTTCTACTTTCAAAGCACATAGAAAATGGAAGCAATATTCATCGTCGAAATCACTAGCAATGATTTTGACGTTATCAAAATTCTCGCGGCATGCTAAATTTGATGATTCCTCGTGCAGTAGTGTCATTTTATACTGATTGTTTTTTGATTGCTGAACTACGTACAGGGTAAAAGTCTTATTTAATGGATATAAAGTGCCATTAGAACCAAGCATCATCATCAAGAAACCACCATCCTTCAAATTATAAATTGCAAAAGCCTTCGTACCGTGGAACGATTCAGTCATATTAATTTTTTTGTTTTCAGAGATGATGTCACCAGATTCTAATCTAAATTGTCCACAACGAATCACAGTATTTTGTATATCGTTCAACATTATCATCTGTTCCGTGCATATTGTGAACATTCGATTAGAATTTGAAGTAATCGGTTTTTTCTTTATCGTTCCACTCGTGAATTCTCCCAAAGATATCATTGATTCTGTAGATGGGCTTTGGTAGTAAATAACCAGTGATGAGAGAGTCCCATTGAGTGAGTTGGAATTAGTATAAGCGAAAAAACCGCCTTTGAGAGAAAAGGGGGAAATTGGAACGATTGTAAAATGCGGAGCGGGAATCTCAAATCTGGTGATGGCTTTCAGGGAGTTTCTATCATTATAAGACAATACACATTTATCCCAAGAGGCGCACTTATTGTGATCTTGAGTGAAAACATCAAATGTACTTGTATGAGGTACTATGTTGCCGATGGTCAAACTCTGCAGATATTCATCCGAAGAAGCAAACTGTAAATCCTTGGTCTTACAATTGGAGATATTCAATGTAGACACTCTCTGATACATAATCGCTCGAGCAGAGTTCCACTCAACCCATGATATGATTGTCATGTTTTCATTGCCCAAGATCAGATCGAGAGAGAGAGGATGGAATTTTGATAGCTCAGAAATGCTGTTTTGTAGTTTTTTTTCGAACGAGCAAATTCTCTCTGTGAACAATCCAACTCCGGATCGCAGTTTAGCGTGGTGGACGTTACACTTAAGGTGTGTGACATCGTTTTCGCAAGCTACAAAAACATAGTTATCGATTTTTAGTAAAAATTTGGGAAAGTAGGCCTCTCTGTTCATTCTGATTGGCAACCGTCCTTCGGCTTCGGCGGATACGACTTTTGGCGTGTCTAAGGGAAGATTTTGACACATCAATAGACGTACAAGGATCAAGATTGTAAGAAAAGTCAACATTGTTTCCTTTCTCAAGATTGTTTGCTGGTGCGCTTTCTTATCAGGCGTCAACCGAAAGATAGCAGAAGTTCTTGGATCCAATGTGCACCCATACGTATCAAATCCTGTGAAAAATTGCACTGTTTGAGTTATTGAATGCTAAAAGACAAACGAGACAAAATTTTCATTATTTGAGTTTGTTTCACCTGAATCAGGTGTATTCGTAATACAATATTCGTAATACAAATCGAAGAAATGAAAGACAGTTGGGTAAAGAATCGAACTAATCAATCTTTAAACTCTAAATTCGTACGTGAACTTAATCACTCGTTGCTCTCTCATGAATATTCATGTCATTATAAAGAATGCCAAATTCAATTTCCGCATGTCAACCGGGAATATAATATTATTTTGACATGCGAGCGACGAATGATTCGTTCTACATTCTTGTAGAAAGATATGAAGTTTGAAGAATGATTAGTTTGATTCTTCACTCAATGGGCTTTCATTTGTTCAATTGTCTCAGTTTGAGTTCTGGATTCAATAAACAATGAGTAAGAAAGGCTGTGCAAATTACCTGAGATGTATAACGAATACATCTCATCCAGGTAAAACAACTATTTCACCTCCATTCGACTCTAGCCCTGATGATCCTCATCTCATTCGATTAATACTTGACATCAGGGCTTGACATGTCTACTTTCACATTAATCTCATATCCTTTTCAAACTGAAACCATAAAAGAAAGAAATCATACCACATATTTCCAAAAAGTATTGATCCCTCAGAAAGGTTTGGATATGCTCAACATGGTTTCCTCAATTTCATTTCTTTCAAGAGTTAAAATCAAGTAATGAAAGTAATATGGCTAATTGTAATGAGTTGTCACGTCCTTTAATTAAAAATGCAAGATTGGTAGAAACTCCAGAAATTTTGAGGAAAGAAATTAAGGAGGGGGGGGGGAGGGGGAATGGTATTAACATTGCAGCGCTTGGCTAAGCGAGCGATCTGAATGAGATGAGGCCACAGAACGAGAGTCACGGTGTCAGATTGATTGAAAGAATTACAAGGAACAATTCCATTGCAATCACTCCACTGATGTTCATTGCGAATGCCGGACAGGTCACAATAAAAATATTTCAGAGGGTGTGTACTTGATCGAGATATCTCACGTGTAACACGCATCGGCAGCCACGCTTCGAATTCATAGATCTCTTTTTCAAAGTTCACACGTTAGCAGTTGAAGCTCCAGTTCCCCAAGGACATTTGAAAAGTTGCTTTGGAATCACTTCATTGCAATGACTGAGGAGACAGAATTTTTCCACAGACCAGTGCCTAAGACGCTTAAAATGTCAAACAAAATAACTAGAAACCAAGTTTGTATAACTAGAAACGTTTGTAGGGACTATTGATTCGATTCGTTTGAAGTTGGATACACGTGTTTCAGTTACTTAAAGATTGAGACAAGAGATCGGTGACAAATTAACTGCTATAAATTGTACCAACAGCTTTCAATTTTGTTCGGACTTCAGAAATTGTGATGCCGAAGAAGAACGAGGCTTATCAGAACCAGTTCCAGAACTAATCACAGTACACCTGTGAGGCTTTGAAATGTATTTAATCGAGTAATTCACGCATGTCACTATTCTCACGAATTTCAACATTTCCGTTTACGCGCGTCACGTCCTTACTTTTGTTCCAACTATTTTAATTCAAACACCAAAATGCGCTCGTAGTGGAGCCTTAATACTAAAATACGTACGGTGAGCATGGACTCAGCAGTTCTGCTCGATCGAGTCGTTTCTTTCTTGAGTTGTAGAGTTCATCAAATGTCTACACCAATCTCGTTTTAGGGACACTACTTTACTTATTAGACTAGGTGAAATTACCGGCATCGCATTCAAAAATGGGTTCATGGAATTTCTTCGCGCGAGCTTCTAGTAAGATCCTATTGTTGTTAGTAATGCATGTTTCCAAGCCAAATTTCGGTGCGAAATTCTTCAAACATACTGTAAAAATCACTTTTCTGGTCCGAAATAATTCTCATTCGGTAATTTGGGACACTTTAAATGAAAGGTGACTGCTGTCATTCTCCTCAAAGAGCCATGATTTCCGAGCTATGAGCGTTTTAAAGTTGGAAAAAGACGAATTTTGCCGAGAATTTTGCGATTAGCAGCGTTGAATAAAAGAAACCACCACGCAGAGAATCAATGGTTCTAGTGGGTGAAACAGTCCACAAGGATGTCTTCTACGAGATCAACAGCGATGAATCACGTTTCCGGCCGGGAACCACTTATTTTTTGAGAATGTTCAAAATGCACTGCCTCTAATTGCGACAGTACAGCTATATATAACGCGTACCGATAGATCATATAGGCAGTACGAACTCCGTTAGGAAGTGCGAATTGGAAACCTTAAAAAAACAGAGAGTTTTGTCTCGGAAACATCGATTGTTGCTATTGGGTCTTGTATACGACGTCCTAGAGAACCAGCTTTGCCTCCAGAAACTTGGATTTTTCGATTTCGCGTTGCTTTTACTTGACGCAAAAAATCTCAAAATTCGTGTCTTTTCAACTCTAAGACGCTCATAGCTCGAAATTGATGGCTTTTAAAGAAACACGACGAGGAAAACGTTTTGTTCAAATTGCTTAAAAATTGTTTCGCGTCAAAAATGATAATATTCATAACTCGTTTGAACAATTTCGCACCGAATTTTGGCTTGTAAACAGGCACCGTTGGAAACAGTGGGGTCTAACGGAGAGGATCCCGCAAAAAATTCTATGAACCTGTTTTTAGATGTTATGGCGGTAATTTTGCCTAGTCTACAGCCGAAATGAGCTGCGAGATATCTGCGAAGCACACGGCGCACAGTGGGGCCAAGAATTTCTTGAATAATTCGCCTTTACGTGAATTTGCAACCAATCGACATATGCGCAGACGCAGGAGGTTGTTCTCATTCATCCAAAAGTCTTCTGTTTGCGCATATGTCGATTGGTCGCAAATTTACGTAATGGCGAATTATTCAAGAACTTCTTGGCCCCACTGTGCGGCGGCCCACTCTACTTTGCAATGAATTATGTGACTTCCTCGAGCTTTTGTTGTACGCGCGATCAGCACTCTGAAACTCCGACGAGTTACAAGACTTGTACGATGACTTCGTATTCTTGTCATTGCTCATACAATCCTGACAAAAGTTGACATGAGAAATGTCCTCGGTACACTGATGTAGAGTACTATGTTAATCCAAATAGCCCTGTGAAAAATACGCCCCACATAGCTCTCTCTCTTTTTTTTAAAGGTGGTTAGAGGGCAAAATCTGCCTCAAGATCCTTCGGATCCGTCCCCAGACACCGGACTGGTTCAGCATACGCGGACTACGCATAGCCCACGCAGGCCATACCAGGCGGGACACGGGTTTGGGTGGGGCCCACCGAGAGGTGGGCCCGGCCGTGTAATATCCCTCTCCCCTTGATGTCCGATACCTAGGGCATCGAGCAATCAAGAAGGAGATCCACCTGCATCTACCATCTCAGCCCGGAAATGCGTGAGCATTACTTCAGGATGAGCGGCATGTCTCACGCTCAATTGCGAGCGTTCCTCTTCTCGTTCTTCTCACTTCGGCCACTTGTCGGCATCTTCTATCTTCATTCTTCATTGTTCCCTCTCTTTCTTCTTTCTTCCCTCTTCAGTGCATCATATTCCTCCTGGAATCATTTGGACCTCTTCTGTTTTTCTCTCTCTCTCTCACACACACACACACACACACACACACACACACACACACACACACACACACACACACACACACACACACACACACACACACACACACACGCACGCACACACACACACACACACACACACACAATAATGAATTTACACAGACAAACGATATTCTTATAAACAATTGTTGCTTCAATTTTTTCAAGCGCTGTTAGTGTGCTATTGTTGTAGGTGCGTAAAATCTCTTCACAATTTTTCCTAGGACACTTCTGTCATATTGATCGACTGCTTTATTTTCATAGCTGACTGCTCTCCTTCTTAAAAACCTATCGTGCCTGCGATCCCAACCTCGTTTTCTAAGAGTTCCCAGTCCGGCGCAGCCCCCGGACCCCGACGGCCAGGGGCTCCGTCCCTTGTACCCCGCCATCAGATCTGTCGTTCCATCATCTATGGGACGACAGATGGGGAATGTTGGTTGATGGGGAGCGAGAGCCAGGTAAATTACTTAGGACAACATTGATGGAAAATACATTTGATATTCACTTGTAATCTTATTGGTGTGTTATTATTTCGTGTCCTATTCACAAAACCTGAAAAATATCCCCGGCAATGAGAGAAAAATTCCTCCTTGCACATTACCGGGCACCGCCAGAGCTTGCCATTGGAAATTCTTTGTGTGGATAACTATCTCGATTCATTCCGTATTGAGATACTTATCCTGAAATATGTCTACGAATAACTCTGCTTCGTCCAATTGTATTTTCAACTCCGCCACCAACGCGTCTGGCGAATGGCGGGCAATGGCGGAAGCTTGCAATTGCATCGACCGAATCGACCGACCGTCGAGAACGTTGAAGGTTGCCCAGTTAACGCCGCCAGTGGATTCATAATCGTGCAGTAACGCTGTAACCAACGTCCTCCTTCCGCACACACTATACTGGGGAACTTCCGTTGGTGTCGTATCGTCCTTTGCATGGCCAATATCATTGATCTCGCGCTTATCACCAGTCGGAAGGGCTTCAGAATCTGAAGAGTCAGGTTCAGCTAAGTTAGCTTTGATCTCCTCGGCACTTAAATCGACTATCCTAGGACGCTTTGATGTGGAAGGCGAAGATTCAGCTGGCTTGGTTTGGGGCTTTCTGCTTAGGATCGTACGGTAACGGGTCAGGTAAGGACTCAATGTCGCAACGTCCGGCTCATCGACAAGCATCACCATCGATTTCCACTTCGACTTCTAATTTTTTGACGATCGATGAAACTGTTGCAGGTTAGACAACTGCTTCAAACGGCCGTCGAAAACACGAACTTTGCTTTCCAAAAAATTCTTAAGAGTGGTTATCCTATCTAAGGGGATGGCTTTAGACGATAAGCCAAACGATAGAGTCATGTCCTTTACGAGGAAGTGGTACGGCCAATATCCAAAGCTATCTCGATCGAGATGAACTAGTATCCCTGCCTGCACAAACTCGGAAATACTTCCTGGTGTACTGAGGATGCGACCCATACAGTGGCTAACTACGTACCTTACCATAGGGTTGAACAGCGTTATGAGATGCTCCACAATTGACTGGATGTAAACAAAACCAAGCACGTCATCAGGCGATGCTCGTGTAGATGAGAATTCTATGCCGAACCCATTACGATTGGAAATTACCTTATTTACGAAGTACTTATAAAGGACTGCCAACATATGGGCGAATCTGAGAATTCGGGCCATATTCGTTGAAAAATTTGGGAATTTTCAATATGGCAGGGCATACCCGGCAAACTTCTTTTGGGTGAAGTAGTACTCAAACAATGATAAAATAGTCGCGTAACTCATTTTGTAGCTTCACTGCGCACTCGCGGTCGAATAACGAATAATCCTATGGATTTAAATGGAAGCCTCGTGTTACAATCATGCTCATGAGAATACTTCCTCGCAGAAATGAGGTGACCTTAGTATGAGAAAAGTGAGAAAAAGTTGTTACCAGCTGCCAAATCCCACGCCTTGCGCACAATCTCCCTTCCTCATCTCCTCTCCCACACCATAGCCTCGGGTGGCTCAAAAGCCCGAGCAGTTCGTCACGCCACCGCTAGGTGGCGTCCATCCTTTCCCACTATCAAAACAGGGCACCGCGTTTTCAAAATCGGTGTCCAAACCAACGTTCATGACGACCCGCAAGGGAGATCTTCGGATCTTGGGAGAGTAACGACTCCCCGGCCCCAGTTCCGCAAGGAGGATTCTTAGTTGATCCTGGGAGACAGACGCACTCCCCGGCCCCAGTCCTCCGGCAAGGGAGATCTTAGTATCTCGGGAGCACACGACAACTCCCCCGCCCCCAGTCTTCAGCCCCAGCACCCATGTGTGTGCTTTTACCACCTCGTCCGCCTCAGTGCGTATGAGCCCTGAGTGGCATCTTGGACCACTTCAGGGCTCCCGCTTCTTCGCAAGCCTCCCTGTATCTTTCATCTTTTCTCTACTCTCTGTTCCTTCCTTCCTTCTTCTGGGACTATAACCTTCGGGTTGGCGCCCTCCGGGGAGGGGTTTTAGTCGGTAGGTACCCGAGTCTTCTCGGGTGAATCCGACACTATCCACACTCTTGTGGGTGTCTATGAAGATTTCCCCTTCCCGGCCTACCAAGAAAAAAAAAAAAAAAAAAAAAAAAAAAAACGTTCATGACGGCTCCTCCGGCTGGACTACTACAGCACTGACGTACTCGCGAGACCACCGGACAAATACCAGTGCTCACACCGTGCTGTGGCTCACACGCTGCCTCGCACATTCCTCCTGGGGTAGATCTACGATGGGGGCAGTTTGTATATACGTTTCTGTTCTTCTAGAGATTAAATCACACGTGGTTCCAGGTGCAACGGGGTCTACATTTTCATGTCCCATACTAAAAAGACATTTCCAAGGCTCAATTACGCAGAAGCAATGTTCTCTTCCACCGTGACAACGGCCACCAGGATTTGATGACATCACTAGGACTTAGCTAGATTTATAGGTTCCTTCGTGTTAAATCGGATCCCGTCTCCAGAATTTCATTATTTCTATCGCCCCGATGACAGGATCGTAAGCAAGAGCGATCCTTTAAAATGACAAAAATTTCGTGACACACCAACAACCTCCATCAGCTCTCGCATCTCGGCGAGGACGGCCGTGAGGCAAAGAAAATTCAGTTCTCCAAAGTGTAATAAATCACCCATCTGATCCCCAAGATGGTTGATAAATCGCCCTTGGACCTACAAGCTAAGGTGTGCACCTGAAAATCGTTGTGATAGCCGCAAAATGTACTTTTCTCACAAAACACATCCCGCATCATTGAGCCAAAGCAAGATATGGACCTCAGAAGCATTCGAAAACGTTGGGGACCAGTAAATTTTTGAACATTCCCAGTGGAAGACCTCACTTGTCGAAAACCGTGTCTCCTAAGACGTAAAATAGTTCGTAATCACAAAGTCACCCGAATCCTGAGATTGGCCCATGTACATGAGATGTGAAACTCTCTGAGTACGACTGTTGGATGATCGCGAGCATGTTTGTACAGCAGGTCACAAATACCTTGAAAAGATTCATGAGGCTCTCGCATCGTTCCGGCCGTAGCATATTCGTTACCGTAGAAGACATCACTTGGAATTAAGTATCTGGATGGAATGGGTTTCAAAGATTGAAGTTATAAGCTTATTTGCCGTAACTCCACTGGGTATTTCCTTTAGGAATTTGGACAAAACAATGTGATCGTGATATTCAAAGTTTGAATCGACGAAGAAGCGGACAAGATGTTCACAAAAATACAAATCCGTCAAGTAAGATCTACTAGGAGGCGAGTAATTTTCTCCATAATACGAGGGACCACATCGTTCATGCGAATTCTGAAGCCTTTGCACTGCTTCTCCGATTTGGTTGTTCATGTAGCTGCCGAAACCGTGGACAACTCTGAAACATCGCGCGTTATTCAATAGGGTCAAAAATGATGGTAACAAACAGAGGCTATCTGGACGAGGTTCAGTATTGACACCCCATACTGTTTCACACTTTGATAACTCGGACAATTGCGAATACGCGAAAGACTGGACAATCTCGATATGTAGAGCTGGATGCGGAGTCAACTGTTTTAAGAAATAGAAAAGCTCTGTCGCATGAGTTTTGGTGTGCAGTCGGAGAAGAAAAAGTGTTCCTTGTTCGGAATGGAGTGGGCTATAACCATTTGTTAATGCTTCGTAGAATAGACTGTTATTGAAATGACGACCTCGTAGTCTGTGGAATCCAGGATATTATGCGTGAGCATATTCAATTTTTGCTAAAAGCTTAGAAAAACTATATGGTCCGAAGAAATGACCAGCATTTACAAACATGAGAACTGGGACGATAACGACGTGAGGATTTCCAAGGAAAACGCTTTGGGGCTGAACGTGATCAAACACATACATGCTGTTTTTAAGCGACTCAAATATTGCGCCAAAGTGACTTTGGATGAGGACATCCTTGCCATACTTTGGATCAATAAGATTTCTGATGTGGTGAGTCCGGGAACATATGTGCAAAGCTTTCATGCCGTGGTGGCATCTGTAGAAGTATACGTTGCGCAAACCCGGGACTGATTTTATGAAAAAGGGCACCAACTGGTCCATATACTGAGCCCATTCACAATAGCTCTCGCGGTAAACTTTTCCGGGTGTGTCGGCATCGTTCCGTAATGGGACAATTTCTTGGGATGTTGTACATCGATTACCTAATTTCAAAATGCTCGTATTGATGATGAGTATAAGCTGTTGACTTGATAATCGACAAAATTGGCTGTGTACATCAACAGAGTTGTGGTCTGCTGGCCGTGATCGAGGAATGGAACTTCTAACCATTCACCTCCGACCAGCTGTGAGTCCAGTCACTGTAGTTTATGAGTGAGTTCAATCTGCTCACTTTTAACGGAGAAGAACTTGTTACACCTCACGAGCACTTTGTTTGGGTGGATGAATGAACGGAGCGATTGCCCAAAAACTATAAAACTGTCAAGGTCCAGGTGCGTGGTCGTTTTAGACACATCAACATGATGGTATGGTGGGACAGCAGGGTTGGTCGACTTCAAGCGTGTCTTTGGATACAGCTGAGCCATAGTTGAGTCAATTTTGAACAAAACCGTCCTGACGATCTGGAACAAACAATGAATAATGACCTGGTTGAGAAGAAGATAGAAAAATCATGAAGTCGTAAGAAATATCCTGAAAATGATGGATGATCTGGACATTTATTTGAAGAAATTTATGAACTTGGACAGAGTCCCCATCTCAGACAGTGTTGTTCGCCAAGAAATCACATTGAGATAATCAACAAAGAATGCACATGTCGGAAATTTGATGAATGGCAATGAGTGAGACACGTTGTGGCTTGATCAAGAGGCGCGATAGCGGCTCACTGGCGGGTATGAGAAGGAAACAATCGAAAAAAATGGAGCGAGGCACTGTGCCTTATATACAATAGACTGGGATTTCCTAACCTCTCATTTCTTCCCCACATGGATTATCTTGCCAAATCAATTCAATAAATACCCTATCCCGTGTTATCTGAGTTCTGAAACATGCCATACTCATTTCCGCCACGTCAGCATTTGAACGGTGACTTTGAAGCCTATTAATTCACCACTTGTAAAGTTCTCTCTAGATCGTTATTTGGACACCTATGAGTTAGAATACTCAAAAATCAAATGAGAAATTGAAAATTGAAATGAAAAATTGTAAATTGCATAGACAGTTCGAAGTTCTGAGTGAAATACAACAGGATTATCTCAATTTTGGATTTTTGGTGAAATCACTATAATAGGCATAATTTCGACAAAAAGATTCTTTGCACGCGAAAACTGCGCGGAATAACATATTCCGATTCAATCAAAATCTAAAAAAAGAGACTTGTATAGTGAACTTGAAAACATGTTTGCAGAAACCGTTTCAGTTTGGCATAGTCGTACTGAACTACAAAATATCACAGGCAAGCATCATGATTTCTTGTGACCAAAGCTGGGATTTATGTGAGATCTTTATAACGTGTATGTATACCACTGCATAGTCAGGTGCACTCGTTTATCACTTGAAGTCGCCGAACACTTTTTGAATCGTGACCATTTGTGACATGGCCAACTTTGCAGCGCCACGGTTGTAAATTTACCTTTGTTTACACTGCAGGTTAGGTTAGGTTTCTGTGCGGTTTTCCAACTCCGCAATTGCCAGGATTTGCGATAGAATTGGAAATAATTTTGCCGAACGGAAAAATTCCGACGTGGCCGAGTTGCACGAAATAATAAGAATTCAAGAATTCAGGATATCGTAATCGAGTGTCGTATCTGCCCGATGTTTGAAGTCCCGAATTCGAGAAAACATCGGGCACCGGATCGGGCTATTGGTACTTTTTGCGGACTTGTTGCCGCCGAGTCTGTGAAAAATTTTCGCTCGCCTTTAAAAATGCACCTGTGTCGTCAGTGACTAGTTTTAATGGCAAGTGTAATTTGTAGTTCTAGTTCGGAGTTGGACATGCATAGTGATGGAAAGACAGAGGTAAATATGTTCACATTAGGCATGGCTAACCCATCAATTGTGAGAATTCATTTCAAACTCCCTCACATTATATTCTCAATACTTCATCTTGTAGATTTTCATCCCAAAAGTGGCAAACTAATCAACCTGGGACTTATATCGAGCTTTTCTTATATCATATTTTGCAATATCAAAAGATTCCTGTGACAAATCCTCATTGGCTACAACTGATGATTGATGTTGTATTGTCTCACAGGTCTTGCAGCAAGCGCAGCCAAAGGGAGTGTAATTATTACTTTTGAGACACTTTTTGAGCAGGACGAGAGCGAGGTATTTACAAGCAACCTCTACATCATTATAAAAAACTTGCCAGGGACCCAACAGCTTTTATTGGCAAGATTGAATTGTGGTTGGTGTGAATTGCTCAGTCACCACTGGTTCATTAAGACAATTCAATCATTTACAGAATTTGAGGTGAGTTATGATTCTCGAATAATGAAACCTTGGTAAAGACATTTCTTTTCGTTACTCTCTCACGTATGACAATGCCTATCTGAGAACTGTGAATGATATAAAGAATAATCATCTATGATTCATTACAGTATAATTACAATGATGTGGATGGCGACAACTCATAGCTCATTGAATAAGATGATTAGCACGGTGCATCTATCACGGTATATCTATCTAATATTGGTCACTTGACTTACACCGCCTGGGAGTAAATCATCAAATTCATAGCACCCGTCATAGCTTCATCAATGTGAATCGACAGCTGATGGTTTCGTCAATTGAAATAATGACATTATGCATACAGTGGCAAGTTGGCTAGAACCACCTCGGAGTAAATCATGAACTTGGTCTCACTTTTTGTGGGGAGCACCTGCACTTCTCATGGCCAATGCCAGAAAATATCTTGTACGTTTGGTGGATCTCTGAAAAATTGGTAAAAACATTCACATTGCAAATACTCTCACCCGAAAACAATTTTCAAACCAGGATGCTGTACCTTGTTATCAATCTCATTTTTTTTCAGTCTCAAATCTTACTTTGTAAGGCTGTAATAACTTGCATGGTAAATTTCAGAGTAGATGGACTTATTTTTGTTCATGCTAGGATTGAAAATGGTTGTAATTTCAATCATCCAGCACGATACATTATCACAATACAGCTTGCTCGAGTATATTTCAAAGAATTACACTTTTTGCAGCTACAAGATTGAGAAAAGGAATTCAAGGAAATTTATGAGAACTTTGCTGAACCACGATGTAATGGTAAAAACAACAAAACGATCCTTGCACAATGTTAATTATTCAGTGTCAAGGATAATCTTCTTTGATAATTTCCAAGTTCGAGAGCTACTTGACCCATATCAATACAGCCTTGGAGCTTCGTACTGGCCAATGCATCATATCTCAGCATCAAGCCGCAGTAAATATTGTGTGTTGCAAAAGTGGAATAGAAGCAAATCATAAGTTGATAAACCAAATCGATGGTAATCATTTTAAATCAAGTTCTGATTTTGATAGACAGAAATTACCAGTTCCATGTTGAACTTCTTTGTCCCACGATTTTATGACAAAAGTAATGTGCTACATTTTGTTGAACAAATATCGACAATGGTAAAATCACTTGTGTAATTCAATTCAAATAAAAGAAATGAGCTTTGATCTATAATTCGTTCAAAAATTTAATTTTCGTTGTCTGGGTGATGTGATTAAAAATACCGGAGAGTAACGGCTATTGAATTTGGGAAGAATTCGAGTTTGCCATTTTTAAAATTTATCTCGTATGAAACACTACCTCATACTTCAAATATGATTATATTTAATTCATTCATCAGTCGATTTAATATTCATTCATTTTTATTGATCAATCACATCCGAATTATACACCATTGAGTCATTCAAAATTCTACAATCCCACTCATAACATTTGAATTTTATAAGATTACAAAACTTCATTTTCTGACACTTTGAATTCTTCTGAACGTGGCAATACAAAATACATAGCCTTCATACGTGAGAAATTTTTTAACATTCCATATATATACTTTATGATAATTTGTAACGTCACATTTATAATATCTTTCATCTTATACCGAATACATAGACTTTGAACATACAAAAAATAACATCATCTATCATGTATCTATTCGAGGATATAGAATTTCATAACTATCAATCAAACTTCATCAATTTTCAAAACTTCATTTCCATAAGCTCAAAATACTTTGCAATATCTCATTAACAAACACATATACTTATACCGTAAATAAAATTTTTAACATCTTATACATACTTTTTTTTGGAAATCTTGAGCATTTCAGATATTTCCTCTTTAAGCTTATCAATAAATCTCAACAGCCACTGATATACAATCATGCAGTCGTCTTCAATACTCAACTTTATCAGGCTAACGTGCCCCTTGCTCTGATTTGCCTCTCAACAGCTACACCCAGGTCTACATTTGGCCTTCCTAGGCGGTTGCTACAATAATTCATCATAAAGTTCATTTTGAGTAGGATGACCAGTGTTCTTGATATACATGCTGATAGATCATAATTAGGATCTTGCAGGAAGCGCCTCTGGTAGAAGCGGTACAGTGATTTGTAGTATTCCCATTTTTTTTCGACCCAGGCACCTGAAATTATGAAAGAAAATTGCTCATGAAACAAAGTTGAATGATGATTTAGATTGAAATGTTCAATTTCATAGTGACCACATGACCAAGTGATACACAGTTCAGCCACTTGTTCCATCCATCATTGTGAGAAGAAAGCATAAAGAATTTTGTTACACGCAAACTCATCAAGAATCGCTCACTCACATTGCTGAGTCTGATCCAATTATATTCTATCACCAATATTTTGTTAACAAGTTGTCAAGAAACTGCAGTTAATTTATTTGTTAGAAGCAAACATTCTTTGCTTTCAATGGATGAGAAAGCGAGGTGCTAATTTTGTGAAAAATAAATTAGTCGATATTCTCATCACTATCTAGTTTGATTACTCAAAATGTTTTAAAATAAGTTTGAGGACCTACTTGTTTAGCTACTTGGTCCAGTAGTAACTTTTTGAAATGCTATTCCAACAAAAAAGGTTCTACTTCATATTTAGTTAACAACAGCTGTTGAGAAAGCGAATTCAATTTGTTGAGTCCTGCTATAAAAATGCCATCAAAAGATTCAGCTACAATGAAACTGAAGCACAATTCGAGCAAATGCAGAATAATCTACTCAGCATATTACAAAAAAGACTCAAAATTCCCGTTTACGGTCGACGGATGGACTGCGAAGAATGGTCGTACTACGGGATCACTGCTCATTCTATTGATGAAAATTGGCTTCTTCAATCTACTGCTCTTGACTTGGTACCGTCGCGTGACCGTCGCCCTGGTGAAGACGTTGCAAAGTTGTTTCACAACGTAATTAAACCAAGTAAAATGCATACAAAAATTCAAAGAATAAAATGAGATAATGGTGCTGCCGATACAAGATTCATTCATGAACTTGCGAAGAATTTGAAAAATGACGAGATAGATTTCAATATAATAGATAATCAGCATTTCCGATTGCTTTGCATATATACTGAATCTAGGTGTCCAAGATGTTTTGAAATTGATCAAAGTGGAAAAAGATGCAAACGAGCAATTAATCATGGTTGAAGATATGAGGATCAAAAGTATTGAGAATATTGATTTATGAAAGAGATTTGAGCTCTAAGGAAATTTTCCAGATTTTGGAAAATGTTAGGTTGCTGTGCAAGAAAATTCATTACTCGGAACAACTAACGAATAATCTCAAACTCTATTGCGCGACAGCTGGTATTGAATTCAAGAAAGTTATTCTGGGCGTAAAAACGAGATGGAACAGTACACACGACATGCTTGAGGTATTCTTATATTTGAAGGAAGGAATCGTCATCATGCTTGAAATTTATGCAGACGTCAAAAAGTTCAAGTTGGAGGAAGATAAATGGTTTTTGCTAGAAGAAGTTTATAAATTCTTGTACCACTTAAAATTGATTTTAAAAAGTTTTTCGTCAGAGAGGTCCTGTACTTTACCAGAAGTTATTGTTTCGTTCGATGTACTGCTGGATAGAATTGAGGAAATAATTTCCACACTAGGTAAAAAAGCTGATTGTTCAAAAAATGACGAAGTATTGCTCGTTGCATTTCAAGCGGGCGAGATGAACTCCTTAAACACTATAGGAAGTGCAATTGGATATACTGCGTCTCTTTAATTCTCGACCCAAGGCATAAGATCGCAGGTTTTGAAAGTACTAGCTGTGGAAAGGAGATGAAAGACTGCTCGATCCAAGTTTTCAAAGACATTTATTGCAATGAATAATTCAAAGTAGAGCAAGAGGTGATCGAGATGCCAGCTAAAAAACAAAGAGTTGAATCAGATGACTATCTAGATTTATTCTACGTTAACGAAGACAGTACAATGTGCGACAAGTATGTTGAAGAGTTGAATGAGTATTTGAACTCTCCAAGAGCAACGAGACATACAGATATCCTTCAGTGGTGGAAAAAACACCAGACCTTATACCTATCATTGGCAGCTATGGCAAGAGATGTTCTGAGTACATTAGCCTCGTCAGTCCCAGTTGAACGGTTCTTCTCGACAGGCTCTTTGACTATGACAGCCAAACGCTCAAGATTGAATGACAAGACGCTCAAATCACTCATGTGTGTTATAATTAACATTCCTGGTCAAAATCTCTTTTGCATGAGGAGATATGTGAAATCAAATCTAAGTAGTTGCAATACAAAAATGACAAAATTTTCCAACATTTCGATATTTACGATATATCGACCTGTTTGATATCGATATCGGTATCGATGTTATATCGGAATATCGGGAAACTCTACTGGCTACTAACACTAGTGTTAAGTGCACCACGGAATTTCTATCATGACTGTGGACTTTGCTCTGCCGTGTAAGCCAATAAAGTCGCTGTCTGTATGATGGTCAGTATATTGATCATACATTTATTCGGAGTGCTTTCTTCATTCACATGCCAAAAGAGACTCGACTGAAATTTATTTGAAATCAGTTCAGGTTCAATTTTGCGCTCCAAGAACTATAATGAAGTGCACTTTGTTAGCCAACTGTAGGGGACTGAAAATAATACAATATCGAACCAGAACACTCCTTCGTGAAGATCGTCATTTTCAATTTGTGGTTATACATCTCGTCCAAACGAATTACCCGAGATGGATAGAGATGGCTATAAAGATAGTCATACAGTAGTTGCGTAAATTCTCTCGCGCGCGATCGGAGGTTCTACTTTCCTCACTATTAAAGGCTTGAACTTGCATGAAAAATTATTTTAATATTCCATTTATTTCTATCTTTCGGGTTAAATTGTATTAACCACCAAACAAATCCTTCACTGCTTTACTCCAATGAGAAGTCAATATTTCCCCAACTTCTGAATCATACATGGATTGAGTACACGAGTGCTGCAATCATGACTCTGTTATCGGATTAAGTGGTGCACGGGTTCAAACATTCCAGGTCACATTTTTTCGATCGAAATGCATTCCACTGTTTTACACTTTGTCATTTCTTTTGAGTTCACGTGTAGTATAATCGTTGATTTCGAACAGTTCAAGACTTTAAATACTTCATTATAAGAGATCTTTGTCCTCTTTTTTATTTAAAATCAAATAAGGTAGTCAAGGAAATTACAGCCAGGATGCGCGCGATCAGTCGAATGATTCAATCGTGAGGTGAGCAGATCACACGAATAAATCACGGAAAAGGACTGCTCTACAGACATTCCAGGTCTCTTAAAGTCAACTCGGGCAAATGTACGATTTCCAAGTGATACCATTTCTCTTTTTTTTCACAGCGTCTTTTACATCGGGTCGTACCTTCTAAGCATTGCCCCCAACAGCTCTAGCCTCATTCAAGTGGATTTGCGGGATTGCGCTGAGCTGAGCCAGAGTTTCCTTAAATTATCGACGAGGGACGGAATTGGGAATGTTTGTCTCAAGCCGAAATCCGAAAATCAATTCAGAGTCTTTTCTCGCCCTGCTGGGAAAGATTCCCTTCAAGAAGACACACTTTTCCCTTAATCCGCGGGAACGTTTCGAATTGCTTATGCTGATTCGACTCCCTATCCATTTGTTTACACGATCCTTTCGGTATTTACATCGAGTCACCCCACGTGTCTCTTGCACAAAAGAAATAGTACGATACTTTGGTGTCCGCATATACTGTTAATGTGTGGCATTGGAGGTCATGAATAATTCAATAGATCAGTAGGCTCGATTCCTCACGAATTTGGGATTCGTAATTCTACGCGATCATCTTGCGCGGTTTTGATCTGTATTTTAACGTAGATTGTCGGCGTCATAATGATACGGCACTTTTTCGAGTTTTTCGATGCCAAACTGCCCTTCAGTGTAATACCGACCATATTTGCACCCGGATAAATGAATGAAAACTCGGCATGACTTTTTTTTAGAGGACAAAGCACGCGTATCAGCGATTGGCATCCGATACTATATTGAGCGCCAAGGACACCTTGCCCACATTCGATTATCTCGTCGGCTTCTGGAGCTTTCAGCTTGTTTTCAATGTTATCAGTAGAGCTCGCTCGCAGCCGTGCTGAAATTCCCATTTCAAATTTTATTGAGACCCGAGAGCATTGGCCCGGAGATTGGCTCACCAATTGTACGTTTCTTTGGCCATTGTCACCGGTTTGACAAAAATCTACGTGAACACGGTCCTCTTGTTTTACCGGTGGATTTGGTTCTTTGTCTCAGTATTCCTTTTAGTTTGATAGCATTCTAGGCATGATTGAATGGTTACCAAAATCACGACCGGGTCCTCAGATTTGATGTTTTTTTCGTGGAAAGTTTAATCAACCGGTATATTCTTCAACTTATTTGACCTATTCTCCAACCTCATTCCAAAATCTTGACTCTAAAATACTGCCATGACTCTGATTTAGTTTTTATCAGATACTAGTGTCAAATTATCTGTTTTCTTACGGAAAAACGTGTACCTAGATTCATTCAGATGCCATTAAAAATCTACAATGTTACACGGCCATGATCTATGTCTGTCTGCTTTCAACCTTGTGGAACTTGCACCACTTCAACCCTTTTCGAATCATGTTGTTCGTTCATTATCTCCAAAACGAGCTGTACACTAATTTGGATCATCAAATACATTCTCAATGAGACCGTTGATTGCAAATTGTAGTCAACCCTTCACTGTGATGTCGAAACAATCGGGAATCACAAAAAATCCCGAAGTATGTGCCCTCTCATTTCTACAGAACGTTCGATAGTGACTTTGGTCTTCACCTTGAAAGTCAAATATGTAGGTCATTTAAAGGTCATCTCGATTTCCTCGAAAAAATTCTCCTATTTCGAATTTCGAACTCTGTAAGGACGGGAAAAATATGAAAATTTTGTTTGATACATTCTTTGATCTGACTCAGATTTCGCGAGATGAAAAGAGGCCAGTACCGGCAGATAGTAGCCCTTTACCCCGAAGTGAAAACGTTGTGTCGGAAAATTTTCTAGATAATACTTGTTTGTAATTGGAATAAAATTGAGATGTCAGTACCTTGGTTCTGACCGGGTAGGTAATTTTCAAGGTCATCTGTAGGAGCAGCGATGTTACCATCCACCGTTTCCAACCACCCTTCTCATTGTCAGGATAACATTTGATGAAGAAATCTTTTAGACAGAATGATCATGAATTCTTATGATCTTTTAGAATTCAAGATTAGAAGTCCATGTTCCTTACCTGTAAAATGAATGGACCTCCAAATGAACCTGAAAATGACCATCAAAGTTAAAACCAGAATCATCACTAGACGCTCCTTGGAATCAAAACGGGGTCCCGTGTCTTTGGAATTTCTCGTGATCCTCAACTATATCAAAAACAACGAATGGTGAGGTTTCTTGCTGCAAAGACACTGTGTGATCAGCTAGGCTTTTTCAATTCCTGGAATCTGAGAGGATTGCTTGGAAGCTATTGAAACCAAAATAATTTGATCAGATTCATGTGAAGCAAACGTACATAGAACTCGCGCGAGCTTGGATTGTCGGCGGCTGCTTTTACGATGCTATCGGAACGGTCAACGATCCACACTCACTTTCACATGTGCTTACGATGTTTGAAATGTGTATAAGGGTTGCAGAGATGGTGATACTAGTGCGGTTATACTCGTAATGGACATCGATTCGTCGTAAAAATCTTATTCGTCTCGCACGACTTGTAGACGGCGTTCAAATTGGTACTTATATTTCACTGCCTGTCTGCATGCTTCTCAGCACAAAGAAGAGTTTCTGACACGACAAGTGACCTATTCCATATAATATCACGCAGTGAAAAAGGATTTGGATCACGGATCGCTTCGGCAATGAAATATATGATTCTATGGGCATTTTGAAGGGATACGTATTTTTTGTTTTACCCGGAATTGCTTCCCTTCGGAGATATGCGAATTTTTCGATAGAGGTCACGATTTGAGGATTGAGGGTGTAAAATCAGAAAAAGTGAATAATTTTTCCGAGGGTAATCAACGCGAGTACCCAAATCTTGTTCAGTTGCATCAATGGGAGTCAAATAATCGGAGATAGAAATAAGATTTCACTTTTCATGCACAATGAGCAAAACCGAATATCTCAAAAATGGTTGCTTAATTTTGGCTGAAGAAATTTTGGAGAGTAATTTGAGCATAAGAAAATGAAGAAATGGGTTCGATTGGCCCTTCCTGCCCGAGAGTGGGTCAGACAATTTTTTCATAAAAAAACAATCGTTTCGAGAAAAAATATCTAATTCGCTCTCCGATAGGGGGATATTGTCAATCTAATGATTACGAGGCATTATTCTATCGTCTGAAAGACATGTAAAGTGCCTCATACATTTGTGGCTGTAAAATTTTTTTAGATCGAGGCAAAGGAGCTTGAATGGGATTTGAGGATTAGTGAAATTTTCCAATTCCATCGCAACGAATCACTACACAAGCTCCACAGCTCAAGAAGTCTTCACACTGACTCTATAGACGATGCTAGCTCTTTTGTTGAGAAAGTTGGAACTTACACCTGGGCAATATAAACTCATGGAAAGAACACCAATCCATTTCTTCCCATTCCTGGTATCAGAACTCCTTATCTCTGGCAGGCTGTTCATTTAGAAGATCGAAGTGGATTCAAAATTGCCATAGCCACTCGAGATGCAAGGGATGTGATTGATTTGGAAAATTGAAGATTAGCAAACCTGAGTTTCTTTCACTTTGACACATCTAATCGTCAATTATTCTTGGAATTGGATGTAGAGATATGACACATCAACGTATTCCACGTATGGCAGACTCCTTCCTCAACATCCTCCAATCACTTCTTTTCTATTGATTCTCTATAATTCGAGGTGAAATACAAAACAGATTAACTATGTACTTGTAGGACGACATTGTTATGTGATGAAGATATTGGAAATTTGTTTACACCCAAAAATTAATGTATGCGATACTGTACATGTCTTTGAGACAATAGTTTAATTCCCCTTAATCATTAGATTGACAATATCATCGTGGTCAAGGGTTAATGAGACGTTTTTGCCTCACAATGTTTTTTTTCATGAGAAAAACTCTTTTGATTCACTCTCAGGCAAAGAAGGCCAATCGGACCAATGTTGTCATCTTTTTTATGTGCGAAACTAGTGTCAAAAAATGTTTTAGCCAAAATGAGCAACCTTTTCAGAGATATTCAGTATTTTGCATAAAAAGGCAAATCCTTCTCCTACTCATGAATATTTCGACTCACTGGATTCTTCTTTCGGCGTAGTAGAGTGTGAGTTATGCAACTAAACAATGTAAGTGGTTACGTAGATTGGCCTTGGGATATTGAGTTTTTTATGATTTTATACCCTTAACCCTCGATTTGTGACCTCTATCAAAAAATCCACACATCTCCGAAGAGAAGCGATTCCAGGCAAAACAATAAATAACCAACTTTTCATTTTGTACATAGGATCATATAATACCTCACCGTCGGAACAATCCATGATCCAAACCTTTTCCACTGCCTAATCTTATATGGAATCTTATAAGGAAATAGAAATAAAAAAATTTTGCGGAAACGCCAATGAGTGCTCAATGCCGATATCGGCATATAGAGGGCATGTTGGATACACTTACCTCATTGCAAATGCTTTATCAGATATTTGATCCTCGCGCTTCTAGTTGAAACTTGACAACGATAAAATGGTACTGTCGTGCTCGCGTGAATAGAAGCTGGCTGCCAATCTTTCAGTTTCGGCTAATTTTGGGATCTAACCAACTAATTGCTGGTCCTGTGTGGACAATGTTCAGAAATGTGATTATCTTTCCCTTTCTGCAGTGTAAGTATGATTTGCCATTTCTGAGAATAGGCACTGTATTATCACACTGTAACGCCTTTTTGCCGAGTGAAATTAATATCCATGTTCTAAGTATTTCGTCGGAATGCATCTCAATAATCTTCTTTATGCTCAATTGTGCCAAAATTCTGGAGCAACTTGCAAACAGTACGTAAAATAGAGAGATAAGCGCGAAAGAATGCCAAGACTTCTGAAACAAAAGAGAAGTTAGCGCAATCGCGATCCTAAATCGCAGACAGTCAATATAGATATCTCGCACGGTTATGTGATAAACAGAGAAGTCTGATGCCTTGATCAAGCCTCACGATAACACAGCAGCAGCGAAGCAGCCGGTGCGAGTCGATGCTCGTCGGCATTTTGTCTCCGTTACCCCGAGACTAATCCAACGCAAGTGTCACCAGAGCGACGACGATGCGCGCCCACTCTGTAACTATTCCAAGCTCGCCTCGCTTCCCCGCGCACCTTATAACTCCATTCGGTCCTTTGTGCAAATCGTGCAAGTATGCGAGGACATTTTTCAGAGACACCACGGCGCTCTGCAAGCTCAAGCTCACAACGATAGACCCTCGTAGGAGCTTCAGAATTTTGTCCGGCTTTGGAAAATTCATCAACTACATGGTTTGGCATTATTCAACCTGATAGGACTGAATCTATTTGTAGAGGATTTACATGTAAAACGGGTTGGACGTACGTATGAAAAAATTACCCATTTTTCAGTTATTTTTACAGACAATTCTAGAAATCTGTTTTGCGACATTTTATAGCTCTGTAACCTCACATTCCCATCCTGTTCTGACTATAAATGCGCCAAATCTACCGTCGTGATCTGTTTCTCAACTTTTTTCTCACTCCACCCTAGTCCATCCACTAAATTCACAATTTCGAAAAAGTTGCACGAGAAGTTGCAGGATGAACTGAAGAATATCTTATTTAGACATGCCAGAACCCAGGGTCCCTGATTGTATGAGAAATGAAGACAAATCTTTTATGCATATACCTCCTCGCTGCACCTCTTCCAGTAATTTACACGTGAAATCTGCTGGAATTACGTTAGTAATAGTACGGAAATCATTTCAAACCACGTATCTCCTTATGATACAATCTAACAAACTGAAAATATGTGAGCCAACTTTCGTCAATGCCTAAATCCAACATCTCAAGTGACCAAATTGGAGACGAGGTTGAGGGTCGGGGCAAATTATGCTCATTCATCATAATGAGGAAGCTGCACTTGAGCTAAAACAACCAACAGCTCCTAGATTTTGATGGACGACACTACGTGATCTTCTAAATGTGAGACCAAAGTTCTTATCAAACAAAAAACTGCCCGACGAACATTTGGCGCCCCAAAATAATGGTGATACAATAGATTTGGTGAGTTTATTCAAATGAAGGGAATCCCTAAACGATATCGTATAAATGAATACAGTCCATCCCCACTGCATCGAGTGAATTTCTCAATATTCTTTAAATCTTCATCAAATGTTTTGGAATCTCCTAAATTTCCTTTTCATGATAGTTCGTCAGAAAATATCGAAAATTACACTGATCTAAAATGGACTCACTGAAAATTGATTGTATATTCGAACTAACACATCGAAGTTGGTGATGGTTGGAAATTTGATGAAATTGATCGATTTTCGTGGTTGCCCAGGTGATAGAAGTTTTCCTTCAGTATTTGCTACGGTGCAACTGATGAAAAAGGAACATTTAATCGAGTTACACAACAGACACCATTTGCAAATTGGGCCTCTCCAAATTTTGAATCTCAATCTCATTCCTCATGAACTTGACGAATTCAATGTAAAGCGATGCCCAAGAGCACAATATTCGAGAACAGCATAGTGACTCACCAGGAGAGGTCATCACATCCGGATCACGAATTTTGCTGAAACTTTGGGAATGATCTCCTTTTAGTGCCCAAATATGAAACCCAAAATTATAGACCTTAACGCTCAAGCGTTTCTGAGCTACAGCCACGGACATTAGCATTGCAGGTATACCTATATGTATGATTTTTAACACGGGCCTATATGAGCAATGCTAATGTTCTTGGCTGTAGCTCAGAAACGCTTGAGCGTTAGGGTCTATAATTTTGGGTTTCATCTTTGGGCACTAAAAGAAGACCATTCCCAAAGTTTCAGCCAAATCCGTGATCCGGATGTGATGACCTCTCCTGGTCAGTCTAATTATCAACTTTTGAAGTGTAATAATCCAGTGTCAAGTAGCAAGTTCTACCGTTGGAGAAGATAATCAGCCTAATAGTACTGAAATTATCGTTCCTGATAATTGACTTCAATCAGATCTAATACAGTAAAATGCCGACTAGTCGCTCAATTTTCCGGGATAAATCGTGATCAAGTAGTTAGTCGAATTATTTGAGGATCTCAAAGGCACAGAGACAATTCCTCGGTGCACTAGTCTGATGAATATTTTCCAGCAGAATATTCAAGATAGAGGATCTTCCCGGAATATGTCCAGTTAGAGATCTGCATGAAGTGTTTAATAAGATTGTGAGACAAGGGAGTTTCAAAAATTGTAGACGCATGAATTCTATCCTAGTTCCAAGAACCACGTAATACAGAAAACCATGTATGATCTTGAATGTGAACATTGGTGTGCTGCAGAAATAAAGCGTTTTTTGGGATTACTCTGTTCTGGAACATTTCAACTCAAAACGATGAAG
Source organism: Eretmocerus hayati (assembly GCA_029851415.1). NCBI lineage: Eukaryota > Metazoa > Arthropoda > Insecta > Hymenoptera > Aphelinidae > Eretmocerus > Eretmocerus hayati. Next base: position 185,747,608 of record CM056742.1, read on the forward strand.
AGCAAAATGATCGGTAAACAATCACTTTTGATTTCTTGTTTTTGATTTGTCGAGACCAGATTGATTCCACAACAACAATTATTTGATGTGTAATACAGTAGGTACTCTGTAGAGGTGCTCCTAGCTTCTGTATAATACGAAGGCTGGGCTTATCCCCTGTAGAGGAGATGAGAAATCGATCTCTCACGCTTTTTTTATTGGAGCAAAGTGTTCGAGAGCAAATTCTGCACCTCCACTTGATCTACGGTGGATCCCAAACCAGCGAAACTACGGTGAAGGCACTTGAAAAAAATCTCAGTGTTGCCAGCCTCGCCGATCGAATCCACGACCTTTCGATTGAAACGCGAAAGCTCTAACCCATGTACCGCCGCGGCTTCAATTTTTTTTCATTCAATTTCGTACCGTCAACTTGGGTAATTTTGGGACGTTTTTGGTGCTTTTTATTTTGTTTGGCTCGGCATTTCAACATACATTGACAAAACCCACTTTTATTAGTATTCAATTTAAAGCTTACAGTCTCAGTTCTCGATTGATGGGCTACAAAGTTCAATTTGAGGTGTCTAAGCTGGAGCTATGAGCAGTTGAAGAAGTGTACCAAAGTTAGACCTCGATGGGGCAACTTTGGTACACTTACATAATATCTCAGTTCTACCCGCTACCATGCGAGTGAATTAATTGTAATCGTTTAGAACTCTTATTTTAAGCTGTTTGAAACATTTCAAAACGTCATAGACTATTACTCGACTCAAGATGAGTTTAAAAGAAGCTGCGCCATAGGAAGATGTTTTGGAGTTACCCTATCCTCGTGCTTCTTACCTAGAGTGGGGTAACTTTGGTACCTTTTTTCATGGTTTTTCCCCTTTTTTCATTCATTAAAATTCTAAATGCTGTAAGTACTCTAATATCACGATGGTTTCTTCAATATGGTGCTAAATGTGGTCGAAATGTACCGTTATTAACCCGTAGTTCGTTCCGAAACACTTCTTGCCAGGCGCACTAGCTGGACCACTCGCGTATCGCCGCTCAATCAACCTTTTTGGAAAAAACTTCGATAAACGACTGCAATCATTCACACGGGATCTATGGTGGCTTAAGGCCAGTCCGTAGTCCCCGCAATACTGCAACCAGACACGCACCGGAGTACATGCAGGTTTTCAAACAATATCTAATTTTTAAATAATTGCAAACACTTTTCGGATAAAATCATTGAGTCAGCGCGCTTCCCAATAAAATTTCCAATCATTTGAGCTTTGTTGCGTCTCAAAATTCGTCGTATATTTTGCAGGATTTGGAAAACCGCAATCTTGAGCTGTCGCTGCCGCATCGTAGGAATAACGCTGGCATGCACTTTGCCATTTTCCAAATCTCGCAAAATATATCGCGAGTTTTGAGACGCGACCAAGCTCAAATGATTGGAAATTTTATTGGGAAGCGCGCTGACTGAATGATTTGGTCCAAAAAGTGTTTGCAACTATTTAGAAATTAAATATTGTTGGAATTACGCTATGCAAATCACCGTGGCACCATGTATGGAGTAGTGATCAAGTGTAAGCACTACCGGACTGGCCTTAACACATTGTTTATGTGTGTGCCAAGAAGGGAGGATTGGTTTCAGAGCGATAGAATCATTCACCTTGCCAAATGCAATTTTGAAAGTCATTTTTCAGGGGTGTACCAAAATTGCACCCACTGTACCAAAGTTACCCAATTGGACGGTACGTCTATTGTTTTGATTTTCGTCGTTGTGTGTATAGATCGTTGATGTCGACACAACGAAAGAAAGACGGTCATTCGTAAAGGACTCATCTTCGACAAATCATTTTTCAGCTTCCTTTCTGTAGACTCATGCATCTAAGGAGATACTAGAAGTTCTAAGGTTAATTCTACAAATTCTTTCACTCTCCTTTTCGACATTTTGTTCATTTTTCACGGTTTTGTTCGTTGACCATCCCGAGGTTTTCTCACCGAGGTTATGTCTCAGGTACTATTTATAATTTTGAACAGCTGAAATTATAGGCAATGTACTCATCGATTTCTCGCTGTGAGAAAACCCTTCATACCGGGTCGTAGCTTTCTGAACAACCACCCCAGATTACACTGCACCTTTTTCAAGTAAAATGTGACAAATTTCTAACAAGTTCATGATTCGAAGAGTTTGCTTGGGAACTGTTTTCGAAGATTCGCTGAAATGTGAAGTGATCGCAAAAGCCGTGACCTCTTCACTTGAAATAGCGAGCTCGAATCCACTTTATCTATCTTCAATATTGATACCACACTGTGATGGATCCGTACCTAAACAGTGGATCAAACGTCCTAACTGTCTTGATCAGACACGATGACTCGGGTCATCCAATGCATATTCCATAGCTCCCAATCCTGTCCTGAGCAAGAAAAGCAGTTCACTGCTCGAACGATGGTCAGTGTCGGATGCATATCACAAATCTTCTCAAGAGTTTGTCGGAATTTCTTCATTACCGTTGTAGATCAAAATGAAGTCTGTTGAGATGAACGGGAAGCGATGCTCATCTAGGCTATATATACAGAGGAAGATCTTTCGCCCCTGGCAAGGGCAATAAGGAACATTTCAGAGAATTGCAACTTGTATAAGCGACTGAGAGACGAGACTTGAAGCCAGGAAAACAGTGGAAGGAGGAAAACGATGGTCAACGAGGAGAAAACGAGGGCAAGGCGAGGCCAGCCCGAAGGTATATGGGAAGTTGTGTAGCAAGTCACAACGCGGCTGGAGGTGAATTGGTCAAGTGTAAGCTTGGATAGTGTATAGCTGTGCTGCAGAGTTATCAGGCTGGCCACGTGCTTCAGGCAAAACGGGTTATGATTCAATAAATCAAGTTGCGAGAGGACGCTCTGTAGCGCACCAGATCCTTACACTACTAACGCCAGTATACAAGAGCCAGTAGCACCAATACCAGCCTGGCTGCGTCCAATGTATGAACTAGGATATTTTGCCGATTTTCCAAGCAATTTCATTTTTCCTCTGCTATGCACTCTCGAAAGTCAATCTACGGGGTGAATGTATTTTCGACTCTGAGTAAGTGGAAAACTTCAAGCTTGGAATCAGAACTGGATGACTTGTGCTTTTGGTTAATGAGTCATCTGGTAAAGGTGTTCATCCGATGAATTGAGAAATGTGAATCCTGGCGCATTCAGGATTGAAACTTTTGTTCTCTTGACATTCAGTGATGTTTCATTGATTTGATGTAATAGGTGGACTAGGAATCGTGTTGATGAAATAACACGATCTTCTTTGGCAAAAAAGGTATATTTGGCGACGTTTCGTCAGTTTATTCCACTAACCTCATCAGGCACACATTTATCGGGATGATTTTGAACGCATATTTTTAATTCGAAGTAAAGACATGGAACGTCTGCAATCAAGTCATGTCTGTTATAGACTAAGAGTCAAATTCTACTTGAGTATGGGTCATTTTGTGTTCTTCACCTGACCTGAAGGGCAAATTGCACTTTGAAAGGTTAAGAGAGTGGAACTGGCCCATTTAGATTCATACACAAAGTATAACAAAAAATGTATGATCCGCGATGCCATCTAGTATATGATGGTCTCGTATAGAATTCTTTAGATCTGGATTCAAAACTCCAAAATTCTTCATCTGAATTTGAAAACCGCGTCTTCTGGACCCCACGCGATCTCAAAGAGTCAAGTTTGGAGAAATACGTCAATCAATTTTCTGAGGAAATATCGCAATCAACCAACTTGATGAATCCATTTCCACATCAAATTATGTTTGAAATTCTAAATTTACATGATCTAAGGAGAGCAGATCAGGTTAGCATCGTAACTTTTCTACATTGCCCTCTGCGTCAAAATCAGTCATAACTTGAATCCTCTGAGAAATCTGTCCAAGTATCCTCCAAGCTGACGATAACGGGTGAATTACATTCTGACCCTAACGAACTGAACATTGGCGTTACAGCCCTGAAGCCAGAAGCAACGAGAGGGAGACGAGAGTTACCCAATAAAAGTAGATCTCACGCGAGGGGATAATTCTTGCGAAAATCGACATTCTTTTAGGAGATAAGGGTGCACGAGCTTTTCTGCTCGGGCGCGCATCGAATGAGCTTTTGCGCAGCTGCTTCATGCTATACGAAGTCGAGACGTGCGAGTCAAAATGAGTGCATCGCCGAGCCGTCGCCCTGAGTCGCGACTAGCATATAAGAGAGCTGACGCCGCTCGTAAAGATAAAAGTCGAGCGAGGCTCTCGTCACTCTTGAAACATATCCCAACCCTAGCTTCCCCTGCTATTTCATCACCCCTGGATGGATCCTGGCAGTAAATAGAACCTGTTAACCTGCAAGAAAATTTGTACGCATCGGTATCTGTTTGCTTCAGGCTTCTGGTCCGATCTGCTTGGCATTTAGATATTAACCTCATCAGAAAATTTCCTATGAATTGTGCCTGTCGGAGAGGTTCTTGGAATAAATATCTCTGACGAGTGTGATTTATGTGTCTTGGATCAGCTCTTGGATAAATTGTTTGGAGAAAAGTTCTGAATAATGTCAAAATTTCTAACCCATATTTAAAATTAAAAAAGCTGGCCCTGACAGGGTGTCGATCCATTTTCTGCATCTTGATCAGAGTGCCTATCGCTTAGTTGACTTTCCGAGATGAATTTCCCGTAAAATAAGTGAAAAATTGATGGCATGCAATATCATCACGAGCACTCTGAACTTTTTCGCAGATCCTTGCATATCCATTGAAAAAGCCTTCCATCGATGTGTATCAGTTACTCGAGAATTTTTTTTACAGTTTACTTTTCATTGTGTTGAAAGCGAGCGTAAACATGGTATCTAAAATCCTGATCATATGAGCGAACTGAACCGTACCGGAGCTTTTTCTGGGGGAAAAATTCATTGAAACTCAAGGCTGAGAGTAAACATTGATTTAATTCCGAGCTGGGCTTTATATTCTTTGGAAGTCAATATTACTTGTGCATGGTAAAATGAGAAAGTCCGGAAAAGCTATTACATTTCAGACGGATTCATTTCCGTTGTGCTGAAAGTTTTGAATAGAGTCTCTTCTGCTCGAGTTGCGCAGTTTACATTGAAGAATGGGGTAGGCGAGTGTTTGATTTCAAAGAACAAAAGCACTCCTCGAACGACGAAATCAAAGTTGAAACACTTCTTGACCGATGAGATTGAACCCAGAGACTTTGAATTTGAAAATTCGGAATTTTCGTGGTTAACTCTTTGTCATTGTAGAAATTTAATTCTGTTCCTGTTCTTTATACTCACTGTATTTGAAACGGCAAAGTATTCCCATCACTTGAAATCACTTTGTACGATTTCGCTGATAGGTTGACAAGGGGTTTTTAGTTCTTGTGAAACGCGGTTTTGTTCCAGAATTTGGTCTTTCCCACAAGAAGAATTTTTCTAATAAAATAGACCACACTTACCATTCTGGGTATATAATCTAATGAGGGCACCAATTCACGTCACCAAGAAGCTAGTCACGGTTGAATCTTGACCTGGTATCATTGGAAGTGAAGGTTCGTATAAAAGGCTATCTCTTAAAAAAATTAGGACCTTAGGATATCAAAATTTCACTACAGATAGCGTCACTCTTTTCGCAAGTTGGAGGAAAAATAAGCAATTTTATTCGTCAGAAAAGAAACCAGAGTTGTAGAAAATGCATTCGCAAATTCTGCCGACGAAGCGGAAAAACCGTGGGAATATCGTGAAGCGATAAGCAAATGTACACGAGGGTAGGATTTCTCTTCTCTTTTGTGGCGGTAACAAGAGTAGAAGAACCTTTTGAGGAACAAGTTTGCTCGCTATCACCGGACACTATACGATAACAGAGAAGCCCGCTGCGCCCTTCTCGGCAATGTTTTTCATCCAATGTTGATCCTCATTCTGCGCGAGAGTATTGTGATTTGAAACCATTGTCGGCGTATCGCGAGTCAACTGCAATACTTTCATCTTGGATTGAAATAAACGTAGAATTATTTGGTTTCAAAAGATTGCTCGGTCGCTGTTACAAAAAATTCTCTCGACCAAAAGTTTTTCTCTCGGATTTTTTTGATCGTTGGCGTGAGTAATTTTTCCGCGCCAGAGACCATTTACTGCAGATGACATGTGAGTGCATACTGGAATTTGTAGATCGTATAAAAGTTGCTGTAATAGTTTCCTGTTGTTGGAACAATTACTTTCTCAAAAATACATTGCCATATCTTTGAATTGCTTGGGAAATGTACAGAAGCTCGACTGTAACAGAAATTCTGAAAAGTACTCTAGAACAATAAAGTACTAAAACAGCTTTTTGATTTGTGGGAGCTCTACTCGCATCTATGAATCATTTTGTTCATTGTATGTTACCAGGGATGAACCCAAAATTTCGATTTTCAAAGTTGTTTTCATTTCATTTTTACTAGTTCGTGTTGGCATCAATATAGGTGTAATCTCAGGTAAAATACAATCAGGGCTCAAACTTCTTTGATAGTTTCAAGCAATAACCAATAGTGATAACAAAATTTGCATTCTCGAATATACAGCGATGTGCGGGAATCGATTTCTGGACAATTTCATTTGTTACTATTCACTTATGTGTAAAAGATATATTTAGGCTCTAATTTGAAGTGAAAGAGAGACCGGACATAATAAGATCGAGTTTCTGCCACCTCGATGCCTGCAAGTTTCACCATAATTCTAAGAATATTCTTATACAATATCAGGATCATTATTCTGCATCTCCCTCGTGACATTCAAAGCTTCCGATCCAACAGAGGGAAAATGCAAACAGCTCGTGTACACACGAGTACACAGAAGAAGACATTTGCTTGGAGCACGCATGAAAGCGTCATAAAAATGCTCGTATATTTCCGAGAGATGGTATTTACAGGTGCTACAAGAGCCTTTGGACGGACAATAATATTCAAATGCACGTTTGCAGGTTTCGATTCACTTTGCCTAATGCTAAAGCCGGTCTCTCAATATAGATATAGTATTGGTATTCCAACGTATCTAGATACGTATAGGTACATGAAGTCGCGATACAAAATAAAATGGATGTGTGACATGGCAAAGCTGCTGCATATATGTATGTGTGTGGGTGGGTAAATATCTGTATGCAAGGAGTCTAAAGCTGCCGAACCGAGACTTCAATCCTTGCAGCCTGATCTTGATGCCGCACGTGTGCTTCTATATAATATTGTATATTCCTAGCGTAGGCGAAATGGAAATCTCGCACCGGAGAAACTCTGAATAATAAGCTGATTCTGTGCCACGACGATGGAATATATAGGTAGCTTGGATGAAAATATGATTCGGTGGCCAAAATATCGATCTGGACATTGTGACCCTGGAAAGGATATACCGATATAAGCAGATATGCATTTGGGGTCGCTTGCATTCCTTTGATGATATTTTGGGGTCTGGCTCCTGTCCGGATCTAGTTTGTAGGGTGGGATGAGATGTTTACAGATAAAGAGATCAGCGCGAGGTACAGCGGGAATTGGGTTTGTTTGGATACTGAGAGAGATCGTGTTTGAAAGAAGTATTTTGGTCTTCTCACCTTGGCTGTCGGAGTGCACTGATCTGATTACATTCACCCAGAGGTACGACTTATTGACCCCAAAACTTGTACGAGTAGCTCATCAAGCTTCTACCCAAATGATGATGAACATTGAGCCAACGTTTCAGTTTAATTAAACCCATCTAACTGAAGAATCATGACTGCTGATTTCAGGTAATATCGATTTTGCATAGATTTCAGAAAAGTGAAAGGTAACTCGGAGAAAGACACCTACCCGCTTACACAAGTTGATGCAATTCTTGACAAGCTGAGAGGAGCCACGTATATCTCAACACCAAGTATGAAAAGTGGCTATTGGCAGGTCCCATTAACAGAAATAAGCTGTAAAGCGACGGCGTTCACTGTCCTCAGGTACGGTTTTCTCAACTTCGTGATCATGCCATTTGGTCTACACGCTGCACCGACCACACTTCGACTCCTGAACAAAATCATCCCTCTTGGCTAAGAACAAGTGTTTGCCTATTTGGACGACATTATCATTAAATCGAGAAAATTTTAAGAGCGTATTGAGCTCCTGCGAGGAGTATTGAAGAGACTGAGAGGAGTAATCCTAGTTCAAAATGGGAAAATGTCACTCCACGCTCGAAAGCCTCAAGTACTTAGGATGTATTGTAGATAAGCAAGGACTCAGAACGGACCCAGAGGAGATCGTTGACATAGAAATGCTGGATGCGCCCCATAACGCGAAAGAACATAGGAGACTCTTAGGATTAACATGGTGGTAGAAGAGATCCATCAAAAATGCTTCCCTGTGTGATGTATCGGAGCCATCCCTCTACTTTGATTTTTTTCCTTTCCTTCTATCATACATGCACACTTCTTTCAGAATGCACACGACACGCTTTCTTGACTCTCGAGTTACTCAAAATTACTACATAAGATTCGAATACGATGACTTGTGGAAGCTTCCTCTCTCCCCCTGGACCTATAAACCTATATGCAATCTATGTTACACCAAGGAATTGTTCTTGGCAGTGTGCAGCAACCAACAGGAAATCAATATAGACACGTTTCCCAACCTTCGTGATGACGCGTTGGCATAAGAGATAAGAGAGTGCGCCTCTTGTAGGCAAGAGTGGGATGGATTGGAATATTATAGTATGTGAGCTAGGTAAGATAGAGGTCATGGACCCCAATAAGTATCCAATCAAAAGGCAACACATACTTTTCATCTCTGGGACGACGGAGAGTATTTTCTCTTCATCGCCCAAAATCAAAGTAGCCATGGAAACTCTGCACGTATGTCCAGGCAGCAGTCTTCGGGAAAACATTGAGCCGTTCTGTCGTTCTTGCCTTTGTGGGCGAGTTTTATCCATTCCTAGATTAGAACCCAAGCTCAGTATCTAATTTTCAACTCTTATCTTTTGTAGAATTTCATTTTGATTACATAGATAAATCTAACTAGGATTCAAGTTACTCTAGTGATTCTCAGAGTATTTCCTCGTAAATTATATCAAAATTCAGAAGCGATCAAGGTAAAGGTACTTTCTCTGCTCGACTCACACTTCTTAAAACAAGTGGCAGCTCACCACTTGAGAGTCTCTTTGTCACAAATTAATTTGAGACGAGATGCTCACAAGTATGAGTAGTCATAGACGATTGTGAAAGGCATTCATTTTGCACTCTAATTTGAGTGATCGCGTGACTTTTCCACCAAGCAAATCCAGAGTTGTTAAAATCCACTGCACGTGCATTACACGTACGTGTAATACACGTGCATTCGTGCATCGAGCTTTCTGCTCCGGAGGGTTAGGTCGTTTGTATGTTTACTTTTTGAAAATTGAGTTTTTCCGAACGGAAAATAAGTAATCTCGAGATCATGACTCATGGAAAGTTGGATAACCGTAGCTTACAACCCAGAAAGATGAAAAAGGGAGGTCAAAGTGATGATCAAGCTGTTGAAATGAGGTATTCCTGTGAAATCAAGACACATGCTTTCCTCCCCGGTTGATGGTAGTAAACTACAGATTTTGGCCAAGTTTTCGTCTTATTTTCGTGAGCAAAACTCCATTGACCAACGCTTCTATCAGTGGCTACTCAGAGCCGATGGCTTTCTATCATGAAAGATGGATTTACAGTCAGCAAACACGGTGAAACACTACGTAAACACTGGGTCACTCCGGATGGCATGGTCAGATTGTTCGCTGATTGAAACTTGGCCTTTCACAGGTAAAAATCAACGTGCTTAGCATAATAAATAAGGTGACTGATTCTTTACGCCCTAAAATATTTTAAAGACTTTGTCAATCAACTGGGGAGTAATGCAAGTGTTGTTTTGGGTGTTTTAAATTTCGATAGAAATCACCCCATTATCAACAGTTTTATTACCCCATTATCATCACCCCATTATTACTCTGGCCTCCAAATTTGATCATTTTGGGTTGCTGGTGACACTTATCTAACTTTCCTACGTATCATAATCTTGGTCATATTTGTTCTTCATTTGGAAAAACTTAATTTTCAAAAAGTAAACATGCAGACGACCTAACCCTCCGGAGCAGATTGCTCGATGCACGAATGCACAAATGCACGTGTATTACACGTACGTATAATGCACGTGCAGTGGATTTTAACAACTCTGAGCAAATCTGTAAAATTCTACGATATTTCATCGGAATTTCCAAATTCAAAATCTCTTACGATTACTCTCCTGCATGCTAGACTGAAGATCGAGTTATTCGTGGGAACACGAGGCTGAAAAATCAGTCATATTATCATGGGATTCCACAGATCCGACGTGGCACCTGCTCATAATCCCACTTAACGAGTTTCTCAAGAGGGGAACCAAGGACGCATGGGCATCTACACAACAGAACGCATTCTAGATAGTAAAGTCAATGACATGCCACACTCGAATAATGAAGAGGCAATGATGATATCGTAGCAGATGCATTGTTTCGGCAAACAGTAAAAGGTTTCTTGGTCAATGAATCGGAACGTAGTACAATGGATTGTTGGAAAAAGTTACTAATAACCCGGATGAAAACCCCCGGTACTGCATCAAGAAGAAACAGTCATATCGCCGTAAATTATATACATTGGATTTCAATGATATAGAAAGTCACGAGGAGTGGCAGTCATGCGGTTCGACAGAGAAACGAACCAGAGTACTAGCAGATGTCTCGACGCCGCCACGGCTCGCTAAGACGCTGACTAGAATTTCTCGGGATTACTTTGTGGTGCATAGTGATCGTGTAGAGTGAAAAAGTACAGTCAAATGGCGGTGATTGAGGCTCGTACCGTGTTGAAGAGTAGCTGTATTCATCATATGAATAGATTTGTTGTGTTCTTGGGAAAGCTGCGTGACAAAGCTTACATTTTCTGAGAGGAGAAAAAAACTTTTTTTTCAATTCTTGCAGAATGTGTCGATTTGTAGATTCCATTGTGACAGGAGTTGAAAACTCCTCGGATCTTTGATGGCATCTCCAAACATTTTAGGAATCATCTGAAAATTTTCCAGTGCCCTCCTCGTAGAGTCAGAGGGTGGAAATTCCAAAAATGTTGGAGCTTGTGACGAGGGCTTCATAGCATTAGAAGGTTTTCGATGGAAACATTACTGCTACATCTTGACCGAAGCTGTCATAATGAGAATGGGTAAGAGCTCAGAAGCGAGTGTTGGCCTACACGTGGCACAGGCCTTCGGCTCGATATCCTCGTAATATTTGCTCGGGGCAAATATTGAATGCGAAGAGAGCTAGCTATTCGCGGAGAGAGCTTCGAGCTATTTGGCCGCATACTGATGGCGAATCGCTCGCTTGCATTCAAGCCCCTCTCTTCAACGACGATCTGAAAACTACATGTACTAACACAGGGAGAAGACTAAGCGAAAATTACTCCCTCGAAATCGTATTGAATTACTCCATAACCCCCCTCTACTCATATATATTTGTTCCATCTTGGCTGCCCTCCCCCGAAACACTCAATAAAACATTCCTGAATAGCCCCAAAATGCATATAGAAACACCGAGAATCGATTGAGATGCAACAAGCATTTTCTCATCCCATGCTGATAATAATACATCTCGTATGATGATGGCTGGTTGGCTGCACTTGGTATAAGGAATTTGATAGCGGAAAATTTGAGGAATTTAGATCAATGTGGTACTGGTGATACTGCTCTGGTTTGCATCGTATAATATATAGAATAGTAAGGGGTAGTAGTAGAATAGTATGACAAAGGAAATTCTACCGCGGATAGGCTATCCTACAGAGCATCAGGGATGCATATAATACGTGATGCGGATGCTGCAGATCCTCATGCATGCAGAGGAGGTTTGGTGCAAGGCGTTTCCGTTATAGAAGCACCAGCCTGGGGACACAAATAAGACGCATTCGTGCGGCAGAGTGCAGAGAGAGAGCGTATTGCGTCTGGCTGCTGCTGCTGCTGTAAATTAGAACCCAACTCCACCCCTACTCTTTCAAGCTTCCTGAATCATCGGTCCGAGATTACTACCTCGCTACCTTCCTATCTGCTCCACATTATCTACGCATATGAGGTATAATTAGACACTTCGTAGTCAATAGGAATCCTCAATTCTCTTACACTTTTTACTATTTCGGTATTGTGTGTGGATGCACATACTTGCAGAATTTTTATGTATGGATGGGAATTTTATCTTCTCCGAATGCGAGCGGGAATTATAGGTTTCCGATAAGGCGAGAGGTATTCTGGTATTTCATCTTTAAACGATACGTGCCTTCCGGGGGAGAGATGATAATTTATGGGATGGTCAGTTTAAGCACGGATGGGAAAGCTTTTCGGGGTCTGATTTCATCTGCAATTACCGTATTATGTGAATTTCAAACCGGCTATATCGAGCTTGCGAGCTTTCGTTGGACGCATCTTGAGATGTAGAAATTTGAGAGTGGATTTGTGCTCATATTAATATTTGTCAGTGGCGTGATCTCTCAAAGCAAACGAGCGGAACGTCATGACGATATTCCTATACCATGTTAATCTGCTTTGGTTTGGATTAATGTCTGGGATGCAGATGTGTAATACTTGAGTGTCTTTATTTGCCCGAATGCGTGAATTGCACTGATTCGCGGACAGATTGAATGAATCTGCTATGAGTAGAGACTCAGCGTCAGAGTTCTACGAAAGATTTGGGAAAGGAATTATTCTCAAATTTTGATTCATGACCAGGGCAGTCAATACGCGTCGGTACTAGCTTTTGTTGAATGAATCCTGGCTAAAATAATTGATTTTCACAATTCGTGATCTGAAATATAATCAACAGGTCAGTTGAGCTTCAATTAAGACATTGGGTCAAAATGACCCCAGATGGCTTTTCAAATTGTTTCAATTCGTTCGTTGTGCTTGCATGCGCTTCACACTGCCATCAGGTGTATGAGTGCATCAGGAAGCATGATGGCCACCGCGATATTAGTCTGTGGGTATCAGCCACTCGAATCAGACAGAACTCCAACAAGAGTCATTTTGATGCAAAAAATTGCTATTCCTGATTGTGACGCTCCTATACTTAATGGTTTCTCTTAATTTCTGGGGCAAACATTGAGGCTTCAATAATATAGCACCGTATCTTCACGGCTTTTAATAACAACAACCCCGGTAGAAATGTGAGCATTTTTCCTGGCCACCTAGCAGTGCGACTTGTCCAATTTTTGGCGAAAAATGATCACTATTCCTGCCTGAAATTCCTGTCGTGAGATATCATGGATGCACTCAAAGAAATACATCACATGTTTGACTTGGGGTCAATTTGACCCCATTGTTTTTTGTATGATTGGCTAAGGTCGTATGTTAACTGAAGGTTGAGTGAGGTTCGTTGATTTCTGAGTTACGAAATATCTGGGACGCCAGACTGAAGTTCGCAGACATCAACAACATTATTGTACTTGAAATTATAGAAAGTGAGAGGCGAATTCCATTACCGCAGTCGACAACCTTTTTTCATCTTTAATTTTTCATTTCATTCTCTTTCAGATGATTCGTCCTCAAAATCTATATCAAAATTAATTTCGAGTCCAACAACACCACTCGTCTAAAACAAGATATATGCATCACATTCTGAGCAAAATGAATAGCCAATAATATGTGATAGTTGCACTTGTGTGGCTCTCCTGCAGTATGGCAACTTTACACGAATGACCGGTATCCTCGCGGATTCCAGCAGCATCTCAATAGTACATATCCGGTACTTGAGCAGGGTCATAGAAATACTTGGTGGGTTAATGTTGTTTCTATATTATTTCGTGAAAAAGCTAGATAATATTCGGTGAAAAATAAAAGTGAGAGCATTTTCACCCGGGGAGGGTCATACAGGTCATCGATTCGGAAAAATTCGTGACAAATCAATCGCAACAATTCTACAGTTCATGAATTTCATTTTTAGGAATGGAAAGATGTATTCAAACCAGAATTGAGTTCCATACCGGAAGTATTCGATCGCTGCATGTACGGCACAACGCATTTTCATCTTTCAAGTGTTGAAACAAGAGGGTGTGGAGCCGTAGATCACTGAATAGCAGGGTGTTAAATTTTTTCGGATCACCCCACGACACTTCGATTTCATTTCTGCCCCCATCTACACAGCAACTCGGTGTAACTTTTCTGTGATTTTTCCCGCTCTTGTACTCGGGCTCAATTTATAAATGAACTCTCCCCGAGCAATGAGCGATGGCAAAAACGATAATTGAACCGTTGCTGTAAAGTATTGTAGAATCAATTCCTTGCGTGATGCAGTAAGGGCGAATCTGGCAATATTTTTGCCGACTAGCCGCGTGTTGGACGTGGCAGATGGAGTCATTCCTCTCGTGGCAGGGCAATTGCTGGTTGGCAAACGATGTTTGCGAGCTTGGCAAGGCTTCATCGTATATTGGCTTCGGGTAAACATTACCAAAAATGAGAGAACGTAAGTAAGAGACTTGCAGTACTTGGTGTGTGCGTACTCCCGAATTAGACACGATGTTGGAGGTAATTTTAGATGAAAACTGTATAGTTTATTTTGGAGACCGAATTATCCTACTATCCCAGGGAGAGCCGTGGACCTCGAAAATGAGTGGGTAACTATGCATTTCTCACAAAATGAGTACCGTAAGGTAAGTGTACCCGACATGTCTCCATATGCCGAAATGGGCGCTCGGTGACCTTTGGCAATTTTTAAGAAAGTCGTTATGTTCAAAGGTGATGAGTTGGATGAATGGCTTGGACCGACTCAGAATGATTTTTGCATTTCCCAAGAAGTTCAAAATGGATTTTGCGTTTTTCGCCTTTGCACAGATTAAGGCATTGCCAAGGTTATTGCATTGGATGAAACCGTCGCCAAATTTCTTTAATGACACCAATCTCAACGTACTTCATCTTCAAAATTCGTTTTTTAGAGTTGCAGAATATAGTAGAATAGAATACAATACAATACTCTCCATTCTTCATATGACAAGAATCTGAATCTATGATATCATTCTCGGACACCTTCATTAATAATAATATCGATGGCTCAGAGTAAAAAGGAACTATCTGGATTTGTCTGACTTAAAAGGAACTATCTGTAAACGTCTGGTTAAAAGGACCTATCTATAAATGTCTGGTTGAAAGGAACTATCTAAAATTGTCTGTAAAAGGAACTATCTATAAATATCTGGCTAAAAGGAACTATCTAGAATTGTAAGAGTTGAAAGGAACTATCTGGATTTGTCTGACTTAAAAGGAACTATCTGAAAATGTCTGTTTGAAGAAGGAACTATCTATAAATTTTTGGCTGAAAGGAACTATCTAGAATTGTAAGAGTTGAAAGGAACTATCTGGATTTGTCTGACTTAAAAGGAACTATCTGAAAATGTTTGTTTGAAAAAGGAACTATCTGAATTTGTCTGGTTTAAAAGGAACTATCTATGATTTTTTGGTTGAAAGGAACTATCTGAATTCGTCTGATTTAAAAGGAACTATCTGGATTCGTCTGAATTAAAAGGAACTATCTGAACATTTTCGGTCAAAATGGAACGTTCAGATAGTTCCTTTCAATTCAGACGAATCCAGATAGTTCCTTTTAAATCAGACGAATTCAGATAGTTCCTTTTAAATCAGACGAATCCAGATAGTTCCTTTTAAATCAGACGAATTCAGATAGTTCCTTTTAAATCAGACGAATTCAGATAGTTCCTTTTAAATCAGACGAATTCAGATAGTTCCTTTCAACCAAAAAATCATAGATAGTTCCTTTTAAACCAGACCAATTCAGATAGTTCCTTTTTCAAACAGACATTTTCAGATAGTTCCTTTTAAGTCAGACAAATTCAGATAATTCCTTTCAACTCTTACAATTCTAGATAGTTCCTTTCAGCCAGAAATTTATAGATAGTTCCTTTTTCAAACAGACATTTTCAGATAGTTCCTTTTAAGTCAGACAAATCCAGATAGTTCCTTTCAAGTAAACAATTTCAGATAGTTCCTTCTACAGACAATTTTGGATAGTTCCTTTCAAGTCTTACGATTTCAGATAGTTCCTTTTTACTCTGAGCCATCGATATTATTATCAGTCTTTCACGTGACATGGTGTATCACAGGTCTTTATATAGAATTTGGTCGGAATGTCAAATAAGACACATGGCGTGTGTGTATCACAGAAAGTACATATGAGTAGGAGTACGGTCAGAAGAGACTAGTCAGTTTGCACAAATATAAATAATAACAAACATATTGCACATCATGTGCATGAAATAGCCAGATTTGTTTAGAACTCTCCATTGCTATGAAGACTGTAGATCTCGCTGTGAGAGGTGGACGCGAACTCCGCCAAGTGACCTGGATTTTTCTCAAATTGATAACTTCACACATCAGGATAGCTGTAAAATATAACCGACGTATATCAGCCCTCAGCCAGCCCAAACGGTTCCGATGGGGGGGGGGGGGGGGGTATTGATGTTCATCTTTCCTAACTCCAAAAATATACCTCACGCAGAAATTACTCATTTTTTGTATAGGTTGTCGTTGCTCGTCTGGAGCATCCAAGTATACGACTGTGATATAGTTTAGATTGACTGAACTATAGCAATTCGACTAATCGACGACGAAGAGTCTCGTCGGTGCACGCCTCTATGAACCGCAAACTATAGAGGGCACGATTGACGCTCTTATTAGCAATCTGGTCAATATGCGGTCTCCGCGTTAAATCTTAATCAAGTGTCACCCCGAGACCCACAACTGTCTCACTGAATGGAATGCTCACCCCCTCCCTGCATCTCAACAACAGGTAAATTCCAACCTCAAAAATACTTGACATTTTTTACAGGACCGAAAATGTTGCTTCAGTATTACCTGCATTGAGATGCAGGGAGGGGAGGTCAGCCCACTCAGCCACAAGCCACGCCGCGTCTGCCAGTCGAGCAATGCCCTCCTACAAGTCCTTCTTTTCCACGTTAAGATAGATTTGGAGATCAGCCGCGTAAAAAATGTGGTGAACTGACTTTCCTTCCAGGATCTTAGATGGATCATTGACACACGGACTGAAAAGCAATAGACTAAGGACAGACCCTTAAGGGACACCGAGATTGGTTGTGAGACAATCAGTATCACTAGGGTTTTGTCCCAAAAAGTCTTTTCTGAATCTAGTGATTCTGATAGTGCAACCGTGTAACAATGACTTGATCCAGTGAAGCGTTGTCCTCGAAAAACCTATATTCTCCGATTTACTGAGTAGTTAGCTGGAGAGATGGTATCGAAGGGTTTGCTTAAATCGAACAGCAAGAGCAATGTAATCTTTTTTCGTCAATAGCGATTCTGAGGTCGTCAATAAGTTTCAACAATGCGGTCTGAGTACTATGGCGTTGGCGAAATCCTGTTTGAAATGAATCTAGCAGCTTATTTTGTTCAATAAACTCGGTGATTTGCCAGTGAGCAATCTTTTCGAGGATTTTGGATAAAAAACATAGTAAGGCTATGGGTCGAAAGTCAGAGATAGATATAGGCATTGATGATTTTCTTAGGGCTATTATCTGTGCTTATTTGAAGACTTCTTTCAGCAAACGAGGAATTGAAAATATTAACTAGGAGATCTGCCAGTACTGGCAGATCTTTTGCTATTGAAATTGGATATAGGCAGCGCTCACGTACGGGAACCCGTGTAAAATAGACGGGAATCGGGTAATATACGTGCGTTCCCGTAAGCTGCCCGTGCTGGTTTTTGTGCGCTATGCAAGCTCAACGGGCGGCGCACGGATGGGACCCGTGCCACCCCGTTTAGCTGCAGGCTCACAACCCGTGGCTTCCCGTGAATGTAGTTCACTCGTAGTTTTCCCCGTTTCTACCCGTGCGACTTCGACATTGGGAATGGAAATAGGGGTAGTGACCCGTGTCTACCCGTCTGCCCGTTCACAACCCGTAGGACTCGGATCTTGCGAGATACGTAGGGGAGTGATTACCCGTGTCTACCCGTCTGCCCGTTCTCTACCCGTAAAACCAGATTGTAGCCAAATTGAAGACAGGTGATTGCCCGTATCTACCCGTCTGCCCATTCACAGCCCGTGTGACTGGGATGAAGCCGAATCAAGGACGGATGATTGCCCGTATTTACCCGTCTGCCCGTTCACAACCCGTGAGACTCGGATCTTGCGAGATACGTAGGGGAGTTAATACCCGTGTCTACCCGTCTGCCCGTTCTCTACCCGTAGAACCAGATTGGATCCACATTGAAGACAGGTGATTGCCCGTATCTACCCGTCTGCCCGTTCACAGCCCGTGTAGCTCGAATTTTGCGAGAAAGGCGGGGGAGTGAATCCCCGTGTCCGACCGTCTGCCCGTTCACGACCCGTGTGCCTCGAATCTTGTCAGTAGGTAGGGGAGTGCATACCCGTGTCCACCCGTCAGCCCGTTCTCTACCCGTGAAACCAGAATGGAGCCAAATCGAAGACAGGTGATTGCCCGTATCTACCCGTCTGCCCGTTCTCAACCCGTGTAGCTCGAGTTTTGCGAGATAGGCGGGGCACTAAATCCCCGTGTCTACCCGTCTGCCCGTGCATGACCCGTAAGACTGGGATGAACCCGAATCAAAGACGGATGATTGCCCGTATCTACCCGTCTGCCCGTTCACAACCCGTGTGGCTCGAATTTTCTAAGATCGGCGGGGGAGTGAATCCCCGTGTCTACCCGTCTGCCCGTTCACAACCCGTGTGGCTCGAATTTTCTAAGATAGGCGGGGGAGTGAATCCCCGTGTCTACTCGTCTGCCCGTTCACGACCCGTGTGGCTCGAATTCTGCGAGATAGACGAGGAAGTGAATCCCCGTATCTACCCGTCTGCCCGTCCACGACCCGTAAGATTGGGATGAAGCCGAATCAAAGACGGATGATTGCCCGTATCTACCCGTCTGCCCGTTCACAACCCGTGTGGCTCGAACTTTGCGAGATAGGCAGGGCAGTGAATCCCCGTGTTTACCCGTCTGCCCGTTCACAACCCGTGAGACTCGGATCTTGCGAGATACGTAGGGGAGTTAATACCCGTGTCTACCCGTCTGCCCGTTCTGTACCCGTAAAACCAGATTGCAGCCAAATTGAAGACAGGTGATTGCCCGTATCTACCCGTCTGCCCGTCCACGACCCGTAAGATCGGGATGAAGCCGAATCCAAGACAGAAGATTGCCCGTATCTACCCGTCCGCCCGTTCACAACCCGTGTGGCTCGAATTTTGCGATATAGGCGGGGGAGTGAATCCCCGTGTCTACCCGTCTGCCCGTCCACGACCCGTGTGGCTCGAATCTTGTCAGTAGGTAGGGGAGTGCATACCCGTATCAACCCGTCTGCCCGTTCTCTACCCGTGAAACCAGAAAGGAGCCAAATCGAAGACAGGTGATTGCCCGTATCTACCCGTCTGCCCGTTCACAACCCGTGAGACTCGGATCTTGCGAGATACGTAGGCTAGTTAATACCCGTGTCTACCCGTCTGCCCGTTCTCTACCGGTGAAACCAGATTGGAGCCAAATGGAAGACAGGTGATTGCCTGTGTCTTCCCGTCTGCCCGTTCATGACCCGTGAGACTGGGATGAAGCCGAATCAAAGACAGAGGATCGCCCGTATTTACCCGTCTACCCGTTGACAACCCGTGCAACTTGGATCCAGCAACATCAAATTTGGCAGAGCTCCTTCGGCTCCCTGTCTTACATTTCCGACCCGTGTGGCTAGGATTTCACCAGAAAGGTGAGGCAGTGATGACTTCACTGAAAGAAGGTTGGGAGTACTCCGCCCGTTGCTATGGCTGCGCTCTCGGCTAACAAAGTAGAGGCCGCAGCTTCCACTGATTCGCACCCGGAGACGCGCTGTACCCCGAAACGGATTGAACTCCATGGGTCCCGTTACCGAGGGCTGAGTTGCTATGTCTGCAACCACTACCTCCAAAAACTACATGTTCTCTCGCGTATACTCTTCATTTTTGATACTTTTTTGATTGGGAGCATTATAGAATCAAACTTCTTTCATTGCGCAAAGTACAATATTTCCTCTTGATGACATCACAGGCAAAATGACATCACAGACAAAATGACATGTCATAGATGACGTTTCCATATTGAAAAAGCGTTCCAAAGTGTTACGGCATTGATCGATTTCTATCCGTAACATTTTCCATCTACCGCCAAAAAATCGTAGATTTACATATTTCAATCGATAACTTTCATGATGAATTATAATTTTGCACATACTTGAGCGTTTCAAGTAAAATTCTGGATTTCCTCCAAATTCAAGGAATTATTCACTCAGCGATCTCAGAAAAATTACTTCATATGCTTGTACTTGCATATTTTTTCGTGAATTTGTACCGCATGTCATCTGAATGCTGGAAATAGTCTGGAAATTTGATTTGGAATTCTCATCAGAATTAGGTTGATCGTTCACCAAGTGTATTACACGCAAGATGCGGATTGATGTGTATTACAACCACATCATCTATACAATGTTTGTAGGACCATGATCGTCTGCATCGAGAACTCTGATCGCATGCAGATCATATTGTTCCCAATTTTTGCGACAAATACCGGTCCTGATCGCCGCTCGCTGCTCGAGATGGCTAAGCTACAGATCAGCAGGTGCAGAGCCCGCTGATACGAGGCAGCCGATTACTTGATGGTCCGCATGGCAGAAGTGCCGACAGCGAGCCAAGCGCCCCTATCTCTCTTTGAGTGTAGTGCCTACATGTTCTCTGTCCACAGCCCGTGCTTCTTTGTTCCCGCCGGATGGTAGATGGATGTTCTCCCGTCTTTACTAGTTCGCCTGTTTACACCCTGTGCGACTAGAATTTCGCCAGTTTCCTAGGCGAAGTATCCCCTTGACTACCTGGTTATCTGTACACCACCTCCCGCGTAAAAATTTTTTTGTTCATATGGACTTTTTCTGAACATCATGTTCAAAAAAACTTCATATGAACAAAAAAAAATGAGACTATCTCGCACTTAGCTCGTGAACTTTTTCTGAAGTTTAACAAACTTCTCCTGAACTTTGGCAAACTTTCCGTTAGGTTCTCAGAAGAAGATGCGACAGCTTCAGAGATTGCTCATTATTTTTGGCGTAAATAACGCAAAATTAGGCCTTGTATCGTGTATATGGCGCATTCCTAGACAAAAATGCCCGATGCGGTGCAGTAACCGACCCCAAAACTCGGGTCGGTGATCCTCCTCGAGCGTTTAGCGACGACCATCTCGTCTCCACGGTTCCGCCCGCAGTAAATCCCATCCCGTTCAATTGAAAACTCAAAAAAAAAATTTACCACTAAATATCGGGCTGTAGGTACGATCGAGAAATAGCATTGTTTGGACTTTAAGTTGCCTAGGATGTTCAGGACGAACAGAAATTTGAGGGTACGCAGGCTCTGCAGCTATTTACGAGAGAGTCATACAAATAAATACTCTGAAGTCACGCTATCGCACTCCTGCCCAGGCCTGGATTTTTTCTCCTCATCCGCAAGCTCATCAGCTTCCTGCAAGAGATTTCACATATAGAAGAGCCCCACATGCCCGCACGAGCCGCTGTTGAACAGGTTACGGTCTGACAGTGTTGTTGGTTCCCAACAGAAAAATCGATATCATGATGGTCGTTGCCATATGTAAAATCTCTTCCACGAAGCTGATGAACTTGCGGATGAGGAGAAAAAATCCAGGCCTGGGCAGGAGTGCGATAGCGTGACTTCAGTCGCTCCTAATATTCAGATGAGTATTTATTTGTATAGCTCTCTCGTAAACAGCTGAAGAGCCTGCGTAACCTCAATTTTCTGTTTGTCTTGAACATCCTGGGCAACTTATGTCTAAACAATGCTACTTCTCGATCGTACCTAGCACGATACTCAACGGGATGGGGTTTGCGGCGAGAGGAGCCGTGGAGAGGAGACGGTCGTCGCTAAACGCTCGAGGAGGATCACCGACCCGAGTTCTGGGGTTGACTAGTGTACCGCATCGGGCATTTTCGTCTAGGAATGCGCCATACACACGATGCAAGGCCTAATTTTGCGTAATTTACGCCAAAAATAATGAGCAATCTCTGAAGTTGTCGCATCTTCTTTTGAACCTAATGGAAAGTTTGCCAAAGTTCAGGAGAAGTTTGTTAAACTTCAGAAGAAGTTCACGAGCCAAGTGCGAGATAGTCTCATTTTTTTCGTTCATATGAAGTTTTTTTGAACATGATGTTCAGAAAAAGTTCATATGAACAAAAAATTTTTTACGCGGGCTGTGTGGCTAATGGATAGTCATTGTATATCAACAATTGAGACAGAATGGGATGGGATCAAACTGCCTCGCGCGGGCCCATCTCTGTCATCATTGAGATCGTAGGAGGTTTCCACGCATCACTGAGGCCGAATGGGATTGAATCCATCGGTCCTCTGCAAGTAATTTCTCCGTAACCTTATCCGAGTTATCAGCTCAACTGCTTTTCCTTAGCGCCCCAACAAGAAGTTTCCGCGCCTGTCCGCAGTCCGCGGTGGCCGCGAAAAAATACATGGGAAGCAATGGGAGTGGAGCGCGCATGCGCGGACATTGGAGTAAGCTGCGGGCAGACCTACCCCCACTCTTCCCATTACTTCCCATGTATTTTTTCGCGGCCACCGCGGACTGCGGACAGGCGCGGAAACTCCTTGTCGAGGCCCTTAGGAATCAAAATGGTATGGTGAGAAAACCCTCCTCTTCTACTATATGTAGCGCTTTTCTGATTAAATCATTTGAGCTTCGTTGCGTCTAAAAACTCGCGATATATTTTGCGAGATTTGGAAATCTGCAATCTTGAGCTGCGCTTCCGCATCATAGGAATCTCGCTGTGGTGCACGTTGCCGTTTTGACAATCTCGCGAAATATACCACGAGCTCTGAGTTGTAACAAAGCTCAAACGATTGGTAATTTCTATCAAGCGCGCTGGCTCGATGATTTGGTCTGAAAAGTGCTTACAACTATTGAAAAATAGACTATTGTTTGAATTAATCTATGCGAATCAACGTGACACCATGTATGGAGCAGTAAACAATACGGTCTGGCCTTAACGTGCGTTGACGTTTGATAAGACAAGCCAACAACCACGAAAATGACCCACAACTCATGCTGTCTGTTCTGTTGAACTGATTGCATATTAGTATATCTATACCTGTCCGCCACGTCTCGCGTTTTTGTGGCAATATGGCGGCCAAATCATGTTGGTCAGCTGATCAAATGCAATTTCAATCCTCCCCTGACCGCGGGGGAGGGACTCCGTCCCAAAAAATTACAACGGTCCCATCAACATCGAGATCTGCACGATGTTCTATTTGCACGGAGATCTCAAAATATCACTTCTTTGCTGATGAGCTATGAGGTTTTAAGCTCTCACAAATGTTATTCTATCTGTAATAGAATATCCCGAAATTCATGGATTACAAGAAAGATGCATTTAGGCGTCCGGTCAGCCTGCACCGTGCATGCTGGAATTTATTCGAACTCTCGCTCGATACACTCACGATTTGGAGTGACTGAGAAGAGGACGGATACTCATTATCATCCAACTTGATCTCGTCTTCTCGTCAGTTGACTCAATTTGCAAGAGACATGGAGAAAAATGCGAATACCTTGAGCGCAGGCACCTTCTAACCTATAGTATAGGCACTTTGTAAACCGCCCATTTATCCGGTTTTCTTGCGATTTGGGCGGAACGACGTGAAGACAAACCTCAAGTTCAATGATGATATACACTGGTCTTATCGTCGTTTTGCTCAAATCGCAAGCGAACTGGATAAAAAAAAACATAACTTTCAGCGTGCACGGTGACCGCATCGCCTTGATGTGATTATTCACATACTCAGCATCGTCCTCAGATAGCATTGGAGCCCAATCATTGTCGTAGATACGAGTATGCACACGAACAAATTATTCTTGATTCGATTAAGATACCATTGACTCTATGATCGCAATTTTAGGCTTCTTCAACATCGATTCTTGTTGGATAAAATCAGAGAGATTTAGTCAACTTTCCAGCTTTTTAAATATTTGTCGTAGTACTCGCGACATATTGCCGAGCCGTTCCAAACTCATATCTCTGAGATATGGCTAAACTGTTGCCGAAATATCGCAGACATTTCGCCGATGGTGGTTTTCGATAGCTCGGCGACATGCCGCCAATATTTTCAATCCTTGCGTGGACCGCAGTCTAGTTCGATTCGCCATTATGCCCTCGCAGTGGATGAGTCAAAAAGGTCGAGTTATCTCAGAGAGTCAGTTGTGATCCAGAATGAAGAATTTTACCATAGAATCCGGAAAGATTTGGATTCAACTGATTGTGACCAGGTTTAGGCCTCGCATTATCAATTTCTATTTCTAGGAGAGTTGTTTACACTGGATCCTGCACAAAAATCTCGTCCCAATAATTAATAATAATGGCGCCGACTCGGACCGGACTAAGAGTGGGAGTTTACAGTCAATGAAATTATTTCACGAGAAATATGCACACTAGACCTTGTCCATAACATGACACCTTAGCTTGGCTATTCAAGATGCATCGCGCGATATAGCGAAGACGCGTGGCGCGTACGCAGATATGTGGCGTCGCAATGATTTTCGAAATAAACGATGCTCGCATTCCGCAGGTGGGAGCGTCTGGGACTTGATTTTGAAATTACGACATTCGCAACGCAGCAAGCTTATGCGCGCACCTATCGCCAAGTGTCTAGTCTATCCGGCGGTTCCGCAGGTCCACCCGTTCCTTTCCATTCGGTATGGTGTTAGGTTGGTCCTTCGTTGAATAAAACCGGAACAGATTACAGATTTCTCCGTAAAAAATTGAAAAATTCGTCGATTGTGTCTTTCCCTGTTGATGAATCATGAAAAACCCAACTCTCCACAGCAGCAGAAGATACATTTCCTCCTCTCATGCAAACTTTCACAGAACACATGAACACATGGTCCTATGATCATGGTTTGAGTATTACGAAGGGAGCCAGAGAGATACATAAGATGAAGCTCGAATAATGATATGGCATTAAAAGTGATGCTCATAAGTGCAGGTGTTACACAATACATTTATGATGATGCCAGTTAGTGTTAACTTTTTTTGGTGTTGACGGATAGTGTTTTATTTCTTGTGAAAAACTTCCTTGAGTTAAATTCTGTTCATCTCATAGTAGCAATCATATTGTAGATTTGAATCCTACGATGCAAGCTTACTTGTATATTCACTTAGGATATTTCACCCTCTCTCTGTCATTCAGATAGAATGAGGTCTTTACAATCAGACAATGATCATCATCGATAAGAAAATTATATGTACACACTCCAGAGTATGGTTTCCATCAGTAAAATTGACGAATAACATGAAGTTTCCCTCTACGCAAGCCTATTACTTTTGAGAATCAGAGTTTATCATGCATAATAAAAGTTATCTGATCCGAGAATAAGAACCTATAGCATGTATTCACTCCAGATGTGCATACATATGTGGAAGTTTGGAGAGTTTAGTAGAATGTTGGGAGAATTGAGTTGGTATCAATTATTGGAAGAATTGAAATATTCTAAATGTGTTGTCATGCCAACAGTGGGCACGGTCAGGAACTGATATTATGACTACTGATTAATACCATAGGACAAGATTGTAGTTTTTGCGCATCAAACTGAAGAAGTGTATATATCTTAATGTTTTAGAGTACCAGTCATGAGAGTATGGGTTACGCTCTAACCAGATTTGGGAGGTCAAATTGGTAGCAGTCTATACTACTTGGATACACAAGCTGAATTGAGTATCCAAATAGTATAACCCACTACCAGTAGGGCTATTACGCTTATCCCAAACTCCACACACTACGCAAACTCCACACGCTCTGCACGCGCGCCCTCCCAACAAGTGTACAGCAGAAGACGAAATGTATGAGGGACTGTGTTTTGATGACTGAATGTTTAGAGTACTTGTCGCGCGATGCTATGCCGCATTATTTGTGTGTACGATTATGATGAAATGTTGATACTTTCTAAATATTTTAGTTTTCAGAATGTGATTATTCACGCCTCGACTCAACATATCGCCATAATTCTTCATTGTGCCTAACCTACACAAAGTATATGTTCATGTTTATTGAGTCTAAAATCAAGTTGTGATTAAAGAGATGATATGAACAGCAGAACAAAAGTAGATGACTTTTTAGAATCTAATTCATGTTTAAAATGTGAGAGCTAGATCCTTTTTCATGCTAGCAGTCAAGCTTCAATTTTATCAAAGTAATCTGCATGCCACCTCTATCCTGCTAGGATAATCACAGAGTCAAGAATGAGATGTCATGAGACGCTGTGTAGATTTTGATTTGCCATGGAGAACATCAATTCTCTGTTCGACTTCAGTCAGATACACCTTATCTTACAACTTGGAAAGCAATTGATCAATGGCGAGTCAAGTATTTGCTGGGACGCTGTGACTATTCTTATTTGAATCTCTCCCTACGACTCTACATCTTTGGACTGCTTGTTACTTTGGGCTCTCTAACATGCTTCCCATAATTCTTTTATACAATCACAATGGAATATTGTTACTCGTGAAATTCATGATTTTTAGATTTTTTCTGTATTTTAAGCTGGACTGGACAGAATCAAGTGCTGAGAGATTTCAGTCCATCATTCAACTGAGCCTAAAAAGAGCATATATCATACGCATTGTTTCTCAAAACCTATTGAATGTGCTGGTGTGAGCGTGATTCTTATTCTTACCAGTAGGATGAGTTGACCGACATTGAGATTCAGAACGAAGCTCCACAGTTATGTTGAAGCTTGCTCTCTGTTTTACTGACTTTAAGCTAGGATATAAATATATAGGTGAGTAGATCAGTCTGAATTTCCCTACTTATAGACTCAATGATGTAACAGGTTTAGAAAATGGTTTGCTCTGAGCTCAAAGGTAGAGTACGGTTCCACTAACTGTAAAGTTAGATGTAAGTTGGAGGTAAGTATGTGTGGCACAGAATACTGCTTTCTGAACCATTGAAAGAATTCACACGTGAAGGATGACTTCTCGATGCAGACGATCATGGTCCTCTAAAGATTGTATAGATGATGCGGTCGTAATACACATCAATCCGTATCTTGCGTGTAATACACATGGTGAACGATCAACCTAATTCTGATGAGAATTCCAAATCAAATTTCCAAACTATTTCCAGCATTCAGATGACATGCGGTACAAATCCACGAAAAAATATGCAAGTACAAGCATATGCAGTAATTTTTCTGAGATCGCTGAGTGAATAATTCCTTGAATTTGAAGGAAATCCAGAATTTTACTTGGAACGCTCAAGTATGTGCAAAATTATAGTTCATCATGACAGTTATCGATTGAAATATTTAAATCTACGATTTTTTTGGCTGTAGATGGAAAATGTTACGGATAGAGATCGATCAATGCCGTAACACTTTGGAACGCTTTTTCAATATGGAAACGTCGTCTATGACATGTCATTTTGCCTGTGATGTTGTCATCAAGAGGAAATATTGTACTTTGCGCAATGAAAGAAGTTTGATTCTATGATGCACCCAATCGAAAAAGTATCAAAAATGAAGAGTATACGCGAAAGAACATGTAGTTTTTGGAGGTAGTGGTTGCAGACATAGCAACTCAGCCCTCGGTAACGGGTCCCGCGGAGTTCAATCCGTTTCGGGGTACAGCGCGTCTCCGGGTGCGAATCAAAGGGCGCTGTGGCCTCTACTTTGTTAGCCGAGAGCGCAGCCATGGGAACGGGCAGAGTGCTCCCAACCTTTTTTCAGTGAAGTCATCACTGCCTCACCTTTCTGGTGAAATCCTAGCCACACGGGTTGGGAATGCGAGACAGGGAGCCGAAGGAGCTCTGCCAAATTTGATGTTGCTGGATCCAAGTCGCACGGGTTGTCAACGGGTAGACGGGTAGATACGGGCGATCCTCTGTCTTTGATTCGGCTTCATCCCAGTCATATGGGTCATGAACGGGCAGACGGGTAGATACGGGCAATCATCCATCTTTGATTCGGCTTCATTTCAGTCTTACGGGTCATGAACAGGCAGACGGGTAGACACGGGGATTCACTGCCCCGCCCATTTCGCAAAACTCGAGCCACACGGGTTGTGAACGGGCAGACGGGTAGATACGGGCAATCACCTGTCTTAGATTTGGCTCCATTCTGGTTTCACGGGTAGAGAACGGGCAGACGGGTAGACACGGGTATTAACTCCCCTACGTATCTCGCAAGATCCGAGTCTGACGGGTTGTGAACGGGCAGACGGGTAGATACGGGCAATCATCCGTCTTTGATTCGGCTTCATCCCAGTCTTACGGGTCGTGGACGGGCAGACGGGTAGATACGGGGATTCACTTCCTCGTCTATCTCGCAGAATTCGAGCCACACGGGTCATGAACGGGCAGACGGGTAGACACGGGGATTCACTGCCCCGCCTATCTCGCAAAGTTCGAGCCACACGGGTTGTGAACGGGCAGACGGGTAGATACGGGCAGTCTTCTGTCTTGGATTTGGCTTCATCCCAATCTTACGGGTCGTGGACGGGCAGACGGGTAGACACGGGGATTCACTCCCCCGCCTATCTCAGAAAATTCGAGCCACACGGGTTGTGAACGGGCAGACGGGTAGACACGGGGATTCACTTCCCCGCCTATCTTAGAAAATTCGAGCCACACGGGTTGTGAACGGGCAGACGGGTAGATACGGGCAATCATCCGTCTTTGATTCGGCTTCATCCCAGTCTTACGGGTCATGCACGGGCAGACGGGTAGACACGGGGATTCACTCCCCCGCCTATCTCAGAAAATTCGAGCCACACGGGTTGTGAACGGGCAGACGGGTAGACACGGGGATTCACTTCCCCGCCTATCTTAGAAAATTCGAGCCACACGGGTTGTGAACGGGCAGACGGGTAGATACGGGCAATCATCCGTCTTTGATTCGGCTTCATCCCAGTCTTACGGGTCATGCACGGGCAGACGGGTAGACACGGGGATTCACTGCCCCGCCTATCTCGCAAAACTCGAGCCACACGGGTTGGAAACGGGCAGACGGGTAGATACGGGCAATCACCTGTCTTCGATTTGGCTCCATTCTGGTTTCACGGGTAGAGAACGGGCTGACGGATGGACACGGGTATGCACTCCCCTACCTACTGACAAGATTCGAGGCACACGGGTCGTGGACGGGCATACGGTCGGACACGGGGATTCACTCCCCCGCCTTTCTCGCAAAATTCGAGCTACACGGGCTGTGAACGGGCAGACGGGTAGATACGGGCAATAACCTGTCTTCAATGTGGATCCAATCTGGTTTTACGGGTAGAGAACGGGCAGACGGGTAGACACGGGTATTAACTCCCCTACGTATCTCGCAAGATCCGAGTCTCACGGGTTATGAACGGGCAGACGGGTAAATACGGGCAATCATCCGTCTTTGATTCGGCTTCATCCCAGTCACACGGGCTGTGAACGGGCAGACGGGTAGATACGGGCAATCACCTGTCTTCAATTTGGCTACAATCTGGTTTTA
Source organism: Eretmocerus hayati (assembly GCA_029851415.1). Taxonomy (NCBI): domain Eukaryota; kingdom Metazoa; phylum Arthropoda; class Insecta; order Hymenoptera; family Aphelinidae; genus Eretmocerus; species Eretmocerus hayati. The sequence continues at coordinate 185,777,130 of CM056742.1, forward strand.
CGGGTAGAGAACGGGCAGACGGGTAGACACGGGTAATCACTCCCCTACGTATCTCGCAAGATCCGAGTCCTACGGGTTGTGAACGGGCAGACGGGTAGACACGGGTCACCACCCCTATTTCCATCCCCAATGTCGAAGTCGCACGGGTAGAAACGGGAAAAACTACGAGTGAACTACATTCACGGGAAGCCACGGGTTGTGAGCTTGCAGCTAAACGGGGTGGCACGGGTGCCATCCGTGCGCCGCCCGTTGAGCTTGCATAGCGCACAAAAACCAGCACGGGCAGCTTACGGGAACGCACGTATATTACCCGATTCCCGTCTATTTTACACGGGTTCCCGTACGTGAGCGCTGCCTATATCCACTTTCTTTGCTATTACTCTTTGAGGTATACTAATATCAACGCCACGAGCTTGAGAAGAGGAGTGCTTGACAGCTCGAACTACATCTGTAATGGGGACGGGCTTGAATTTAAATCTCGTTTCGGAAGCAGAAGAAATTATTTTCTCTGCGTCTGCAATGTTCTCATCTGGAGATATGGATACCCCTGCAAAGTGAGTGTTTAATTCTTTTGGAGTGAAACCATGGAGTTCCTCCTCCTTGCCTTTGGGTAAGAGGCCAAGGTTGAGCATTTTTTTGCAAATATTCTTATTTTGATCGAGAGCGTCTGACAAATGAATGTTGTGAAAGGAAATATGCTCTAGTTCCATGCGCACCTCGATTTCTTCAGAGAGTTGGAAGTATTCGGGTTCAAGCTCACGATTGTGCCTCTGGTTCCGCTGGAAGCGTGTCCAACATCTGTGCAGCGCTTTGCACTTGGCAACTAACAACTTCAACTCAGGACTCATCCAAGGGGTCCACCGCATCTTCCAGACTAGCTTCAGGTCGATTAGGTAAGCGCTGTCTAGTCGTGGCCTAATAAGCAGTCATCGAGCTGCTCCGGTATCATTTCATCAAGGTTCCTAAAGGAGAATTAACCCTTGGAAGGAGCCGTAGAGGAAGTACTCGTGGTGACATCTATGACTGCATGTCCACCAAATTCAGGTATCGCTCTGTTCTGGAAGTCAACTGCACTTTCATTCTCATCAATGTGAAAATGATCAATTCACTTGTGAGATGTGGACGTATGATGAAACGCACCGCATTGAATAATTTGGAAGAACAATTTAGTCGTGAGTCGAGCGAGCGTCTTTTCAGAACTCTGATTTGGAGCTATTTCACGTGCGACACAGAGAGATGGTTTCTGAAACAAGGAGGTGAACATCGGAATGGATCCAACATGCCTCCAGTGGTTATCTCGGACGGATTTCGAACTCATTAATCTCATTTCAAAAATCCTGAAACAAGCTATTAAAGTTAGCCAAAGATGTTGGCAAAGCGGCTGAAGGTAGAGCATGTTGGGTACACTTACCTCAGCTAATTGTAGTTTTCAGACCCTTTAATTTTTGCACACATCATGCAACAAGATCCTACAGAGTCTCAATGCGATATCTAGAGTAATTTGCTGTCACATACTGACAGGAAATTAAAGTTATTCGAAGGATCAAATGAGATAAGCGTAGTCAAGTCACCCCTACTGACTAAAAAGTAATGGTCGCAGGAGGTGACTAGTTAGTGAAGAAAAGATCAAATCAAGCTTGCTTCAACTTAATTCGTTAGTTTCTAAATCAGCTTTCAATTGACACCTGAAACGACCGCTGCGGCTCTTCAATCTTGAGTTATCACAGTGAAATAGGTTCACCATTTTTCAATCATTGTGGGCAATTTAGGTACACTTACCTAATGTGAAAGTGAAATGAATTACCTCCTCTCAGATTAAACCAAATCTGGATCGCACCTTTAACGATTTTCCAGATTAAAGGTGGATGAGCTCAGAGTGTCTTAGCGTCCGTTGTTCATCTAAACGAACGAGTAGAAGGAATCTTGAAGAATCGTTCTCCTGAAAATCAATAGCTAGCTCACATGCTCTCACGGCAAAGTCTTTGAAGCTCATAAATGAACTCAACGATAAAATGAAAGAGACTCGCTTTACTGGATATAGAGAGCCACATCAATTGGAAGTGTCAGAAATACAGGATTAAATATGGTGACCGAGGAACAATTGAGACAAAAACGTTCAGGATGAATGAGTAGTCATTTCTCTCTTGGTTTTCAGAGGTATAGGAGGAGGAGGATCGCCAGTAAAGGAAATCTTTTCTAGTACATCAGGATCCGCAAGCACATCTTTTTTCCAGTGGCTAGAGCAGGTTGAGACGCTCTAAGCATGAATGGAGCCAATTTTCTCCGACGGCAGTAGCAGCCACTTACCCTGCATGTACCCGCTATACTCGCGAAAATAGAGTGGTGCCACAGGCAAACTCTCTTAGATTGTTTCTCTCTACTCTTTTTTTTACCCACCCATCTCTCGCGAAAAAAAAAAGAGCGAGCGAAAAAAGAATGGAGGATGTGCAAAAACTGAGCAGTAGAGTCGTGCGAGATGGTTTTTCACAACGACGTTGGATCTTTTGGGACACGGAATTCTGAAGGCTATTTCAACGAGAGGCTGATGCACTTATTTAGAAATACTTTTTCTTTGGGAGGGGAGAAAAGTAGGGCGCATGAGCTCCCAATCATTGATATTTTTTCTCAAATTCATAAGAACATAAATATTTTGGTTGAATTTTGGTACGGAGCTCACGATTGTTTGAAATATTATCATGTTCGTTATGGGATAGCTATGTTCTGGGTACCTACAATCCATAAATTCAATATTCAAGGCCATCGACTCATTGGAATGATGCCAAATTGGTTAAGTGACTGTGCCTGACTGCTTGGATGTCATACTTACTGGACCTTTATTATGGTTCAATGCTGTATCTACAAGAATCCGGTCGGATAAAATAGCAGCAAGAAATCATCAAAGTCAGATAAAGACCAAATATTGTTCTCTGCCACTCGTTGAAATTGCATTTCTAGGGTAGAAGAATAAACCTCTAACTAATACAGTCGAAATGACAAATTCAATTTGATCCATTTTGCACAGAGGTGGAATTGAGAAACATCTACAAAAGTTTCAAAGAGTAAAAATTTTCTCAATGTACAGTACCCACCAAAATGAATGGAACACGGGTTACTTCACTAAAACAGCGATTACTCGGACGTCCTTGGGTTCACGGCAATTTTACAAAAAGCATTTGGAAGATGAGAAAAAGAGCTATCAATTCATGTCTTCCAACAATTTTTCCAACCCAAAATCCATCTTCTTGATTGGCTCCGAAAAGTGAAAAATTCTTCATTTCAATCAATCATCGATCATTTATCGGGAAATCTCGATAGAGTAAAAATCCTTGCAGGATCTTGTAGATCTTCATTAGTCTACGGTTTTTTGCACCCGAGTTACGAGCGATCAAGTGAGAGCAAATTCACACGCGTTGAGGGTAGCGGAGATACAAAAAAATGCGTAATCCACGATTTTGACGTAAAATCTTCTAAAAATCGTAAAACATGAATCAGTGATGTTTTAGAACGCACTCGAAACGATCGCAGACAGTTTGAAGAAGAAAAAGCTCACACCTCTAGATCACCAGTGACCTCGACCCGCACCAACTTCTCTTTGCCAGATCACTCGTAACTAGGGTGGAAAAACCCGTAGAGTAATGTATAAGAAGAGGATTTTGAAGGTCTTGAAAAGAGCTACAAGATTCCGCAAGGTTCTTTGCGCTATCATGATTTCCCGATAAATGATCGATGATTGATTGGAATGAAAAATTTTTCACTTTGCGGAGCCCATTGAAACCATGAATTTTACGGCAAAAAATATTCCAAAGGACATGGATTGATAGATTTTTTTCTCATCTTCCAAATGCTCTGTTCAAAATTGCCGTAGACCCAAGGATGTACGAGTAATCGCTGTTTTAGTGGAGGAATCCGTGTTCCATTCATTTTGGTGGGTACTGTATCATGTAAAATTTTTTACCGTTTGCTAAGTCTGCAAGCGTTTCCGGGCTAGTGGGGTAACATTGTGCCATAAGTATAAAAAGTAAATGTACATGAAAATCTCCCCATATGACCATCTCAGAGCTGGACACTCGATGATCTTCGCGAAATTTATATATGTTCGTCATGTTAAAATATAAGAAAATTAATCATTGAGACCGGCCCCGGATGATTTCTGCGATTTTCAGGAGATATAATATCAGATTTTGCAATTTTCGTGTTTGCACATTTAAGAAATCGCTAACAAAATTGCATTTAGAAAAATCGGTGCCAAAAGTTTTTACTCCGACTAATCTTAACGTACTTAAACGTATCCGATTTCTCGCATTAAAATGTTCAAACCGGGAATGGTAAGACTTGGATGTAGCTATTTTATGAGCAAAATTTGGAGACTAAAATTGACATGTATCCAGAATGCCTTCATGCGGTTACTTCGAAAGGGAGTGCGTAAGACTTTTTTTACCCTTCAAAACGTGTTCAACACGTCAAAGTAGGTCGAAAATTCTGACCGGCGGAAAGCTCCAAATGTCAGGGTATGTGTACCCAACATGCCCCCTGTACCCAACCGGCCCTCATATGCCAATCTCAAAACTGGACACTCGGTGGCCATTGCGTAATTTTGTTACGTTTGTTATGTTATGAAATATGAGGAAATGAATGACTCGGATCGACCTCGGATGATTTCTGCGTCTTCCACAAAATCTGAAGTGAGTTCTCGCATTTTTCGTGATTGGATTAAACGAAATTGCGCTTAGTAAAATCGCGAAGTCATAAATGTTTGGTTCGACCAATCTCAACGTACTTTAGCTAATTCGATTCTTTTCAATATGTTCAAAGTTCGGTTTCAGAAACTGCAAAACTTGGATCTGGGTCGGAGCAAAATACAGAGATTATGGGCAAAAATAGAAGCCAAAATCGGTGTGTATCCAATTTGCCCTCATATGGTTATCTAAAAATGGTGCGCAGGGGAACTTTTTTTACCATTCAGAACGTGTTCATCACATCAAAGTAGGTTGGGATGAGTTTTTTAAGACCGGCACAAAGCTTTAAATGTAGTTGCACGCCGGTAAAAGCGATTTGATGCACTTTAACACTGATCTCCATAGTTTAGTTTGGGAAATTTGAGACAGCTCAACTCGAGTCGAACAAAATTAGACGTACTCCAGTTCATTCAGAAGATCTTGAAACAAACTTTAAATTGAGCTAAAGTACATCAAAAATGTTGAGATAGCCCAGAGTTGTTGCCAAATGACGAGGGGTGTGTTGAGTACACACTTCCACGAACTCGCAGAAATTCATTTTTTGGGGAAATCTCGATAGCTTGGCTCTTGTTAGTCAAAACTGAATGTACGTAAGTGGCTCATTTTGAAGACCTCGAAACAAGCTTTAAAATGCAATGAAGTACGTGGAAGAATATTGGAGTGAGCCAAAACTATTGGCAAAGTGCTTTAAGAGGGCTCATGTTGGCCACACTTATCTCACTTCAACTAATTTCAAAGCTCTTGAACCAAGCTTTGACATGATCTGAAGTCCGTTAAAAAATATCGAGGTAGACCAGAGCTGTTGAGGAAATGGTTATTCCAGGCATGTTGGGCACAGCTTTTCGCGAACTTGCGAAAAAAAAAGTTTTCTCGAAAATCGTGATAGCTCGGCTCTGGTTGGTCAAAATTGAACCAATCCAAGCTTATTTTGAGGGTCGTGGGACAAGCTTTAAAATTCGATGGAGTATATTGAGGAATATTAAAGTTGGCCAAAACTATTGGGAAAACGGCTCAAGGGGGGGGGCGTATGTTGGGTACACTTAGCTCAATCTCCTTTTGGACTTTGGTATTCCATTTGACCCGTTTTCAAAGTTCAGGCAATAGTCCGAAAATCGTCTGACCAGTGTATCTTGTGAAATTATTGCAGCCTAATATGACAGCGAATCCTGTTCAATAAAAAAAATCGTTAAAAAAATTCATCAGTCTGTTTTGACGACTGAAATAAAAACTGTGGTCCTTGATTGGGTGTTCTAACAGACATCATTCGAATGAGATTTTTGCATCCAAAAAAGTAAACAGAGAAAGATATCCTGTGTAATAGATGCGCGTAATGCATCAGGTTTGTCGGCCAGTCCAGTTATAACGATTATGCAATACCGCTTCCGCGTTATTTCTTGCGATTACGTCTTTCCTACACCATCCACGTAGTAAACACCGTAAACACACACTCGAGTACATAAAAATAACAGCAACCATGACCGTGACATATAATTGCTCAAAACAAGAGTACGACGGCACACCAGATCTTTCAGTATTTTCTCCGGAAACTCGCCGCGTAGTCTGATGGGCTCCACTATCAACCGTAAGAAGTAGAACCGGCTTTGCTGCATCTTCCTCGCTTTTTCCCTCATTCTCCTTACTCTCTCAAAGTTCTCAAGATGCAATTTATAAGGTCTCTCGGTGCACTTTATGAGCGCAACACTATCGTTTCTGTATACCGCATCAGCTGATATGGCCGCAAGTATACGAGCATGACGAAAAGAGCCATTTCGACTTGGCAGTGCGAATTTTACGCCCCTGTTTGATATTCAGCGAGTGCTTTTGCTCGATATATCCACATGTGATGTGTGGGGTACAATGACCTACAGCCACGGAATCTGACCGACTATCACTCCTACGTGTATATTCGCGCATCTCATCGTGATGATGCTCGTCCTTTTCCACTTCTTACTCGCATACCGCACATCCAGATAAGAAATTCATCCTCGTCTACATATTCATCCGTTAATTTGATTTTATGTAAACTGCTCTAGCGGTTTTCTCAGTGTTTTATTGAGCCATTTCAGTGGTTTCGTGTGATCTGTTCATGTATTCTAGTATGTTTTTTGATGTTTCACCGGGCATCTGATTGACGGATAACCCAGTGGCCCGTTCGATTGAAACTGGGTCAATGAGCACATTTTTATGCGTCCAAGGAGACGGTATGAATCAAGCCAATCATTCCCATAGGCCGCCAGGCGTGGCACGAATTCTTGCCAAAAACGCGTTATTACTGCACACGGCATCGGAAGGAGTAGAACACCTGTAGATTTCAGATACGGGAGGAACAGCCTCGTGGGAATGCGAATATTGAGCAGGTCTACGAGATCTTGGTCCAGATAGGGCGAGTAGATAGACTAAAAGATTTATTTTTGGCCTTTATCTCATTAGGTCAATGGCATTGATTGAGAAATAGTTTTGCGATCTTCTATCCTTTGGTCTATAAACTTTCTGCGTCATCGATGCGGAAAAACTAAAGATTTTGGACAACCTGAGGCCAGTGCTCATGCAATCTATTCCATTCAAACGTTAGGAAGAGGAATAGAGTGAACATTTGTCGTAAATAGAGGTAGCTTCAGATATCTGCTGCAAAATTTTTTACTTGTGGAAATTTGATGAAATAGAAGGTACAAATCATCCTCAGTTCAATTTGATAGCTTTAAACCACTTTGTTCTTCAACTATTTTCTCATGTTTCTATGTAAGACATATTTCTCCACACTTTCACATTACTTGACCCTCGCGTCGATGGAAATCCCTCTTCAAATAATCCAAAATGTAAGTATACAGGAATTGTCTCATAAAGTTTGATTGGCAAGGGGCCAAACGGCCGTGGCTATGAACCAATGTTATCAAACTTCCGAGTAGGGTTGACAACAAGTCTCGAAATTGAGAGAATAATCTTCCCTGTCCATCAGTTCTATGAATTGTGATGGGTTTTCAGAGATTTGCGTCAGATAAGATGAAACTCTTCCCAACTGATCTCACCAAAGCAATATCAGCAATGCAACATCTATCAATTGTATGACTATTTCCTCTCGCCATTAGCGTGGTATACATATCGTATCTTCATTTCAAATACTGGAACAATTACATATCTCCAGGGCAAAGCGTTGAGTATAAGTTCCTTAAAACTTTCTGAACGATCCAGGGTGCAAAATGAGAAAAGTGATGTTTAGAGGAACATTTTCCATCAGGTTCCCATTCATGGATTACTGGATGAGTTAACATTTTCTCAGTGAATTCCACTCGTGCTTAGAACTAAAAAATAGGGTCACAAAAATGAGTAAAGTGTTAAAAAAGTTATAGCTTTTTTTAAGTAATAAATTGCAAATGGCCAGTCATAAGACAATTGTCTTATTATTCAATCATCATCAGTAACCATTAACCTAATTATCAGTAACCATTGATACGCTGAGTGTATTGTCGAAAGAAGTTTACGTGGAATTACATCGTATTTGAACCGAAAAATCGAGGATTCTCTGACCCGGTCGAAGTGAACATTCCCCGAGTGGCACAATCATTGACATAGAAGATGAATTTTGAATTTTAAGAAGACCTCATATTCTTCCGGTGAGTGTATAACTAGATGGGTATTAAAAAAATACGGAGTTAACATTCCATTAATTGGGAGAAAGGAAGAATAGATTGTGGGAGACTGCACGGTAAACCACAAAAATAACCTCAAAAAGTTCATAAAAAGTCAAACGGCCAGCAAAAAGCACATACGATGATACCTTCCGATAGTCCATTCATGTCATGAGTGAATGAGATAATTACTGCACGAGTGTGTCAAATGTTCCAAGGCAACCTCGTAAAAAATTCAAGGGCACAAAAAATTCACTTCAATTAACATCCAATGAGTATACAGTCTCGGATAATTAAACCTTGTCACAGAATCTATCATCCGCAATCCAAACGCACCACTCACAACTCCCCATCAGCTTATCGACACGTTTAATTGAAATGTCCCAGACTGTTTGGCGTTCACGGTGATGCATCACAGCCAAACGCCAATTTTGCAGACATATATAGCTTCTGCAATTACAGGATTCTCACGGAAGAGATTTTGCCAATGTCAAGGTTGCCCTCATATATACAGTCACACGAGGCAAATCCAGACTTTCACCTCCCACTTTTCGAATCCACACACATGCGGTCTGATTCTTGGATAGCGGGGTATAACGGGGTCCGAGACATCTTCCAGAGCCTCGAGGGGGCTGATGCTGCTTCTCTTGCATGCCAAGCTCACTTTGTCGTGATTCGCGAGCCGGGGAACAAAGTCATGGCAGCCTCTCCAAGTATTATGAATTCTAGTTCACCCCGGCCGCTATTTTTTCTACTAGTCAGTCTTTTTATCATCAACAATGTTGAAAAGTCGAAGGGTTTTTTCTTCTGTGATGAAGAATTGCAGTACCAGCAGGAAACGATGGAAGCAATTATACAAAGGATGAGACTCAAGCAGGGAGGTGCCCAGTTCCTGAGGGACTACAATGCCTATGAGAAACGAGAATTGCCGGATTTTACGCCTTTTCATCGTCAGCATTTTGATTTTGTGGTTGTGGGTGCTGGAAGTGCTGGATCTACAATTGCCAGTAGGCTGACGGAGTTGCCAAATATCAAAGTCTTGTTGATCGAGGCCGGTGGGCATGAAAATTTGCTGATGGATGTTCCTTTGCTGGCCCTGTATCTGCAGTTGAATAAGGATACTAATTGGGATTATTTGAGCGAACCAAGTGACGATTATTGTCGGGGAGTTAACAACTTGCAGTGCAAAATTGCGAGGGGCAAGGTCATGGGCGGTTCCAGTTCCATCAACTTTATGATCGCTACCAGGGGTGAGTGCTTAGTTTTTTTTGTGTATTGTGGTGATATAATGAGGTTGTGTGTTTAGGTTTCAAACCATAATTGATCAGATGGTTAGATCAGAAGTATTAGATTTTTGGAATTAGTTTGAAATGTGATATGAATTCGTGAGAGTACTCGAAGGGTTTTTTGCTTGTTTGACTATATACAGTAGAAAATTTGTAGGCCAGAAGAACACGATGATTCTTCTCAACTTGCTCGATGACTGATACGATATTCCGAGATCTCTTCCCCACGTGAACTTTCTAGACACAGAACGCTGAAGAAGTTTTTATGAAGAAATTATTACCGACGCCAGATGCTCGGATAACGATTTAAGTATAAAAGGAGTACCGTGATTATTTACAATGCCTCTTGCTGTAATAAATTACAGTTGGAATGATTAAATTTAAGATACATCATCAGATTTATCGATGCTTACAATGGGAGAGCGTATTTTCCTGGTCTTCGGAATAGAGGAGATTGAATTACGATTGTGTTTCTATGTACTCTTGATTTTCAAATAACTTCTAAGCGAGTCTGTGATTCTTCCAAAATTTTTCTTCTTCCTGAATTCCAACCCACGGAAAACAGCAGATATATCTGATATTTCAATCGCTGTCATTTTCTAATTGTTCATGTTATGATGAGCATCGTTCAAGCCAGTTTCCATATCGGACTAGATTTGTCGGAGTTTTCGCACAATTTCCATTTTTTACGCATTTTTCTATACTCACACAAGATCTACCGATAAATAGCGGATTTACATTGGGTTCGACAACTTTCAACGTACCTTAAGCTCAATCGGAAGTGCATTTTGACACCTACAAGCTGAGTAAAAATTCGTGAAAAAATGTCGAGTCGAGTCTGACTCAAGTATTCTCCAATTTACGCAAAAGAAGAGTCCTGTCTAAATCGGCAGCCGTGAGCTTGTTCAAAGGCACTATATCTGTTTCGTTGCATCTGTGATATTGTGTATTATAAAATCCTTGGCAATGAAGAGATAGAAATAAATACCTGGTTGAACCTATAATTCCTCGCGCTAGAGATTTTTCAAGTATGTCAACAAACCGCAGCCTAAAATCAGGCTTAGCAATGCCTAACAGTTGAAACGCATAAGAACTCAGGTCACAATTTTTTTTATGCCTAAAGCAGATATCAAACCGCAGGTCTTTTTGGAGGCTGATAAGATTAGCGTCGACGATTTGATCGATACTACTTGTGATCTTCAGAAATATGTATATCCTACAGCAAGTTTATTGGGCCCCATTGGTGGAGCCCACAAAAATATGTGTATAAATACTGTATATAGTTCCTAGAATGATGATTTTTTCGAAATGATGATGCCGATTTGGACTGCCTTACAATATAGACCGGGTTCACGATTTTGCCTTTGCGTGGTACGTATTAAGGGCATGGGCAAGCTAAATTTTGTTCCAATTATTCTCGAATTCTCTTGTTATTTGGGTTGAACGACGAGTTAGGCCATTCCAGTTTTTATCTAACTTGAATGACCTAACTCGGCGTTTAGCCCAAATCGCAAAATAATTCGAGGAAAATGGATAAAAAATGTGTGTATATCATAGGTTAGGATTTTCCAGACAACCCATTTGGTAACATGGTATGAATCGCTCTTGGATGTGCAAAGCGTGTAATAAATTACTACCTTAGCTCAATTTATGAGACATCACTATGGTTCCCATAATTCTGCAATAATCTATGATGGCCAAACTAGAAAACTCATCTCAAACTTTGTACCATTAAAATTTTCACATAAGTGGTAAATGGAACTTGCTGCACAGCCACCGCATGCCCTTGAATAGTTACAAAAAAGTTTACGGCAATCGCATCAGAACTTCGAGCACTATACATTGAAAAAAAAAATCTGCACTGTGCTATAAACAACGGGCATTTTCTTGATCGACAAGCGATCGAGTTGTCATCTATGATTACTGTCGCAAGCATCTTTTTTCCACATAACGCTGTTAAATTTTGTTACGGTAAATGTAAGATTCATTCAGCTGGTGCATTACTTGGTGCAAACGATTGATGCTTTCTATCTTGTCATTCCAATACTGCATGATGAATCTAAAATACCTCAATTCAATCGTTCATGATAATTAAGAACAAAGATCTGAATTTTTCCAAGCAAAATATGATGCTAAAAAAACAACGTAAGAGATGATGATAGACTTGGTTTCACGCACGCGCCATTGATAGATAACGCGCACAAGTGCTTCTTGATGATAGATGATGCATAAGGTCCCTCTTGAGGACACTCCTCGGCAAAAAAGTTCCAAGAGTAAGCACAAAAAACCCCAGCCATCTTCATGATACATGCTGCTCCATTCTTGCAAAGTTGTGCTCTTACGTGGCCATTATCCTCATACAAGATCAATAGCGACACTGTCATCTTCTAGCAATCAGAAGAAAGGGCGAGTGGTCGAGCGCTAAAAGTCTGCCTTTCATTCCTTATTCCATCTTCCACCAACTAATCATGGAAGCAAAAACAATATTGTCTGCGTATCTCCATCATTTTCCAAAATCACTTTCAAAGTTTTTATCCTAGATCTTTTGATGACGTTCTTTCTCCCATATCACTTTGTCTACATTGTGTAAAAGATCTTCATTCTCTCGATATGACGTTGTTCAGATAACGAGCATTTTCATCTTTGTTGTCTGTGCTCGGAAAATCCAATGGAAGGTATCTCTGAGCAAGTTGTTGCTGCGCACGACTGACAAACAGTTTTCAAAGTAACAACTTTGTAGTTCAAAGTAACAACTTTCAAAGTAACAGTTTACATCAGTGCGATGCACTGATGTAAACTGATGAACGTTTTAACTTTACCGTTATGAAAAGCAGAAGTTTCGAATGGAATTGCACTCATAGAATACCACCTTGCATCTGTGAATTCTCATTTCTGTTATCTTCTTCTAGGCAACAAGAATGACTACGACGAGTGGGCTAGGCTAACGGGTGATCCAGCCTGGTCTTATGAAGAGATGCTCAAATACTTCAAGAAACTTGAGACGCACGATTTTAAGCTCGGCGAAGTCGATCCAGAGTATCACAACTTTGACGGACCTACCAGAATCGCCAATGCACCCTATCAGACCCCACTAGCAAGGGCCTTTGTCGAGGCGGGAAAAGAACTTGGTTTCCCAGAAGTGGAGTACAACGGAGCTCAGCAAACAGGTTTTGCTTACATGCAGACAAATCAGATAAACGGTGAACGTATGAGTGCCAACAGAGCATATCTGCATCCAGCCCGTAACAGGTCTAACCTCTTTGTCACCATGCACAGTCACGTAACCAGACTCCTTATAGAACCCAAGACTAAGACAACCTGGGGTGTTGAATTCATCAAGGATGGAATACGTCACCAGGTTGTTGCCAAGAAGGAGGTTATCTTGTCTGCTGGAGGAATATCATCTCCTCAGATACTGATGCTGTCTGGTATTGGTCCAGCAAAGCACTTGCGTAGTCTCAACATTCGGGTACTTCAGGATCTACCTGTTGGGGAAAATATGAAGGACCACATAGCCTACGGTGGTCTTTTCTTTGGTGTCAATGATACTTCGTCTATAGTAGTCAGGGACTTCCTAGATGCAGAGGATCCTACAATTGGTGACTATTTGAACAACAGAACGGGTAGGCTGGCGACTGCTGGAGGTTGTGAAGGTTTAGGTTATGTCAACGTCGACGATCCAATGAATTTTAACAATGATAGACCCAACATAGAGTTACTCTTTGGATCGGTGTCACTCACGTCCAGTTATTTCATACGGTACCCTTTTGGCCTTATCGACGAGCAATACCAAAAGTACTTTGCAGACAGGTTATATCAGCATGCCTGGACCATACTTCCACTTCTTATGAAGCCTAAGAGTACGGGAAAGATATTGCTCAGGAGTAAAGATCCGTTTGCTAAGCCAAGAATATACTCAAATTATTTGTCTGATCCTGAGGATGTTAGGGTATCTATACAGGGTATAAGATGGGCTATCAAGGTTGCAAAGACTCAGGCAATGCAAAAGTTTGGATCCAGACTACCAGATCGAAAAATCCCAGGGTGCGAAGAGCATCCGGATGACTCGGACGAATACTGGGAGTGCGCGCTTAGGACATTGACCATTACTCTTTGGCACAACAGTGGCACTTGTCGGATGGGTAGTCAAGATGATCCCAACTCCGTTGTCAACACCAAGTTGCAGGTGAGATAGCAATTTTTATTTCCCGATTACTGATTAAACTTTGAGATGATAGTCTCAATTTTCCATGAATGCATTCCTTTATTTTGCAGGTCAAGGGTATGAAGAGGTTGAGGGTAGTGGATACATCCATCATGCCGGAAATAGTCACAGCGCACACACATATACCCACGATTGCCATTGCTGAGAAATTCTCAGATATAATAAAAAAAGACTGGAGATTGATGTAAGACTAGATTTATAAGAATAGTGGTAATACATTTCTTAGGTAGATCGTAAAGATGCTTACTACATTTGATAAATTGATTTATTTACATGTACATTCAGAAGAGATCTATTTGAAAACTCGGATTTCAAAAGACTCGAGGACTTTGAGCAATTTTAGTCAGAACTAACAACTTTTATAAGCTTCTCGACGAGCCCGGTTTGGGTGTATCAATATCGCGAGATAATCTCTTAGCACATGAGTCATATTCATTGTGGTCAAAAACGTTTCACTGTCACATTTTTTCTTATCTTTATGAGGGAATACTCATAAGTGATGAAACTGAATTTTTCCATGATATTTTCATCATTTTGCTTTCTCCATACGTACACGTAAACTTAATTTCTTTGAGAAGACTTTGAGCTATTATTGATATTTCCAATGCTGTGCTATTGAAATGTAGTGATGTTTTAAATCATGATAACTGGGACACAATGAGCGGCAGTTAGACGAACTGGAGCTTATTGAATTGGAATATTCGTTTGAAATGAATGTTATGAAATAAAGCTTTTGTACAGGCAGCTCCCAATTATACCGTTATTTCATTTCATTTGAGTCACATTAAATACCCGACGAAATGAATTTCGAGCGGCTCTGTTCCGAGAACAAGAATTAATCAGTAGGAATACCTGCTACCGGTACCATTTTACGAGCAAATTTATCAATTTCACTGTAGAAAATTCGAGGTGAAAAAAGCAAGCTGACTGACAGATGGAATTTTTTCACAAAGAAAATGAGTGATACAGGTAATTTCATTCTTCTTTGAGTGTAACTAGGCTACTTCTTCTATTTTGTACCAACCGGGGACAATGAGATGTGCGAAAAAATATTGCTTTGGTGAGAAAAATATACTCCAATTTTACGTCTCTTTGAGAGTTTTTTCACTCCACGTAATTGAGTTCCCTTTGTGACCGTAAAACGTTCATATATATGTGTAACTCATCTCAATGAGGGCTAGCTTTTCATCTGCAGTAACGGTTGCCCATGTTCATGCGTCTTGTAACGGGTGCAATCGAGAGGGTCGGTTTGTTTGAGTGCTGACATAAATTTCAGAGTAAACGTGGTTGACAGCTGACATTTAGAGATGTTCTATCCTGCAGAGCTCAAATGTCTGACATGTGATGGTAAACTGAGGGGGCGCTTTGGTAGCACTGCGCTATATGGAATCTGCCCAGTCACAGAGTCAGAACAGTTTTCGAGGGCGGATTTCCGTGTAGGATGATCGCAAGCCAAACCTTGTCATGTTTGATAGAAGCTGTGGGAGCTTGTTCTTGTTCGACGATATTCCAGTACTGAGACTATCAAAAGTTCAGCATTCGGATTGTGTAATCCTAGAGGTAGTATGGGTAGACGGCAGGACATCGTAGAGAGATATTAGAGAAAATTCAGGACTTTTTGATTCGAAAAAAGGAAGGTATTGCCTCCGGTGGCGCCTTCAGAGGCGAGTAGCTTTAAAACTATTTTACTCTTCGTCCTGTTCGGTCCTCTATGATTTTGTCATCTGGTCGTTGTTTGAGAGTCGTACAGAGCCAATATTGCGTGATCGATTGAACTCTTTTGATTGAAGTCGAGGAGAAATTGCTCGTTTGTCACTCTGATTCATTTCCTGGTAATAATACAGATTCGGCCTTTTTTGGCATACGCCGACGCTTTTCCCGAGCTGCACCTTTGTCGCTAAAAAGTGTTGCAGTTGATGATAGGTATGCACGAGCGATCTACGTTTTGTGGTTCTGCTTTGTGATCATAGTATTTTAAATACCATCTGCTGGGGCTTGTGACCAGTTTTGTGCGATCAAGCAATTTTTGACACTCATTTTTGTTCTCAATAATTTTCATAGGTTTTTAGACGAATTTTTCATTTTTACTGCCTCATTAGGTGTCGTCAATAACTAGAAATAATGGCATCTGAAAATTATTCATTGAGAAGTAATTTTGACAAATTCAGAGAATTGGGGACTCGACTTGGTGGAACTATGAATGTGTTCTCTTCGTAATACTCAACCGTGGTTGATAATGAGGATAAAGCCTCATGCTATCGTATAGTCTCTACGAATGAAGATAATGACAAAGAGTGATTCTTTCCGATTTTGATGAGATTTCTTGTCAGTAACATCCATACATTGGATGATGAATCAATATTTGTTCTGAAAAATGTTGGAATAATTGTTTCAATCAATGGTTTGGAAATTACGTGTGCGAGTTCTGAAAAATACCAACAAAAATCGTAATTTTTGAACCTTCAATTCTGAACCACCAGGTATACGTTGAATTTCTGGTCTGTTTGCATTTGTTACTTAGGAAGTCGCACTTCTTAACCTTAGATTTATTCGATTATGCTGGTCGGAGCGTTTAGACTCTCGGATCTCTCTTTCTAATGCAATGAGTAAGAGAGAGAGAGGTCCGAGAGTTCGGAGCGCTCCGAACGGTCCGAACCAGCAAAATCGAATAAACCTCTTACTTTACGAAAATAAATGGAATAGTTCGTGTGCACTTGGCGAACCATAATGTAAAGTGATAAGTAGTTTCCGTCAATAAGACGCCTCAAACGTGAAGAACGGTGTTTTCAAGAGGAGCCAATGGATGTCATATTAGAATCTCCAACATCATCGGATTCAGAAGACTTCCACAAAGTCAATAAATTGTGAGAGATGAGAGTTTGCAGCGCGCGGTATAGAAAGAACGAAAAGGAATAGCGCGAATTGGGAATAAAAATCGTTGGAGGGGGCTCGCATAATGCTCGTATCGATAAATCTACCTCAAGTTGCGATCGAAATCACTCAATTTCTGTTCGCTGCGTGCGATGAAGCGCGAACGAGGCCAATCATTCTTCCGCGACTTTGGCCTTTCATCTTGCTTCGCAAACTTTTCAAGAATAGATCAAGGGAATTCGACAGAGACTCTCTCTCTCTCTTCCTCTTTCTACCCCCAATTCTATTCTGTATTCGACGAGTTTGCGAACTGAAAGCAGTTGAGTTTGAAATGTACAGGCTTTTCTTGAGATGACTAAATACGAGTCAGAGTCAAACTGAAGTGCACTGATTATACGTTCATATAAGCGTGAGGAAATCCGGATAAAGAGGAGGAAGCTATACGGAGAGAAGAGAATCGAAGGCTGATGATGAATAAGATGGCAAGGCAAGGAAAGTATATGCATGCAAGTGCACTGGGGCACGACGACGACAACGTTTGCACAACGGGTCATTAGACGCGTATACCTCGCTCAGCCGCAAAAGCTTCCGTCTCGACTCCGTGTGCGCTTATTTCGGAGACTTGGAAAACGTGACACACTGGATGATACGCGCTGCACGTGTGCACAGTGTTACAAGTAGTTGTCGATGCTGTTTGCCATTCGGGACGACTGGCATGGAATCAGATTGTTCCATTTCTATCACAGTCAAAATTCGACGACATTTCTTTAGCAAGAATCTTGTAAATAGACTTTTCTGACCAAGCAGACATTTTGGAGCACCGACTCAGAATTTACCTGTTCAGGGGATCATGTGCTGATTGAAATTCGTCAGACTTTCTCAACGCTTCTCAAAGAAATAATCACATAGCACTATAAGAATTTGTTATGGGCATCATTGTCGATATCGTTCTCGCAATGCTCACTTGAAGAGAGAGGTAAAGTTTTATCTGCATAAAGTTTGCCGTAGGCAGAGAGTATGGAAGATATTTGGTGATGTTTTCAAATTATTGTACAATAATGTACAAGAACTCGATTCATCTGATTAATCATCGAGGATCGAAATTTCTAGGATTTGTGGATATTGTCAAATTTCTAGATGAATAGAATTATTTTCGTACTTGATCATATCGTGACTTCATCGCTCGTGGGAATTTCAAATCGTATGGCCATTGCAAGCTAGTTCGATCAGCGGATGTGTTGATTTTGAACATAGAACGATATTGAAAGTGAACTATGGACCTTCGAGGCACCTCTAATGCGAAGTCGCAACTTGTAGGCTTTTTGATGGAATTGAATGAAATACTCGAAAAAATTTGATTCTACGCTTCATGTTGGTGCGTTTCGTCTTTCCCTGACAGATCTGTCTCTTCAAGGGGACTGAAGGGATCTGGCCAGGTGGCCAGGTTAGTCCCCGAAAACACGTAGCGTAAGAAGCTTGGTGATCGAGATTTTAATCGACCTTATGGACAAAACAGAGACTTTTGTGCAGATGCTTGTGAGTACCGTTTTCATCTCGGTCGTTGATGAGCTGACAGCCGGTGACAATTAGAATTATTTTCGTACTTGATCGATATGATCGATCCTAACTTTATCGCTCGAGGGATTTTGACCGCAGTTCGATTTCAATATCTTTCTATGTTCAAAATCAGCACATCCGCTGATTAAATTAGCTTGCAATGGCCAATTTGCATATTACATGAGTTTAAATTTCTAAATAGGTACCTTTAAATGTAAGACCATTGTAAGACGTAAGAGTCGCGCTAGCTCAAAAAATCAAATCCAATACTCAAAAATATCCAGCTGAAAATTCAATCATGGGGAATGAGCAAGGGTCAAATATGAATGTTTCACAACAGAATAAAAGTTACAACATTACCACTTTTTGCAAAAAGCACTCAGATCAATCGATCCTTCCTTCAGAGCATGGTCGAACTCCTTCTCTGAAAATTCGGAAAGTGAAAAAGAGCGTTGCACTATAGGTGATATTGCTATAGATGGTCGCTTTTAGCGCTCGTTTCTGGCGCGCTTGTGTAACTCAATTTGTGCTCTATTTACACGCACAGCACACATTGACACTCGTGTACGAAAAAAAGCTTGCTCGCGTAGAAAGAAGCTTGAGTGAAGAAAAAGCCAGCAGCGGGTGAACAATGTGCGCTTTGAATAGAATTTTTCATGTAACAATGCAAGCTCATATTTGTGAGCCATTATATGCTTCTGAATAATGGTCTTCAACAGCTGTTATTCGATAGAGTAATCCCTTACAGCTTTTGAAAAATGGGTGATGCTTTCACGTGTACACGAGAATGAGGTATTTACTTCCTATAAAATTCTTTGAAAATTGAGTGATACCAAAGAGAATAACGATCAATCGTTCAGAGCTTTCATGCAAAATATTTCACAAATTTCAAACGTCCAAGTCCAATAGAATCTAATGTAGATGAGCTTCCAAAATTAGCGGTTGAATCCTAAATGCTGCATCCGTCCGGTAAATTGGCCTTGCCTACACTTGCCAAAACTACTCTTCTCTCGCGGAATGGTGAGTATTCGGGTCGAGCAAATCGAGCTCAAGTTCGTGGTAACCGCACTACCGCAATAAGTTTATCAGATTTGCTTGGAGTAATCAAAGCAAACCATTCGAATTCGCAGAGTAATCACGTGTCGTCCAATTACAGATTCTCGAACAATACTCACCGAGAGTGAATGCCGATTCGGGAATATCGAAATGATTGAGATTTAACGAATGTTTTTGGAGGCTTGCAGAAAATCATGATAGAATCCACTGGATTCTCGATCAGAACTATCTGTAGTGCGTCATCACCAAAAATAGTCGGTAAGGGGTTTGATTCGGAATTCACCCTCATACCAACATGCAAAGCTCTTCTTCTGCCTCAAATGTATTTCTATCATGAAATTGTAATAATTGACTCTGATGTAGTTTGACTCAAACTTTTGACTGGAAGTTCTGCCCTGTACAAGAAATATGAAGCTTATTTACAGGTTCGTACATTTGTTAACGATTTCATTGATGTTCGGGGCCTGACCCGGCTTCCGTTGCCCGTTTTTTGCAACGACTTCCTCCGGTCCAATCAGTTTTTTTTATTTTTTGAGCAAAACCGCCATGATGACTGTTTCTCAGAGTTGGAAATTCATCAATGAGTTACATGCTGTAAAGTAATTTTTCGTAACTCCTCCTAATTCTATCACTCTTTGTTCCTAAATAAAAATTTTTTTCAGCAAATTTTTGAAATGATAGGTTCCAAAACATGATAAATCCTTTAAAAAATTATATATTTATTCAGTCTTTCCATCGTCTATCTTTTTCTGCTAGAAGTCACATTGTAATACGCCATACTAGAATCTTTCAGAAACCCGTATTTTTTGATGTCACTAAACTCGTCGTGCAAAATAGCGTTAACTTCTTCTTCTATCATCTGTTGGAGGCTTTTCTATGCTTGCACAAGGGTTTTCTTGACAAATGATTTTTCTCGCGAATTTTATCGCTAACCCCGTCTCTTTTGATAAATTAGATTATGATCCACCATAAGTTCATCCATGAATATCAGCGACGTCTATACACGTTTCTTAGTTTTGAGAAAATTTGCGAATCAACTTCGAGTTGGGTTCCGAATCTGGATGGAAGATACAGCCTTAACTAGGTATCATTGAATTGCTAACCCCACACCAGACTCACCTGTTAGGATCTTCATACTCCATTTACTGTAGAACTATCCATGCAAATGAAAAAACAAGCTTGGCTTCTTACTGTTCCAAAAATGTATAGCCTTGGCAACAGCCCCAGCCCCAGCATCGGCCCAGCCCGAGCCCAGATTTAGCTCCAGCCTCGGCCCCAGCGTCAGTCCCAGGCTTAGCCACTGCCCCAGCCTTAGCTCCACTCTCAACCCCAGCCTTAGCCCCAGCCCCAGTTCCAGCCCGAGCCACAGCCCTAGCTTGAGCCTCAGCCCCAGTCCAAGACCCAGCCCCAGCCCAGCCTCACGCCAAGCCGCAGGACCAGCCTCGGCCCCAGACATAGCGCCAGTCCCAGTCTCAGTTCCAGTCCCAGACTTGCAAGGAGAGGTCCAACCTTGCGGAACACGGATCTTGATGAAACTCTGGGAATCATCTTGTTTATGTGAGAAATGAAGGTATCTCAAAGGGTTTAATCCCATGGGCCTCACATCCTGAGATACAGCTACAGAGATTAGCATTGTTAGTATATCTATGTATACGACTTTTCATTATGGGCCTATACTGGCAATGCTAATGTCCACAGCTGTATCTGAGAATGGGAGGCCCATGGGAATAAACCCTTGAAGATATCTTCATTTCTCATCAAAACAAGATGATTCTCAAAGTTTCATCAAGATCCGTGTTCCGCAAGAATGGACCACCCGTTGTGAGCCTTGGCAACAGCCCCAGCCCAGCCTTAGCTCCAGCCTCGGCCCCAGCGTCAGTCTCAGGCTTAGCCACTGCCCCAGTCTCAACTCCAGCCTTAGCCCAAGGCCCAGCCCCAGCAGGGTTATTCCGACTCGACTATACCATACATACTCAAGTTTACAAACTATGCATATAAGCGGCTTAGACGCACGACCAATACATATTATGTCGTCACTGATACGTAACCCAATGAAATGATCTGAAATTCTGCACACACATAGTTGAAGAGCATTGCTTCCATGTAGTGAAAGATCTGTGGTGAAAAACGGTCCCAGAAAAATGAGAAAAATCATAGCATTTTTTTACATTTTTATAAGCTCCTTCGACGCAAGCATAATTTTTGACATGAGAGAAAGTTTTTCAGTTTTGAATTACAGCAAAACTCAAAGCGAGAAAGTTGTTCGGAATCGTCTAAATAATGTTAATTCCCAAGATTCAGATCGATTGATGCAATAGAAAAAAAGTTTCAGTAGTTTTCGTATTCCGATCTTTAGCGGCTGAAAAGTACAATCTGAGTTCACGGGGCGCTTCGACAACGATCCCAATCAAAGTCTTAGAACTTTTTTCCTATTGCATCATTCGATCTGAATCTTGGATATTAATTCAATTTAGACCCTTCCAAACAACTTTCTCGCTTTGAGTTTTCCTATAGTTGAAAACTGACAAACTCTCTCGCATGTCGAAAATTATGCGTGCGTCGAAGAAGCTTATGAAAATCTAAAAAAATGCTATGATTTTTCTAATTTTTCTGGGACCATTTTTCACCACAGATCTTCCACTACGTGGAAGCAATGCTCTTCAACTATGTGTGTGCAAAATTTCAGCTCATTTCATTGGGTTACGTATCAGTGACGACATAATATGTATTGGTCGTGCGCCTAGGCTGCTTATATGCATAGTTTGTAAACTTGAGTATGTATGGTATAGCCGAGTCGGGATAACCCTGCAGTCCAACCCCATCCCCAGTCACAGCCGCAGACCCAGCCTCAGGCTCAGTGATAGCTCCGATCTCAGCCTCGGCCAGGTACCAGCTTAGCCACAGTCCCAACATTGGTCCCAGCCCCAGCCTAAGTCTCAGCTTAGGCCTCAGCCCGAGTCTTAGCCCCAGCCTCAGCCCCAGACACAGCCCAGCCTCAGCCTCACCTGTAGCCCCAGACCCAGTCCAGCCTCATCCGTAGCTACAGTCCCAGCCTCAGCCTTAGTCTCAGGCTTTCTCCCAGCGTCAGCCCAGGCCAAGCTCCAGCCTTAGCCCCAGCATCAGATCAGCCACAGACCCAGCGCCAGACCCAGCCTTAGCCTCAGCCTCGGCCCCAGTCAAAGCCCAAGCTCCAGCCTTAGTCACAGCCCCAGCCTCGGCCCCGGCCCATCCATCCAAAAGGAAAGTTTTGGCCGATTGGATCTTATAGAACAACTGATCGGCCCATCAAATCAACTAACAAGGAGAGGTCATGGTCTGTGGGTCGCGAATTCGGCTGAATTCTGGGAATCGTCTCCTTTTGGCACCAAACGATGATATCCAAAACCGCTAACTTGAATGCTGAAACGTTTCAGAGCTATGGTCAATTACATTAGCATTGTTAGTATACCTATATATATCAATTTTCAACATGGGCCTATATGGGCAACGCTAATGTCATAGGCTGTAGCTCCAAAACGTTTCAGCATTCAAGTAAGCGGTTTCGGATATCATCTTTTGGTGCCAAAATGAGACGATTCCCAGAGTTTCAACCGAATCCACGACCCACAGACCATGACCTCTCCTTGTAAGTAGCCCAATTCGTGCGGAAAAGTCAAAAGCTATTATCACCAGCAACACCGGCATCACCGACAACACCAGCAACACCAACACGGACCCTCCAGATGACCAGACCCACCGACCCACTGCATCCGCCGACCCACCGGACCCCCGACCCACCGAACCCGCCGACCCTACCGTCCAACTGGCCCACCGACCCACCAACAGCACCAGCGACGCCATCACGATACGGAGCATCCGGACGGAGAAAATTGGACAGGCGCTTAATTATTATAAATCCATTGATCCATCCATTGATCCATCCAGCTGATCACTAACTAACTCATTCACCCACCCACCAGCCCACCCACTTCACCCCTTCCGCAAAGGCGACCTGATACGCGGAATGTGGACGGACAAATTTTGGCTAAGCGTTTAATTATTATAATTTCTGACTTACCTGCGTCATTTTCAAACAACTAAGTCTCACCATGTAATATACTTATGTCGTTAGATATGAATCAAATCGAGATATTTGTGAGAACGACTGCGGAAGCGATACGATTTTATGGCATTCAAAGAAAAAATCGAAGTCCAATCATGAATTTCCATTCAAATCATGATGGTACTCTTTTTTATCATATCACCAATGATTGAGATCAACTGAATCAAAAATCGCATGAATGTAGAGCTATACTATAATTTTCAGGTTCGAGAATGGTTTCGACTCTCTTCTCTTCACGGAAATCGAATTTTATACTCCGACAATGATTTTGTTCAACCATGCGTGGCCGAGCTTTGCACCAGATTGAATCGATTACCTGACTCGTTTGTTGACATTAAACTCTCACTCGGGCAGCCGTGCTACATGACTACCCTGCAAGCTCATTTCGTTGATGATGCGAATTGTGCAAGCTCGAGGGTTTCCTCATGATTACACAGTGAGTATGGCTAATTGACTTCGCCAGTAATTATGGTAAATGAACCAACATAGTTGGCTCGTACAATATGGATAATAGAAACAAATACTGTGAATTACTTATGATGGCAACTGGTATATTGAATTTCAAATAGTTGGAGATAACAGAGGTATTTTTGGTGAGTATATACTTTTCTTGAGTTCAATTGGGTAAATGATATTTCTTTGAAACAGATTCGGACCGCAAAGTTGGGAATCAGTCCGGGCTGTCTGAATATGAGCAAAAATTGAATTAATCGAGGCATTTTTCAATTTTTTCAAGGTGGGTGCAAAGGTGGGATTAAGCTATAACATAAAGACTCCAGAGCAATCTGAATTTGGGAATTTCTTCCTAAGGTATAGCTGTACGTAAAAAAAGCAAAATCTGAGACCAAAAGCGGTGACGGTGAGTAGCGATGTTGCGATTATCCTGTTCGGTCCAGGACCACCTTTGACCTCCAGGATAATGTTTCAAATCCTTGGAATCTTCAGTTATGGTATGAGTATAGTGGAGAACATCGGGATACGAGTCGAAATCAGACAGTATTTTATTTTTCCTCAAAATCGAATCATTCTTATGTGAAGGATATGGTTCTTCAGTCAGACAAATTTTCGACTGTTCACAAATTTTTTCTATATTCTCTTTTTCCTCAAAAATAAATATTTAAGGACAGTTTCACTGTCAAAACAATTATCGACTTTTTGGGAATTTTTTTGAATTTTCAGATATTTTTTTCCTCAAATATCTTCACAAAATATAAATTGCCACGTCCGTCCACCAAACTGGATATCCGAAATACGTATTCATCTCCCGAAGTAGTTCAAATTCCTGCCCCAAAGTTGAATGAATCGACCTGATTTTCTGTAATTGGTACTCAAAGCTCCGGAAAGAAGTTTGCCAATATAGCTGCTGGTGATGAAGTCACACTCAGCATATCTGATGGACAAAAAATTACAAAGGTAATGCATGACCGCGGTCTCGTTTTTGCCGAGCGGCTCGATAAAAAGCTATAATACACAGCGTGACCGGCTTATACGCAGTTCTTTTTCGATGCATTTTTTTCGGACACATCACTCTTGGGTTCAAAGCAACCTCTACAGTCGCACACGAGACAGAGAATCGGACTTTGCAAAAGAGCGAGAGAGCAGTTAATCAAAGTGACGAGACAAAGTTGCATCGAGCGAAAGGCGACGGACGAGTCAGCAGCTCACACAAAAGTTTGTACGAGGCAATTTTGATCCTCACGCGCAAAATCCATTCTCCTGGACTGAATAAAACCTATATATGTGAGTGAGATAGGTATATTTTCGAGGCGCATCATCAAGATAACACACGGTTCAGTTCGCGCGAATATAGATCGCAGAAGCTCATATCATCGGTCAAAAGAGCTTTTTTGGATTTAGCTCATGTACGGCTCGCGGCGAGGACAATGAAAATCGATTATTTTTCTTCGTGCCCGTTATAATACGTCAGTGCAGTAAGCAGTGAATCGTGAATGATATGCACGTGCACGCGATGAATTGAATTTGAGATTGTGCCTGGTGCTTCCCTGGTGTTTTCATACGTTCGATGCCACCATCCCGGTCGTTCGAAAAGAAAATCGATATCCGTCATATTTTCATAGGATGCAACGCGATGAGAAGTTCGTCGCTCTACTTACTGGTACGTGATGCGTGAAACGGGGAAATGAGTGAAAGTGGATTCCGGATGAATTTTGTCATTGAGTAACGAGCTTGGAAGGATTTTTGCATGTGTATGATCGGTGAAAGATTTGGAAAATTTGAGATGTTGAATTTTCAGATTCGCTAGGTTCAGATCTAAATTGTTTCATTCGGAATCCAGATGACTTCGTTGGATGTTTCTAAAGTCAGTATTAATCGACAGTGGACACCTCATTCCTAACAGGGTATTATAAGGGTTTTCCTGTCATATTTACCAGTCTTCAGGTTTCAAATGTAACAAAATGAAAATGGTCATTTTTTCACGTCGTTTGAGATCTTTTATCGAAATCAAGCACAAAAGTTGGGTGCCTTCCTGTTAAGATGAATAAATATCGTATGTGTTGAGAGAAGTAGTTTTGAGTCAGAAGATTGTAGCAATCGTTTGATTTTGTATTTGATGAAGTGGCGCTGTCTGGTATCGATCTGTACCACTCCTAGACTATTCAGGTGAAATAACTGCCATCGCTTGCAAAAATAGTTTCATAAAATTAATTTTGGAATCTTCTCCGTAAGGCCGCGTTGGTACTAGTAATGCAAGTTTTCAAGTCGAAATTTGGTGCGAAATTGGTTTCAGTAAAGTTGTTGAATAGTTTGAATATAGTTGCTATTGGATCTTGTACAAGACATCCTACAAATCTGGTTTTATGAACGAAAACGTGGATTTCCCGTTTTCGTTGCTTTTGTTCAACGTTGAAAAACGCAAAAATGGTTTCAGATTGAAAAAAAAGATTTTTACAATTTGTTCAAGCAATTTTGATTCAAAAAATTTCGCATCAAAGTTTCGGTTGAGAAACACGCATTCCTCAGGAATTCCCGAAGGGAATTTAAAAAAAATCCATGGATTTATTTTTGCAAGCAATGGCGGTGGTTTCACCTAGTCTGTGTGAGCCTGAACCGATACTCTATTTTTTTGCATGATGATTCATCAACTCCGAGTCGACTCAACTCTATATTAAATCTATCACTGAGAAAATCAATTCATATGTTTCTGTCAACACAAAGATCTTACACAGAGACTTATCGATTGATCAACGATCAAAATTACGGTTTCTCAACCCATTCCCTCACAATGTCCAATATGATGGAAAAAAATTTTTCTAGCAATTTTCAATAATTGGCGATTATTCCTTCCGGGCACATCAAAAAAATTTGAAAAATCCCCACAGGTCCCTAATCATGCAAAGAATGAATCAAATCATCGGCCGAGGACGGATTTCTGGTTGCGTGGGATAAAAAAATTGAAAGCAAAATTTAATAAATTCGAATTTGCCATTTTTTGTCATATTTTCACCAGAATAACATAATCTGACTGTCAGAAGTACATTTCCAAGTCTCTAGAGCTCCCCGGCAGTGAATGGGTTAATTCATGACACTCTGATACATTTGACTATAAAAAGATGGGACTTTTGATAACCATGGAGATTTCAAATTTCGAGTAGACTCCGGCAATACTGAGTCACAAAGTCATTGCGTTGACATTTATGTCTTACAGTTGCGATAATTCAATTCCCTGAATCATCTACTGACACTACACTCTTCTAATGATTCGCAAGTTTTTTTTCGACCGGCATGGCACTCAAATTCTATTTTTAGATTTTCACACGTGCTGGAAACCGGCTATTTGAATTTGCTCATCGTGCTCTCGCGACATACAATCAACAGGCATAAAAGTATAGACTATATGCTATATAGCGGTATAGAATCAGAGACAAGAAGAGGATAACGTGAGCAAGTTGAGCGAGTGTTGACAGTCAGGACAGAGCAGCTCTTGCAGGCGGACGGTACTACAACAATTTTCCAATATCGAAAACAAATTTTGACGCGTGATACACTCAGCAAAGCCGGAATCACGTAAGTTTTTCCATTTTGCGGTGAAGTGTATTGGTTTATATTTTTATGGTCTTATCTATGGTAAAGGGGCTTCATGACTTTTCGAAGCGGATTGAGTTTTATCGATTTTTTTCTCTTATCTCTTCAGAACTCTCTTATATTTCCACTCGTTTCAATAAGTTTACAGGAAAATCATCTTCGAATTACTAGTTATGATTGAAATATCCTATAAAAAGTATAAAAATGTGTCTGTGACTAGGATAATTTAGCATCTTTGTAATCTGATTCATTAGTCAAATTGATTTGACGAAACCCCAAGTGAAAGAATATGAAACCATGGTTGACGCTTTCGTGTGATTTTCGTGTTCAGGTGCGAATCGACGGCCTACGGTTGTAAATAGCTATTGTCACACTTTGCGCTCTTCTACCCTCATACACTACCGCGATAATCGATATTATGATTGTTATGCCCACAATTGTCTTGCGACCGTTTTCTTCAAAATTTCATCACACCTATATGGATGCTTATTCGATACCATATTTGGTAACATGGTTCGATTCTTGATTACTTTTGTCAGCCTAATCAGAGTTTTTGTGTTTCTGTGAAGTTTTATGGGACGCAATAAATTTTTCAAGCCATCATTGGAGCCTAAATTTTTTGTGATTGGCTCCAGGTGAACTGTTTTCTATCTAGATTGTATTTTACAGGATGATGAACCCTCACAGAGACGATGAAGTCAATGGAATCTATTCAATGGTATCCAGAGGCTACCAATCCGAGTTCCGGCAATGGTGGCGTATTGTTGTATTGGATATCGTATTTATGATTTATCTGGCCTGGATGAGCAATTTCCTTCTGAGAGTAGCGAGAAAAATTTGACGAGATAGACGAATCTTGATGTATGAGATCAGTGACCGATCACAATTTGTGGTGAGTTGAGAATATTTTTGCTTCCATCTATAACTGTTGCTAATTTTATTCAATTGTGTCGTTTGTCCAGATCTTGACAATCGATTATCCAGTATGACTGGTATTCGAGCTTTGACATGAAGAGGATGATGATCTTGTTAGATCTATTATTAGCTGTGATGATAAGTATAGACACAACACAAAACTACTAGAATCTGGATATCAACGCAGTGAAGAAGCCATTGGATGAATCGAGTTTTGTATATTTTTATCGTGAGACTGTTCTCGCGAATATTTCCCTATGGTAGTTTCAATCCAGTTCTGATTTATACAGGACTGTGCGTGCAACATTTCTGAATCAATGGTGTCGATCAATGTGAACATGAAAGTTTGAATATTGTTATTGGTAGTTTGTGATTTTTTTCATATTGACTGTTATATTTCTGGACTTATTTTGTGTCGAAATAAGTTTGAAGATGACATGCGTGTGGGGCTTTAGATTCTAACCACAAGAATCCAAATATTTTTCGAGATTATTTTGTACATATTGCGAATTGTTCACGCGGAATATGTCATCTGCTCTGAGCTAATTGATTCTGTGATCAAAATGAGAAATACCTTTGACGATTGTTTGTAAACGTGTTTAATGCTGTGAATTGGTGGGCAACGCCCTATCCAATTTCTCAATTGTAAAGAAAAGAAACGGAAATGTTATTGATTATTTCATATTCAAATGCCCGTGATGACGAGTAGGATTATCCTGAATGTGTAAATAAAGAATAATCTTGGCTATGAGTGTAGACTATCTGTTACTCGTTAAAAATTTCATGGTAAAATTATTGAATTACTGGTAGGTATGTTCTTTTCATTTGATCAAAATTCATCCCAATAATTTTCCTACCAATTCATTCTACATCAAATGCTGAATATCCTCATTGTATTTTTACATTACCGAGATTTAAAATTTATAACTCGTGTAACTCTAAGTGTGACCTGAAAACGATGTTCACATTTCTATCAAAGTTGAATAGAATCAGCTCGATTGTTTTTCTTCAATCTGTACATCAACAATTGAATTATTCATTGTTATATTTTTCCATGAATAAGTGTTCGACCCACTTAGACAACCCTTTTTCAACGTAATTCTCGCTCAAGATGAAGATAGTCACTCGCTGATTCCTCATTTACAAGCTCGTCAAGTTACATGAACTGTGAAGATTGCCTCACAATTCAATTTTGGTGCAGAGAGGCTTCTTTTGACTTCATCTCAAACTTGCAAATGACTTGCTGTCTATACCCTCGTTCTGATGTACAACTTTCGGGAAATATGAAGAAATTAACTTCATACTTTTTGCAATTCATGTTTGCCCATTAGACTTTCAGAACAGTTTCTTTCATAAGAAATGCTGTGTTTGTTGATTATTCGGGATTTTCCCAAAATATTCGTTTGACGATTGTCTTTTTTTTCTCATCTATACAATGAAATCAAATAGCAGTCATGAAGTATCTTTCTGCTCTATGTATCAAAATTCCATCACTTTAATAATATGAGTGTTGAGCCATTGATATTGCCATATCTTACGAACTAGTAACACTGTCGAACAGCTTCATCGGCATTCAATCACGAGGCGATCTCAAAATTGATTCGAATATCCTGAGAATACATTTTCCTAAAATCTGCTTGAATTTTGCAAGAACAAGTAAAATTACTCTGTTCGTTTAAAATCAGAGTTTTTCACATAGTATAGAGACAGATCTCGCTTTGATCAGCAGACGTTGAATTTCGCTACGTTGCTCAATTTGCAGGCGCGCTCAATTTTAATATCCAAACAACTCTGACTGCACATGAAGTCGAGCAAAAACGTTCTAGTCTATATATCGTTCGATAGCCACGGTACTATTGAAAATTGATATCGAGCGGGCATTATTCGCAGATGCCTGTGGCTTTTTTCCTTTATCCCACAAAAGTATGCCTTTATATGTATGCACGGTCATCCGTCCCGATAATGAATACCCGAGATATAAAGGCAATTTCTGCGGGAATTTTATCGCTCAAAAATTGCCAGTGGTCTGGGGTTACGGCCACCGCGGTCGCGATGAATTATCCGTGGCTCAGAATCACCAAACCAGCGCATTTTCCTCTCGGATATCCATTTTATTACAAGATGAGACTCCCCCATGCCGCCAACACTTGTTGGCATGGATGTGACGGCAGAGGTAAACTTATTTCTATACTACGTCGAGGATTACGAAATGGAATGGCGCGCAAAATTTTGAAAATGGAATAGCTATTTGAGGTTTTTACAAATCGGATGTAAGAGTTACAAAAAAACTCACTCTGATGAGATCGAGAGGTGGGATTTTTATCTATTTAGAGTTAGCTTTTCTGGTGATATTACACTGCTCAAGGTGGAGCAAATCTTGGAAACCAATTGCCACTTGGAGTACTTTGAAAATTAAATGTCTCAGCAACGACTCTGCTTCATGGGTACTGCACGCAATTTTTCACCATTCCTTTCTGCTGAGACGCGGTTCATCTTACTTAGAAATATATCATTGAACTTTGCCAAACTTGCAAAGATACTTTCTTTCAGAACTTTGTAATTCTTCACGTCACCAGACAAACTAGGGAATCTTGATAATAAAACATTAATTCGATCTTTCTTTTCCTTTTGTTGACTCAACTTTGTCTTCGGGAGCTAAATGTTAACCATGATCGAGGTGTTAGTTTTATGATTGTTTTCTAAGACTTATACACTGGTTACCTGAAAAAATTGTGAAAAATTATTAAAATTCTAATTATGGCACCATTCGCGGGAAAAATGCCTCTTCGTCAGTTAGAAAACGTGACAAATGAGATGTGAGCCTTTCGGGACAACTAAATTTTGAAATTTGCTGGATTCTCGAGAGAAAAAGGCAGAAGTTTCTGGAGACTCAAACAGCCACAAATTTACCAGAGATCGTATTGAGTCTATATGTTTGTCGATCTCCCCGTCCAAAAGATAAAGAGATCTTCACCCAAGCTAATGATTTATTTTCTCAGTTGATTTTGTAGTGTTTTACAGAAGTTTCTATTCTCATCACATTGTAAAAAACTTCAACCACAATGGTTATAATTCTCTAGCTGGTTAAATATTCAATGACTGTGAGTTCAAAAATACGCAACTCGTAAGATGACCTACGTGGTGGTCTCTGGAAGACATTATTGAATCAAAAGAGACTAGTTTCTTCATACTTTTTTGTAAACTAATAAAAAGGAAAAAACATCGACGGTGGCCCTGCAATCCTTCGATCAAGAATCCAGGTTAAGCAACGTTTCCGCGCGTTCGTGGTTTGTATCCAGATGAGTGACCACCCCTTTTTCAGTTTGTCAAGCGGATACCTTGTTTGGGAGCAGAAGTTAGTCGAATGCAAGATGAGTGGTTATCCACCCGGGTACACGATCACTGTCAAAACATTGCAAAAGGATACCGAAGTCCTAGCCCCATTTCATAATTACCAAAATTGCCGACTTTCGAGCTTATTGAATGAATTTCCAAGATATTACAATTATTGAAAGTACACCCGATAATTTTACCTTTTTCGTTTTGAGAACGCAACCAATTATTTTCAGTGCATATGATCCTGTCTATATGATTACACTTCTTATCTTTCCGATATCACGTCGATTGGCAAGGCTTATTACACCTTATGACATCTTTGAGTCATTGTTGCACTCACATTTCCCTATGAACACAAGAACCAGTTATTCGCGGCATTCGCCTGTATGTGTAATTCAAGTTTAACGTCATTGTACCAATATCCCTCGTTCGGATGGTGTGAGATGGTAAATCAGTTTTCAAAAATCCTCAAAAGAGCATGAAATCTTTTGGGAATCCAATCCTTGAACCAAAGAATCAAATCCCATATTTTGATAGGATACCAAATCAAGATTTTTTGTCTAGAAAATGATTTGAACGATTTAGAAAATTCTCATCTGTCTTTCCTCAATAATTTTGCGTCGGAAATTTGGCTCTCGATTTAATCGAATCTATAAGATTTTGTATTAATACGATTCAAGATACGAGAGGTGATCTTCCACTCCAACTCAACTGTCACCTAATTACCAAGTAAGAAACTTATTGACGAGTTTGATCAAGAAATTCAGAAATGAAAATTTTCGGTCCGTCCGCAGAAATTGTGAAATGAATTCAAATCACTCACACTCTGACGAGAAACTTTCACAAAAACTTCTGTCGAAGTCAAGGAGGAAGTAGAACTTACCTAAATTGGGAGAGGATTTATTCATCATCTCATCAAATGAATGAGTACGTACGAGCGCACTTGATCGAGAGTTACGATGTATAATTTTGGTAATGTACCTGAGCTAATGAAAATTTTCCCATCTGACGTATTGCCTCAACGTGACTTAGAAAATTAGGATATCGCACGATCGTGAGTGAACAGATATAAATGATCAATCCAAAATGTGAGGGACGATAAAGTCAATCATCTCGAAACGACAATAGAAATGAATTCGACACCCTCAAACATCCCACAATAGCTGATAAAGCTTTTCCAGTACCATGATTCCAATTCAAAGCACGCTAGTGTATGTGAGAGGGATCAAAAAGGTTCCCTGCCTACTATGTATTCCTCGAAGGAAATGTGGGGAATCGGAGCGAAACAGGGCCGAGATGACGAGAACAACGACGGACAACAACGTGGGGGGTCGAAAAGCACAAACTCCGTGAGTTGAATACCGAGGGTGATCTGGTTATTATCAGGGTCAACACCAATAATCGAGCTTTTCTCCCCATCATCTCCTATATACCGATGATCGAGACGGAAAGTGAAAGCGGAAACGAAACTGGCTGATCGGACGATATTACGAAGTTGATGAAAATGGGCGCGTGCGCGTCCCGTCGCTTGGATGAAACTCGCGGCTCATAGGGTGGTAAAAGCATCACAGGCAGGCAGAGGAGAGCTTGGCTGTACTCTGCGGTGGACGAGGGCCGCTTTGCAGGTTTTATCCATAAAACTATATCATTCGCAGCGCGCGTGCGATAACGTTAACAGCTGCCAACATCACGTTCGAGCTTTGCAAAACTTTTTCGCTGACCCTCATCGGTCAAAGAAGCAAGTCTTACGTTCTGATAATACTCGCACGTGTTTCTGCTATCTTGAGTTCTTACACCGGAAAACAACGGCAACCGAGCCACATGGTCCGTTGGAAAAGTTGCCGGTCAGCTAAAATCCACGTGTGCCCAGTTCTTGTGGTGGAGTGAGAAGCTTAATATGGTGTTCTACTGGTGTGACTTGTTGATTGAGATTGCTAGTGTGGAACTAGTAGAGAAACCGGATTTTGACCTTTTCTCGATGTGAAAGTTATGAGGGATGGCGGATACAAGTTTGAAAGGGTGATGTTTTGATAGAATAGCATAAGTAGTGCAAAGTTAGTTTTTGGACATAAAAAAATTTGAAAGTTCCATGTGATACTGTGAGATAAAAAAAAGTGCAAAAATGCCGGCCAACATAACCTGTGGTAACGGTTTGAGTGTCTTCCACAAGCATTACAAGGATCATTTCCACGGCTGGATAAGTTTGATTGTGTGCTTGTTCGGTTTGATCAGTAACGGTCTGAATGTGGTTGTGCTTACCAGGCGAGAGATGCGGTCACCCACAAACGTCATCTTGACCGGTCTTGCCGTCACAGACATGATGTTGATGACCGAATATTTACCGTATGCCATTCACTCGTACCTTTATAAACGGCCTAAGCAAGAGACATTTACCTACTCATGGGCAGTATTTGTCCTGTTTCACTCGTACTTTGGTCAAGTATTTCACACAATTTCTATCTGCTTAACGGTGACGCTGGCCGTGTGGCGTTACATAGCTGTAGCACATCCACAGAGAAATCGTGACTGGTGTAGCTATAAACGGACCAAATGGGCTATCATTGCAGCCTATACATTCTGTCCATTGCTTTGCCTACCTCTGTACCTTACTACACAGATGGTTTCCAGGAGTGTCACTATGAATAGTACGGTGACAGCGTCACAGAATGTAACGCTGTACTATGTGACGTTGATGACTGATGGTAAGGATGATGGTATGCCACGCGTCAACATGTGGGTGTATAGCGTTGTTATAAAGCTGATACCCTGTGCCGCCCTAACCTATTTTAGTTACAAATTGATATTGGCATTGATAGCAGCGAGAAAGAGGCGTGACAAGCTTACAGCAAGTGGTATCAAGATAGAAATACTTGAACTATCGAGTGTACTTGAAGAGCGAGATAAGATGGGATGCAAACGCAAGAGAAGAGCATCCAAGTTGATGCAGATTGACAAGGAAAAGCAGACTGATCGAACGACCAAGATGCTGCTAGCGGTACTGTTGCTGTTCCTTGTCACCGAACTGCCACAAGGCATGCTAGGACTTCTCAGTGTTTGGTCCAAGGACTTCTTCACTACGTGCTATATTAAACTAGGTATTTTATCTGTATATATTCTTCATTTTTTGTGAAATACAACCGCTTTTGGGTGAACAGATGTCGGTTCCCCGCTCATGTAGGAAAAAGGTGAGCTCAACTTTCGAGGCTAGGAATGGTGTGTCGTCGGGGAGGGGTGGGGGTGCCAACAGTGACAAACGACTTCACAGGATTTATGGACAGCTCCTTAGAAATTAATGTAGCTTTTTGTACATTTCATTCAAATATTTTGAGTATGTCCAAGTTATCGATTTTCATTTTGAGTTTTCCAAAATCTCAAATTTTCTACATTGATTTAAAAATTCCGAAGGGGAAATGAGTTCAATTGGAGAATCATTCAATCACTAAATGATGTTCACGAATCAGTCCACGATTCCACAAATTAGGTAATGTACCCAACATGCGCCCCCCCCCCTTAAGCCGTGTTCTCAATAGTTTTGACACACTCCAATGCTTTCTATCGTGCATTGGCTCATTTCAAGACGAACAAAATAAGTTGAGGTGAGTTCAATCGTCATCAACCAGAACTGAGTTTTAAAAATTTCCCCGATCAGGGATTTTTCGCAAAATCGCGATGGGGTGTGCTTGATATGTCCCCATCTTTTAGAACAAAGTTAGCCGGTGGTAACATGCATATAATCGTTTTCATCTCCACTAACTACTCAAAAAGTTGTCGTATCGATCCAAATCCATACTTGCAGCTCTTCTTGACGCGACAAACATGTTCTGATGAGTGGTGAAAAAGTCATACTGCAGATTTCCTTCGAAGATAACCATATGGGGGCAAGTTGGGTACACTCCGATGTTGGCTTTCTTGTTGTACAATTCATCTCCGTTTTTTGCACATGAAATGGATCCAGATCGGACTTTTGCGATTTCCAAGAATGGGTGTTGGAAGTCTTGAGACGAGGAATGGAACGTTTTCTTGGCGATTTCTTATCTGTGCAGGAGCAAAAATTAAAAATCTTGCATGGAACATGCAGAAATCATTTAAGGTTAGTTCGAACCATGTCATATTCTAACATAGCAAACATAAAAAGTTTGCGGGAAGTTCAAGGAGTGTCCATTCCTGAAATCGACATAGGGGGCATGTTGGATAGACCTACCTCAATAAACTAGTTAATAACAAGATTTTGATACCACTATTACCGCCACTCTATCGTCACAAATGAAAATGGGAATTCCATTGAAAGTACTATCCAACTTCTGGAAGACTGGATCTCCAGAATAGCTCTCAAAAGTTGAGAGCTGAGAGTGCTACCTGAAATCTTGTTATGATAGGATGATACACTCTCATCCCAAAGTGAACTTGACCCCGCGTGCTGATTGAATCACTGTGGGTAACCAGCTCTTCTCGTCTCTTAGAACTTCCGCTCAAACAACCTTTCCCTGGAATCTTATCGAGAGCAGACGCCACGCTGCCACCACCTCCGAGAGATCGTCTAATGGCCTTCTACATCAGTTCAAACGTCGCCCACGCGATCCTAAAAATGGTATTCGATCCGGGGGTGAGAGTAGGAGGTGGGGGGGGGTATTCTACCCGTTTGCGATTTTCGATTTTCACGCTCCAGTGGCTGATCCACATCCCTCTACTAATGGACGCCACTATAATACCTTTAGGAATCCTTACCCGTAGGTGGATATAAACTGAGAAAAGGTTTTCGCAATCTCTTTCTGTACCCTTACAGAGACGTTTCTCTTGATTGGGCAGAATGAGCGATTTCGTATCTCTGTGGCTTGAGCTGAAGAGATGAGTTCAGCAAAGCTTTGCGAAATCTTCGTCTGCGTTTAAAGTGTACAGACGGTGCAACAAAAATGGAATACCTCAATTTAACCACATCCTTATTCCGTACTAACCCTCTATTTTTATTCGTCTTTACAACAGCTTCAAGCAGAGCTTCTCTTCTCAATTGATACTGCGTGGGTGTGGGAGTGCAGACTAGAGAAAGCAATATACATGCAATCCGCGTGCTTTCAATAGTTGTTGATCTTAGCGAGCTGCGGACAAATATTTATACCCAGTCGTCCAAGTCGTGAATCAAAGCCCAATGTGATATATAGATATATACCTATACATATTTGCAATGCAGAGCTACACGGATATTGTGGAGCTTGGCCTGGGTGAGCCTACGGTAACGCGTTTTGCCCACGGCAATTCACAGAACTGACTTTGTAGCGAAAATTAGCTCGCTCTTCTAATTTTGGAGTTTCAAGCTTCAGGGATAACATGTTTGTGCAACGGAGTACTTGTACCTTGGGATATTGTCGTCTGGGTTTTGAGAAAGATATTCGTTATACATTTCAATGTTATTTACCAACATCGTGAGTAATTTTTTGAGAGCCCGAGATCTCGTTCAACAAGTGAGTAATATTCGGGAAACATGTTGTGAACTGAGCCATTTATTCATCCTCCTGGAACAAATCTGTAGTTTTGTACGATGGCTCTTCATATGTCTGAGCCGTGCCCAGAATTCTCACAGCGGAAACATTGACATCTCTCTTTTCTAATCCCAATGAATTATCATAATCTGACCGTCATAATGGCCCTTAAGCAAGCATGATCCGGCTATGTAGCCCTAAAACTAACCAATTGCGAGCTAAAGGACACATCACAACTGAACTGAGTAGGAGGTTATGTGGGATTTGTCATCACTTAATCCGTGGCAGAGTTGACATCTTTGGGAAACGATTGAAACTATTTAAAAAATTATTCCGAAATAGCAAGATTATCATCCCAACCTTGATCCAATGCATGCAAGAAAATTCTGTCCGATATCTGATAAAATATAAGTTGGCCCAACTTGTATTTGAACTCGCGTGAGCTCAAGGCATGTTTTCGAGGGCATAAAATTTTTCGACGTTTTTCTAGATCCAATTCTTATCAGCCCAAGAACATTGTATTCTTAAGGCAATGAACAATAACCACTACTTTTGTTTCAATCCATCACAGATGATACTGTTCCACTTTGAACAAACTACCATCTTTCGTATATACTGTGGATTTTCTACGATTTACCCGACGTTTTTCCAATAACGATCAAATAATAGAAACACATCCAAAGAATCTGGATCAACGCAAGCCCAACAAAACAACGACGAAACTCAATCTACCATGCCGGCTTGAATTAGGAATAGATATCTCTTAATAGATCCACAGTCAGGCGGGTTATAAAGTTCGGGTGAATTTGAGGAAGTGAAATATATTGAGAGTTGGTTGCTCGCCGATCTCAAATAAGATTCCGAACCGAATAACACGACCAAACTTTAATCGAGGTGAGTTCGCTTCGGAACTATCCATTGTTCTGTCTGTAATTAATTGTAGTGATGAGCCGCTCCAAGATTTTCATTTGACTTTGCCCTCGGCGAGAGGTCGGATCGATACCCGATTAAGCGTACGGCAAGTTTCTGATCACTTCTTGCCTGAAGCGATCTTATTTCAATCGAGCTTGCGAATTCCTTCCAGGCTTACCAGCCGAGCTACTTGATCGTTTGATTTGAAGCTGCTGCTCCAAGTTTTTTTTTTCATTCACACGCGCTTGCATCGACGGCCCCGCACTGTATCATCGAGATTTTACTACCCTCATAAAGATTCGTGTTTTTCGAAGGTGCGCCAGCTCTGCATAGCAAGTACGATCGATGTTTAATTCTTGCACCTAAGCCGCAGTCTGCTGCATCAGTTCACCCGAAGCTCGACTCTTGATGAGTATTGATCGAGCTAGCACTTGCTCAATGACAATTCTTGAGCTTTGAGAATACTTCTGATGCTGACGAAGATACATTAAAAATTTTTTAGGAATCAGTATCATGAACATGTTTCAATATTT
Organism: Eretmocerus hayati; assembly: GCA_029851415.1. Taxonomy (NCBI): domain Eukaryota; kingdom Metazoa; phylum Arthropoda; class Insecta; order Hymenoptera; family Aphelinidae; genus Eretmocerus; species Eretmocerus hayati. The sequence goes on from CM056742.1 coordinate 185,815,803, forward strand.
ACTCACTGTTCTATTTTATAACTCAAAATATTCATACATTCAGGAAATAATATAAATTTGATTGCTTGAGGCGTGAATTGCGCAAATAATAATAATTGACTCACAAAAAATAATCCAAGGATCGAGTTGATTCTACTCGAGAACAGGAGACGTCCTTGAGGCTAGTATTCCTGCGGGCTTGTTGACTCGCCAACTGTCTCACCTGTTGAATTGATGAAGCTTCAAGTTTGGGTTTCTTCAGGATGACGCCGGAGAGATGCGGCGGGATGCGGTCGGCTCAATATCTCGTTAGAAATTTTCTTCGTTGTGCCATGGCTAAAACTTGGGTAGAATCTGCGCGTGAGCTCAAGAGTTTCGTTTCAAAACTGATCAATCGACGGTTGTTGCTTCCCCAATTTATAATTTTGGCTGCTCTACTGAGTACTGTAACTCATATAACTCATGTAACTAATTAGTTACAGCAACAATATAAATTATGCATGTAACTTGTGTAACTCCGGGTTACATGAGTTACTACGCGTCAGAGGAATTTTGCTCACTTTGCGTGGCTCACTTTGACAGCCTCGACGATTAAACTTATTCGACATGATTCCAAAATCTACAGGAGGCAAAAGAATTTCAAAGCTGAAGTGATTCGAATATTTTGAGTAAAATATGAGGGCGGGACGCCACACAGTTTAGCTCCAAAAACTAATCTCGGGGGGTTCGGGGGTGGCTGATCGCAGATATGATGTCAAAATCATGATTCTGTCCAATTCAAGATGGCCGATCTAAACTGTCAGAACGAGATTTCCTGAAAACTGCTCATTTTAGCTCGGAACACTCTTCTCGAGGGTTTTCGGGGTCGCTGAAAACGAGAAAGGGATCAGAAAAACAAATTTCCCAAATCTAAGATGTCAGACGGGAAACTTCCAAGAACTGGTGTCTTTAGGTCTTGAAACTTTTCTCAAGGGCTTTTTAGATTGCTACGGAAATTTTCCTGAGCGTGACTGGGTTTGAAGATTCGGGAGCGTAGGAATTTGTTGCCCTTCTAGCTTTCGCATTTAGAATAGTCCTTTTGCTTCCTACCACCACAACACTCACCTTAAAGGTGACCAGGTTTGGGGATGTGGGAGCTTGGGGCTCGTTGTGATTAACTCCCTTAAATCGTCATCAGGTTGCTCAATACCGAGAAGGTTCCCTTGATCTATTACACGCTATTGTACACTATTTTCACATTTTCCACCTAAATTCCACGATTTTCTCGAAATCAAGATAGGAACGGGCCTAACTGGCCTCGGATTTGGATTTAGCGTACCCAAATATATCATAAAAAGTAGGTCGGGTCAAAAGTACAGATGGTTGTTGAGGATGTTCTTCGATCAAACTTGAAAACCTAACATCAAACACAAACATGATTGATCAAACTCCAAAATAGTGCAGATAATTTTTTTTCTGTGTGCCGGTGAAATTCTTGCTATGAAATCAAAGTCACTTTCGCCATTTTTGGCACGACCAAGGTTGTTTCTATGGTCACAATGCGCTGTTACTACCGAGAAAGAGCAACGAATGTTACTACTAAAGCAACTCACGCACTTTGATTGCAAAGCTCGTTGCTTCGGGGGCATCATAATCCCTGCTACAATGACAACAGACAAAGCCTTGCTTATTTAGCAAGGACTTACTATCCGTGTAGTTTGCTGTGAAGAGCCGCCACGAAACTTGTCAGCTTTGTGTCCGAAGTTCCGATTACTAGCAACTGTTTGCAGCGCTTCGATGAGTATGAGACGTTCATTTCATGTGTGAGTCCCAAAACGTCTCGTCGGATGACTTTGTAATCAATTTGCTACAGATTTTCCTCGTGGAACTATAATTTTGTTGTTCGCGAACGGGTTTTCAGAATCGCGATGATAGACAGATTCAACTCGGGCTGAGGAAATTACGTTTATTCACCTCTGGTAGGAAAATCATGGTAGGTACCGGTACCGGCGCTTTCGTACTACAGCCGTATACGCTCCCGCGGTAGTACGATGGTGTAGGCTACGGTCGGATTACCGCCTGTACAATCGATTCTCGGACAATTGCCGATGGACGTTTGCCCGATATGGAACAGCCCGAATTCAATCACCCGATGCCCTTTGCACGACTCCAACGGCCCGATAGGACGAATGCCCGATAGCTTCTTGCCCAACAACCTTTCCCGCAAAAAAATTTGCCGATGCCTTCCTATTTGAATACTCGTTTTTGAGAGAATCTATCACTGGCATAATGTTGTAGAGTAGCTTATCGCGGGGATGACTTTCATCAAAGCCCAAAAGATACTCCACATATTTCACAATTTCTGATTTATTATATTCTATGAATTCTATAATGATTGGCGTTTAAATGAGTTCTCAAATTGATGTATGAAAGTTATAGTAAAAGTCCATTTGGTTGAATTTAACTTCCACAATTGAGCATAGACACTCAGCGTACCTCACTGTCTGCACCACGGCTAACTCTCGACGAGGAAAATACTGTTACGTGGGGCATATTCCATCATGCCAATATCGATCGGACAATTGTGTATTGTTTGTCTTGGACATGTGAGTTAGTCTGCTTGATGACTCGAGAGTGAGACAAAAGGTTAAGTTGAGGTTTATGTTGTTGTTGCGTACGAGTTTGAAGAATAATGTGCGCCGATTCTTTTATAATCAGTGTTCTGATTTATTGTTACGGCTGGTCGTAACAATTTTGGGAGCTCGTCCAAATACCAAGAAGTTTTGAACGGGCTGAAAGCTGAAAGCAAATTCTGCGGCTATCAAAGTGGACCAGTTCGTGAGATTTTCAAGATGCTCTCCGTGCCCTCTGATAACGCACGCAATGTGGCGCGAATGTTTGGAAGTGGAGGAAAGTACAAGAACTCCGACTTGAAAGAGAGGTGCATCAAACAGACGATGACTTTCGTCACGGATACCTTAACTGACAAGGAATAGGCGTGATGAAATTAGATGCTCATCAAGCCTGCGAGGACCGTATTCGACAGGAACAGCCACAAGCAAATGAGCTAAGTCGTTTTGCTCCATATCAACTTAATTCGAGATTAATATATCACTTCAGGAACAGATCAGCGAAACTCCCATTCGCCATCGGCTCAAACATTCAACACACCCATCTCCCACGATTCGAATTCAATCCGTAGTAACATCGATTACAAACCTTGCATATACGAAATGATTCCATCCCAGACTCCAGACGGTCCCGAGGCTGAAAGGAGAGGGACTGGCGAGCTGAATGAGAGCTTCCAGGACGTGTGTATGGCCATGTATCACATTGATGTACACTTGGTGGAGCAGGAGGCTGTACGACTTGTGGCAGAAATGCAAAGCATTGAGAATCATCTTGAATCTGTGGAACGATTTTGGGAAGATGCTACACAGCAGAGACTCCGAAATCTACGTTCCCGTGAAGACGAGAGTCAACAGTTGCGACTGCAGCTAGCAAAGCTGAGTTCAATTACGTCTTCTTTTATAAAAAACGATGTTGAACGCTTTGAACAATCGTCACAAGCTCAAACAGTGGAGAATCCACATCCATTACATATCCAAGTGGACAACTCGATCAATACGCAAACTACACAACAATCTCATGCATCGCATCTGTTAGAACAACACATAGTTGAAATCGAACAGCAATTAGCGGAATTAGATGGGCTGATTTCGGAGAGGGTGAAAATTTTACATTTTTGTGAAGGTTCCAAAGACAGCGCGATCCCACAAGTATCGTCACCACTGAGTGAAAACTCGATCACTTCTTGTAGTCACAGACTTGATGACACGGATCTCTGGCCCCAATATCATCTCCATACTCTTTCACAAGCTCATACTGTCTCTGAATCTGCCTCATTCATGACAACATGCGTACCACAGAATATCTCGGAACATTCTCATATGCATAGAAGTCTCATCACGGCAGGGCGCTGCGTCATTACAGATCAATTTTTACTCTCACCACGGAAGCACAGGGTTAGATATTTGGAATCTAGGGATTCATTGGGCTACTGGGAATACATCAGACTTAGACACAAAACTGACTTTCGTTGGCACAGAAGGACAAAATTCAGAATACGCTTTCTCTTTGGCAAAAAATATCAAAAATCCTCAAAACCGAGGCAGAAACGTTTCTGTCAAAAATCGTTTGATTATCGGTTTCAATTAATCCTGAGTATCCAGAGATGTTGGAAGCGATGGTTCTCCGAAGATATTCGAATCTCTGGATGGCGAGCTGATTGGATCAGGAGCGTGGCTCACACTGGCATATGTAGACGGCTACCCGAACTGGGCGATGCAGAGATTTCGGATGCAGAAACTGGCCTCGGCAAACGAGATCGACGATGAAACCAGAAAGGAGGAACGTTGGAATGAGAAGGTCTACCCTGCCCGAGGTTTTGAGCTGGTTTTTCGTGCGGGACGTTGGGCCAGGGTAGGGGTTGTGATGTACCAACGACTTATCATCATTCCATCACAAACCCAGTACGCGGCCGAACTTCAAACCCTCGAATCCAAGTTGAGTCAAGAATCGAGCACTTCTTCCCGGCCTGGAAGCGGTGGTTGGATTTGCTGGAGGTGCTGCCTGGTATGGAGTACTTGTCGATCCTGGAATCATCGTTGGACGTGAGAAGATTAGCTCGCTTGGTGAAGACTCTTGCCGAGTTGGACCTTTCTATTCCCTGCAGCGTCGGTTGGAGCTGTGTTGCGTCCTGGAGCCGTCGTGGGAATAAGGAAGAACACCCATCGATAAGGTTGATCAACGAGACGTTGATCGTTCGAGGAGGATAGTGTTACGTGGGGCATATTCCATAATGCCAATATCGATCGGACAATTGTGTATTGTTTGTCGTGGACATGTGAGTTAGTCTGCTTGATGACTGGAGACTGAGGCAAAAGGTTAAGCTGAGGTCCATGTTGTTGTTGCGTACGAGTTTAAAGAATGAAGTGCGCCGATTCTTTCATAAATCAGTTTTCTGATTTGTGATTACGGCTGGCCGTAACAATACCTTCACAGTCGGTTTCTGACAAAAACTGCTATAACTCGGCTTCCGTGGGTCGAAATGAGACGTTCTTTGGCTCATTTTGAAGCTCTCATCAACGACTACTCAAATAAGTAGGATATTTGATCATAATATAAGTTCCAGGAGATATTCGAAAGTAAATGAACAGATGTTCCAAAGTTACCCCAGTTTCTCGAAAAAATACGTACTTGTCAGTTTTTACCCTACAAAATTGAAACTGGACAAGGATACTTCAATGTAACAATGAATTCGTCCAGATATGTGTAGAGACGAGTAAAATGTAGCTCAGCTATCTTGAATTCGACCTGCTAAAGTCGGAACCACACCTATTTTTCCGAGAGACCGTTTTCCGGATCGAGACATACTTCTGAAGAAGTCAGCTTTTAAACGGATTAATAGCTGATGGAGGCCTTCGCACCGGTGCAAAACATAGCTTATGCTTGTTCCAAATGGAAGGAACCGGTATTAAGGCCTCAGGATCATCTGCCTAGCTAACTGTGAGTGATAACTACCCTTCATGGATTGTTCCAAAGTTACCTCGGTTGACGTTATAGTTTGGACGTGTTCAAAGTTTGTACTTCAAACGGTCATACTCAACTTCAGATTAGGTTAAACTTCACGTGACATTGTTCACGTTGAGACTCGTCGTTCAATATTTTTATCCTGGCTGTTGTGGTTATAAAGACTCATTGTTCAAGATTCAGGTATAGATTCGCGAACGATGTTAAACACTCAGTTCCGAAATCACGCACCAACTCACAAGGGGAGGACCTGACCTTTGGATCACCAATCCTTTGCAAAATTTTCTTACAGTTTTGTGTCACCTAGAATATGAAGAATCCAGAGTAACTCCGTCAAATGGGGCCTTCTGTCCAGAGCTACCTGCAAAAATGTTAGCGTTGCCAGTATATCTATATATATATATCACTTTTTAACATGGGCCTATATGGGCAATGTTAATGTCATGGGCTGTAACTTTGAACAGGAGGCCCATTTGACGGAGTTACTCTGGATTTTTCATATTCTAGGTAATACAAAACTGTAAAAAAATTTTGGACAAGATTGGTGATCCAAAGGTCCGGTCCTCCCCTTGTCAGTACAATTGCGCTCACCCTCCCGCAGCTGAGAAAATTCTGCAATCATTCGACTGGATTATATGATTATAACATGATCCAGTAATTTCGGTATACACTTTCGATGCACTACCATAGTGGGCTACGGCTGTGCGTCCAGGTCGAAATACCATGGTAATACCAAGCGGTGTTACGACCGTAACCTATCATCGCACCTCCACGATAGGGCAGTAGGCTACAGCCGTACTACCATGGCAATACCATGATTTTTTCACCATCGACGTATAAACCGTTACGAATAGTGACACAAACAGTTCCATAAGGCCGCGTGTATTTGCCTCCCTGACGCAGATGCTTTTCCCTCACCCATAATATCTCAAACCTCTCTTTTTCTTGGAAGGTATGAAGAGTCCAGTGTTTTAGTTTGAATCCTAGCCGACTCTTGCTAATATGATGAGTTAATTAGAGGAATGTGCGTGCCTCCTCAATAATGTATGACAATCAAGATTCGTTGGAAAATTCAAAATGTCGAGCTCAGTCCGATTACATTGATTTTCAACAGTCACTCATCGCCAAAATCACTAAGTATCCAGAGTTCAAACCCCACAGACTCTTGCTCTTGAAAACAGAAAAGTTACACATCAGCAATAAAAAAGAAAAGCATCTCGCGAGTCGTCGTCTCGCTCCACCGTTCTATCTACATATCTACTCATCATATATACCGCCCACGCTCGTGGCTTACAGTCACGTACATTTTCTCCCTCGTTTCAAAAGGTAGGGACAGGGTAGCGCTTGCGCGTCGCCAGTTCTTGACTTGTCTGCAAGCTTCTCTATCGCGTCGTCCACATACTGAGTCGCAGTCGTGCCATTCGGAGCCGTACCCGCGTTCGGCTCACCTCGTGGCTCATTACAAATCGTTTTATTCCCCTCGCGTGCAGGTGTATTCCAACTTCTTACCGGCTATGTCCACGTGGTGCTACACTAATCATAGTCCTAAAAGAATTTCTAAAAAAATTCGGTAATAAACACGTGAGTGTAGCATGGCAATTGAGGAAGACGAGGATAGTCCGTTCGAAGTGCGCGAGTGTTGAAATTTAGTGGACCAGTGATACCGATTTTAATACCGATTCCAACATGTCTAACGAGACTGGAGGCTGGAATTTAACCTGCGGCAGTGGTGTCGACGGTTTTCACACTTTTTACGTACCGATCCATGGCTGGGCTGCCCTGGTTGTCTGCGTTTACGGTCTCATAGCCAATGGTCTGAATATAGCCGTTCTGACAAGGCGAGAGATGAGGTCTCCTACGAATACAATCTTAACGGGTTTGGCAGTGGCAGACATGCTGGTCATGTTGGATTACATACCATACGCAGTTCACTCGTACCTCTATCATCGTTCAAAACGCGAAAGGTACAGCTACGCCTGGGCCGTATTCGTCCTATTTCACTCTTTCTTCAGTCAGGTATTCCACACGATTTCGATTTGTCTGACAGTCACTTTGGCCGTTTGGAGATACATTGCCGTTGCTCATCCTCAAAAAAATCGCGAATGGTGTAGCCAACCTAGGACTAAATGGGCCATTGCAGCTGCCTACTTCATCTGCCCGATAATTTGTATCCCCGGATACATTGCTACAGAAGTGACTTCGAGGAGTGTGATTTTGGACTCTGACGATCACGAGGTTAACGTATCGGTTTTGGTGGCTAGTGGAGTAACGAATCTAGTGAGTTTGGAACCAAACGCGACTTTGTATCTGGTATCGCAAACTAAAAGTTCACAAAACGACGGGTTCATGGACATTTACATGTGGATTTACAGCTTGGTTATCAAGTTGATACCTTGTATAGCATTGACAATTTTGAGTTTGAGGTTGATCAAAGCACTGATTGATGCGAAAAAGCGAAGAAAAAAGTTGACATCGACAACAATGCTCAAAATGGAAGAATCGGTTAGTGTGAGCGAGGGGAAGAAAAGAAAGAGGAGAGCGTCCAGGATGATGGACAAGGAAAAACAGACGGATCGTACGACCAAGATGCTTTTAGCTGTTTTGCTGCTGTTTCTTTTGACGGAGTTTCCTCAGGGTACATTGGGCTTGCTCAGCCTTTGGTCGCAAGATTTCTTCAGGACGTGCTATGTGAAACTCGGTAAGGATGGATACATGTGTGACGCTTTTACAGCACTATCTTTTTGTGCGCGGACGAAGAGCTTGTTCTAAATGGTCTCCCACTGTAAAGATCTGACCTATCGCTCCTGGCTAAACCATCGGCTTTGCAATCATTAAAGCCCTGCACTCTTAGATCTGAGACCAGAGGTTCATGACTCTGGAGATTGATTCACGTTACCCTTGCACCCCCTTTATCTTCATGTGATTGAATTTTTATCAGAGCTTCCCCTGCGAGTATTCGTGGATGGAAAAACATCTCTGCCCATATAATAAGGGTGGTCTCAAAATCGTTCCGTAATTTCTTCATTCTTCATTTTGTTCGTAGATAAGAGAGATGTTTACTGGATAAATTCTAGATCGAAACATACCAGAATGAGCAGGCCAGAGACAGAGCACTTTTGCGATCTCTAATCAGTCGTAAGACAATCGAGTCTTCGACTAGGTACAACCCGCGGAACGTATCTCCACGAATTTAACCTATATGAATTGATTTTCGACGTTTGTCTCATTTTGTTCTGTGGGTCACTCAGTAATCTATCACGGAACTTATCATAGTCGTTTCGATTCTGATAAATTTGATGATCGCAATGATGTGAGATGGGAAACTTACACAAATTTTGGTACAAAACGTTATGGAGCAGAATTCGAGAATGAATTCTGATACATGACGTTCACCACTCGATATGCCAATCAATTGAGTAAAAATTGAGATAGATGTACTGGAGACAATTCTCTTCTTCATGAGCGGAAAATGTTCCTTCTTCAGAGAGCCTAGATCATAACTGTGGTCAAGTTGATAATAATTACAACGAATCCTGGAAATGATTCTGCTGATTCGAGTTGACAGCTGATTTTTTGACCAAGACTCGGCGGTAAGAACTTTTCTAAGTGTAACTAACCACCGACACGAAAGGAATTGATAACAAAACCCTGAAAAATTCGCCAGTTTTCTGTTTAATTAAAACTTGAGCTATATATTTGAAATTAATACTCTTGCAAAATATGCGTTTGAAGTTCTAATAACAGAAAATACTCCAAGATTCTCAAAGATAGAATGCAATAAGCGTAACCGAATCGTGGATATTTATGGGATATAATTCTTGCACATTCTTGACCCACAAAGCTTTCGTAATATTCTGATTATCAAAATATGCACTCAACTTGCTCGGGAGCGATTCTTCCCTGTATACCATTCTACACTTCCTCGGCTTATTTTCATAGGAACGTTCGAGTGGTATACATTTGTACAGAGCCTCGTGCCGTATGAAATTGCGAATAGAATATTTCAGTAGCTTGCAACTGAGGAAGCACTGCAAAATTAGGCTGCACATAGTGAGCGGATTTCGAGTGACACGATTGCAGTGGAGTTGAGTAGAAATTTTTGTATGAGACTTGAGAAATTTCTTTGAAATCCTTCCTCAAATACATATTTCATCCAAACAAAAATTCTACTCGTTGAGAATTTTTCATTCGGGAATAAGGGTGAAATTTTGACTTTTGGAATCAAAGTCTCGTAATTTTCATTCTTCTGCAACTCTCACATCCGAAGACGGATTCACTACGGCAGCAATAAGAAATCCTAGACGCTAAAAGCAAAAGAATTCTGACTGAAAAGATTTTCTCAAAATTCGTATAAAATTGTGCAAACACACCAAGGATTACTGTAACTTACATCGCACTACATTGATCTTCTGAATACATTCAAGATCGGAGTATAAAGATACTCAAACTAAACCACTCTATCCGGCGTCTGTTTTGAGTGGAACACCTGCTGTTCATCAAAGTAACAGCATCCGCAAGCCTCACTCTCACAATCCCCGAGTAAACTTGTGTCGCGGAAAACAGCGTCGACCGATCATCCGCAAGTTTCTAGCGAACCCCTCACACATGAATCAACCCCAGCAATAATCATAAGTCCGCAACCAACAGTAGCGCCAAATCCACTCAGAACAATCCGCATCTCGCGAACATTAGCCTCAACAACCGCAACCAGAGCACGTAAACCTTGCCGATATTAGAGCCATTATCGTGTCTACAACGGATATATGTTCACCCGGTCGCTTGTTTTCCGGTGTCGCGCGCAATCCTCGTAGTACATGCATACTGATGTCGAATTTACTCATCGTCGCATCTGTCATTGTAGATATGCACTACGTAGTATTCGCATTCTGGTATCCTCCTTCCTTCCGTTTGAAGCGCGGGAGATTCAAAATCGACCATATGTTCGATGAACACTTCCTCTAATACTGTGAGGTTACTATCTGACGTGTACATGGTGGGTAATGTCGGGGGTAATTTATGCACTGTCTGTGTGCAGCGATGAATCGGTTGGAATGATTAATCGAGGCCTGGTCTGACGGTAATTAAATGCCGATGCTGCTGATGTTGGCGCAAGCAAGAACTATGATGCCAGTTTTCTTTGGTTGGAGTGAGAAAAGCTGAAAAATATCAGTGAGAGCGGAGAAGCCAGGGGTTGATGGGGATATCCGGGATCCCGGGGTGATGAAAGCTTCGAGCCAAGAGTGACGCGATAATTTCGTGAAGATTAATCGAGGAAATCTGGTGTAATGTGAACGAATGACGCCTAACGGAGTGTCAAATGGATCCTCGGAAATTGAACGACGCTTCTTGCAGGAGTTGCAACCTCTAATCCTGCTGGGGATTTGCAGTGATATAATTTTAATTCAGGATTCTTGGACAATATTTAAAATTTTATGAGGATTTGGAGCTGAAAGACTTGGATTGTCAAAATTCATCTGCGTGGGGTGCTCACTCTTGAAACTATTTATTCGTAGGCTTTTCTCAAAAGGTGAAATTTCCTTCTAAGTACGAGTTTTCTTGTATATCTGGGTCCTGTTTCGGAAAACTCAGACAACTATCCAAATTTTTCTTCCCACCAGTTCAGAAAAAAACCAGATTCTCTGAAATGCCAATCACGTTCCAACCTGGCTGAGGGTGTAATCCGACATCCAATAAACTTCAACCCAAGTGCTCAATCTTATCGATTTTTCCATTTAAAATTTGCTAAACTGTCACATCTCAGCCATGAACTTCTGAATTATCAAGAGCCAGTTGTGCTCACTGTATTGAACAATTCCGTTGCCAGGGTAATTGCTTGAAGTTTGCATCTGCTACGATTTAATTTCCTGCTCAATTGATCGTTGCTCACGATCGAGAATCCTTTTGCTAATGTACGAATAGTTTATTCATGAATGAATTTCATCTAAAGTCCAATATCAATGTAAAATCAATGTCATAAATATTCAGGCACTGTATATCTACTATGGGTAGAGCTGTAACGAAGCGCGAAAAGTTCGGTATTGATCATGAATAGCAAAACATGTTTACTCGCTTTCTGAAGAATGGTGAGATAAACTCTTTACGACGTTGAAAATACTGGTTTTGGTACTGCAACACTGCACGTCAAAAAGTGACAGAGTAGAGCTATTATTTTTGAATAAAAATGAAACAGTTGTGAGCTGTGAATCATTCGCGTACTGTTATTGGACGCGTTCACTCTGGAATCATCGCCGCGAAACAATGTCAAACAACCAGAACTGATGCTCGGGAACGTGATTTATCCAACAGGAGATCGATTTCCTGAATGGACTCACGCATCCATGTTTGCGGAAGTTTTCTGTCATCGGTTTTCTACTTTTTTTAATTTGTAGGGGGGTGCTTGAAAACTTGATCAAATCATGTACAGTTTTTAGTGAATAATCTTGATCATTCACTGTTATAAATAGTACACAATGACTATAAAAATTAAGTCAACCAATTTTCTCCACACAGAACGACAATGTTGATCAAAATTTCCAGGCTTGGATGCTCACGAAGATGTAACTATCTGAGAACCTGATTCATAATATCCAATTTTTATCTTCAATAAAAGTCAATCTTCTGCATGGATCATTTATTATTTTGCACTGCGTGAAGAATCTGGTTCGCAGCTGTCATCATGACCAAGGGTATGTGAAAGATTTGAACTTGCAATCGTGGTGTAACTCGATCAGCCAGTTCATGAAGTTCTAACTGAAATTCCGATCATTTCTAACAAAAAAATCTCTTTGTTGGAGAATTCGAGTGCTGGAAACTTCTTCTCAAAGGCGCATTTGGAATATCTACCAATTTTATTGACTAGTCGTGGAGTTGGATTACTGTGTCGGTTGATTCCTTAAGAATGTAGTCAATTTTCTATGTGAAAAGACTTCACTATTTACAAAGAACACATTTCTGTCCTAAAGCAGTTGCAGTGATTGTTGTAAGTCGAAAAAGCACTGTGGGGTACGTCCCGACACCGCAATTCTAGGAGTAAACAAAAGAAAGAAAAGAGCGAGGCATATGAAACTCGTGCATATATATTGCGAATTTCATGCGGTAGCCGTGCAAGCTCAATTTTGTTCCAAGTGTTCTCGAATTCTCTCGCGATTTGGGCTCAGCGACGAGTTTTATGCGATTCAAGTTATCATCTTACTTGAATGGCTCAACTCATCGTTTAGCTCAAATCGCTAAAGAATTCGAGAATAATTGGGACAAAAATGTGTGTATTTTAAAGGTTAGGGTGCACCAGACACCCAATGGCTCCCACTTTTCCGCAATAATCTAATGATTTGGGCTGAACATTGAGTTGTCGAGAATAAGTCGGGCAATAACAATAACTAGACAATTCATCTCGAACTTCGTACCATTAAAATTTTCACATAAGTGGTGAATGGAACTTTGCGTTCGTGCTGCACGGCTACCGCATACCCGGAAACACGGTATGATAATCAAACAGAAAATATTGTATCAAAGTATTGTTAGTAATACCATAGTCTCAACACAAGAGTGTGAGAAAGGAAGTCAAAGTCGAGACTTTCAGAGTCGTGAATTCTATGTCGGCGAATGAAAATAGTACGCAAATGGAGCGAATAGTCCTTTGAAAGTGAATAATGGTACTTTCAAACTTTCTAGAAGTATTTTCACTTCACAAACGGATCGGAGCTGGGTGGCTACGAAAATTTACCCGCAATTCCATTTTGCGTTTCTAGTATACAGAAGTACCGGAAAATAATTTTCATACAATTTTAAACCTACTAACTCTCTTCCGACCACTTTGCTTATAATGGAATACGGTTCAAGCATTGTGTTCCATCCACGAGTTTTCATTCAAGACATAGGAAATGGGACAATTTAAAGAACTGAATGGTACACAGGTACAATTCCATTGAGAATAGATAAGAAAATAAGCATACATTATTTTAGAAATTTCTATTCAGGCAGCATCCAACTCACCTAGGGACTCATCACGATGATTGATCAAGACGAATCGTCAAAATTATCCATTCTCTCAAGGAAAAAAGCCTGCGAGCATCAAATAATGTACTCGAGGGATGGAATAGTCTCGAGGGGTGGATTTACTTCGTGGCATTGGAGCTCGCGTAAGGATAAAGCACCTTTATTTGTCTATCGTAAGCAATAGAGATGTTTCCTTTCTACTCTCACCGAGAGCGAGTTTGCTCGCATCTCCAAGAATATCTTCTCTTCTTTACTCAACGTCTCGCTCCCTTTTTGGCTGATCCATCCTATCAATTTGGAAGCCCGATTCCATTGTCATTCATTCACTGCATGAATAATATAGTTGTCACAGGACACATCTACTTTGGGGATTTCCATATGTTCTTATTCTCAATTTCTTGTCCTCTTTCGAGTGAATTCTTGATGATAATTCCTCATATTCCAATCGAATGCTTGACTTCAATTAGAAATTTGATGCATCTTAGCTGAATTAAAAATTGCAGATTATCTCCATTCCATCAAAGAATCAATAGAGGCTGAAAGACTATAGTTTTAACCAGTCATCAGTTGATGCACCACTCGATGGAAAATTTACCTTCAAAGGTTACCGACGATGCGGAGATGCTCGATATAAGTTGGAATGAGAAAGAGTAGAATGAGGGTACTGACATAAAACCACTCGTGGGAATTTATGGAAAGTCGATAGATTCGTGACAGAGTGAGTGATCGAATTTTACACGGAATCCGCGGAGATTTGAACCTGGGACCTTCTTCACGGAAGCCAAGTGTCTTGACCGTTAGCCCATGACCGACTGTTTTTCGGTCATCTCATCGACTTAATCTCCAGAAATAGAACCTGAAGATGACTGCGTTGCACCAACTCGAGGCTCGTCACGCAGGAACGTACGTCACGAAATCAAAAGTCGAAATTTAGTTTCACGATATTTCTGCTATATATGAGGGTTCCCATGGAACTTTTAACTATTGACCCTCTGGAATAGAAAAAAAATTTTCTCATCGCACACGTTTGAAATGGGTTTCATGTGATACTTAGACCTCGAAAACATGGGAATAAAGTGGTGCCACTCTCTTCCAAGCCGAGGTATCTGGTTCAGAATGACATGTACGGAATTTCACACTTGAAACATTCGTGAATCAACTTCAATCGGAAAGATTCGATTCAAAACATTGTCTAGACGATCGATACGGATTATATTTTGCCTGACTTGACTTTAAGATGAATTTCATCATCGATTTCTCCAAAATTCGATGAAAATTTCGAAAGTTGAGTCAAGAGCTATGAGTCTCATTTCAATTTCTAGAATACACTGTGGAGTTATTTTGTTCATATTTTATCCGTATACTATGTAAAAATCAAGAAAATCGCGATACCATCACATTTAGAGGCTCATTTAGCTCACCATCCGAATTCAAATATTTCTCCTCAGCTTCTCACAGAAATACCGATCGACAATTGCAACTCAGAACAATGCGGTTATATCCCTCTTGTGATGAAGAAAAAAGAGCACAACATTCCAATCCTGTGCTTTACGTTTCCTGAGTATGCCATCAAAAAATGACCGTTTTGAGAGCCAGTGGCGCGATAACCTTATGAGCTTTGAAGCTTTATAAAATTTGTCCGGATCAACGCACACTCACAAACCAAACAGGATTCGATTCGTCTTTCTTCCAACTTCGAAAACTCGTTGGTACATTCCCCGTATCGCACAAGGTATTTCATCATTTTCGTAAACAATAGCCAGGGAGAGTTTTCCCACAAAACTCGGTTACATCGATGAATGAGAGCTAATATCATAGCCAAATCAGCGCACACCTCTGAATCAAAGATTTTCTCAAAATATGAGATTAGTAGATGGATATATCATTCCACCGAAGTAGCTGAGGCATAGGTATTTTAGTTACAGCCTTATCAATTCAAAAAATCGCGTGGGTACGTTTGTAAACTACCCAAAAATCATCTTTTGCGGTCTGCTATTGACAAATCAGGATGCGTTTCAACAAAAAAGAATGTAGTCCATATTGAACGATGCAAAATACTATAAAATGCCACTTCTGCGCACTACGAATGGTTCAAAATACTCCTGGAACACTGTAGTAACACAAAAGTTAAAAGTTCCGTGGAAACTCTCATATATGATTGAATATCATCATGGCCGCATGACCGGCAGCATATTCTTACTACAAATCCTACTGGAATTTCAAAAAGGTATTCCATGGGTGACATCCAAGGAATCTTCATTTATATGTAGGATCATTTGCATGATTCCTGATGGTGCTTATCCAAATTTTCAGTTCGATGAACCAGTATCCCTTTTGATCTAGGCTCATGTCAGAGTGAAAGCGTCAATTTGGAATTGCCACTACCATGATATCATATCTATTGTTCAATTGATCAATATCTAACGGCATATCAACATCACAATATTCTATTCAAAGTGACATTGAGCTCAAAAGCCTCACGAATTCACGGATGTTAGTATTGTTGGATATGTACCGCCTGTGTATTCGAAATTACGTAACCAGTAATAAGTGCGATGACAATCAAAGGAGAGCAATATTTTATTCATGATGCACTTGTCAAGCGGATCATACGATCTAAATAGTGATGACTGTGTGGAAATGAATCAATCTCTCACATTATTTATCTTGGGTATAACTTGTGTCAGTATTGCATTCTTACACCTGTATGACACTGAACAGATTGCAGAATTTCAAAGACTTTTGTTGGCTACGATTTGAAATGGCTTGCCCTGGTTGAGGTATGGTGCCGATAAATACTTACACAAAATTTTGACCAAGGAGTTCAAAATTTGAATCCAGCTTCAAAATTCTTAGGACCAGTCAAGGAAATTCGACGGATAAACGTCAACAATGATAGATTTGCAATTAGTTTCATACGCAGAAACTCAAACGGTGATCTCTGTGTTCTATGAATCATCAGGATATTGGGCTTTCCGCGGAGGATCATCGTCGAGTAGCCTATGTTCTTTCAAAATGTAGATCCTACAAAGTACTTCGCATGGGAAACTTTGTACAAAATAGTCTGGGAACCCACCAAAATTTCCTTGTGAAGTTATAACTGAGTCAGCGATTACGATCACAAAAATCAAACAAAGAATCATCACCTCACAAACTTACCTAGAGAATCCTCCCCGTGACTAAGAAGGAAGAAATTTTCATCCTCGTGCACATGATCTTCCGCGTGATTCGATTCAAACACCTGAAATCGCTCTCAAAGAACACCAAAGAGTCCCATGTTATCCATTCTCCCTCAGCGTCTGACTATACGTTGGATTTTCCACTGATCGGTCAATCGGTCGGTCACCATCTGGCCTCGCCACAGTATTGGATTATGTGCGGCCAATTACTTGAATCGCGTCAAGCTCGACTGGTTGCTCCTCTGTGCTTTGCACTTGCGCAATCGACGCGAATCCACTTGCAATCTCTTTTTCTCGCCTCGTATACATTTTTCCGCGCACTTACAAATTGAATTCAACTTGCTTCGCACTTTCTCATTCAGCTTCATCTACATATACACTGGCACATCCAAATGCAGCTGTGCTCTTGCCATATAACCAGTATGAGCGATTCGTTGCACAACAAAATACTTTCATATATATACATGGGTGGTTCCGCTGAAATTGGGATTTTTTTCGATTCACCAACGGTTCAGACAGAAAATTTGGTTGGGAGGTTATTTTAGACCTAGATGAGTTTCGGTGTCTGGTTGCAATTCGAATCTTACTTATTTGGCACACAAAGGGAAAATCTAGGGCTATATTCTCAAAATCGGAGTCAAGCGAATTTTCAATTTGACATATCCTCAAAAGGGAAAGGGGAAGGTGGAATTCTTATTCCGGCCCGAGAATATTTCTACAACTTATCAACTAATCGTAGACTTTTTCTCGCATGAATTTGGTCCAATGTAACCAAAAGTTGTAGTATGTAGGCAAATTTATTCTTCAGAGCGATATAGAGCGGCAGAAAGAAGCTCAGCATGGGAAGGAGAGGACAGAAAATTTTCTACGCCATCCTGGAAACACGTTTCTAAGATGCGCTTTGTTGCAGATTCGTGATGTCGTGAATGGATGAGATGCGTCCATGACTATCGAAATGACCAGTTAGAGTGGATATCTCGGCGATCGGGTCCCTGCGGTGAAGCATTTTTGGTCCAAACTGTCTTTTATGACTATTGGAGTCATATAATAATACATTTGGCATCGGCTTCATGAGCTTGCAATTCGCTTCTGAAACATTGGTTTTCGTCCTGAGCCGCAGTAAAACGTCAAATAGTCTTCCGGGGGCCGAAAACTGCATAGGCGAGCCGCGAAAAATATTCTATGCAATTTTGTGAGTACCCAAACATCAGAAAATCACTAAAAAGGAATTTTTGTCACCGCCTACGCATTGCAGTGTATTCACAAGTTAAGGGTTGGCTGCCGGACTGACGTAACTTTCGTCCCTTCATTGGGTGCTATGAATTATGAAGACGATAAATATCTTTGGTCACTCATGTCTCGTTGCTCTAGGTGTTTTTCAATCAATCATTTTCATGAGTCAAGATCTTTACTCATCAAAATAATTTATTCAGAGACACCTAGAATTACGAAGACGTTGTGATCGTCTCAAAAAATTTTGGCGTACTTGCGCACCTATAAAATACACCTCCCTCCGAGAATTTCTGTGGTATATTTTTCAAATCATAGAAACTTGGGGGAGCGAAACCAAACTTTTCGTGGAATCACTCACATAGATTTGCTTAGGTTGTGTCGAATTTCTCCAATATTGAGTATGTAGAGGTACAGGCTGTTACGGTTAGAGTTTTAACGTGTGAGGATATGCAGGATATTATAAGAGCTGGTGATGCTGGAATTTTTGCGCTCACTTATGCCGGAAGCTGAAAGATAAATCGAGCTCAGGCGAGTACGGAGTGCAGCCCGAGTACGTGCTAATGCAGTCTTCCACGGTATTATACTTCCGCCCACGCGGGGATGCCGTCGGATGACTCGCGGTTTTACCAATATAGTTATAGTGCACCTCAAGAACTGAAGATCTCTTATAAGTGTATTTTGTCAGATTGCGTTTGAAGGAAAATTGACTTTACGTGCATTGAATTTTTGATAAACTTCTAGTACGATGCTTGAGTTTGAGATTGAGTGAGTATGTTTGAGAAAAAGGGGACTTTGAACAGAGAATAGTGGGTGTCGGTAGAGTACTGATCGAAAATGATTATTAGCGATCGACGAGTATTAATTCGTTCAATCATCAATCAAATAATCGGAAACAAAGTCATTATTCCACTCCGGCAACTGTAATCGACGTTTATGCCAATCCATTCATGTTCGACAAATGATTCGATCCGATGATCATCACTTGACAAATTATATGAATTTTCGTCTGTTTATGCCCGTTTACGTCAAATAATGCCCGACTGACGGATTCCATAGACGAACGAACAATTGATTCCGTTTAGCAATTATAGTGTGTACCCGCTTCACTGCAGCTGTGTGCACGAATGATCATACCGGAATTCCCATGGAAATTTGTTCGATAATGCGTAGAAAATCACTCTGTCGGGAGTTCAGTTGAAGCCATCGGAGCATGATGTACAATATGATAATGTACAAGTTTGCTAGATCGACAGGGAGATATCAATTTGAGATCTGGAAAAACGAGAGACTATGGAATACTTAGTTTCATGGGAATACCCGAGTATAATAGTTTTGCGCTGGGGAACTTGAATAGGATGAGAAAGTTTTGCCGGTAAAGATCAACATTATCTCGGTAAATATTTGAGAAGCTTCTCATATATGATTTCCAACAAAGTTTGCGACACACTTTAACGCGGAGACGCTGTACCATAGAGTTTCCGTTGGGAATTTCACGCTGCAGAGCAAGCTACATT
Source organism: Eretmocerus hayati (assembly GCA_029851415.1). Classification (NCBI taxonomy): domain Eukaryota; kingdom Metazoa; phylum Arthropoda; class Insecta; order Hymenoptera; family Aphelinidae; genus Eretmocerus; species Eretmocerus hayati. The sequence goes on from CM056742.1 coordinate 185,835,274, forward strand.
TACTGAATTAGGACGTCAGCTAAATTGCACTGTAATGTGTCCTTCGTCTCATTAACATGTCAAACAAGAGAATACATACTTTTTGTACTTGTAGACACACTTTAAAGAGTGACGTTGACCCCTTAATTAAAGTTACTTTGTTGGGAAATTTAAATGAGAGCAGGCCATTGGTGGTGTAGTGCTACAATTTTCTTTGTGAAAAAAATTCTGAAATATGAGATGATTATTTGGTCTCATTGATCTTGAAGGACGGTGAGACCAAATAATCATCTCATATATTAAACATCAAGGACGAAAAATCTACAAAATTACTCATGAAATTCTGAAATAAATTCACTCTTTGTAAGTTGCGAGCTTTGATTTTTAAAGATGCTTCGATAAACCCTTTTACGCACGAATTGACCGGGGCACATACAAATAGAGTCGCTATATTCAAATGGTGGCGATGGTACTGGCTTCATTAAAATTCATCAAGAGTACCACATTAGCCATGATAATCTTGAATGCGGCAGGGAATTGGGCGTGATTGTAATTTCCGATACGCAGCAGAAATACCCCGCACAATGCTATGATATGCACCGTTAGAGCGTGATCCGAGGAAACGAGAAGAGACTAGAATGTCATATTCCCCTTCTCGTGCAGACATTTGATTTTCTCAGAACTTGGCAATTCACTGGGTGAAATGAGTGAAAATGGGCTCATTTCATGTGTGGCTGTGAACTATACCTGCCATATCTATTCGAAATACGCCGGCGTTCATTCTTGTGAATTGATGTGATGGGATTTGAGGATATTGATAAAAAGATGTATTAAAGACAAATGAAACAGATGGAGTTAGTCGTTAAGATATTCACGTGACATAAGTGAAAAATGTTTTTAAACGTAGTTTGATCTGTCTTTTCTGATTTGGAAGGGATTTGCTGCGGAGGGCCACGCGATACTTTGCTATAAACTTTCACGAAATTTCTCAGAAGTCAACGAGTGTGCGACGCTACTTTGTGAAACACTTCAAAGTTGACAGAGTGCTCCCGCCTACTTCACAAACTTTGAACTGTGTTAGCTTTAAATTAGCTGTTTTCCCTACGATAAATCATATCAAAGTGTTTATCCGACGATGATCTCAGAAGTTCAACCCCTAAAGGAAACATTTAGTGAAAATCATATTGAAATACTCTATGAAAACTTGTATTTGATAGTGTTCACGGCGAGCCGTTCCATCTTACATAAAAGGTTTTTCCAAGAGAGTTTACTGTCACAGACTTCTGTATTCTTATACATCAAAATCTCAGATTGAATTCCCATGAACTGTGCATGTACTACATTATATCTATATTAAATATAAGTGATTCGGTAAACAATGTCTTTTTTTGTCGATCAAATGTTTGCCAAAATTGTATATTTCATTCAGCATACAAACTTCATGAAGTTTCATCGAGGTCCGGAGAATAAAAGGCCGAAACACTTTCCCAGTCCGACATTTTCTTCCGTACATTATAACCTAACGGCATCCTCTTCAAAGATTGGATGTAGAAATCGTTGCAAAGTTCCGACAAGTCGAGCAATCAATTTTTTCATTCCTCCATTCTAGATTATTTTTCCACCCGGTCAAGAATTGAAATACGAACACTTGTGAGTCTGTCGTTTTGTGTGACGATCAAACGCGATAATGAAGCCCGACGGATATAGAGTGAGCACAGAACGAAAGAGAGCGATGGAAGCTGTAGATGAAAGAACAACAGCCGTAGAACAGTTGCTACAGTGTATGGCCGAGTCTACATAGACGCGCTCACTCCGGGCGCGCGCGCTTTCGCCGCTCGCACGCTCCACCTAGACACCGCGGAATAGGTACCGAAAGATGATTCGAAACCCACCTTAGGTGTTCCCTCGCAATTCGAATTTCCAGGCCAATTTTATGAGATGGAAAATTTTTCAATCTATCGTTGAGAATGACCCAAAAACTCATTTGCATCGAATTGAGATTGAAAAATAAGAGATGTGGATGTCGATCGATGTGCGTAATATTGCCACCCCAACTTCTCAGGTATCTAACTGTCAGCCTGTTCAACAATATTCAGCATCATCTTGGTTATACATTGGTCCTCATTTCAGGAGCTGAATAATGAGCTAAAGTTTATGAAATACTGATTAAGAACACCCGAGATGTCCCAAGTTCACGGAGGAGTGACTCTTGTAACACAAATGTTATCTTTTATGAATTTGCAAGAGCTCGCTTCGTCTTAACCAGAATTCTTCACGATTGATTTTATCCTACAGTTTTTGAATTAAGTATCAATGTAAACCAAAGATAATGTTGAATATTGTTGAACAGGCTGAGAGTTAGATACCTGAGAAGTTGGGGTGGCAATATTAGGCACATTGATCGACATCCACGTCTCTCATTTTCCAATCTCAATTCCATGCAAATACGTTTTTGGGCAATTCTTAACGATAGATTTACGGGTTTTCACCTCATGGAGTCGGACTGGAAACTCGAATTATAAGGGGACTTATGTGGATCATTTTTCGGTACCTAATCCGGTGTTTGGGTGGAGAGTGCGAGCGGAGAGAGCGCGCGCGCCCGAGGTGAGCGCGTCTATGTAGACTCGGCCTATATAACAGCAGCAGCAGTTGGTCAGAAGAGTCAGAAATGCGAGAGCGACTCTCAAATTGCATTAAGCTCATTCGTTGCTCGATGCAACGCTGGAAAATATATTCATGACACACAGCGAGAGTAGATAGAGGTATAAGGATTACCATGGATTATTATTCATCGACGACGACGCAATTAGGTTAACGTCATTCGGTGGTCCGGTACTCGTTGAGTTGGCGTTGTTCGGTTGACGATTAAAACTCGCCCTCATCGAACAACCAACTCCCGACTTTGCCGTTCAGTTCTTTTACTGCACAAGGGGGGGGGGTACGCAGTAATAAGCGATTCGACGCTTTCATCAAACAGATTTTATACTCGAACATAACCTTTGTCGTCTTGTTCGTTTTGTGGTTTCCGCGAGATAAGATCTCTCCGTGACGCGATTCTATGCTATCGCGCGGTCAGAATGTTGAGCGCAGCCAATACAGTGAAATCTCCTAATAGCGGACACCCTCGGTGCACGATCGGCTTGTCAATTGTTCGGGTGAGGGGGGGGGGCGTACTCTTACGGGAGGTTCAAGTAATATTTCACACGTATACATTGCGTTTCAATTCTATGAGAACAGCACATACATGGGGATATGAATTTCGCTCAAACAACCAATTAGAAAAAAACATGGGAATTCTCCATTTATCAAATCGTTCAAAATAATCCGTCGTGACTCGGTATATTTTTTGAAACACGGATTCATACATGTTCAAGACGGTGTCCTATTTTCGTGATCAGAGCCAGTTCTCCAACATCACCCGAAAAACTTTTTTGCCCGCTTGATACTTTCTGCAGCTTCTTTCAAGGTAACTCGTCGATCCAAAGAATCATCATAATCTGATGCCAAAGATTCCACATTTTTCTGTCCTTTTTTCAGCACAATCAATACACTTTGCCATCTAAGACTCTATCAGATCTTGGATTTTCAAAGAAAGGTTTTCAGCCTCAATGTGATTGTCTGCTGATAGAAATTCTCTGTTCAATACACTGAAGGGTTAAAGCAGATCTTCAAGAACCTTCTCGGCTCTTTGGGTATTAGCATCATCGATTTGGAGGTCCAACTCCGTCATTTTTGATGGAGTCAACTCTCAAAACACATGTTCTGACAGTTTCCTCTGTAACATGTTGAATCGAGTCGATTATCCACATAATCAAATCAAGTACAGTCACAGACTTGGTATAGATATTCTTTTCACTCCTCGGGCTCGATCTATGGATGTTAATATTCTACCATCGTATGAAGCTTTGATATCCCACACCAAGGTCTTGATGAGGAACTCACTCTGTGGCCTTATCGTGTAAGCCAATTATAGCATCGAGCAAAATTGAAGATCCATATCACAAGTGCGACTTAGTATTGGAGTTATTGTAGAGCTAAATAATCTTGCAGAATAGTAATCGAATTTTGAAAAAATTATGGAGGAGCTCACGACCCTTCATTTCGTACCATTGCTCGAGATGTTTTTCCGTGATCGAGGCTGTATATTTCCTTCAGTTTTCTACCTTGTATCCACGCACATGGCACTATCTCAATTTTACACGTGTTGAGTCTGATAGAGCCAACACACGCACACAAAAAAATGTCTACTTCTGCGCACGCTTGATCATATGAGGCTTCAGAGGGGACCTATAACGAGCGCGATGCGTCCTCTCTCCGAATGGGGCATGTCCACGAGATTTCCTCACCAAAGAACTTTCGTTGTTGCTTCGGCGGAGGCGTCGTGTTAGTCGTCCCCCAGAGCTAAAGTTTCGCGTACGCGATGCGAGTCCAAGGTCGCATTCGGTGTGACATTTCTCCAATCTTTCTGTACCTTCTGAAGTTAAAAATGTAAGGAGAGTTCAAAAGCTTTGGGGGACTGGATCTGTCTGGGACTTTCGAAATCATCACCTCGTGGTAGTAAAAGATGATATGCAGAGTTGCAGAGTCTCGCGCTCAAGCGTTTGTCGAGATAAATTCTATAACATTAGCATATCCATAAATACCACTTATGGCGTGGTCCGGGCTAATACCACAGGTCGTGGCACAAAATCCCTTGAATGCAAGACTCTGTAACTCACACTGGTATTCATAGTTGTTCGTAACTCAACGGTCAGAGTTGACCCACGAGCAAGGCGCTGTAATCGGCGTTGCAAAGAGACAAACTAAAGACTTGTCATTCACTCAACGTTGTCCCAGTGCATCAGCAAAACGCCACAGACCTGAGCTAATTTTCCTTCCACTCCGATTACAGCGTCTAACCCGTTGATCAATTCTAATACTCGGGTTATAACGATTCTGGATATTACCCATTACGGCCAAACGAAGGAAACTACCGCTCCAGCCGAATTCATGAATCTCATTGCCCTTATTGTGGGTCCAAATAAGTACCCAAATAAACCTATAATTCTTTTTCAATGACGAATCTATGATTGAGAGGGTTTTTCTCGGGAGAGAAGTTACATCCCTCACCCAAACGACATTTGGAATGAGTTTTATAAAAATGACTTGAGTAGTGAGGCCAGGTCTAATTTTTGTTTGCCCATCGAAATTCTTACAGATTCTGACATGGAGAGTCCGAGGGGTTCGGGAGCTGGATCTGGCTGAAACTCAGGGAATCATCTCCTTTTAGCCCCAAAAGATGATACTCGACGCCACAGAGTCTAACGCTCAAGCGTTTCCGAGCTACAGGCCACAACTCATGCATTACAGTATATCTATATATACCATTTGCCCATATATATAGATATACTGTAATGCATGGATTGTGGCCTGTAGCTCGGAAAGACTTGAGCGTTAGACTCTACGGCTTTGGGTGTCATTTTTTGGTGCCGAAGGGAGATGATTCCCAGAGTTTCAGCCAGATCCAGCTCCCGAAGCCCTTGGGCGCCCCTTGTGAGTGGTGAAAAATTCATGTAGTACTATGAAGACGAGGAATGCTTCGCATACTCCCGATTTCATGAAAATCGTTTCAAAATGATCTACACTTTACTTCTTCGAGACTCGCTACTTTCGAGATATTGATATGTGAGGACGAAACTGCTCGTGCTTGTCTTCTACGATACATTACAACGCCACTCCTGTTCCAAAGCACACATACCGACTGATCTACTGAAAAACAAAGTGCGCGACGTCGGAAGGCAAGAAATGACGAACAACGAAGCAATAGAATTTCGGGGGAAAGTGTTTTGTGAGCTACTGCCCTCGCGTAAAACTGTCTCTTTGATCGATCAGTATAGAGAGAACCTCCTCACATATATACCACCACCAATGCTTGAGCACACATTCACAGTGTCCATATAGCAGTTGGAAAGTTGCCACCCAAAGCAAACAGCAAGTAGTTATACCCTCAGGATGTCAAGTCACGACGACGCTCGTCTCTCGTCACATACGCCTGGTAAAACCTTAATGAGCGTCACCCTCACTACTCACTCCGAGCTGGTTCTCGAATCTCTCTCTCTCTCAGTGTAACTTTGTTGGTTATACGAACGAATAGGCAGCAAGTTTGGTAGTCCAAGTATATGGTGAGAATATACTCATATAGCGCGATGCTGCGGTGGACGGATTGGATTCGTGTAGTTGAGCGTCGACGGTGACGACGACGACGTAGAGATGGTGATGCGATATATGTATATAAAGTCACTTGGGAGATTGGCATAGTGACACTGACGTTGAGTCGCTTAGACAGGACGTTTGGATAAGCTTGGAGATGAGCTGTGCCTTGGGGCTAGGGTGGGATAGAAGCTGCGTTGGACTCTCCATCTTGGTTGACACATACACTATAGATAGAGATGGTGGTGGTGGTGGTGGTGGTCCAATGGGATAGCTTAGCATTGTCCTTGCGTTGAAAGCCAAGAGGACCTTTTGAGCCATCAGTTGAATGAGCCCGTAGTGGATCTGGCAGATGCTGGGTCTCGCAAATGCTTGAGTATAAACACGTTCGGATGCATGTGGTGGCATAAGGAGATAATAGAATGGATAGGAGTCATCTTGGTTAAGACAATTGGTTTGTCATGAAACTCTTAATCAGTATTCACCTTTATTCAAATTCCGTGGTTTCTCATACGATTCCTGATTGAAAACTGAATTTAAATGTTTCTTTGATCTGATTGTGAGTGACGTTGACTCATTCAAAATATTCTCAGCTGATCGGGCAACAGGAGAAAGAAACAAGGAGATGAAAAAAAGGGAGCCCGAGTTGTCGCAGTAGTACAACGCTAGCTTTGGTCAGACGCGCGTGAGTTTTTTCCTGAAGTCGTGAAGCTCGCGTCAGCTGGGTATACTCTGATAGCTTCGTATACCTCAATGACCATGGCTTTTGCTTTCCAGAAAATGTAGAACAAGAGTTGGATTCGAATTTAAGAATGTAGAAGATGACTTGGGATACCTGCAACTACAACACAATAGTCTCGAGGATTTTGGGGAGAAGCTCGTGCCCAACTGAGACTTTTTTTTACTCAGGATGTATCAAGATGGGGCCGTAGTCTGCCAAAAGCTCTAAATCCTTGAAGGAGGATATGCCGATGATTTTTATTCAACCAAATGACTTGAGATTTCACATGCACCTATATTATGCATGTCTCAAGGGCGCCACGAAGCCAAATGTGTCGATTTCCTACTTACAAGGGGAGGACCGGACCTTTGGATCACCAATCTTGTCCAAAATTTTTTTACAGTTTTGTATCACCTAGAATATGAAGAATCCAGAGTAACTCCGTCAAATGGGCCTTCTGTTCAAAGTTACAGCCCATGACATCAACATTGCCCATATAGGCCCATGTTAAGGAGTGATATATATAGATATACTGGCAACGCTAACATTTTTTCTTGTAGCTCAGGACAGAAGGCCAATTCAACGGAGTTACTCTGGATTCTTCATATTCTAGGTGACACAAAACTGTAAAAAAAATTTGGAAAGGATTGGTGATCCAAAGGTCAGGTCCTCCCCTTGTTAGTTAAATGTGTCCAGACGAGGTGTACACAAACGTCGTCTGCTAATGAGCGGTAACATCAGACGTCTCGAGTAAACATCATCTGGATACTTTTTTTGAGTGAAATTGACATAATTTTGGCTTCGTAGCTCCCTTTAAACATGCATTCTGTAGGTGCACATAGAATCCCAAGTCATTTAGTTGGGTAAAAATCGCCATATCCTCCCAACGGATTCAGGGCCACATTCAATATGGTGGCTGACTACGGACACCCTTCAATCCCACACAGCCATCCCTGCAATTTTGAATCAATCTTTGTCAACAGTAGAACCAATTCTTTTTTCCCCAGTATTGAAAATATTCACACATTTGTAAGATCACCTCTCAAATCCATACCATCCATCCTTGTATGTATGCACGATCTTATAATTTCTTAGACACAGCGCCATCGCGTCGAAAGCTCAAAGTTGAAATCTGCAGGGGTGAAAGTCCGGTATCCACATATCCATAGAAAATAGCCATATATATATATTTGAGAAGGCAATAGAAGTCTCTCGGAGGTGTCGTTGGCGCGAGCCGGTGCACATAGCCAGAGAAGCAGAGAAGAGCACGCGGGCCTGTTATTCGCGACGCGACGGCTTATCGAGCGAGTCCCTCGGGGCACAAACTCCCAACACTGCGCCACTATACAACTACTGCTCTACTGCTCTGCTGCTGCTGATGCTGATGTTGAAGTCGACCCCGATATTTGCGAGGGCAAGAGGCTACTCCACGTCTCAACCTGACTCACATTCTTTTTTTGCTTTTTTCTTCTTTTCCCCCGAGCTACCCTCGCAGAAACATCGACAAAACATGCACGTGCTGAGTTGACGATTCTCTGTGTATAGTGATGAGTCTCGAAAACTTGCAAGAGCCAGTGGATTAGGGAATTTCTAGAGGTTCAAAGCGTTTGTCTGGGTGTACAAAAATGAGGAATCGATCGACTTATACTGACACTTGTAGATGTTGTACCGGTACTGAATCATGAGGAAGGAAAGCTCGATTTATTATCTTGGGAAAGGTACTTGAGTAAATTACCGTGGATGATGTTCAGACACCCAACAATATGTCGAAAGTTCTCAGTCTTGTATCTATAGCTCATCGCTCTAGTGGCTTATCTTTTGTTTGGTCGCACCATTCACCTCATGATTACTCCAGCTGGCAATGGAATGTAATTGTAACTCGAGTTGGATAAGAACTCAAATGGAATAGAAACTTGAGTCGAGAATCGAAGTGTGCCTAATATGCCCCCATTCCCTAATATTCCCCCACTCAAGTTCTCGAAAGTACGAACCCGCAGACCTTGCGGCGCATTTTTTTCATGTTTGTTACATTGAAATGTGAGAAAATGAACGTTTTGGAACGATCCTAGATGACCCGCGCCTTTCTTAGAACAAAAAAACTGGTTTCGCTACTTTCGACTTCTTTTTTGTTAGTCACTAAAAATTATGCCAAACAAAATTGATGAAATCAATTTCAACGTGCCTTGACTCATTCTTTTTTCTCTGTCCCAACTTTAAAACACTCTTTGCAGAATAGCGAAATTCGATTCCTATCCGATTCTACGCTCATATTACTGAAAAAAGTCCAGTGTTCCTAATATGCCCCATGATTTTTTTTCAAACTCGTCGTTCACTCCATCGGGATTCATCAATTGAACTCTAAAAATACAAAAGAGGGTGAAAAAAGCTGCAAAATGAGCTGAAGTACGTCTCATTTGGGGGTCTGGGAGCCGAGATATCCCGATTTTACGAAAAAATCGTATAATAAATCCTCATGGAAATAGGCCTCTTTTCTACGTGGGGGCATATTAGGAACACATTGTCAAAAATTCGCATAAAATCGTTTCTTGCAAAAATTGAGATAGCTGTGCTCCAATCCATTGAAATCAAACGTACTTTAGCTCATTTTGAAGGTCTTGGAACAAGCTTTAAAATAAGCTAAAATACGTTGGAAAATATTGAGGTGAGCCAAAACTATGAGTTTAACAAAAGTAGTGGGGACATATTAGGCACACTTACCTTATTCTGATTGGATGAAAGAATGATTTGATAACGTTATTTATTCAAATCTGTCCAAGATTCACCTCGTCATCTATTCCAATCCATGGACACCAACTTATTCATCGTTCTTCCTCAAAAATTCAACTGCGATCAATAAGAATGACTGTCGCATTTTGTGCAAGGTGGTACTACTGTGTGCTAAAGACAGTCCTCAAAACGAAAGCCACGGTACTTCCCGAAATAGATCGCGACCTCGATTGTCACACACTGTCCTGTTACCCGATGAAACGTCGGAATTCATCGTGCGAACATTGAACATTTCAGATTCCATAATCGAATAGCCGCAAAAAGGCTATAGGTTGCTCTTGCCACCGACGATGAATCGTAATCTCTGGTTTGATCATCGTGATGAAGAGCATTTTGGATAATTTTGACAAACCTACACTACAATGGTAAATACTAGAATTTCTCATTTCGTGCTGAGGTGTGAAGAGATTGAAAGTGAAACCCAATCCACTTTGATTCTTAATTGCATGTGTGAGTATAATTTTAAAATTGTAATTTTGTAGTGTGCAGAAGGCAATGTGGAAAATTTGATCACATACTATCATATAGTACTTTTTTGACTCGGGTTCACTGCGACGGTGAAAACCGGCATACCGTCCCAGAGTGTGAGAGAGTACAAAAGCGTAATTTTGCACCAATGAAAGTCAAATCTCTTAGAATCTCATCAGTTGGACATCTATTTACAAGATCCTCGCAAATTTATGCGGTACCCACCGGTGGGACCCGCGAAAATTCCTATCGTGCAGTGGGGGGATGAAGTGAATGAGCGAACTACCAAAATTAGTGATCCTAAGAGGTAATCTTGAGCTTTTCAGGAGCATTTGCTGATTTCTTGGTACCATTAGGGTGATTCGCGAGCATGACACGAATTGGAAGCTTTCGCCAAGTAAGAACCGCGCATTGCGATTGTGATCCACGCGAGTATGATTTTCTATCCTCGTGAATCTACGAGACACAGTTTCTTATTCGGGAAACCTTTCAACTTTTCTGAATACAAAATGTTCTTCGTACACGGAGAGATGAAATAGATCAAGGAGAGAGTAAGTGCAGTTGCAATACCAACTATTTGGTCGGTTTGCCTCGTGGTTATTTCGCGTCTAAATTTCATTCCTCGGCTCCATGTCGCTCAAATCACGCATATCTGGGCTCATTTTGTAGCTCATGACATAAGTTTTCGAATCAGCCAAGATACGTTGTGGGAAATTCGATAGGACTTTATAAATTCACACTTTACCGGCTATTTTTGTGAAATTTATCGGAATTTTCGCGAAAACTTAGTTTTTATCGAGTAACTCGAATAAATCAAGTCCGACACTGAAACTGGCGTGCATACATGTTCTTGGTGTCATACATATATAATGAGTTAAAATCGCAGCATAAGCCATTGGATGCGTCTACTTCGTTTGGTGCACACTAGACCCCGAACGAAATCGGGTCCCACCCATGGAACCCGTCGCACACAAAAGCGGACACGCGGGTCCCACCCGTGGGACCGGTCGCAGTGAACGTGTTAACAGAGGAACAAGGAGAAATTCATTGGCGCAGTTGTTCACTAAATGTTTCTGTATCATAACGAAAGGTTCACTCGAATAATTCTGTGATCGATTCGTAACTATTTCGAGAGTAATATCATTAACTGGAATAATTAGCAATTTTGTGATTTCATCTGAAAATTTGATGCAAGGAAAAATTCAATATACCCACAAGTCAGCCAACGTGGCTTTCGATTTTTGCACTTGAGACGGTCCCAGAGATGAATTTTGAGTCAATCTATTCTCATCCCCACAATGGGTTATTCTTTTCATTCCCACTATGTTTTTGGTTGATCGCCGGGGATTTTTCTGTAACTTCAGGTATATAGTGTGTATGATAAAGAAGATGCCAAGCACACTTTTTAGGCCCTGAGAGCCATCCTCGCTAGTTTTGCTCCCTATTCAATATTTGAAAATCCCTATAAGAAATTGAATTTTTCAATTTTTTGATTGATTTCTCACAAGTGTAGGACTCGATCGATAAGTTATTCAAACACACAATTTGACGCGCAAAGAGTTAAAATGTAACCGAAAAACCTTCCAAATCCGAAAGAAGGCAATACAACATCAAAAATCACTTTTTTGCGATAAACTGTTTTTAAGCTGTTGGGGCAAATTTTATCTCGAATTTGACATTTTTATAGAATTTCTCGTCACGTTTCATGTTAATAACAATTTTTAAACGATTCGGCATAGAATGGGTTTGGTCTCCAAAATAGTAACTTTGGATCAAGGTTCATGAAGACAGCGCTAAGTTGCGGTAAATTCGCACAAAGTGACTGTTTTGAGGTTATGTTGACTCTTCTTGAACTCGGATATATCTTTTCCTGAATTAAATATTTTCACGCAAGGATAATTTACAATATATCTTCTATCGGGTCCGATATTAGTGAGAAACCAATAGAAAAATTGGAAAATCAGATTTTCGGAGAATTTTCAAAGTAAAGTAGAGCGCCAAACTCGCAAAGATGACTTTCGAGGGCTGAAATTTGTGAAATCCGTCTTTTTTATCAAGTTCAACACATACTTCAACTCACAAAAAAATCCCTGACAATCGACCAAAAACCTGGTGATACTAAAAAGAATGGCTCATGAGGCAGGTGTGCCCCGCCCCCCTGCCCGTTGGCTGAAAAATAATAGTTTCGTTACGTCACTATAACTTGTGTAACATTTTGAAGGTTGTTGAGAGAAATACGAAGTAACTCATGGAACCTCTAATTCTGATATTTGGATTCTCAATCCCCAAAAATTCACAAAATAATAATTTTTCAAAGAATAAAAATCAATTGGGTATACTATTTCATCCGGACTTTATTGTGATGAATAATTGCGAGAATAATTGAGTAAATTTGATGATAATACTTGATTTTCCATGACCAATTGCGGGGAATAACGTTGTTGAAATATTGCCCCCTCGTATGATATGTAAACGCGCGATGAAGTGGAGACCTTGATAGCCCCCGCGGCCATGAAATTATGAATATCAGCATTTTGTAACGATAAATTTTAATGAGCCACGTGAGATTGTATGTAATTCATAATCCCGCACCATGATACATTCGCGCAGGTAATTATTCGTGCCAGAAATTAATGCTTTCACGTCAATTTTCAATTATTTATGTGAAATCCCGATCATTGAGGGAGTAATTACACGAAAACCACGTACTATGTAGCAATAAATTTGAACGATCTCAAAACATGCACTACCCTCATCGATCCCCGCACATAATACTATCATATATAGAGAAGTGATGAATGAGGCATTGTAAAAATCATCGAGACATTAATTTTAGCATTGTTCTAATGCAAAATGAGCACGATCCAGAACATTTCCATACCATTTCTGGTAAAATAAATCACTCGAACACAAACCTCTGGATCAGCACATAATCTTCTCGTTAGCCGCCAGCTCAGCTATCTCGCTTTTATGCATGCAAATATTCCGAATGATTTTTAAAGTCACCACAGCCCCAAACTCATACTATCACATACTCGTTATAGTGGTCAAGCTCGATACTCATACTCTCCAAGTAAGTACCAACCATTAATTTCATACTCGGGCTAATTTATTTGTAACGATGAATATCGTAAAAATACCAAGCCTCGCACGAGAATGTAATTTTGTCGTTACTATTATCGTCCCAAGTAGGTTGGTATACTCACTTTGAGCGAGTTATAATCTAAGAAGAAAATGGGGAAATTATTCTTTGGTGTTTCGTACAGTATAGTCTAGTGTCGGTGAGAGCCTGTTAAAGTTTACTCTTAAACTTGCGAACGCGGCGTGTTATCTCAATGAATTAACATGAAGCGATATCAAAGCGAAACTTGGCGCAATAACTTCACCAAGTTGGAAGCGCAGAATGTTCAACTCGGCCACCCTTAGACTCGAATGATTAATAACTGAAATTACTCGTTGAAATTCTGATGTGACCATGATTGCCGTACCTCTCAAATTTATCATCTCGTAGAGTATAATACTTGAGACAAGTATCACCACAACAGAATTCACTACAAGTTGACGGCCACTCATTACAGCGTGATTATACTAACAACAATGCCTCCCAATCGTAAGGATTTTATGGCTGTTTAGTGTCGCAGTGTTACACATAAGGTAAGTGTACCCAACTTGCCCCAATTAAGCCATTTTCTTGATAACTTTGGTCTACTTCGACAATTCTCAACGTGCTTTAGCTCGTTTTAGACCTTGTTCCAAGGCCTTCAAAATGAATTAAAGTACGTTCAAATTCAACCAACTAGAGCTGAGCTGTCTCCATTTTTCCGAAAAGAGATTTTCTAAGAGTTTACTAAATGGTGTACCCAACTTGCCTCCATTAGGTCATCTTCCCAACAATTTTGGTTTACCTCAATATTCTCCAACGTATTTTAGCTCATTCTGAAGCTTGTTTCAGGACCTGCGAAATTCATCAAGCTACGTCTAATTTCGATGAATTGGAGCTAAACAGTCTCAATTCTTCCGAAGCAAATGATGGAAATCGGCGATAGAGAGTTTCTACTTATAGCCGTGCACGCACATTTGGAGCCTATCGTGGGTTTGCAACACTATTTCTGACCTATATTGACGTGATAAACACGTTCTGGGTGGTTCTAAAAAGCCGTACTGCACACCCTTTCGAGATAAACATATGGGGGCATGTTGGATACACTCCGATGTTGGCATCCTCGTTTACAAATCATCTTCGCGTTCTGCACATGAAACAACCCCAAATCCGAATTTTGCAGTTCTGAAAAATGGACTTGGACGGTCTTGAAACAAGAAATCGAATGCGTTGAGGTACGTCAAGATTGATCAAACTCAAAAAAATTTGGCATTGGTTTTACTGCACGCGATTCCCTCGGTGATTTCTTAGCCGTGCAAACACGAAAAATGGAAAAATCACTTTAAATTCCTTGGAGAACGCAAAAATGATTCGGGGTCGATGCAAACTACTTACTTTTTCATACTTTAACATAACAAACGTAAAAAAGATTGCCGGGAAGGTCAACGAGTGCCAATTCCCGAGATATACATATGGGGGCGAGTTGAGTACACTTACCTTATCTACCATTCAAACACACTAGAAACGACTCGAGGGTAATTTGGTCAATTGTACACGTTTAATGCTGCCGCGATAATCGATAAATTGTCGATGTCGTATCGCGATATCGATAAAAACGATATCGACATCGAAATCGATAACCCTTATTGTTTTCGACATCGATAACGACATTGCTTGAGCGACATTAATTGTCGATCGACATTATATCACGACATGTCGCGATATTATCGATATCGAGGTTATTTTCCTCAATCCGAACAGAATCATCCCTAGAATGACATTCGAAGTATGAATTTTGAGAATATTGAAATGAGTGAGAGCGTCAACTAGTTGCAAACACAAATTTTTGTGATATAACACAATACCCTGGCTAAAATTAATGACTCATTTGGAATGACTCAGGGATTTGGGAAATATTCAAATGACTCATTTGAAGAATGATCCAATAGGAATGACTCATTCAATTGGGTCTTTTGTTAAACGAGTCATTTCTGATATCCCAAATCCCTGAATCATTTCAAATGAGTTCTTCATTTTAGGCAGGATAATATGCCACATATACCAGTGGTGCACGGTAAGTTAACGAGAATTCCAAATGAAGCTATGTTAACAAATATTGCAGCATTTCATACTTCACACATTTGATGTTTCACTGATTCTATTGTCTTCTACGCACTATTTTCGAATTCATCGTTCGTTGAAGGTCTTGGCTTGGCTATATCCTCTTGTTGGCTGCTTGTTGGTTCATTTTTTGATTTCTTCTTTGATCGAATTTCTTGATCCCAACTACTTGAATCTGAATCTTCACTAACAAGGGGGGACCACGGGGTCCGGGTCGCCAATCATCCCCAAAATGTTTTCACAGTTTGGTGCCATCTAGAATATGAGAAATCTAGAGTAACTCCGTCAAATGGGCCCCCTGTCGAGAGCTACAAGCAAAAACGTTAGCACTACCAGTATATCTATGAGTCATTCTGGAGCAAGCTGGACAAAACCGTCACCAGGGGGGTCTGGGAAAAATCCGCAAAGATTTTTTTCCATAAGTACTATGTTAAGATAGTACGAAAAAATTTTTTTCAGATTATTTCGGCCCCCCCCTGTGGGCCCCAGGGCCCATGGAAGGGCCATTTTGGGCCCTTTTTTAGCCTATTCTAAGAAAATCATAGTTCCAACGCAATTCAATATTTTTCAACGTACTCGGGCGCATTTTTCTTGTCAAGACTAGTACTTTTGAAAAAAAAATTGTCCAAGGCCACTTAGTGAGCCTGACGGCTTCTGCAAGCTAATTATCGAGAACAAATTTTAGCGATTTTTGGGCCTGCTTCAAAGCGATCTAGCTCCTACTATACATGTGATAATCGACTTCTGCAGGTGGTCATTTTAAAGATCTTGAAAAAAACCTACAATTTGACCATCTGCAAAAGTCGATTATCGTACTTTTCATAGAAGCTATAGCCGATACAAGTTGAGCTATTTACGAAAAAGTCGAAAATTCAGGACTCGATTCCCAAAATATATCTTAATTTTTTTCCACCAAACTTGTGCGAAAATGTTCATTCAGACATCTACTTTCAGTAAAAAAAATTTGGCGGAGGTTATTTTTTTGATTTTTTTTGCCGAGCGTTACAAAATGCCGCATTTCGTGGTTTTAGCCAAAACGGCATCTTTGACCACGGTAACATACGCTCCCATCTGGACTGATGTGCACCAATCTGTGTGAAAGTACTCCCCAAAGTACCCCCAAGTACGTGTAAGAAGTTGCGGGAACGAGCCTCCACCCCGGAGCGAGCTGTAGGTTCTATTCACCGTGTCCAAAATAGACATTATTTTGGCTATTCGAGCGTAAGCGACTGAGAGCATGATTTCACTCGTTCTGACTAACAAATGAGATAATGGGCTAGAATGAGGATGCAAACATACTTTTCCGACTCAAAATGACCATCTGAACACAATTCCGAGGTCAGTTTAGCTCTAGAATGTTGTCTGGTGCCTCATCGGTGTCAGAACCCGTCGACAGAATCTAAGTTCTTAAGGGGTAGAGGGACGACTATTTAGACCAAAACTGACCTCGGAATTGTGTTCAGATGGTCATTTTGAGTCGGAAAAGTATGTTTGGATCCTCATTCTAGCCCATTATCTCATTTGTAAGTCAGAACAAGTAAAATCATGCTCTCGGTCGCTTACGCTCGAAGGGCCGGAATAATGCCTATTTTTGACACGGTAAATAGAACCTACAGCTCGCTCCTGGCTGGAGGCTCGTCCCCGCAACTTCTTACACGTACTTGGGGGTACTTTGGGGAGTACTTTCACACAGATTGGTGCACATCAGTCCAGATGGGAGCGTATGTTACCGTGGTCAAAGATGCCGTTTTGGCTAAAACCACGAAATGCGGCATTTTGTAACGCTCGGAAAAAAAAATCAAAAAAATAACCTCCGCCATATTTTTTTTACTGAAAGTAGATGTCTGAATGAACATTTTCGCACAAGTTTGGTGGAAAAAAATTAAGATATATTTTGGGAATCGAGTCCTGAATTTTCGACTTTTTCGTAAATAGCTCAACTTGTATCGGCTATAGCTTCTATGAAAAGTACGATAATCGACTTTTGCAGGTGGTCAAATTGTAGGTTTTTCCAAGACCTTTAAAATGACCACCTGCAGAAGTCGATTATCACATGTCTAGTAGGAGCTAGATCGCTTTGAAGCAGGCCCAAAAATCGCTAAAATTTGTTCTCGATAATTAGCTTGCAGAAGCCGTCAGGCTCACTAAGTGGCCTTGGACAATTTTTTTTTCAAAAGAACTAGTCTTGACGAGAAAAATGCGCCCGAGTACGTTGAAAAATATTGAATTGCGTTGGAACTATGATTTTCTTAGAATAGGCTAAAAAAGGGCCCAAAATGGCCCTTTCATGGGCCCTGGGGCCCACAGGGGGGGCCGAAAAAATCTGAAAAAAATTCTTTCGTACTATCTTAACATAGTACTAATGGAAAAAAATTTTTGCGGATTTTTCCCAGACCCCCCCTGGTGACGGTTTTGTCCAGCTTGCTCCAGAATGACTCATATATATATATATATATATATATATCACTTTTTAACATGGGCCTATATAAGCAATGTTAATCCCAGTGGCTGTATCTCTGGACAGGAGACCCATTTGACGGAGTTACTCTGGATTCTCCATATACTCGATAGTACAAAACTGTAAAAAAATCTTGGGGGAGATTGGTGACCCGGCCCCCGTGGTCCCCCCTTGTAAGTCTCTTTGACGACAGCATCATTAATTATAACAGTTCGCGCGAAAGGTTCGATATAACTGATTGAAGTATCGGTTCCACCTGGCTTTTCGTATTTACAAACTCACACTCGTACATTGTTTACACGGTCACATTCATCCTACGGGGCAATCCATTAATCACGTGAGAAAAACTTTTTTACGTTCGGCATACCCCTACTCTCACTGAGGATTGAAAAAAATGTCGCGATATCGATAATATCGTCGATAAATTATTGTGAGGGTCGTATAACGACAATTGACCTTCGACATTTTTCGACATCGATAACGACATCGATAAGCCATGAAATGTCGGTGCTCGATAACGACAGCTTCAAATTATCGATTTTTATCGTATCGCGGCAGCACTATACACGTTGCAATACAAGCAATTTTGTATGGGCTGTCATAAAAGGGAGGATACCATTTACTGTGGGGTACATAATACCTCACATGCGCAATAGATGGATGACAGATCCAGCTCCTTTCCCGCAATCGACGGCTCAAGACCTCGATTAGTATATAAGAGCGCATAAGTGCCTCATCGCCCAGCGTCCAGTGCACCACCCGCAACTCCAGCCCTGCTGATGAGTCCGGTTACGATGAACCAGGTTGCAGGTGGGGGACGAAACGCATAAGAGCCTTCTGCTCAATCGTGTAGAGTCATTCATTAGTAGTGGGTAAGCCATCAGCTTATTTCTACATTACCACTGGGCTTTGACTCCATTAGAGGCGGAACGATAACACAAAGAGAGCGAGACCCATTAGGGTGCCCATATATATTTTCGATGGCGTTTGCAAAATTACCTCCAAATGGGCACAGGTAACCCTCCCTTGTACTCAAACACTAACACATGTACACACCTTGCTATATGGTATAGACGTTGACAAATAACCAACATCTGAGCCGCACGCGTGATACAGAACAAGAATCGATCCAATCTCTAAGCGTGAAATCAAATCAACTTTGAAAGCAAAAGCTGCACAAGCAGTGTGTCATCCTGTAAGTACATAAAAGCGTGTCTATTGTGTTTGGAATGTCGTACTGGTGTAACAGAGCAGGAAAACCAACTGCGTGGTTTTATCGTGGATGAAAAATACTTAGAGAATGGTATAGAGTAGAAGTAAAGTGAAGTAGTGCTCGGTCACGTCAAGTGAAACAGCTGTCCTAGCGATCTTTGTGAATGAATGTGGGCTGGAGGTTGGAGGTGGGGTGAGGTTAAAAAGATTGCGTGAGATATCCGGGCGGAAGTTCAATTTTTCGCTCTGCTCAGGAATTTCTTCCTCTAATCTCATTGTAATAAGCTAATGGCTGTAGAAAGTCGATAGCGGGCTGCGAGTGGATTAAGTTTCTTTTTTCATTTTGGGATGTGGGTGGTATCGTGTGGCTGACATAGAGGTTCAATGATGTTGAGCAGAGCCAATGGAACTCTGATAGAATGATGTGATCAGTGGTGGATCAGTGTACTGAGAGTCGAGTGTATTCTGGCTGCTAAAAGAGGATACTTGAGTCGAGCTGGAATTTGAATATTTTGGTGGCGCGGATGAGAATATTCCTGACCATATCATCAAGGTTGAATATTATGAGTCTTTTTGACTCATTTTTGATTTAAAAATAGTTTCTCGATGAGCAAATAACATTGCAAGTCTCATTCGCCAGTGAGAGACAGGATTGAGATTTTGAAAGCCTCCGTGATTTAAGGCTTGCGGCGACGAATCACTGGAGCCACTGATCGACGCAAGATGAAGTAACTCCTGCAACAATCTTGCAAGATCGTGGATCAACACTACGTGTACCCAAAAATCAAACATCCGTTGGTTCCAACTCGGTCGACCTTCTGTGGGTCCGTGGTCGTAAAACCACTCTATGCAATGATCTCTAATTACTGTGAGCTTGGATTTAGTACAAAAATTACCTGTTCTTCTAACAGAACAAAATTTTTTGACCATTCTGTAGGGGAAGCTTGACGCGGTACTTTGCACGTAGATCTTCGTGACTCCCAGACGTCACGTCAAAGTTACAGATGTGCGAGAGGTTGATTTCTGCAAAGATTAAATGCCCGAATCGTCTCCAGATTGGCACGGTGCCAATTTTTTTCGTTTGTTTTCTACTTCAATTGTCCAGTCAAGTTACACTTGCCCCAGCCCACTCTCAGACGAAACGTTATTCAAGAGGGTTTCCTAACCTCATACCCATGTCAAATTAGATTTAAAAGTGTTCAGGTGGGGTATGCATGATGTCAGACCGGTTTCAAAGATTAGCATTGTAAGAACATTTACTTTTTGGTGAATCGCCGCTGACACCTACTCATCGCACTGTAGGCTCGTAACCGCCTATCTTCTCCGTGGATTTTGTCCAATGTAGTATCTTGAAAACTATTGCAACCAAATATATGGGAAACTGAACGATGTCCTCGCAAATAAGACAAAATCTTCATTAGGTCCACAGAAATGCAAGACTCCCTAATTCATGCCTCGCGTCTTCGTCGCAGTTCTTGCTACCGCAGATGTTTCCGCTACTTTTTTTGATCGTGATGTGCCCGCATTCTCGTATAAGTTATCGAATTTTAATATCGCGAACATTCCAGGAGCCCTATTGAAGTAAAAATTCGCGCAAATCGCAAGCGTGGCGACTGAGCATGATTTTGCGCGCGTAAAATGTGTTGATTTTTGCTGCGGCCGCCGTATCATAACCTAGTTGGGAAATTAAGGTAAATATGAAATAGTTTCAATATACTCTTTTGACTGCACTTATGGGAACAGGCGTAACGTTGCATGCTCACTATTATCTTTACACTGTAAAAATGGCATTTCAACCAAATATTCAACTACAGTAGTTGAAAAACCGATTCAACTACGGTAGTTGGAAGAAATTCCAATTAATTGCAGTTGAATTTCAACTCCGTAGTTGAATCTGAACTCAACTACGGAATTGAAATTTTTTTTCAACAACCGCATTGAAATTCAACTACCTGAGTTGAATTCTTCCTCACGAGCCAATTCTTAGGATGATTTCTAACTCGTTTGGTTAGCTCTAATTGTCATTCATCATCATGATTTTTTTAGGGTGGCATGAAGCGCAAAATCAACTCAGAACGAATGAAAGAATGTGGTGAAAGAATCTAAGCGAATCCTCGAAAGAAAAGGCAACGTCTGTAATTTTTGCAATAAAATGAGTAGAAGATGGAAATCGAATCGTCTCCGTGAATATAACAATACTATTTTGAAAATATTCAAATCCACAACTCTCGGAAAAATAGCACCGTGAGATTCTTTAAAAGACCTGTAAACATAGCACACGTTTGCGATCGCTTGCGCGGCTAAACCAACGACCATCGTGGTTTATCGCGCAACGCTACTACCTTCATACATCAACTTGTATACACCTAGTAAAGGTATACGTTAGGTATATGAGTAGTTCCGTGGAAGCTCTGACATAATTTGTGCCTGCTTGTACGAACCTTTTGACGTATGCATTTTGGTGCCAATCATTGGTATTTCGATCCAGGATCGCGAAAAAAATTATGATCGAATAAAATAAGTACAGTTCAAGAAAGAATTTTTAAGAAACGCTTTTATTCACTGCGTGAAGAAACGTTGTAGAATTCGCGGGAGAATTTGGAAGAGTGTGAGGGGGATGAAATTTAGTTGAGCAGTGAAAATCGCTTGAAAAAAATTGCATTATACACGGCAAACGATGCATATAAGAAACTATAGCGAAGACGCGTGCGCTGAGCAGCTCGCATAAGCCCTATATGGCGCCACTAAGTCGCGAGTCACTCTGATTTCAAAAACTGTATTGAGAATTGAATGCAGCAGACACTTATAGGAAGAAATATATTCCTCGCATATGTCTATATGCCCTTCATAATAAACGCACTTACACTCATGAACGATTCCACGAAACGCGTGTGCAAGCTGTGTTAATTCTCCCAGATGTTCACTAGACGAGCCAACTCTGACGAACTAGCGCTCGGTCGAGTGCAATAAAAGCATTCAAAAAGAAATTAAAACGCCAGTTGCGTCACCTCCATGACCAATATATTGGACGCGACTATTTCCGAACTTCTCTGCAGGGGGTCGATTTTAAATACTGGTCGTGCGCCGCTCGACCATTCGCGCTGGCTGCACGACCAGCGCGGATAGCGTTCACGCGCGGAAAGAGCATACGGAGTTTCTATGTCTCAATGTCTCCCAGTCTTTCTGCTACGCAATGAGATTCGAAAATTGTCACGTAGGAATGAGTCAGAGGAGCTGCACCATAAGTAATTATTACTCATACTAAACCGCAAAAGAACAATTTTTCATTGTAATATGAGGTTATGTGTTGGTTCTCTCTTTGTAACCTCACAATGAATTTTCTGTCTGATATGGTGCAAATGTGATGTGTGGTGATGTGCATCAATCCTCAATAATGAGAGTTGTGGCAACATTTTTCCACAGGTTCTCATCATGAGCATACTGTAGACTTCTCTACCTGGTGAACAGAGTTTTGTTGTGGGCCAGCTCAAGCAGGTTTCAAAGAATCTATGGAAAGAGTTTTTGGCCTCAATGATGCTGGTCAACAAATAAATCCCACCTTACTATCCTTTAACACGTTCGCTGCGACGGGTCCCACGGGTGGGACCCGCGCGTCCTTCCCTGTGTGCGACGGGTCCCACGGGTGGGACCCGTTTTTGTTCGGCTTCTAGTGTGCACCAAACAACGTAGACACATCCAATGGCTTCTGTAGCGGTTCTTACTAACTATATACGATGCCAAGAACATGCGTACACGCCAGTTTGAGGATCGGAATCGATTCGCGCGAGTTATACCACAAAAACTGAATTTTCGTGGGAACGGCGATGAATAACACAAAAATAGCAAGTAAATTGTGAATATATCAAGTCCGTTTCAATATTTCACAACGTATCTTAGCTCATTCGAAAGCTTACGTCAAAAACTACAAAATGAGCCCAAGTACGCGTAATTTGAGCGAGATAGAGCCGAGTTATCAGAAATTTTGACGCAAAATAACCATGAGGCAAACCGAGTAAATGGTTGACGTTGCAATTGCACTTCCTTTCTTCTGAATCTATTTTATCTCTCCGAGTATGAGGAACTTTTTGTACCCAGAGAAGTTGAAGAGTATCTCGGATAAGCAGCTGTGTCTCGCGGATTCACGAGGATAGAAAATCATATTCGCGTGGATCACAATCGCAATCCGCGGTTCTTACGACGAGGCAAAAGCTTCCAATTCAGGCCATGCTCGCGAGTTACCCGAATGGTAGCGGGAAATCAACGAATGCTCCCGAAAAGCTAAATACCACATCTCAGGATCACTAATTTTGGTAGTTCGGCCATTCACACCATCCCCCTTTGCACGATAGAAATTTTCGCGGGTCCCACCGGTGGGACCCGTCGCACTGAAAAAAGTCGGACTTAATTGTGTGCGACGGGTCCCACCGGTGGGACCCGCGAAAGTTCTTAGATTTCTTGTATATACATACTAAACTGATCACAAATCAAAAGGTTCGACTATTTTAGGTGGAAAATCACGCGTTTGTACTCTCTCGCACTCTGTGACGGAATGCCGGTTTTCACCGTCGCAGCGAACGTGTTAAAATTTGAGCATTGGTTTGGATTAAAATCAAAAACTCATTACTCTGCTACAATTTGAATCCATTCATCCTAATGACTCAATAGGTTTCTTTATTCTTGATGGATCTCATGTGTCTCTAATTATTCAGAGAATGTGATGATACTCTGAGCGGAAAGTCTGATGATGAAAGTTGGAAACTCAAAAGAGTATGAAACTTATTAGTCATAAGCGTATACTTGGATTCTCAAAACAGTTGGGCATTGAAGTAGACTACTCTATGATTCTAGTATCATTTCATACTCAAATTTTGGTATGAGAAAAGCAACAAACTTATATCAACAAGACAGTACATCATCTTTTGTCGAGTCAAGATTATTTCACTATCAAACACAGCCATTTAATAGAATCTTTTGTAACCAATAAAATTGTGAGTGAGTTATCCAGGAATAATGTCCTTGTTCTGAATATAATGAACTTTATTCATACCAGATGAGCATATATTAATCTGGAAATAATATGAATAAAATTCATGATTAGGTAATACAGTGCTTATATTCCATCATCCCATGGTTCACACTTAACAATGCTACTGTGTCCTTGCATAAGCCAATAGCTATTGAGGATCTAGATATTGATTGAATTCTATACTTTCCAGAAAATAATTCAGATCAGCAGAAAAAGCTTATCATCTCCTTTATGAATACTGATTCTGATGAATGGAAGTAAAATTGAAACCCGGCCAAATCAGTTTTGGGCAATATAGTTTGAGGTCAGGATGAATAGATTGTTTGAATTGGGACTGAAACCCCCATTGAGCCATCACATTCAAACCAACCCTAGAATTATTAAGAAATCTTCATACAATTTCATTGGTCACTCTTACAAAAAATCCTATCAAATAGCTGTGTTTGATAGAGAATGAATCTTGACTCGACGAAAGATGATGTACTGTCTTGTTGATATAAATTTGTTGCTTTTCTCATACCAAAATCTAAGTATGAAATGATACCAGGATCATAGAGTAGTCTACCTCAATGCCCAACTGTTTTGAGAATCCAAGTACGCTATGACTAATAAGTTTCATACTCTTTTGAGTTTCCAATTTTCATCATCAGGTTTTCCGCTCAGAGTATCATCACATTCTCTGAATAATTAGAGACACATGAGATCCATGAAGAATAAACAAACCTATTAAATCATTAGGATGAATGGATTGAGATTGTAGCAGAGTAATGAGTTTTTGATTTTACTCCAAACCAATGCTCAAATTTTAAAGGATAGTAAGGTGGAATTTATTTGTTGACCAGCATTATTGAGGCCAAAAACTCTTTCCATAGATTCTTTGAAACCTGCTTGAGCTGGCCCACAACAAGATTTTGTTCTCATGGTAGAAGAGTCTACAGCATGCTCATGATGAGAACCTGTGGAAAAATGTTGCCACAACTCTCATTATTGAGGATTGATGCACATCACCACACATCACATTTGCACCATATCAGATAGAAAATTCATTGTGAGGTTACAAAGAGAGAACCAACACATAATCTCATATTACAATGAAAAACTGTTCTTTTGCGGTTTAGTATGAATAATAATTACTTATGGTGCAGCTCCTCTGACTCATTCTTACGTGACAATTTTTGAATCTCATTGCGTAGCAGAAAGACCGGGAGACATTGAGCTATAGAAACTCCGTATGCTCTTTCCGCGCGTGAATGCTATCCGCGCTGGTCGTGCGGCCAGCGCGAGTGGTCGAGCGGCGCACGACCAGTATTTAAAATCGACCCCCAGACATTATTTCAACTCATGTAGTTGAATTTCAAGTACGTGGTTGAATTTTCAACTACGTTGATGAAATATTCTTCAACCACCGAGTTGAAACAAATTTCAACTGCGTAGTTGGAAAACCGGTTCAACTACGTGGTTGAAACATTTTCCACTTCCGTAGTTGAAAAAAACGTTGCACATTTTTTACAGTGTATATACTATTATATTGATATTTTTCATGAACACACAATACCAACGTCTCGAAAAAACTCTACATGGTAGGAAAAATTTTCAAAGCAGGAATTGAAGTTGAAACTCAGGGATACTGAGGTAAAAATAGTGAGACAATTTATCATTCTCTCACCTTACACATATGAAGGAAGACTTCTGCCTGAGGAGTTCACAACATTTTTGTGAAAACTGATCAGCCGTTTTACCGCACTTATATCCGTAGGCCGAAATTTGATGTCTGCCTTGAGAAATTTTCCTCTTCATGTCCAGTTTTTGGAGATGTTGGTATTGTTTTCCTGTATTCGTTAAGTGACTCTTGAGTAAGCATGCGGGTACCGTGATGCTCGTCTTCATAAGTACAGTCGGAAGAGTTTGTTTAAACTATTTAATCATTTTATTTACCACATTTTCCCAACTAGGTTATGATACGGCAGTCGCAGCAAAAATCAATACATTTTATGCGCACGAAATCGTGCTCGCACGCGTGCGATTTGCGCGAATTTCTATTTCAATAGGGCCCCAGGAGTTAACGATTTGTATATTGAAGTTGGTGTCTTATCGGTTTTGAAGGTCAATTCCCAAAATTTCGTGATAGAACTTTTATTACGACCTTTCGTCCGCAAAGATTCGTGGACCTCATCAGGCTTGGGTTTTTGTTATTCTTTAGATCGTCATGGTATATTGGGTGATCTTGTGCTGGAGACCAGATATAACGTCTGGCTCCTGTCAATTTTAGTAATTGATGATTTCAAGCTAACGATTTGTACTTCCCGGTTTGCTCAGAAAATACACTGCCCTTATGTTAGAAATGAACACACAATGCGGAGCTATAATTATGAGAGAATTAATTATGATTATAAGAAACCCACGATTCTTCGGATCGCATGGAACATGTGAATATGTGCTTTCCACCTTTCGCACAAAAAATGCCTTACTGCGAATCTGAGCCATCGCATAGATTGATCATTCAACTCCCAATGATTTTGGCACGATCGTCTTCTGGACAACTCATGCCCTTGTAACGGCATGAGTGATCGCTCTCACTGAGCATTAATCACCCTGTCGTCGGATCAGAAAAACCGATCACCGATGCATACCTGGAGGAATAATCCATCGCGCGATCACGTTTTGCTGAACTTTGCACTTTCAGTTGTGCTTGCAGCGCGCCCCGCATCAGACACCACTTGATCCACTTTTCAGAACGATGCACAGTCTCTTTGTATTTTATACTTAGCACTCAATATACATCATTTACATTGTAATTTCCACGAGTCTCTTTCATTGGTCTCTGACACCGGACGTTACACCCTGTTGTTCGAAGATTATTTCACGCTCGAATTCAAACTTGAATAATTGAAATTTATCTTCGATCCGTCAGTACATTGTGACTGTCTTACAGAAGAAATTCAGAACAGGTGGGGTGAAATTCAGGCCACCCAAAATGTAACCAGATTAATCACATGATGGTCTAGATTATCCTGTCTTTGGTTTATGATGTTACATAAATCTCATCAATTGATCTTGAAGTACTCCTAGCGTGTAGATGAAAAAACACAATATTCTGCAAATTTCTTCATTCATTTGCGACGTTTCGTATATTAAAATTCCCTTGACCAATCCAGGCACGAGAGCCAATTTTTTAATTTTCACATATTCCATATTCGATAGGTAGGATGATTCTTCCTATCTATTGAAGATTAAATAATAAGTAGAATTTGAAACAAAATTGGCTCTGATGCCTGAAGTGATCAACGGAATTTTATTGAGCAAAACTCGCAAATACACGAAGAGACTTGCAAAATATTGTGTATTTCCGTCTGCACAAATTTAGTCCTCCAAGATCAATCGAAGAGATTTATACAACATTATACACCCAATGTAAAATTTCGTATGTATATTTGCCGCTACAGCTAATGGGAACGATTTTGATGGAGCAAATCAATCATCCTGTTTCTTTTGAGAAAATTTTGATTTTGGCAAAAGGGCTTGGTTCTTGATGAATATGGAATAATTAGAGTAGAAGTAATCTATGACTTCAGAATCAATTAGATTCTGGGGCTACGCCAATTTTAAAGTGGAGAGAGAGTGGATAGAGAAAAACAATCAAGAATCCATTGCACTTGTATTCATACACTGACAGAATTGCTGCAAATAGAGCCACCTAGTTCAAAACGGATCGTGGATCCGTCATGGGCATCCAGAAAAACGCGAAGAAAAATAGCCAACCACACAAGAATACATTTCCTTTATATTCATCCCTAGTACAAGTCACAGTACAATCCAAATTTTTATGAATAGGAATGTAAGTAAGAGATGAAATCCCGCAAAAGCTTTGTCGATGACACAAAATCATATCATAGAGAGATAAGAACATGTTAGCCTTGTGTAACTGACTGAAAGAGCTTGAGGTAATGACAATAACCCGACCGTACAAAGATCCACCCGAATGCCTTCGGCATGTACATCAGATACAAGATCCTCCATCCAAACTGCCAACATTTGTTTGAAAAAATTAGGTAGACGTACGCAAAGCCCACATAATTACCCACATAATGCACGGGGAGGCTTGTACGTTTTTAGGAGCTATGTTTACATGGGATTATCTATAGAGCAAGAATATAACAGTATGCTTGGATTTCACGAGGGAATTCAATATGCGCTCGTCAATGAAAAAGAGCTTACGTGTATACTGCCTCTTTGGGATGATAGTCCTACCCTGCAATGAATATGAAGATAATATTCAGTAGTAGGTAGTGGATGTACTCGGAGTTTTATATCTATACACATTTTTTTTAGATTCAAAGTAGTACAGAGGCCCTGTTCATGAGTGAATATATGTGTTTTAGCTTCAAGTAGAGCTGCATATGTAGAAGCTCGTATTCTTGAGCTGTCTCGGGTGCTGCACAAAGTGGCGAATAAAGAACGCGCACCGGGAGTATTATCCGAGCTTTTCTACGTATAACGGAAAGTAAACAGGTGGGAGCTGAAAGGGATGATACGTTGTATTCAATGACCTGCACCGGAAATATAAATGTGCAAGAATTCGCCAGAAAAATTTTACTTTATAAATGGATCAAATCGCAGAGGGATACGTTTGAACGAGAAAATTCTCATGTAGAAGTGCAGGTAGGATGGCAGGGGAGATTTTGCTTTTGATCTGGGGTTTTCGCAAAGTTGAAGGTTTCTGGGAATCCTTCTTTCAATAGAAAAAGTTGGGATCGAGTGGTTTTTAAATATTACTGTACAAAACTCCAGAGCTCTCGACTCAATAATTTGAAAATAAAATACCCTAAATTCACTGGTCATTCAAGTTTACATGTTTTGACGATTATTCTTCGATACTTTCTGTAAAATCATTTCCAAATGGACACAATAGTCCTGGAAAGTCTTCAGAAGAATTATTCATAATATCTCAATTCCGATTGGTCTCCGTAGAATTTAATAGAATCGATCTCAGCATACAGAGCTTCGTGTGAATTACAATGTGTGTGAATTTGAATATAGCCGCATTGGCAAAATCAAATGTACCGTGTAGCTTCGCCGTGAGTTTTGTTGAAAATAGATATACACTACCGGTCAAAAGTTTAAGCTCACCCAAAAATTTTTATTTCAATTTTGTGAGTTGAACTACTCGGCTCTATTTCACCGTAGAGGACTCTTCTGGAGCTCATTTTGAAGGTTTATTCACGTACTTTGAGATGGAATTATTCATTTTTATCCGTACGGATCGGGATCTTTCCAATTTCAGCTCGGAAAAGTGTCAATTTCAACGATTTTTGAAAGAGTCTTTTGGCTCCTGCCAATTTGAGCCACATGAATGTTTCAATATGGGAGTTGTGAGACCCAGAACGGCAAGTCTAAAGCTTCAAAATTCGTTTTTGAAGTCCCTCTACGCCACTTCCAGTCCGAGCTATGACACTTTTTCTGAGGGAAGATTTTTCGCAAAAACTAGCACCTGGATTCAAAAATGACGAGAAAATTTACTTTTTGGGGCATATTTCAAAGGTTTCTCGTTTCCTCAATCCAGATATAGATAAGAGATGACAGAAATGATGATTATACTTCATAAATATGCGTCTCTGTATCTCTCTCGAATTGGAATGCTAGTTTTTGCGATAGATCTTCCCTCAGAGAAAGTGTCATAGTTCGGACTAGAAGTGGCGTAGAGGGACGTTCAAAAACGGATTTTGAAGCTCCAGACTTGTACTTTTGTACCCCACAACTCCCATATTGAAACATTCATGTGGCTCAAATTGGCACGACCCAAAAGATTCTCTCAAAAATCGTTGAAAATGACACTTTTTCGAGCTGAAATTGGAAAGATCCTGATCCGTACGGATAATGATGAATAATTCCATCTCAAAGTACGTGAATAAACCTTCAAAATGAGCTCCAGAAGAGTCCTCTACGGTGAAATAGAGCCGAGTAGTTCAACTTACAAAATTGAAAAATTAATTTTTGGGTGAGCTTAAACTTTTGACCGGTAGTGTAAATCGAATAGAAAAGACACGATCAATACCACTTCCAATACTCCAGATTTCACTTTCGTCCCCAGGACTTGGATAAGTACCGTCAATTCCGTTTTATTTTATCTCAATCAAAATCCACTGCACTTATTTGCAAAATGAAGTACCCACAATTGAGTTAGGGATGCATCATCCGTTCCAACCTAACCTACGAATCTCATATAATTTTTACGCTCAAGGATTTGCAAGTTTTTAAAAGAACCGCGCAGATACTTAGGACGAGAAGGAAAGAGCTCTCAGCATCGGTTGCGGACCTCTTTTGGCATCCTTTAACGCCGCTGCAGCGCAGTAAAGAGGATCTCCGGGCGAACCGTTACAGAGGCTATTAAAAAGAGACCCACTGTGGGAAAAAGTACAATATTACTCTCGGCGCGGCGCCTGAGCTACAAAGAGAGACCGTGGCACGTGAAAATTTCATAATACTTGGTAGAAGGGGGGGAGGGGTGGACGGGGTGGCTCTTTGTCTAAAAAAAAAAAAAGATAGAAGAACAAAGTGCAATAGTCTTTGGTGGTGTTGTAGCGAGAAGCAAGTTATCGCATTTATCTAACGCAATTACCAAGTTACGCGCACGCCAAAGCAGCGAGGGCGGCCCTAACCTCCCCCTTTCCCCTCTTCTCTCTTCTTTGCCACTATCTCACTCACCAGAGCAGGTTCTCCTCTAGACGATATTTACCGTGAAAAATTCCACACGTCCCATGCGCATCGGGCCTCGTTACTCTCTTTACCTCACCACAACGTGAAAAATTCTATGCGAGCTTGCACACGTGCTTCTCAACAAGCTCAGAGCATATAAGCAAAATAACATATCGCACTCGTCCGAAATTTTCCACTGTTTATGACTGTACTAGCCGTGCCATCGTATCATATCGGTCTTACCATGCACACATACATATCTGATGAGGTGAAAAAATGTGTCAGGTGTAGAAAGATCATGTTGTGACGAGCTGATTTTTGAGAGCTGTTTTCGCGCCGACGAGCGACGGTAGAATAGTGCATGGACGCAGTGAGCTAGAGATATAGACAGAGAGAAGGTGCTCACTGGGGGATAGCGTAGATATGTATGGACGTCGTCGTAAAAATGACAAGGAAGCGAGCCAGAGAGCGAGGCGATTTATACACACGGAGAAGGGAAGAAAGGAGGTGGTTTGCTTGTGTTGGTGCAGCCGATGCAAGCTCTCCTTGAGTCTTCCTGGAAAAGTGTTTGTAGAATCCTGCGTTCTATGGAGTTTATCTAGCATAGACTCTCCTGAGAGCCCGTGATAAATTCTTGATAATCGTTCCAGTGCGCTGCTCTCAGAGGAGCCACTGCGCAAACTATATGCTACTGAATGGCGAAAAAATTGAACGATAGTATAGGAGCGCCAATGGGTCATGTGCAGTGAACCGTAGCTCATAGGGCTCATTTTATGCAACTTGACGGTTGATTCCAGCTTGTGCTTATAATCCGCCCGCTATAATCCCAATCCTATGCTGAATCAAAATTAATTCGGGTAAAGACGTAAATTCATTGAACGCTGTTTGCATCTCGTGAGCTCGCGAACGTTCGAAAGAGAGCTCGAAACGAGACGAGTGCATACCGATGCCGTTGTTTACTTTGCAACCGTGTGGAGATTCAAAAATATTGTGATTGACCCAAAACCGGTTTCACTTTTCGAATCTTTCCTCGAGTCTCCCTCGCGACTTCCGACTCAATTGTTTAGCCATTTGCCACTGTCAATCGAGCAGTGTGCGATTGTTCGCCTCTCATTGACGCAATGTAGCGATATTGCTCAACGCGGAAGTGCCCATATAGCGATCACGCTTTTCGTCATCCAAGGTATGTTCTCGTTGACACGATCTCTTCCGCTCCTTCTACTCTATCATTTACCAAAATACATACATTTCGTAGAACCGGATTGTCTGTAAGGCCGGACTCATGCGCGCGAAGCTTCGCGTTCGCGAAACGTTGGTTCTGGGTTAGATGAACGCGATGTCTTCACCAAGGAAATCCCTAGAGAATCTATCCCGTGCACAAAGGCTTGCGAGCACTACTGCGTCCATCTTCGTAAGCATGAAAAGGATCATTCTCGCGTACGCAAAGATTCTATGGGAAAGGCTTCCCGCGATAGCCTTCGCGCACTGTAACCAAAAGATTTTCGCGTGCGCGGTGGAAGACCATTGTTCACGTAATTATACGCTACAATGGCATGGCACCCACTCTCGCCTCGAAACTCCATGATAATATTTTATGCTATTTTTCAACAACTTGTTAGAGGAGGTGTAAGACCAATGCGAAGAAGATACTTTCGCGCACTGTTTGTGAAAAATAGCTTATGATAGCGGTCGCTTCGCGTGCGTGAAACTGAAAGCCTCCAAGAATGAGGCTATAGCGAAAAAACGTCCACCAGGGCGGCGCTGATGGTCATTTAAGCTCCCCAACACATGGATTTTGCTGTACGTGTACATCGGTGCGTGCTAGTGTGTATCTGTGTGAGAGAGTATGCGGCAACTCTCACAGACGCGCACGGACAGGAAATTGCATGTGTTGGACCACCAGCGCTCCTAGCGGCCGTCTTTTCGCTATAGCCTCATTCACCGGCCACTGCGGAAGCCATGTTATTCTCGCGTACGCGAAATTGTATTTTCTTCGCTCACGCGCACACTATTTCGCTTTGCGTACGCGAATGATCTTAGGGTGTGTCCACAAATAGCGCAGCTCATAGCACACGCGCTAGCGCTCACTACGCCGGCCTATTTGCTTCCCATTCCTCAGAAATTTCTGAAAGTGGTGACATTTCTCTAGTTTCGCCATAATCCCGTGCATCAAAAAGTTGTGATCCATATAGGCCGTCTCAGTGAGCGCTAGCGCGTATGCGCTGCGGTATTTGTGGACCCACCCTTACCAAGCCTTTGCGCACGCGATGGATTCCCCAGGGATTTTCTGGTTATGATGTCACGTTTACTGGCCCGCATGACCTACGTTTCGCGTATGCAAAGCTTCGCATATGCGACTTCAAGCACGCAAGTGCAGCCGTATAGGCACGGTCCTCTAGGACATGTTTAAGTAATCATTAATTAACTCGTGAGTGCTCATTCAACCAAATCTCATGCTACCTCACATCCTAGACTACTCCAGCCATAATAATCTGGTCTCTAGGGTCCCATAATACCACCCTGTTCCAACTGAATGTTATGAATTAGTTCGCGCATCGACGCGATTCTTGTGTAGGCAACGCAGAGTTGTTGGTGGCAACGACCGCCAGCCAATTCGTCATCCTCAGTTTTGACGAGCTCCTGCAGCGAGCACATCTTCACGTCTTACCTTTCTCAAGAATCTCGAGTCTTCCAATAAATGCTCATTTGAATCAAGTCCTGGGAGATATTTGTGCCACTGGAGAAACAGATTTCTCAACTCTAACGAAAACTCATAGGTTATGCGACCCGCGATCTTCTTTACCGCAGCACGCTCCTGCTGCACTGAAGAAGGTTGAGATCTTGAAATTATCTCGTCGTTGTTGAGTACAGCTGCTGCTGCTGAAAACAGCTTGCTCAACTGTAATAAGCTCATGGCTTGAATTATCGAAACAATTTTTCAAGTATAAACTCAATACAGTATAAACTTGGCCTTATGCCAGTCAACTTGGATCAGACTATTATTGTGAAAATTGAATGTGGCTGTACCGTAACAATGGCGCAAATACTCATATAAGTTTGACACTGGACACGGGAGCAAAGTCAGGTCATACTACATACTAATAATTCTAAGCGGATTCAAGAGTGCCGGGATATGGCGTAGAATACAAGAAATTTCACCACACTCCTCGAAATCCCGATCGGAAACTTTCTAGGGGCACCCGGACCAAAGATCAGCTCCCTATCAGGTTCTGGCAGGGGTACACCTAAAATCTGATCTGGGAGCGGCAGGGCTTGGCGACCGTTTTTGATCAGCCTCCTATCCGTTTCTACTCCGGCTACCCGGACTTAGGGTTAACCGGATCAAACCCTTGGCCACCCCTGGCCTCGATTGAAAAATTTGAATTTCTCAGTGAGCGGTTTATTAACTCATACACATCAACTTCGTCACCGCACGTGTGACTAAATACTTGACGTAATCATGCGTGCAATTCATTATGATTAAATTGTTCACGTGTCAGAAGATAAGGGTTGATTTCTCTTCTTATTAGATTATATGCTCGCTTATATGTGATACCGTAAAACCAGGGGATCTGGTCCGGGTGGGTAATTCGGACCATTTTTTGTCCATGAGACAAGTTTTTATTTAGAAATTACACGAGTTCTCATTTTATAGCTCTGGGTCTCATCTTCAAAATGAGCAGTATAATGAGTGATTTCTGAGTAGAAAGTTATCGGGAAGACAAAAAGTGGCCCGAATTACCCACCTGGACCTAATTACCCAATTTTACGGTAAAGAAAAAGAATCAAAAGGTAACAATTCATACACAATCTACCCAATCGTTTTTATACCTCCAATATCAAAAGGCACGAGCCTTCCACAACTCTCAAAGTCAAACGCATCTTCATTTTTTTTTTTTCAATAAAAAAAAGACTGACATTTTTGATCAGGCACTGGTAGGGAAACGGATTGGGCAGCCCTAAGTCCAGGTAGCCGGATCAAGCCGGATAGGGAACTGATAAAAAACGGTCACCCAAACCCCCGATATCCGGACAGGGACCCTATAGGATTAAGGGCTACTCGGATAGGGAGCTGATCAAAGCCCTAACAAAGTTTCCGATCGGGCCGTAATGAGTGTATTCGATTTCAAAGAAATTTGGCTACATAGCTAACCCTCACATCTTTTCGACCACGAGCGCTTTCTCAATAATACACCAGTTCCACCACCGTACTGTGCCGAGCTAACGTATCGTGTTGGGTTCTCTTCCGCGATTTTCTACCTCGCGAGGAGCTTCATCGCAGATTCATCTTATCTTCAGACTTTTCACGCATTATGTCTATTCCTCCCTCCATTTGTGCCTAACTTTTTATCAACAAAAAATCGAGTCTTGTGTTTCCGATACCCTGCACCTGGTACCTTCATACCGAAAATCCTCGCGAAATTCTGACTATGTCTATATCATTTTTCATACGTTCAACTAAACTGCAGGAGTCATGTCTGATCTCTCTTGGAAAATGAAAAGTGCATTCTACACATGTGTTGCTTCTTTGAACACCAGGCCCTTTTATAACGGTTGCTTGACAACGGTCTTGATTAAATGGTCAACATTCCACAAAGAATTCTGTCAGATTCCAGCAAGGAAGCCAATTATCACAGCGTATTGCATCCATTTCGAACAAGATTATTCAATATGATCGTTGAAATGCATCGAGTTGGGGATCGATGATGATGAATATACGAGCTAATCCTCCAGTAGAGATCAATGAAATATTCACGAATTTCAAAGTTTAAGTTCCTGAACGAAGCTGTGATTACTCGGAGTGGTTTGCTCGAAACGAGATATTTGAAGGACAGAGAGAGACGGAGAGAGAGTGATTGATACCCCTCGGAGGCTGCGCTCAATATCATCCGCATCCGGGCGACGATCGAGGACTCGAGAGTGAGACACTTTGTCGACAGCTGTCAGCTCTACAAATACACACACACACACACTCATGCGCGCACGCGTGCAGACACATATGGGTGTCTCGATGATGGCATCGGCCGGCCGATCCGCCGAAAATTGAATTTCGAGACTTTGAGCGCTCGCGTTACGTACCCATACTACTGATACTATTACTCTATACTTCGCCGTTGGCCTACCGATTGGCGCACTGCAATCGAATTCCAAGTAAGTTTCAACTCTGTGCCATCACAATACTAACCCGTACCTCCGGATGTCCTTGAAATCGAAAACAATGACACGTAAATATATCGACTCGTGAAAAGTTTCCACTCATTGTGACCGAGAGGTATACTTCAAACTCGTGCAAATCAATTATCAAGTACGATAAAGAGTCAGAGATACTAGCTTATCACTTGGTCGCACGCGACCCTAATTCGTATTCTACATATATGCATACTATGCATGTGTGTTGCATCTTAAGTGGACAAAACTATTGGCGCGAACTGATTAAATTCACACAAGCGCGAAAGGTACTGCTGTCACGTGACGCCCGATAGCCGATCTTTGAAATTCCCGCTATTGGAGCTTGCAGGCTTTCTATAACTGGGCAAAATTGTGCATACGATTCCGTCCACTGGGAGCAAACTTTCCACGCCAAGGATCGGATTCTTATCTCCGGCACGCGATTCGCAATTTTATTCTTTCTCTCACACATGTATGCGTGTGTATCTGACCAGGTGGACGTGTGAAAATGTGAGTATGGGTGACAATCACGTCGACACTGACACGCGGCTGATGCACGCAATAGAAGGTAAAAGAAAAAAAAGAAAGTAAGAACGGAAAGAATAGGAAGGGGGCAAACTACTGCAAATGACCAATTCTCCAAGAACGCCCTCATTAAGATTGCAGTAAAATTATAAGGCTCGGAGGGTACTGCTAGTATTACTACTACTAATGCTACCGATATTAGCTGAAGGGAGCGTTTTTTTAGCGGGTAATTACTCTCCCTTTTCTCGCGCGCGCGCGCCAAGATGGATATCTTCCAAGGATTTTGCTCGTTCATTCTAAAAGGACACCCTAGCTCTTTATTGGATTCGTCGTCTCGCCAACGCTAATTTCCCGTGAGAGAGACGTGACATTCTTCCCAGCAACGGATTTATACTCTGCATCTGATGGATGAAGCTTGGCTCAATTTTACGCGACTTGTTTCTTTTGTGAATCAGGACTCGATATTAATTTGCTGTTGATTATTGGTTTTTGGTTATATGGATACTTGTTGAGAGGTGAAAATGATCTGCTCTTGAATATCGAATAAATTGGTTAGTCAGGCATATTAAAATAATTAAAAGCCCAGCCAAAATTTGTCCGTCAGCATCTCGCGTCTCGGGTTGCCTATCGAGAGGGGGTGAAAGGTGATGGGTGGCCCTATGGATCATGGTTGAGTTATGGGTGGCTAGATTGGTTGGTGGGTTGGTGGGTGAGTGGGGGTTAGTGTTCAGGTGGGTGGGTTGGTGGATGGATCGATGTACTTGAACTTTAGTGATTTCAGTGGAAATCAGCAAACTTCAAGGGATACATTTCACTGAATTTCAGTGAAAATCGCTAAAGTTTTAGTGGGATTCCTCAAATTAATCAGTGGAAATTCCACTGCAAGTTCACTAAAATTTCACTAAAATTTCAGTGGAAATTTCAGTGAAAATCGCTAAATTTTCAGTGAAACTTTCACTGAAATCTCATTGGAAATCGCTAAACTTTTAGTGAAAATCACTCAAGTTTCCACAGTCCATTGAATTCTAATGGTTGTCTGTTTCAGTATGATTGCATCTTTGGATGTAAAATATTTCGGAATTAGTGTATTGGTTGAGTCAAACGAGATGGGATAAGGGTATGGATGTTATTCATTGCTGAAGAGAGTAGTATCCTTAGTGATTATTCTTTTATATAGATGCAGATTATAAAAGGGATTGGATTCACAAGGTATATAATCGCAGATTTCTCAATATCCTTCAAACAAATTAAATTAAGGTCGGCATGTCCGGTGAACTCGTGGGTCCGGTGGGTCTGTGTTGATGTTGCTGGTGATGGCTTTTGATTATTCGTACGGATTGGGCTACTTAGCTAATTTGATGGTCCGATCAGTTGTTCTGAGATCCAATCAGTCGAAACTTTCCTTTTTGATGAATAGGCTGTGGCTGGGGTCGAGGCTCGGGCTGGAGCTGAAGCCAAAGCTAAGGCTTAGGCTGGGGCTTGGGCCAATGTTGGGGCTGAGGCTAAGCTGGAGCGTGGCCGAGGCTGAGGTTGGAGCTAACTCTGAGGCTGGAGGCTGTGGCTGTGACTAGGGATGAGATTGGGCTGGGGCTGGGGCAGTGGCTAAGCCTGAGACTGACGCTGGGGCCGAGGCTGGAGCTAAGGCTGGGCTGGAGCTGAGGCTGGATTTGGGTCTTGGGCTAAGGCTGGGGCTGAGGCTGAGACTGGGGCTATGGCTAAGGCTGAGGATGGAGCTGAGGCTCAGCTCGGGTCAGGCCGAAGCTGAGGCTTGACTGAGGCTGGGGTTGTGGTTAAAGCTGAGGTTGTGACTGAGACCGAGGCCGGAGCTAAGGCTGAGGCTGGGGCTAGGGCCGTGGATGGGGCGTGGCTGAGATTGGGTCTGAGGCCGTCGCACAGTGAGAAATCGAAGCAAATTTTTGGTGTTTAGCTCCGATGCTTTTAGATGGCTTCTAGCGACCAAAACTTTGTTTTGGTTTCTCGCTGTGCGTCGCTGGGACTGGCTAACTGGGCGAAATTTCCAGACACTTACCGGAGATTTACTACTCCACTATGCGCAACATTACACCAACTCAATAGTTCTTAATCACAGTTACTAGCTTACATCAAGGTAATTATTTTTTCCGAATTCACTGTATTTTGAAATCTTAACGTTACATTGTTGAAATACAGAAGCATTTCAGGGGCTCATACCATGTCAGAGACTCTTCCAACCCGGACGAGCGTTAGCGAGGTAGGCAATAACGCTAGTCTCGATAATTCAACCAGTCAATCGTTTCCGGAACTATATCTGGCATGGAGGTCCAAGGGCCCCAGTTGGGCAGTCATTCGTCTAAGTGACTCTGACAGGCAGAATGTTGCTAGAATCATGGGAAGTAGTAGAAATTGGTGAATCTCAGGGTATATAAAGAAGATGGCGCAACATGAAACTTTCCTCGAATATCTTGGAGTCGCATCGTGAATAACGTGGTCGTTGAGGTAAATGAACAGTCGAGTAACAGTGGGGTTGGAGGAAAAAAACACCGGGGGTCAGTGGAATCCCAAATACCACTTAGTAATAGTCATTGATAGTCGTAGAGCTCATCGGGAGAGGAGGAAATTCTGTGGAGGTTGTTATTGGCATTCGGTGTCTGTAAAAACAATCACAAAAAATCTTTCCTCAAAATTGAGATGAGTGTATCCAACATGCACCCCACCCCTCAAGCCGTTTGCCAATAGTTTTGTATCACTTCAATATTCTTCGATGTAGGTACTCCATTGCATTTTGAAGCTTGTTCTGAGATCTAAGGTACGTTTAATGTTGACCGGCTGGAGCCGAGCTATATTGCGACTTCCCCAAAAAGTGATTCTTTGCGAGTTTGCAAAAAGGTGTACCCACATGCTCCAATGAGCCATTTTTTCAACAACTGTAGTCTAGCTTACCATTTTTCAATGTACTTTTAGCTTGTTTCAAAGCTTGTTTTTAAATCTTTAAATTGAGTTGAGGTCCGTCTCATTTTGATCTCAATTTTCCCAAACAAAACAGTGTGAATCGGCGATAAAGTGCATAAAATCGTTTTTATCGGCACGCAACCACATAAACAGCTTGTTGCTGGTCTGAATACAATTCTCGACATATTTTGACGAGATGAACACATTCTGAGTGGTGAAGTATAGTCATACTGCACACCTTTTCGGGATACCAGTGTGGGGGAATGTTGGATACACACCAGTTTTTGCTTGAATTTCAGCGAATGATGTCCATATTTTGTTCGTAAAATCGCTCCAAATCTAAAAAAGTTTGCATTTTTCAAAAACGAATTTCGAAAGACTTGAAAAAAGAAATCGAACGCATTGAAGCACGTTAAGATTGGTCGAATCAGAAAAATTTTGCGCAGGTTTTACTGAACACAATTTCGTTGGCAATTTCTCAAGTGTGCCAACGTGAAATACGCAAACAGTACATTCCGATACAAGGGTGTAAATAGTATATT
Source organism: Eretmocerus hayati (assembly GCA_029851415.1). NCBI lineage: Eukaryota > Metazoa > Arthropoda > Insecta > Hymenoptera > Aphelinidae > Eretmocerus > Eretmocerus hayati. The sequence continues at coordinate 185,875,192 of CM056742.1, forward strand.
ACGCACCTCCGTCCGCGAGGGGCCGCAATGGGTTGCTTATTCGTCTCGCGTATAGTTCTTTTCAGTACACTTCCATCGAAATTCTATGGTTTCCGACACGATTTCGGGGCAAAATCTCGCACCGTCGCACAGGGTAGAAAACGTCGGAGCATGCATTGTAGCAGACCGAGGAAAAAATTTTGTAAAAACATCCAAATCTCGGGTTGTTATATCTTTGCAGGGCTATTCCAGCTAAGACCGTCCAATGAAGTGAGGTCAAAAAATTAGATTCCCTCCGCGATGAAGTATATGATTCTAGAGCTAAGTTTAGCCCAGATCGACTTTGCATCGGAGCTATGCGACTTTCCAGTTTGGAGCCGAAAATTGAGATTGCCATTCTGAAATTGGTAAATGCTCCACAACTTAGCTCCCAATGGGTTCTTTGAAATGAGGCTTGATAGGGAATATGAAACGTTCCGTATTCTATCAGAGTAGAATTTTATGGTGCTCAAAATTATGCATAGAGTCCCAAAAAGCGACAATTTGATGAAAAAAGAAAAAATGCAATCATTCAGAAACATAAATTCGTATCCCTTTGCAATTTATCTTGAGAGTACTTCGAGCGATCCCAAATTTGATACATTTGCTCCGGTAGGCGCTGAAAATTCGTATGAGGCGCTAAAATAGTAGATTTCGCACCGAGTTTATGAGGTTGTAGCTTGCTTCTGAGCGATTGGTTTTCGAACTTAGCCGCAGGCGAAGGTCGAAATAATCGCTCGGAAGCGGGGAACCTCATGAACGAGTTGCGAATACTATTTTTTACAATTTTGTAAGCGCCGAAACATCGGAAAATCGCAAAAAAGAATTTCTGAAAAAAAAAAATGTTAAAAACCAAATCATCGTTGAAATACGGTAACAACTACTGTGGAACGGTCTATTTCCTCTGTCAAGAGCATCGTAATCTCAAGGAAGTGTCTAGAGATGATTCATTTCCCGATCTATCGCTGAATTTCCTTTTTGAGTACTTACAGCTCAATTTGTGAATCACTTTGAATTCCTCGATAGGTTTTCCCTTCAATTTATAACCCCAATGGCTGACATCGAATGGTTCCACGCTGTGTCTTAAATCCAGAATGTGCGAAACGCGATGAACATAGTTCGACATTCCGGAATGGTCCGGTAACTTTTCTCGCCGAGCTTCGAACGCGAGGAGGAGCTGCATCTCAACACTATTCACATCAACTTTCCTGTCAAATCGCCAGATTGCATTCTCTACCCTATCAAGAATCATGTTAAATGCGATCCAATATGCTTCTCGATTGGAGTGATTGCATTCATCGGCTGCAGTTATACGTGGAACGGAACGCTATGTCTCAGTCTAAAATTTTGTCGAAAAATCTCGGTAGAGGCCGAAAAATTTCTCGACGAGTGACGAGATCAGGAACTTTTGTTCTCGAGTTCTAATAAATGAAGCGAGAGCGCGGTAAATTTTTTCTCGTGGGGACGAGAACGGTCAGATTTCTCGCCCGACAACAGCCCGAAACATGAGGGGGCTCTGATATTTCCCTACAATTCGTTCATCAATTCATTCAGCATAGCTTTGCATAAATAAATTGAACAGATTAGCTAGGAAATTTCATCGTCGGTTTCTGCGAAATACATTTCCGTTCGCCTTTGTATGTACTGTCACTTCTTCTTATGATCCTGGGCTCGAGCTTTGCATCATTTACTGTAACAAGAACGAAGTTGACAATTTATTCACCATGGAAAGGCACGAATTTTCTGTGCTATTTTGAATACGAAAATGGCATCATCGAGTGAATGCCATGACCGCGCCCTCGACGGTGTCTGTAATGAGTTTTGATGTAGCTGGAATTCATGCAAAGTGGATTTGCATTCATCTGCCTCTTTCTCGCTTGATTCAGTAACGAACCGTGCCAATGCATATTTAAACAGTCATAATTCAAATTACTCAATGACATTTAGTGGTCCCAGGAAATACAGCTCCGCGTCAAACAGTCACTCCATCGAGACATAAAATGTTGTACAATGATCACATGAATTTAAATTAATTTCATCCCCAACTGGGAATATTTTTTACTCCGGCTTATATAATGTCACGCGATAATCAGTTTTGAATATCACACTTATCCTGACAGCCCGGTGTCAAACTGTACAAGCATGGTGATGGCTAATCACCCGTCACTGACCTCATAACTGCGTACTTTTTGGTACGTAATAAAATGGTATGAAAAAATGAGTTCATGATTTGTACGGAATTATAATATTGTAATTTTTGTTTTGAACTTCCCATTTCCCTTGATAAAGAAGATTTGGCAATTCCATAGTCAAGAAATTGCACGAGCTATTTTTGGGCTTCTATCAATTTTCAGCCAGAAGATATTCCAGTCAATGCGCGATTATAGTAGATTGAGCACATATTGAAAAATACTGTAATGATCTATTCCCGTTGGAATTTTCGACAATTCAGAGGTTATTCCCGAAAGAAACTTTTGAGAAAGTATCCATCAGAAAAGAGCTCAGTCTCATCAAGAGTCCTGTTCAAATCATTTGCCACACCACGATGTCTTACCAAGTATAGAAAAAGTATCAATCAAGTAGCTCCGCAGGACATCGGTACTTCCCGAATTCTCTCACAGAAATATTCTCAGCTCCTCCCCCAGATGACCAATAATAATCCACCAATCGTCTCTCACTCCCATCCGAATCCCTCCCTCCCTATCCCATCCATTTAATCCCCAACACTCATTCCCTCGCCCTCTCGATCAGCAGACTCAATCCATCTCGGATGTTCAACCCAAAACCAAACCCACGGGGCGCACCTCATCATCAAACAGCCACGTGCCACACCACCACCAGCACCACCAACTTCTAATACCACTACAGGAAACTCTACCGTTACCTCGGAGCGATCGACCTAATGAAAAAAGTCGGCATTGGTACTCTCAGACCGTACCTAATACACCTAGAAAGAAGAAGAAAAAGTAGAAAGCGGCAGTAGAACAGATAGCACACTAAATCATCCTCTGTAAGATTTATTAAGATGCGCCAGGGCGCTGCTGCTACTGCTGCTTCTGCTTCGCTCGAGATTGCCTTGCCCTACTGCTAAAAAGTATCACGTCCGAGATACCAAGCTTTTTTTTCTACTGATGCAGCCAAGGTCCTGAAATTTCAGAGTTCGAGAAAACGGTTACAGGCATATACATGGAGAAACTGACTGAGTGAGTGGTTTACCTACTAGAGAAAAAGCCCACCACAGAATATTCCCTTGGGTTGTATATAATAGGGAAGAAGTCAGATCTAGATATGTAGTCGGACGTGTGTACGTACGGCGATGGACGTGTCTCGGACCTCACGATGTTTGTGGAGTAGAGTCTACGATTGCATAATAAATTGCTACAACCAAAAAGAGGAAAGTGAGGTCGGGGAAATGGAAGACGTGATCCGCGTGGCGGTAGACTAACGTACCGCAAATACCCTGCAGCCTTGGATATATGTAGCAGGGTTAAATAAGGGTCAAGCGACGCGAGACTAATGAATTTATGGCCGATGAGTTCGAGGGGCTCAAGATGTCCACACGGCAAAGCTTCAACTGAGCTTTCGTTTCGTGGTGACCGGATGTACCTTCAAAAAATAGCTCACACCGACCCGAGAGCAGTGTGAGTTCAATTTGGTATTGTCAAATTTTGAGGGTTGGTTTTGTACGTTGTCATATCCTGGAAACACTTCAATGCCATCATCTAGAATAAAAGCTCCTTTACTTTGTAAAGTTGTATCATGCAAAAGTTATAATTTGCTCCCCAAGAAATAATTACCGATCAAAGCAACCTTTGAAATACCAAAGCATGTTTTTGAAAATCTGAAATGAATACATTTTGATATAGAGCGTTCTAAATTTGTGACTATGAATTTTACGGGCTTTATTACGGCTTGGGTCTTGAGAGATAAGAATCCAAAAGATTCGTTATGCCTGACTAAAGAATATTATTCAAGATGTCATTTCCATCATCGACACTTACTGATCTCATTTGAAAGAATTTTAATGAAACGTCGAAATGACCTTTCGTGGCAGTCGAGCTTTTCGCAGTGATATATTCGACAAGTGTCCTCGGAGTACTTTTTTTGGCCTGAATTTTTAATCGCATCAAGATTTATCGGCCTTCCTCACGACACGCCTGATTACCATTTAATGGGCTTGGTTCATCTCTGTGTATGAAAAAAAGTATTTGACAAAATTTGAATATTCCCGCCTTCGGATCCAAAGTCACTTTCAGCAGACCAACTTTTGGTCGAACTTTGTAATGTTCTGCTGCGGTGGCATTGGAAGACTCATTTCGCAGAAGAAGATGAATACGGATGGGTAAATAATTGAGCCAAGTGCATCCTTGAGCATATTTTGCTGCCGCAAGTAAAGTATTGTTACGCAAACTCGCAGAGATGCGCACTCGTTTTCTCGTAATACTCTATAAAGAGGCTAGCATCAGGGATATAGCTTTCTGAGATTTCCCTCGAGATGTCGGAGACAATTTTATGATCATAATGTATATTCCATCGAATTTACTCTAAGTAGGTTGAAATGCTATTGCCCTGAATTCTGATGCATAAAATGTAACGCATTACGAGATAATAGCTCATATACGTTTCTTTATGAAATTTCACAGAACGGTTCCATTTATTCACGAAGAAATGAGTTTTCGTGCATTGTTCACCATGATAAGAATAATCAGCTTCGGATGATTTAGCTGTTGTAAAAATGCGACTTGTTTTGTATGGAATCGGTGGGGGTATTCTTTACGCGGGAAAACGTAACCAGCCCAGTCAAATTACATGGGCATTGATGTTCTAGTATTCTACTCGCTCAAAAAAATTCACATTTCTGTATCACTATGAACACGGCCTCACAAATTTCAGTGGATATGGTGACGATCACTGGTGAGTAAAATATTGCAAGCCATCGTTGGAAGAGGATTTCAATAACGTTCACGAAATGTACAAAACAAATACTCGCAAAAAACAGAAAACTAAACCTCGCTTGTCTTCCTCATCCGGCTTTGTTTCACAATTCTACGGAATGCATGCTTTCTGATCGACATATGGGCGAGTAGCTACTCTCAAACGAAGAGGCTTACACGAACAACAAATTTCACACGTACACAAACGTTAATTGCGCAATCATGTTCGACATGCTCGTATAGATTCCGATATACCCTCTACATAAGCTCAGTTACCTACTTACCTCACAGTAATGGTACTCATGAATGTTTATGACACTCAAGAGTCTCATCACTTATTGGATATTTTCAAAGGCACATGCGAGGATGATGACCCAAACATTTTGCTTCGTAAAATGACTTTCACGCACAGTGATTTAAGTGTGCATAGATAGGATTCCTCGAGGGTAAAAATCGATGAATGATAACAATATGCTCATCTTTAGGACTTATTGAAACTTCATCAGGATGAGCAAGTATCCGTTTCGAACAGAGCAATGAATGATTTCATGTCGACCCCGGTATTAACACCAACATGAAGCGCGATAATTCTCTATTGAGATTCTGTGAAGATTCTGTTTTTCTCTCCCCATGGCCGTGAAAAATCCATGTCCACATAAGAATTGAGTCTGAGTGACGATCTTATTCAAATTCTATAGTAGATTTTGTTCCCTCATCATCTCCAACTTGGGAATTACATGAATTGATGGGATAAATCGCCGCCCTCTCCAAACTCAAAAATAATATCTAATGAAATTCAACAAAAGACAGGATTTAATCTCTTTGAGATTGACTATAACAAAGATATGATCAAATTATTTTATATTCATTAATCGGCATCGGAGGCCTGATTTTATTTCTCTATCAATCTCGAGATCTGAGATCGGTTCTGATGAGGAACTAATGATCCAAGTTGGATGGTGGAGGTGTTATGTAATGGAAAAAATCGCCTGGACCTAGAATCGAACTGGGAAGCTTCTTCTTGCCGGGGATATAATCTACCACTGAGCTACTCAGGGCCCGTCAGATTCTTGTCTCGATGTCACTTTTGTATGATCTAATCAATTATTTGATTTATGATGCAAGATGACTAGCCAGACACTCCAATGAGAATAGGGAAATTATTCTCCTCTTACTAGATTTCAACTTCCCAACTAAGCGTATAGTTTCACTTTCTTTCTCTTCACATTTTAGAAGGAATTCCAATCACAAATGAAAATTATTCTTGGCTGCATCCATAACAATGCAAAATGAAAAAAAAACTGAGAAATAATTCGAGGCAGAACCAAGGGGTACCTACTATAAAAGGAGAAAAATTTACTCGTACCCACGACAACGGCCTCAATTTTTTCTACTCCTCAAACACAGAACGACCGAGTGAGCTAGCAAGCGTTGAACACAATATAAGAAGCGAAGCCGTGCTCGCGTTTACTCACACCCACACCGTATACGGGTCAGATAAAAAATCCATTTGTATCGCGTTGCGCCCACGGGACGTCGTTCCCCTTCCCCTCTTCCCCATTTCACCCCAAAGTGGCCACTTTTCACAATCTGCCTTCCCGTAAACCGCAACGGTTACGACCCTGAAACTCCGCAGAGAATCAGCCATTGTCAAAGCTATATACACCTCAGCATCTACTTTTAAGTCACTTTCCATCATTAGCATAAAATTTCATCTGAAAAAGAGCGACAATGGAAATTTTCTGTCAACATAATATTTTCCTACAGTTTTTCCAGCAGACAGTGAGAATCGCCCGCAGTCAACCTGGGCTTTTTGTAATCAAAGTCAAGCTTACTTCTTTCCTGAGCTCTATAAGCTTAGTCTGCGTTTTCTTACGAATAAAAAAAAATCGTGTACGAAGACGAGTACGATTCAAACAAACGACTCGGGGCACAGACACATCTTGGTGACTTGTCGCGACGTTTGACCCCCGCTCGCTTTCTTTCTTTGCTTTTTACTCTCGCGGGTGAGAAAAAGTGGAACGAAAGATGAATACTGTCTGTGTGACTATTTGTGTTTGTAAGTGTCTGAGTAGGTATACAGGAGTGATCGTAAAGGTATGCCATCAGTACCTCGGGCTGAGTGGAAGACACGAGCGGCCCGTCACTTTTCGCTTAATTTGCAGAAAGACATCAGCTTCTCCGAGTATCGTACAGCCTGTGTCTGGCCGGTTTCGTATCTATACTACTTGTGAGCCTGAATTCAGCCAGCTGTATAATTTATACGTAGGTATGTAGGTTCTGATTGTGCAAGGTAGAAGGAGGAAATGACACGGGACGCGCTCTACTGGTCTTTCGTGAAACTTTTCCAGACGATGAGTAATGAAGTTTTAATGGTCCACGGTGAGATTTCGAGAGTTTTGAGACGAGTTCGCGACCGTGACGGGTTGTTTTTGGAATTCCTTGGGGACATTTTAAAGTTTTCAAATCGTGATGAATGGTATTTCGAATTCGAGATAATGTAAGTGTACCCAACATACCCCTTTTGAAGACGCTTTGCCAATAGTTCTGACCTACTTCAATATTATTTTTGAACGTGCTCTGACGCATTTCAGAGCATGTTTCAAGATCTTCACAATGAGCTGATGGAAGTTCAATTCTGACCAACGTTGATTAACCTGAGCCGAGCTATTTCAATTATCCCACAAAGTGATTTTTCGCGAGTTTGCGATAGAAAATGCCCAATTGGCGCCCATTGAGCCATTTTTTAACAATCTTGGTCTGCCTCAACTTATTTTAATGTACTTTAGCTCATTTCAAAGTTTGCTTCAAGATCTTCGAAATGACCTCAAGGACATGCAATGATCAATTGGAGCCGAGCCGTCCTAAATTCCTCAAAAAAACCATGTAAATCGGTGACAAAAAGCATAAAATCGTTTTCATCAGCGTGCTACCACATTTAAGGCTGTTTGCCGGTCACAAACACTGTTTCCGACCTATTTTGACATGATAAATACGCTCTTGGTTTTTTTTTTGAAAAATCGTACTGCACTCCCCTTTGAGATAACCACGTGGAGGACATATTGGGTTCACACCAATTTCAGCCTCCATTTTTGCGAATGATCTTCGTATTTTGATCATAAAATTGCTCCAAATTCAAGCTTTGCAACGCTATAAAATAGATCTGAACCTCTTGAAGAAATGAAATGCGTTAAAGTACGTTAAGATTGGTCAGACGAAAAATTTTTGGTACCGGTTTCACTCAAAGCGATTTCCTCCCCAATTTCTTGGCTGTGCGAAAATAAAAATTTGTTTAGGAGACACAGAAATTATCTGGGGTCGGTCCAATCACGAATTTCCTCATATATTAACATAACAATCGTAAAACAAAATTACTCGAAGGTTCGAGTACCCAGTTATGGGATCGGCATAATGGGGGCATGTTGTGTACAGTTACCTTGGATTGTATTTTGTGAGACTAACAAGGAGAGGTTCAACCTTGCGGAACACGGATCTTTATGAAACTCGGGGAGTTATCTTGTTTTGTTGAAAAATGGAGGCATCTCTAAGGGTTTAATGCAATGGGCCTTCTACTCTGAGATACAGCTATGGAGGTCAGAATTGTGAGTATATCTATATATGTACCTTTTTAACATGGGCCTATATGAACAATGTTAATCTTCATAGCTGTATCTCAGAGTAGAAGGCCCATGGAATCAAATCCTCGGAGATACCTACATTTTGCACCAAAACAATAGATGATCACCAGAGTTTCATAAGGATCCGTGTTCCGCAAGGTTGGACCTCCCCTTGTAAGTTTTTCTGGATGATTTTTCTGTTTATATAAGGCACCCTGGGTTGGTAATGAAGAACTTGAAGCTCTTGAATGCTTGCAGATTATTCAATCGAATCAAATAGTATAAGGATCGCTGAACATCTCACTTCTAAGTTGATGAGAGAAGTACTCCCGAGAATCGGATAACGAAGAAGACTCTTGAGAAAGTTTGAATCACTGAGCCTCGTTGGCGAAGCAGATGCGGACGAAGTAAGGATTCTCATCTCAATCTGACAGGAAGTTTCTTATCCGAACATTTCTGCAACACGCCTCCACGACAACTACCCACTCAATTCAGTAATCAGGGCAGGGTAATGAGTTGACCATTGCTTCCCGGAATCGCGCGTAATTATCTCATTGTAAATAACAGCATCTATATTTCTTGGAAATCAGCAGAATTATTGAGATCGGCATGAGCAGTATGAACTCATGGGGAACAGGCGTCAATCGACTTTTTCGCTCTGAATTCAGATATTCCGACTTGTTGCAAATGGAATTATAATATATTTATCAAACAATGCTTTCTTACGTATCTTGGCCTCTCAAAGACGATCTTACACTGGTATTCATAGTCGTTATAACCCTCGAATTAAGAATTAATTCGCGGGTTTGGCGCTGTAATTGGCATGGCACAAGAATAAACTAATCACTGCTCATTTACCTCATGTTATCAGTGCTGGAGAACATCATAGAATTGAAGTCTTTTTTGTCCACGCCGATTACAGCGCCTAACACGCGGATTAGTTCTTAACTCTTGGGTTATAACGACTATGAATACCAGTGTCAGATCGTCTTCGGGAGGCCAAGATACGTAAGAAAGCATTGTTTGATAAGGTGTCAGACGGTCTGACTCACTATCAGACCGACTGATAAGGAGCAGTTCTCACAAACACACCAGATTAAACGATATTCGCTATAATCAGATGGCTTGTGCGAAACATCTAGTGGCCATGTCGCGTGTTACGCCGTGGTGGTCCTCACGCCGCGCCGGAAGTGAACGTTTCTATATGTACGTGTAATTTCAGAAAATTTCAGCCTCCTCGCTCTCCTCCAGGAGCGACCACGCAACTCGACATGCACGGTGTGATGTTGATTTCTGCTACCAGCGGCGCGACAATCTACTTTTTCAAAATAGCAATTTCGTGACCTAGGCGAATTTGTTAGCGTGGTGGTATATCTATTACCTTGGATTAAAGTCTCGCAATTTATAGAGACCCCTGATTCCTGAGTCCCGAGTAGACCTCCGTTTCGGTTTCTACTGTCGAACATTTACAAGAAATGATACTTAACGTGGTGATTTGAGCAACGAAAATGCTCTGCGTCTAATTACTCCACTCGTAAAAGTACCGAAGTTATTGCAATTTCATCATTATTTTGCAGGGTTTAACACGAAACTGATTTTTGAATTTCGGTTCATTTTGGATCGGGGGATAAAACTTCTGTGATAATTTTGGAATTGATCTCCATTTGTCTTGGATGAACAGCAACAAAATTATCGGTTACATTTCCAAAATTATCACTGAAGTTTGATCCCTCGATCCGAAATGAACCGAAATTCAAAAATCAGTTTTGTGTCAAACCCTGTTATTTTCTCTCTTAACTTCTCCGAGTGAGATTTTTCACTCGGATTCCGAGTGAAAGTCCATTTCACTCGGTAAAGAGTCAGATATCAAAAAAATAAAAAATTTCACTCGGAAGTTCGAGAGAAATTTTACAGACGCTCAAATCATATTTTAGGTTATGTTTTGCCGCTTGTTTGTTACTGATGGATCAATGCGTAGCTTACAAAGAGGAAAGTAGTAGTAGATTTTCCGCAATGTTCGTTGAAAAACTGAGCTAAGAAATGTCAGTATCTTCTTCCATAAGTTTTATACATGCATGTACAGACCAATATTCTCGCAAATATTATATCATAATACGTATAAAATAATTAACCCTATTAATATAGAAGCAATGCCCCGTTACCGGAGAAATGTAGGTTTCACTTTTGTTATTTTTTCACCCGAAACAATAGCCAGTTTTCATATTTTCATTTCCACTTACGACACGTATAAAGTGACACGGTGCATCATTTACATAACAGGTAGCCCAGTGGAGAAGGAGTCCGCTTTACTATCAAGACAACTGAGTTCGAATCCCCGCACTTCCCAAATTACAAAAATATTGAAGTGACCATGCCGCTACAGGCGATTTTGACTTTTTTCTTTTTTTCCAACCTTCGGATAATTAATAATAATTTATTAGTTTTATAGCCCGCAACGTATTGATTAAACGAAAATATTCAATTTAAGCTAAATAACATTTGGATTCACTCGGATTCTCCGAGGGAAAAATGTCACTCTTTTTTCTGAGTAAAACTCACTCGGTACCGAGTTGCCACGATTTTACTCTGAATTCCAAGTCAGAATTCACTCTTTCCGAGTGAGATTTCACTCGGAAAAGTTAAGAGAGTTGAAAAACCTCCAAAGTTTTTGAGGCCTAATATGTCATCTTCAACTACTCAGCAAAAGAATCTTCCATTTCTACTGTTGATTGACACCTTCTGCGAGCCCACCCGTACCAATTCTCAAACGTTTTCATTTTTTAGTCTACCTATTTCATACAGAATTTGACTTCGAACGCGAGCGCTTCCTTCACGGATTTGAGAATTCATTTTAGTCGATGAATAGCCAAATCAGAGCTAAAATGAACACATTCAAAAGTTGATGTAGTGAGTTCTGATCGGGCGTGTAGCTGCTGTAGCAAAGCAGAATGAGACCCTGCTTCAATATCCGTATCCATGCAACTTTGCAATCTAATTATTCAACTCAATGAGATTAAGAACAACAGCGAGATATCACTATAAGCAGTCAATTTTCACCTGCTATACCCGATCATGGAATCAAAATTACAATCCCGAATAAACTGCAATTGGCTTTTCGTTAGATCATTCGGTATTTGATTCCACTGCATTGTAAGGCATATACAATAGATTTTCAACCATGTGGTTGGGAAAAAATTTTAACGTGGGTGATTCTTTCCATATTCCAACCACGTGGTTGAAATTCAGCCTGGTGCTTGATTGTCCAAAAAGATAACAACTGACGTGTTGCGCCATCATTGCTCGGGCGAACGATAACTCTGTTGCACTTATCTCATCGTAAATGTGGTTATGATTACGAGACCCATTCGATTAATAAATGACGAGCCCCAAGACGATATTATTGGATGAACATAACAGTTTTTGTCACAGTTATTCGCTAACAAATGAGACTGATCTGGGGTGGCGTTTTAAAAACTTTTTTGGACAAAAATCTAAGTTGAGCAACCTTTGATGTATGTCGTACTCGGATTGGTGGGCTTGATTGAATTTCAACTACGTTTGTTCAAATTATTAATTCAATCATGTGATTGAATCTCATCCACACAGGTTGAACAATCAACCCTATTCAACCACCGTTGTTAAAAACTACGCTTGAAATACACGATGCATAGATATTTGTGACACGGCACGTTCACGGGTAGTTTTGTACGAAGGACTGGTTATAACACAAGCGAAGCGACACTTACAAGTCCTTCGTAATAAAACCAGTCATCTACACGTAGTGCGATACACTATTCTATAATTACAAGTGCGAAAAAATCATGTTCACGGTTACGATTTTTGGATACTACTAACATGAAAATCTTGACAGTGTGCATATATCACGTATAAGATGTCAAAATCGAAAGAGTACGCGCTCGAGTTATCCAGTGCCATTTCTCATGATGTTATTTTACCAAACCAGTATCCTGACAGAGTTCTGCGCATTGCTTCATAACAGACGGGTGGATATCTAATTAAGAAACGTTCTCCCTCATTCAAAATCCACCCCTGTGGCAACGAGCGTCCCGCAACCCTCGATCAAGGGATCATAACCAAGGCTACCATAGCAACCAGAGCTGCCAGTATGCAACAGATCAGCAAAAATAGAAGTAGCATTAGTTTGCCGGTGGCTGCATGGCAGGCTCTCACCACCACCACCACCAGTGGGTGGCAGCACCACCCGGATATACCAACGTGAATAATGTGTGCGAGCGTGCGCGTGATGGGGGTACATAGACCGGCATATCTGAAGCGCGTCTATCGCCCGGGCAAACGGGGAGGCATATCAGACAACGCCACTTCAAGCACGGGTTACAATGTGACAGGACGCGAGCTTGCTCCTGATTCAGCAATTTTCCGCCATGTTGAGGCGTCGAAAATTTACGCCAGGCTAATCATAAGGACTATTATTTTCACGTATTTGTAAATATTGTGGAAAGGATGCTGAGGCGATTTCTTGAGACTCGAGGCAGCAGAGGGAACAAGAGAACGTCCACGTTTGGGGTGAGTGAACCAAAATGCGTTTGATCCTTTGTGCATAAATATTTGCGATACATCCAGAGTCCCGGACACGCCCGTGGTAGTACCTCCCTACAGCTAAATTGAGTTTCCAGATTCAGCTGATTATCCGCGTACAACGAACTTTTTTATCAGTGATATTATCCTGGAGTGGATCTGCTCGCCTACTCGCTTACCCAGGGCGCCAATATATAATGTAATCCCTCGTAGAAAGTTGTCTAAACACTCGTCTTGGCCACGATTGACTGCGTCGGTTGAATCTCACCTCCATGCCTGACCTTGTTTAGTTGGCGATTTTCACCGGAAGTTTTTCCATGTCGTTGGAGATGGGTGGTCCATCTTTGATGAGCCACCCGTTGCATAGAGAATCCTGTTGCGCATACCGGCGTGTGGAAAATGGCCATTTTGAGGGTGGTGTCTCGATTGGCGTAGCCATCTTGCAGGTGCAAAATATCATTTTAGGTAGTTGAGGGGAAATTCATCCTGGATTCACATCGTGATGGGCAACAGTACCGGGTGTAGGCTTTTGGGGTGGTGCGCCAGTGATAATAGACCACGAAGGCAAATTTCATTGAGCTGGATGGAAAGTAGTTGGCGCATGTGCTGTCATATCCTTGTGTAAAGTAGAATGGATTTGATGAGGGTCTAAGGACTTTGAGACCTATTTTGCATAGTGTTACGTAGGGTGAACTGCTAATAAATTAACACAATAGTAGCATATATCACATCAATCTTGAGTCTCAAACTCTAGGTAGGTGTCCCGGGCCAAATTATATGTGACTCATTTGTGTGTTGATTCAATCGAGACATCGCGTGATTGCACCAGCAAAGACAATGACTCTCAAATAGAATTCGATTAATACACGATACCAGAGAGAATATTTTTTGATTCAAACCCCAAAGTGATTCATTAGTTTGCTAATTCACAATCAGTAATTGAAGTGCTAGCAAATCGATTCAAATGGAGTTCTACGTGCTTTATTTACCAGATTCAACCAAGACGCAACTTGATTATTTCTAGGTTCTACACGATTCAAATACTTCATGATCCATTTGAGACTCTGCGTGACTCAACTAAAATCTTAGACGACTCAGTCCGCCATGAGTCTATCGCAATGCTCCGGTAGAATCAAGATCGTAAGATGTTCTTCGCTCTGGGTATGACAACTTTGCTCAGGTTTCCAATCCTGGAAGATATTATTTGTTAAACCAATTGAGGTAATAGTGGATTCTTCACCACAACACGATGAGTGGGCTGGAACAGTATGAAATATTTCAAGTTATGGTTTTGACAACTTATGAAAATTCAAATATCTTACTGACGAGGAGGGGGTCAGGCCTTCGGATCACGGATTCACCTAAAACTTTGGGAATAGTCTTCTTTTGGCACAGAAAGAAGATATCCAGAACCGCGCTTGCCAACGCCCAAGCGTTTCTGAGCTACAGCATTCGACCCATGCATTACAGTGTACCCATATTCATCAAAAATGGTATATATAGATATACTGTAATGCATATGTTTTAGCCTGTAGCTCAAAAACGCTTGAGCGTTGGCAAGCGCGGTTTTGGATATCTTCTTTCAGTGCCAAAAGAAGACTATTCCCAAAGTTTCAGGCGAATCCGTGATCCGCAGGCCTGACCCCCTCCTTGTGAATAAATTGGCGCTAATGGATTTGTAATGCTAGAATTTGTGCGTGTCTGCGCATGTTATTCTGCAATCAACCCTAAACCCTTGTCAAGAGTGCGCCTTTGTTCCTGTTCCGACCCACTCTCTTCGAAAAGCGTGAATTATTTTGTCAGGATCTGATTTGGTTTCAACAACTACTGCCGTGTGCGCTGAGAATGTCACAAGAAAAAAGACGAAATTTTCGGGATCTGGTCGGGATGTATCAGGGCTTGTTGACATGAGAAATAGCGAGTAGATAGATGATTTCATCTTGGATTGGAACGTGGAATCAGTACGAGGAAATGAATGAAAACGAATGATTTATATAACAAAAATGAGATATCCATGAAGTTGCCCTGGAAAATTCACCGATTACGTATTCCAACAACAAGTTCCAATTTTTCTGGTGAATCGGTGAAACCCACCCGATTTTGTAAGGTTCTTTACGAATGAATCCCATCATCGTCTCCAACATTGTACTAATTTTTTGTACACCCAGTACCGTGAAAAGAATGTTCCAATAGAAAAGAGCTTTTTCCTACGCTTGTGCTGCTCCAAGCCGATAGATTGGAAGTTAATGGAGTACACACTCATTATCCGGCGAGACACGGCTTTGCTACGTGTCCTTTGTATAGATCCCTCACACTATCAGCTCTGAATGCGCAAAAAAATCCTCTAAAAACAATCTCTTCCAACAGTAATGATGGTAAATACCGTGAAATGGATTGGGTTCATTCTCGAGGGAAGATTGAAGATAACGATGGTTGTCTGTTACGGATCGATAGCTTTTTTCCGACATAACGGTAGCATCAAAGAAAGTAACACAAAACCATTTTTGTTTTACACAACGCCAAATTAGGTGTCGGAAATAAGACTTCACCCTAAAAATGGAGAATAGGATCTCACCAGGGTTAACCAAATCTCATTCAATTTTGAGGAGACTTGAAATGTGGAATATTTTATGACTTGAAAGAAGTTTTGATTGAAACACGCTGACGTTTACAGCTGGATACCTTTGCGGAAATATGATCTAAATTTGAAATGAAATATGAGAATGTACGAAATGATGAAATCCAGCATGGGTTGTAGAGCCTCTGTACTGTCAGAACCGAGCGTTTGAAATGATCAATCCACGAGAAAACCTTTGAAGAATCAGTCTTTGAGATTTACATCAGTGTGCGAGCGTATTTTCCAGATGAGCTCATTTTGATTTCTCTTTGGCTGTACACAATCATGACAACCCCGCGTCAATTTCAAACTTCTGGGTATCGTCAATTGAATGTATCTTTACCTATAAAAAAACTGATGTAAGCATTCACAATCATCGACTCCAGAGATAAAATATACAAGAAATTTGATGACGAGAGAGCTATGTGAATCCAACTATACTTTTTTCATTCGACGAATGATTTGTAAAGATAGATTATTGTTTCCAGGGTTCTATAGGTCTCCTCATTCCTCCGCAAAATTTCCCAATCTATCGAAAATTACATTTAGTCGAATACTTTTCGTTTTATCGAGCTATAAAGTAAGAAGTTGGGCGCTCTTGAGCTGTATAAAAGTTACTCAGGGAAAACGACTATACTTGGAGTTCACTCGATGAAAGTCTTTGCAAAAATCGTAAATCGCTTTGATAAGCTTACGAAAAGTAAGTATACTTATTTTCACATGAACAAAGTACAGTTGAACCAACGAAACAAGTGAAACGGCGATCATGCATAGATAGATACACAGTTAGTAACTTTTGATTCTCAAAGTTACGGGAGTCCGCCAGCTCTCGTCGGGATAATGTTTCACAGGCGGGAATTTCAAACTGATGCTACGCGCGTGCGTTGCGCGATCAGCTCTTTATAGATACCTATGGTATATCTACAGTTTTGCTTGTCCTGACGAGGAGCGCTTATACGAGCGCTTGCACTTTCTTCCACCGAGAGATGCAAGTTTCAACATCGTTCAGTACTCCATTACGAGCTAGTTGCATAACTAGTCTTCTGAATGAGAAGCATCAACTTTGTCTCATTGAATTTGCCTGTTTATAGAGTTCTGCGCTTTGAGATAGGCTCAGGCCTTCGTTGATCATTTGAGAAAGTTTCTCTCGCTCATCGTAACAATTAGAACGTTGAGAATGTGATGTAGTGTTCATCATACTTGACTAAAATTATAATATTCTCAGAGTGAGTTTGTGAACGATGGTGTTGTACTGATATGAAATGCTCTCATTACTACTATTCTGAGGTATATTTCGGGTATTCGCAGTATTGAGTAGATGAGCAGGCTAATTTTCTATTCTTCTCGTCAAAATGTCCAACGAGTTGAAAAATTTTCATCTGCAAAGTGATGATACGTGAGAACTAATTTGGACAGTGTGGGAAAGAGAGGGTGACGTTATAATAGAATACTAGTTTTGCATACTTTTCATCTTTTCTCCTGACTCGTCAGGACAGGGATTTAAGAGCTTTGTGAAATTCACAGAGAAGCTTGATTTTGATTGCAACATCTTCCTTCGTACTCTCCTTGGATTCCTTCTCGACTATCGGTTCCAGGCACCTGAAAAAACGAAGATTGAATATTCAAGTCAAGGATCACTGCAATCCAAAACCTTGCAACACGAAATTCTGTAATGAATTTGTGAGATATTTTTGTACACTTACCTTTAGCATAGTTGTCGAATACTCCGGAATATCTTGGCACCAACTCATTTCAGCAAGTGTTCTCCAAGCTTTGGTGCATCCGGGGCTCAAAATGATAACTCCAAATTAGAATGTTTCAAAAACAGGAAAACATCGGGATAATAAAGCAATTGTGCTCTGTAAAATTTACCAAATCTCAGAACACTCGAAAAATTGTAAAAAATTACATACAGAAGTGATAAGTAGCCAGAAACTGTATGCTCGGGTGTGGGGGGGGGGAGGATGGATATAGGTTTGGGTGTGGATATTAGCATCTTGGTGGGTGAGCTTGAAGCCCCTTTCCGTTACGGACATTAACGAGTTTTTCATGCACATAGCGAACTTACCGAGTATACAGAAGATCCTTTTTTTGAATTGGAACATTCCGGAATATTTTCCCACTCAGAAGAGGTTCCAATTTGACCCGATCGGGATTCGAACCCAGGTCCCTTCGAGCGTCGAGTTCCAACCAACTACATGCCGCTCCAAACCTCTGACAAACTGGGCCTCGGACGCTCTAGGTTTGCTTGGTTATCTTGCTAAAAAAATTGACTTTTCATCGACTAGTGGGTCGAACTGACGCATAGTTAGCATAATACCAATATCTGAAGTTTGATCCTTCAATGATTGCTAATTTCAAACTTGTTTGAAGCACATACTAAAATCTCGAGACTCTGTAATTTTTTTAGAGCGGATATAAAAGTTCCATATGACAAATAAATCAGACCAACTCTTTAAAAACTTGTCTTCCGTGGAAACCTTGTAAGATGATCAGATTTATTAAACTGTTGACATTTTTATTCTCACTCTTTGGATGAGCTTGATGCTTCTCTCGAAAAATTTGTGATTTCTTTGACGACATAATACGTAAAAGTTGTGAGGAGATGTCTCCCTCTCATTCCTGTATCCTATGAAAAACTTGAAAACTGGAATGGCTGCCTGAAACTTTCTTATGAGAGGTTACGGCAGAGAGCAGTGCCAGAAGCATGAAAGAGAAACTTGTACAGTTTATGATTATGGTTTCCTAGTATCGGAAAAATTTCCCAAGTGTCTCTCAATCAGAGCGCACACGTACTACTCCCAACTTATAAACTCAATATTCATACATCAGATCGATCTTATCCTTCCCTCAACATCTACCCAAGACCAACTGATAAAAATCTCCAACAACTATAACCTGCCAGTCATTTAATATCGCATAAATTTTTCTGCTTCCAGGTGAACTAATGGACATCCTAGCCCTAATAAATTCAGCGATAAATTTCATCCTGTACTGCGCAATGAGTCGCCAGTTCCGAATGACGTTCCAACAGCTGTTCTGCCGTTCAAAAATATTTGGACCCTGGCAATGGGTTCCAGAACACGCTGAGAACAATAACGGACACACGGCGAATCATACGGTAACTCAAGTTACTCATGTGTAGCACAGGCCTTCAACCCGACGAGATTCATCTACTCCCCGTTTATGCTGTTGCTGCTGTTGCTGCCGATTCTGCTGAATACAAACACGTCCGTATTAATTATACATACAGGGTAATCTTACCACGAATACCATCATATTATGCAAATTCTTTTGTCTATAAATACATTGGTGGTATATGAAATATTTGGTGTACGCAGCTGCAGGGGTATAGTATGGACACTATAATGGGGTGAAATTGTGCGCGGTGCAAACTGCTTCGTCGGGTTTTACATAGACGATCTATAAGTTACAGGTTCGAGTTTCGATATCGAGAGCCTGTACAAATATTTGTGTATTATAGTGTTTGGTGTAAGGATTTGGAGGATAGTTAATTTTACTTTATAGGTTGAGGTTTGCTTGGAGTGAGTGAGTGGTGTGTGCGATTTTTTTACATCGGTAAGAGTTGTTCCTTGGATTAGCTTCGTATGAGATCATTTCGTAACATGGAAGATTGTTGGGTTGGTATGGTGATGTTAATATTCACTGATAGATTACGCCTGGACGATTCTATCGATCCCTGTAATGCGATTAAAAGGTAAATTATGCATCCTGCTATCGATTCGCTGCGTTGGTAATTGTTAGGGTCATTATCAAAGTGTGTGACTTGTGCCTCCCCGATATTTTGGATGTTATAATACCAAGCTGGGCTTGGCCATAATTTTCTAGACTATTACGCCCAGTTTACGTTGTTGATCTCTTCGTGGTTCTCTCTGCCATCAACGTCAAATTTTGAACATATCATTTAGACTCGTAATATCAGTTGAAATAATTTACTTGCCCGGTTCCTTCATAATTCAACCAATCATCCACCCTGTATTAAGACATTCGAAAGTTTTTACAGTTTAGTTTACTGCCAACTTACAGTGACAGTGTTATTCTGATGGCGGATGTAATTTCTGACTGTCATGAAGATAAAATAGTACCTGTAAGTTAGCTGTGAATTAGATCGTACACCCAAAAAACAAATACCACTGAAAATTGGGGGATGCAGAGATGAAGTTGATAAACGCTGTTGGGTGTGATACTCATTCATTAATTCCATAACTCGTCTCATAACTCATCATTTGACCAGAGAATCAATATGTGATGGATTAACCATACGTTCGTTGCGAAGCCAAAGATCGCAGTTTCGTCTTTGTGAGGAAGGGACGGAACCCACCGGTGGGTCCGCGCGGAACTAATTTGTTAACGAGTGAATTGAGGCAAGATATGAAGTTCAATTTTCTTAATTCAACTTCATCTTGAAAATGATATCTCTGAAATCGTAAAAAATTATATGATGATTTGTTTGGGAGAAGAAGGGATAACCTGGCTCTACTCGCTTTGGATTTCTATACAAAGCATGAAATCTTTAAACTGATAACTTGGGCATTCGCAAACTCTTGGTATAAAATGTCCGTGCTTGGATAGTGCTGCGAAATGTTTGCATCGAGATAATCACGGACGGTGAGCCAAATGTTCACGCAGCTGCTACTTATTAAGTACGAGTTCAAATTGCATAAACGTTTTTAGGAACGGTATCGTATTCTTCTATACTGCAATGGGTATTGTCACCTTCAGAAATAATGAGCACCTCATCAATACGGAGACAATGTCGGAAAGAAGTTGGAATTAAGACCAACTATGACAAGCTGTAATGAAGCGCATCTCCGTCGTGACAATATAAAAATAATATAATCTTCTCCATGCAATGCTTTTGGTTCATACTGATTTTTTGCCAGGTGAGCCAGTAGATGTTGCTCTTAAAATCCATGCTCTTGGATGAGCTGCAAAATGGTAAAAGTCTTACCACTAGACGGGCTACCATCGTGGTGTCCGTTCTGCACCCACCACAGCCATTATCTTATCTTGATATAAGTAGGGTCAGAAGATATAGAGTAAAGTACGATGAGTTTGGAACTGGATTAACTGACGTTTATTATAGATATCTCACACCTGTTTATCGAACGGATACCATTTCAGCATTTGGGGGCATGATGAAGAGAGCGTCTCCTTGATGAGGAGCTCCACCTCACCACGATGGCTCACCATGAGGTCTTCTTCAGCTTTACTGGAGATGAATTTTCGGCCTCCGCTGAATCAGAAAAATTAGAGATAATGACTCACCATGATTATCCACTATACGGACTACTACCATCGTGGTCTCCCTTCTATAATATACTCACCTTTGCAGCCTTACTTGGCAACAATCTTTGGCAGATTGTCCCAAGCTCTTCCCAGTAACAAATTATCTATCAAATGAGTATAATCCGACTACTCTCTTTCTCAATTGTTCAAGGATGCATCGAATGACACGAGGTGTTGAGAGTTTTCTCCAAGCTCCGTTACTATACTTTGGCTGGAAAAGACGCCGGGCTTGATTTAGGGAAAAATAGAATTCGTTATGAATCTGGAAAACTTTCGGCTACAAATTCACTGGTGTTTGACTGCACGGCTGTTCACTGGAGTAAAATGGTGTCACCCAGTGCCAGTGCCCATAGGAACAGACTTGAGGAAGTCCAGCTACGGTTTCCGATCTCCTCTTGAATGATCAATCACCGATCCCGCATCTGAAATCTTCGTGAATCATTTGCTAATATGGTAAACGTTTCTGACCTCGGTGTCGGAATCTCACACCTCTCTTATCTCAATACTAAGATAACTTTCTTCGGAGAACCAATTTCTCGTGTTAGACTGCATGGCTGATGACTGGAGTAAAATGGTGTCACTCAGCACCAATACCAGTAGGTACAGACTTGAGGAAGTCCAGCTACGGTTTCCGATCTCTGCTTGAATAATTAATCTCCGACCCCGGGTGTAAAATTGTTCTAAATTCCCTGTTAACATAGAAATTGTCTTTTGCGCCCAAAAGTTGGAATCCAAAATCTCGCCCCTTTCTTATCTCAATACTGAGATAACATTCTCCGGAGAACCAATCATCAATTACTCGAGTTAGATTGCATGGCTGATGACTGGCGTAAAATGGTGTCACTCAGCACCAATACCAGTAGGTGCAGGCTTGAGGAAGTCCAGCTACGGTTTCCCTCTCTTTCTCAAATAATTCATCTCCGACATCGAATCTAGAATCTTCGTAAATCTCTTTCTAACACGTGTCAGACATCCCGGCGGGGGATTTCATTATGAGAGCAAGACTCCAAATTCTAGGTCGGGATAATATAATGATTAACAATATGCCCATGCTAATCTCTAATATTGTATCCTCCGACTGTTCGTAAAGCTCATTAATGCCATTTTGACCATTATCCTTTGAATAAAATCTTTCGACGTCTGAGCGTAAGAATACGCTATCGGCGTCAATAAAATCGCATCTTCCATTGATCAGTGTTTCGATATTCCTTCCGAAAATTCCATTCCATTCGAATTAATTGTAATGAGGAATCCCAATAATCATTGAAATAATCTTGTGACGTAATTGGCTCATGCCAGCGAAACATTTCTTGAAATACGGTTTGAATTCTGTCAAATTGCATTTAACGCGATCAATCGTCGCAGTGACTTTGAGTGCAGTAAATATTACGTACCACTCTTGTTTGTGGTCTAAATAAAATTGTAGACGTCTCCCGTTAACCGTTGGTAAAATGCTGCAAAGCCAATACCAGCGACCAGTAAAATAGCGTACGAATAGTAAGACGGTGTGATCCCGTATATTCTAATTTATGGACTAATTCAATAGATGAGATTAGGCTAAATTCACAAGCATTGGAAGGAGCTGCAAAATAAGTCGACAAAGGCGTACATTACAGCCAGCGTATTATCGTTCGAGCTGTCAATATTCAGCAGATAGAACTTTTATCAAAGAACGTTGAATTGCGAGGGATTTGAAAAAATATTATGAGCAGGTATCTTGATGCATTATAGAGCATTCAAAATCACTTCGAGATAAATTTAGTAAAATTAACGTATCTTAGCTGATCCTCCGTGTCTTGGAATGAGCCTCAAAATGAAATAATTAGAGCTGGGACTCGTGCGAATCTGCATCTTCCTTGATTTTTGGACAGTAAGAGAGATTCGAAACAGTTTGAAAACCACATTTCTGGCGTGTACCTAAAAAAATGTCTCCTAACCAAAAGGATTACAAGTCTATTTGACTCTTCAAAAATTCGAAGTAGATTCGGATACGCACAAGTCGCAGTTCTATGGATAATCCTGGTAAAAAAATATTCGAGGATACCAGGATATCTCTTATTTGATACAACGAAATATTCACGTAAAATCCCATTGGCAATGTGCGTTGGTGCCTCCATTATCGCAGGTAATGAACGTCACCAGTCACGTTATAAAAATGCCAATTCGGGAACCCGAGTAGAGATAAGGATTCGCAGCTCTACTGCTCGAGTGTATCTCTTTAATAAGATTTACAGATTCGAAATTTTGGAATAAGCCAGTGGCCGTTGATTCCGATACTTGGTACCAATTGCCAAAGTTGCGTCTCGTACAACAATAAATAAAGTCTCACTTTCGATTCTCATCTACGATGACCTCAATACAAGCTTCGAATCACCCATGTAAAACATACGATTCCATGAACATATATGATCATGGAATCCGAGGATTCCATGGTCATATATGATCATACGTGAAACCGCTTTAAACATTTTATTTTCATTCCAGAAAGTTGTGATCTATTGATTCAAACCTATTCTCACATCAATACGTCAAGATACTAATCATATACTACTAAGAAAAAATCTTTCCAGGAGTTGGTCTCAAGTTTCAAAAAAGTGACATTTTTTACGAAACCTTTCTCTCCAGTGCTTCAAAAGTTCAAAACCTGAGAATGACTCTGAGAAAGGTTTTTCTGAGTGATGTTTGATCAATACTGTGGGGTATTGATGTTACACCAGTTTTAAATGAGTATATTACGTCTTTGCGGGATAAAAACGAAAGATTTTCGAACCGATTTTATACCTGATCATATATGAGCTAGGAACCCACGGACTCCATGATCATGTATGTTCATGGAATCTTATGTTCTATATGGGCATCTCTTACATCATTGTCGGCTATTCTACAATGGAAAATTTCGGTCGTTTCGATAAAATTAAAAATAAAATGATGAGACGAGCTTCGAGGAAGATGTCGTCGAGTCTCGCTCGCTTATCCTCGAGCCTTCTCGATTTTCCTGTCATATGGATCTTAATTGTATATTGAGGGAAGCGGTTTTTGTACTTTGGCGTCACGCACGTGTAAGCATTGGATCAAATACGCCGCCGCGAGAAAAGGGTGCTGTAACCAACTCGCTATAGTCATGAGTATTTTGCAGGCTATAGTTGCTCGGACAGCCGCGCGAGTAAAAAAGGGGGATACATATGTGGACACGAGGGTGAATTGTAACTCTAGAAACAGAACTCAATTTGACATGGTAGTTAGAGTCGAGTAGAGTAACTGATAACTCGCTCTCCAACACAATAGTCAAATATTTGCAGTGTACAAAGCCGCGAGGTTCCCGATCTTGCTCATTTTTTTTTTTTTTTTTTTTTTTTTAATAGAGGATTTTTCATGCTTGGCGATCGGCTCGATTGGACACAAAATCAGTGTGAGCAAAATGCCGATTTTATTATTGTTCAAGCTTGTAGCCAATATCTATCGTTTGCTGTTGTGAGAAATGTACTGACTAGATTTTCGCTGCAGCTTAGAATAACATAATGTTGTGTATCGAGCAGCATTATATCCTGCAAATGAACAGTAAGGAACAACGTCGGTTGGACTAGACATCATGGTGAGCAATCGATTGTCTGGGTTATATTTCAAATATCCTAATTTGAATTGAACTTCCGGTAAAAATTAAACAAGTTGTTTGATTGAAGGAATCAAACACCGACAAAAAAGGAAACCCAATCCATTTTGACTCGGCAATCATAAAAAAGTGAGATTCTCTTGCATTCGGTCCCAATAAAGGATTGATATCAGAGCATTTTGGTCCATCGAATCGTCCCCTGTTTCAGTTGACTGAAAATTTCATGAACGTGGAAATTAGTTACACTCCAACCAATGTGGTAGCCAAATGCCACATCCTACAAAATATACTATACTTTCTCAATTTTCTCATTGAAAATGGCATATCATAATCACTTTCATATGATTTAATCATTCAAAAACCAGTGTGAACTCTTTCTCATTGATTCGGAGCACACAGATTTACTCTAAAAATTCCAGAAAATGTCATCTTTTGGTCATTTTTGTACGTTAGGCTGATGAACAATTTCTTTAAATCTCGAAAAAGCTATATCAGTTGCTGTCCAAACACTTCGAAAACTACAAATAAGCTGTAGGAACCTCTTATGGAATGATGGAGTTGAAAATTAGCTTTTTGAGTTTAGTCGGCGATGCATTTTTAGTACAAATTTTTTGACATTTCAGGATGAAAAATCTGTTCCAAAGTTGAAGTTTTTGATTGGGATTGAAATTTCATGTGTGCCAAATGACTACCACTTTGGTAACTAAGGATTAGTTTGCTTGATACCTATCCTCCTGATTGTTCGATGACACGAACACATTCGAACAAAAAATGACCGGATTAACGTACTTCTTTCCCTTCCAACTCGTAAGAAACGAGTGAAAATTCAGAAGCAAAGGCCGGCCAAGACAGTGAAAGAGAATTTTCGGAACGCTGTGTATACTCAATCACAGGAAATTCAGGAAGCTACTCGCGCTTCCATCAACCCACCCATCCATCAGAACCAATCCTCAGGTTTTCCCATTCACAATCAACTCGGACGTCTTTCTGTCATTGATCTCAGACAATAAGGGCTACAAGGCATTCTCTGTGACTCGTATGGGCAACCATCCAAATGTGTGGCACGGGCAAAACTTTGACATTCCATTACATTGATTTCCCGATCAACCCTGTTTTAGCCAACAACTTTATAACTCCATATCTCCTCTGACCACTAAAACGAAAAAAAGTCGATAAATCACTCGGTTGTACAGAATACTCCATCAGTTTTTCTTTTTTTTACAAAACGAAGCTACTGTTGTTGAGATTCTGCTCGACGCCCGCATTTTCAAACTTTTTCAAATGCCGTTAGTAAGCCTTGGTGTAGACTCAATTGACAAAAAAAATGTCGGGATGTAGAGTACGGGTCGTGTGCTTTAAAGTTTTTCTCTCTCGACCACGATGATCGAGAGGAAGGCTTGAATTTTCTCTCGCCACCGCACAGATCCAACCGCTCTTATACGCTCGTTTGCTTTCGATCGTACTTGTGCTGTTATATGTACTCGTATAGCGCAGTTTGTGACTTCCAACCACCATCCAGACGCGGTAACGAGGCGCCAGCAGGCAAATGCCGAACTATGTAAACCTGTACAAGTGTTGGAGATTTTGCTCTCGACATCGAGTGTCGTGTTGTGTTGGCTTTCGTCGATTTTTTTCTCCTCAACAACGTTCATTTATGGCTCGGTGTAGATCGTAATATTTTTATAAAATGGTCGAAGAGAATTGGTATTGGCTTCCGATAACTCGTTCTTTTCTTTTATAGTTTCTATGAGATCAAATGGCAAAAATTGAAGAGGTTTAACCTCGCAATTCCGTAATTACAGAGAGAATGTGATATTGACGGGCTCAAATTTATTCGAATTATCGAAAAATATGTAGAATACCTCTTCACTCGACTTTGGTATCCGAATCACTGAGACAATTTTTAGCGCATTTCATAGGCTGACATAATTCAATGGAGGAGATAGTATGTTTCAGGGTTAACTTCTCTACAAAGACGAGCATTGCTTCAACAACGAGGAGGAAAAAAGTAATACTCAAGTCTTTAGAAGCTCGAGAAGTTGATGCGCGACAGCAAAACATTTCACGCCTGAAGCTGAGAAATGCCCTGTGTGTGGATGTCGTTGTGTATTGTTCCCCAACTGCTCCACGCTCATACGTTCTCGTCACTAAAAACTCTTCCTGTCTCGGTGCATGACTTTTTTGCAAAGTTTCACTCCGCCTCCTCGCCAGATTCACAACTTCACGGATGAACTTCTCTATATACTGTTATGGGTCGTTTTAGTCACCTCTCACGCATTTGAAAATTCTCCTTTCCCTAAAAACTACTGAGAAACAAATTGAATTCACTATCATAGTCGTGTCTTTCGAGTTTAATTCGTGATCCTCTAGAATTCGTATCATGATTCTTTTATCATGGATTGTACGTTTCTATATTTCTTCGATAGCCAATATGTGTTCTCTGAAATCTGGTATGCTTGAACTTGTGAAGTCCGCAATGGCTTTTCTTGAATAATAATAATGATAGTGTTGTGCAGCCCAGCGCAATTTTCTAATAATATTTTTCTTTGCAGTTCGTATCAACAGTACATCCAAAGTTATTCCAATTCTCGTGTCTATCTCATGAAAAAGTCTATTCCCGACGGTAATTGACAGTTACCAAATTAAAAAGGAGAATATTAATAGTTTCTGCGCTGGCAGAATCTTGATTTTGGTTGTCAGCACTCAGTGAGTGACTCTCGTTAAAATTTTCCTCAGCATTTCGTGAAGCTTTGTCCGATAAAAACCAGCTATGATTAGCCCTGAAGTTGTTATGTTGTGCCGATTTAGTTATGGTGTCGAGTCGATATCCGTGCCCGGGAGTATTGATTTTGGTTATCGTATATTTTACCAAATTTTTCTTAGACTCATGTGGTGATGAGATGATGAAATCAGTCACTCGCTGATTTTGTAAGTCGACATTGATGTAACAATGGTAGGTGAAGAAATTTTATCCAACAGATGAGGGCGGTGATAAAATGTTTGACTGTCTCTCGCTGACATTTATAAACTCCGTTGCTTCTCGAACGTATAGTTGTCGCTGGATTTTCGATATACTCTTTTCTAGTAAAAATGTTACACTCATCCCATCGATCAGCTCTCTGGACTCAATGGATTTTATTGAACTGTCTCGATAACTTTGAGTCGTGTGCAAGCAAAATGATCTCGAATCTCTCAAGACCAGACTAGTGAGCGCAACTTGAATACAGATGAGGTCCAGTACCGATTTATTCAGTCAATTTCCAACACTGGGGAGACATCAAAATAGCCCAGATAACCTATTTTAGAGAGAATCGAAGCTGCAAAAGTCTCAAGATCCACATTAGAGGCAAACTGCGGAATCGAGAGTAGAACGTAAAATCCACTCCAAAGAGCCGTTTGATTCGCCCCTGAGCTTGCAAAATCTGTGAAAGCATATAGTACAGTGGTGGCAGTATGGAGGATGGTGGCCCAATTAGCGATCGGTCGGCCATTCGATCGGTGAAACTGGTCGTTAGCCATAGCTGTCTGCAGCCGTTAAGTAGATTACAATGGCCCTTTCACCTCCAACCTCCAGAGAGAAACACACACAAGCATCCCTTACAATGCACTTCCCCCCATTCTCACTCCCTCCTCCCCCTTGCCCCAAAGTTCGGTTTTCACTTTACTCAACGCCACGTGTTTATATCGCCCCTAGCTTTTGTCGTCGATTTCGTAATTTTCATTGGCGAGCGTTGCAAGTTACATACACACTAACACACACAGAGTGCACAGTGGTGAGATAGTGCATACACAGGCAGATATGGGTGGCAGGAAGCTTTTCCATAATGTATGAGTAGAATCGATCCGTATATAGACAGGGGGTGTCATTCTTAGGTTGCTGAGCCATTATATAAGAGACGGGCGCCAGTGTAAGGACATTACATAAAAGGGTATATGGGACGCGTGGGAGGATACTGTCGCCCCTCTCAAGCGGCTATCGCTTAGCGGGAAGTTGTCAGAGCTTCGGATAGTATCGATGGTAAGATTCGTGATTGAATTCCGGCTGAGGGTCAGATCTGACTATTTGTGATATTCGATTCGACGGAGTTTTGGGGATGTCGGACAGTTGCTCGGAATGATCGAAGTTTTCTTCAAAATTTTGATCGATACATTGAGAAAAACATTTGGATAATCATTAATCATGAAGTGATCTTGCTGCGTCTGTAAATTTTCATGTTCTCGGTCATAGAAAACGATGATGATATTCGGTTATCGTCGAGTCACATCGATTGGAATTGACTATCAATGGTTAATAATACATATATTGTTCTCAAAAGTCTATCACGAGCTCTGGGATACTGAAAATGATACGGTTTTACCAACATCACGTAGAGCGTTAACATCAAAAGTCTTCATGGCTACCCTCAAATTCACAATTTCCGCCAGTACACTGAATAATGAGCTTTTCAAATTCCATTCGAGCTTTGAGATTTTCAAAATCGGCAAAAATCCAGATGATGATGCCGAAAGTGAAGAGAACTCAAGAAATTCCATGTTCTCTTATTCCCGTTGAGTGTACAATGTCAGTTTTATAGGGATAGTTGCTATCGAAATTCCGTATTAGTACCACTCGCTCCGAATGATAATTAACGGCTGTAATAGAGAAAGAAGTAGGAAGCGCGTTAATTTTTATGATTCGCGATTGTGGATCATTTTGTGAATTTGCAGAACTCTGTGTGGAATTCGATATAATTTCAGATATAACTCATCCTTCGATTGATTTAAACAACCCTTTCGGAGTAAGGTGATCGATACGGGAACTTTAGAGCCCATCGTACAAGATTTTGTCGTGATTTTCGAGGATGTGGAAGCGTGCAAGGTTCTTTGAATAAAAAGTCATAGATTTCACTCAAAATTACTAAGTAGTATATTCCGCAATAAATGTGTCACATACATGGCACCCAAGTAGACGCAGAAAAACGCGTACGCGGCACTGATAATTAGAAAATCTAAAAAGGTGAGAAGTCACGAAGAATCGCGGGTCGCACACTGGAACAATGTTATTAGGAGAAGACGCGGAAGCTACTACAAACTTGCAGTTCCACTCTCGGTCAGCTCACACAAACGGCCCATTTGAACTGACCAATTGACATGCACTAAACAGAATATCCGAATTAATCCGATTCCCAGGGCAAACAAAGATGTGAGAGGCGTTAACCCAGGCTCAAGCGCCAAGCTATAGCTCGACGTTCACGAAAGCTCACATTTACGTGAACACAATCCATCGGACTCATCTCGTAACTATTTGGGTTACAAAGTGATTAATCACACTCGTCCCAAATCTTCGAATGATCCAAATGACGCTACTCTTGTCGACACTCGATGACATTCAAATCGTGATTTCATAAATTGATCACAATGTCGGTACACCAATCACAGATCTTAATTCCTCCAAATCTTGACTTGATTCCGACAACTGAATCTCAAGACAGTTCTATTGCACGGGTACAAACAAACTACACCGAGAGCAAAGCCGTAAGCAAACAGATTTACAATTTCCATCAAGCCTCTAATGGACGTTGTACAAGCTCACCCGTCACCCTTACATCTATACTCTCAATGTGTACATACGCCAAGAGAACTCAAGAGAGACGCAAGAGGAACATTGACACTCGCGACGGGAAACCTACCATCACATCCGACATCGGAATACTTACACATACACATATAACCTACAAGCCCACCCACAAATTCAACACCGTAAACAGCTCCAAGTACGCGTGTACATCTCCAAATACGTCATCCACACACTACATGTTGACTTACATGTTACATCATTACATGTACATACACATGGATACAAGGGTAACGGCGGAACAAGTCGAAAATGTGCAAGTAGTAGTAGTAGTAGTCGGGGTATAATAGCGTTAGCATGCTCCTAATGGATGTCACCCTGACACGTACTACACAGTTTGAAATTCCCGCGCTTTGGAAGTCTGGACTGTTCACGTTAAGCAGTCATGCGTTACGAGCAAAGCTCAAGTTGGTGAGTGAAAAGTTGTTCAAGATCTATATAGACGTGCGATTCGATTCGAACGAAGCTGACTGATACTAGACTTCAAGACGTAACCTAACATTTTTGTCTTTCTATGCACAGGTATATCCATAAACTCACAAATTGGAACGAAATATTTCGTTCTCAAGTCACATAACCCTCATCACGAAGAATATTCAAATTAATCCTGTTATGATAGCTCGGATGCAAAATGAGTTTCTGTATTGAGACTGATTTTGATGAGTACGAGTAGCGTCTACCATCATCGACTTGGCCAAGAAAAGATAAACTAGGAAGCGAGACGAAGAACTTGATTGTCAGAGAACCTTTTTCCAACATCGTGTAATTTATTCATACGAAACGAACGAGCAGCAGCAGCAGCGCCTCACTCAAAAGTTGCAAGATTCGCAATCATTTCTCGATCTCACGGTATCCTGTCCAACCCCCACCAAATGCAAATTACTATAAATATATCTATACCATCTCTCGATGTATAAAACATCCGAGGAAAAAAAATCCTAACTTTGTGTACGGGAGTTTTAATGAGAACTCGAGACTATTTTAATCGAGCTTCGAAGAGTACATTTGAATCCTGATTAATTCAATCCAGGAATGACTGAGTGCAAAAGTTTGACGTTGACGTATCTACTCGTTACACGAGAGCATCGAATTAGTCTACTCCGCGTAAACACGTTACAAATTCTGACTGTACTTCAGAGGTATAGATTATTTTTATACCCAGAGGATAACTTAATTAACCAGGTCAAATGTACAAAAAACACGACATCAGCGGGGCAAACTCGTTTCTCGACATATTCTATTCCGGACGCATGAGTTATTGCAAAAGTACCTTTATGCGCCTATAAATGATATCTGTTTGGACAGTAAACGACGACTGATGTACAGTCCTTGATATTAATTCAAAATAATAATATCCCTCAATTGGGACGAACGAAATGACCGGGTATGAGGCTGTAATAGAAAAGCTTCCGGGAAGACGAATTTCGTGATGTGATATACGGTATTGGACGAGCGAGTGGGCATTCAATGTACCGCAGACACGCGAAATTTAACACCCACGAGACTTTCCTCGTTTTCTCAAGACTTTTCCTACAAATTCAATATATAACTACCATTCTGTTATATATAGACCCTGCAAGAGTTAAAAAAAGAGGTTTGAGTCCGCAATTTTAGTACAATAGCCTCTTGTGAAGATAATAGAAGGGGGGGTGGAAATGAAAATACGAGAAAGTGAGCTCTGACACCAATACAGTATTTGCCTTTTGTGACGCTCAGAATGAGACGCTATATACTTTTTGTGTTTGAGCTAACAAAATCTCGATTTCGAGTGAGGACTTTCAACGAATTGAAAATGGCGAATGGACGTAGATCGAATTTCGTAGAAAAGGAGTGGGTTTATTGTGAGAGGGTGAATTTCATTTGATCGACGTGTGAAATTGGATATTTCTTTTTTTGATACAGTATGCAGGTACGGGGATTTGAATTTCGAGCTCGATTGCGCAGTAGTGATGATGAAAATTTGAGATGGAAGAGAATTTGGTAGGTACGCGATAGCCAGATTAATCGAATATTTTGATGAGTTTTTTGGAGTTTGTTTGAATCGTATCACATGCTCGATTGTTTCTTACCTTTTATCTGAAATTCGAGCCTGTAAATTCGTGATTCTGTTCATTCCTATGGATACTCCGTTATCCGATATTCTCAGTAATCATGGTAATTGACCAGTTTTAAGTATACCTGTTCTACATTGACTGTAGGGAGGAAAAAGTTTTCAAAATTATTGTATTTACAAACAGATAACGCGATTTCGAATTCAAAATTGAATAAAAAGGTTCCGCGCCAGGAGTTATCTCTCAGTAGAAAATTCATCTTGACATTTTCAATTTTCCTAGATATTTCAAACGTCACTCAAAATAAGTAGGAGCATTTCAATCGTCACTCTTTCAGGCTTTGTGTTGGTTTAGCGTATTAAGAACCGAGCCAACACAATAGTCCTTCTGAGAAGCATTTCAAAGGTTTTTGTATTCCATATCTTTTCACTTGGAGCGTTAAAATTCTTTTTATTCGCATCTCGTGCCACAGCTGAAACAGACTCATTCTTTTGACAGTAAGCGAAAGAGAAAAGCTCTGAAAGCATTCAACTCGTCATTCGAACGATTCCGACTCACCAGGGTGATTTTGTTTTTTAACGCCAGGATTCAGGGAGGATATTTTAAACCGTACTGGAATCTTGTTGGAATCAAGTCGTCTTTTTTGGGAATTTTTCGAGTGACTCGGAGTGAACTTCCTTATGAATAGATGAGGCAGTAGATCGAAAAAAATCGATACATCCCAAACCCACTTAATTGGTTCATCAACCTCGAAGAACGTATCTTTTTTCTTATCTCAGCCTATCGATCCATCTTCCCGTTCCTCCCACGCTGTCTCCACCACCTGTCACCATCAATTTCCTCTGACGGCCCTCAATCCAATCTATTTCGCCCTATATTCTCAATAATGAACCTTTTCCTCAATAATGCTGCATCTACTCCAATACTCTGTTGAATTTCGCAAAAAATTTTGAGATACTTTGCTGCTGGTTGAGAGATTTGTAATATCAGACACGGAAGCATTGGAATTGAATCTAATTTCCAACTGAACGTCTACTTTGAGCATGAGAAACAACTTCATATTTCATTATGCTTCCAATGGGTTCCACGTCAAAGTAGAACGAATAACTAATCGTGGCGCTATTACAGAATGAAAATTTACTCGGTTAACGGATTCTTTGTGGAAACAGAATCTGCAAAATACACGAGGCAAAAAATGTACGAATCCCTAGAACTGCCTCATTCCGTTCGAGACCATGAAAGGATGAAAAATTTCATTACAACCAAGCACAAAGAGCAAAGACGTCTAAAAAAATGAGAGGGAAGGTAATAAGAATCTGGAATTTCTCCATGAAATACGATACGAGAACTTCAAAACTTCTGATAAAATACCCTATCACAGATCACAGACTCACTGGTCATGTTTTATCTCTAAGATTTTCTGAGAGTGATTACATTTGAAAAAGTGCATCTCGTTGACTCTAACAATGCAGCAATGCAGTAAGCATCACTATAGTACAGGTGCGACAAAGCGCTCGTATCAAAGAAAGGGCCTTTGTGATCGGGTACAAGGGGTAGAGAACACACAGAAAATAACAGCAACCGCAAATTAACACGAGGCCAAGCCACAGTAAACTCGGACAAAATTCACAGCTTTCTTTGGAATTTTGGCACTTTCAACCGCAAGAATCAAAGCTTTTCCATCAGAAGTGAAAACTTGAATGGAATTTGTAGATGAGGTATATCGTACCTGAAAATTGAGAGTAACGAGTAAATTTTAGAGTATGAGAGGCCCTGCACTCGATTTTAATATCTCCTCGCTAGATTGGTTCAATTTTCATGGACAAGAGGCAATAGCTTCCCTTCAAATTGAATTACAGTACTTGAAAGAGCAAAAATATGACGGAAATATCGTAAATTTTTCCTATACTGGTCTCTGCACAGGAACCAAGCAGGACCAACACAATGAGTGGATGAGCCAGAAAAATTCCTCCCGCTATTCCAGTCATTCAGTGTCAGGAATTATATGGTCCATATCTAGTATCTCTTTGAGAGGGCAATTCGCAGCGATCTACGATATGGCTTATCTCATTTTTTCAAGCTCATATATGGTACTCTACTCTATACCAGTATTGAACCATTTCAAAATCGATAACACATTTTACTGAAAATGAGAAACCCAATATGTAGGTGGGTATCAGTGCACGATGATATCGAATATCAGATTTCATCAAAATTGTTCGATTCGGAAAAATTTTTCGATTCTTCTGGCGATATCAAGTGACTTTTGATGAGATTTTTCGTTCTCAAAATGAGATTCTGTTCAAATCGAAGCGTACAAAAGGATTCCCTCGTTTGAAAGTACCATTCAACAATCCGGGCATTCCATTTACAATTACAATTTTCTTTTGTTCCGTTTCACCAGGAATCGAGCGTTATAAGGGCATCATATTACATTATTAGATAATTTTTATAATACCTCGGATATTCAGAAGAGCGAAAATCTGGTATATTTTTAGTTCTACTCCTCGGCCATAAAATATAACGTCACACAGAATGCAATAAGTCATTGTAGGGTCTTACCTCAAACTGGGCCATCCAATTCAATTTCAGATGAGAATTAAGTACATTATTATCCATCGAGGGTTAATTAATCCATGACCAGAGATGGAATAAGTGAGTAAAAAGAGGTCACAATGACAAAGAAGAATTCGCCATGATTATTTATGAAGCTCTTGCAACGACGAATGCACCTTCAGCTATATATACAGCTTAAATGAGAAGAACCTCTCGAGTGTCCTGAAGACTGATACTGCCTCAGAGTGTATCTCACCCAAATGGCCCTTCACAATTCATTATTTGCTGCCCAGCTGATTATAAATCTCAACTTCTTCCTCAACGAATAATAAACGAGTGGCAGTGAATAATACAGCCCTCCGCTTCTTGAAAAACAGCTGCAGTACAAATTACAGTCAACCATCTACAAAATTAAGTTACTTTCTATCGAGTGTACCTTTCCTGAGAGCATCGTAATTTTCAATAATCCTTAAAATGAGCAAGGCAGTGCAGAACTATAGAAATACGATCGATTCAAGCCAAAGGCTACGTCCCTGATACTTTAATTATCATTTAAATTGATCGTTGCGTCTTTGGTCGAATAGGCCATTTATTCAGTTCGATACTGAAATGACTCGGATGCTGTTACTCTTACAAATACATAACCCACAGTGTTCGAAATGGAATTTTACGCGTCGCCAAGCACGACCTCAAACGGCCGCAAGACCACGTCTTCGACATTCTTCCTCACTTATACTCGCTCGCATCATTCGTTCGTGAGTCTCGTCTCTACGCTATTTGAATTTCAAACTCCTTCGCGCGCTTTCCACTAATACCAACAACACTACCATCCACAGGATATATAGCATCAGCGAACGGGGGCTTTGAAAAATTATCTCGCGACGTTTTTCTTTTGCTCTTCCAGAGCTTGCAGACTATGCAGATTTTCTAGAGACCATCGTCATATTGTCTATTCTGGACACGAAATTTTGTTCGATATCCGTGTGCCTCTAGCGAGAGTTATGGAAATTCAATTTTCGAAGTCTGTTGATCATCTTTGCACGTGAAAAAATACTTTCAAAGTAGGACTTTCATATTATAAGAGAGTTAATGATCTGAGAGTGATTGCTCATTATTCTAACCTAAAAATTGTCACCTTCAAACGTGGTTTTTTTTAGGGATCCTATGATGAAAAGTTATGTTGGCCTTATTATGCTGGCAGACTCATTTTGTGCGCCGAGAACTTCTTTGTACTGTTACGTTCCATATATAATACTGGCTAGTGGATTCGTGTCACTTGCTGTGGTCCCTGAATCAAATGAGAAGGATAAAATTGGAAATTTTTGCGTAATTTTTCGAATTCTTGATGTTCAATTCACAGGTAATCATGCCTGTGAATCGAACTTGAAATTTTGATAGCACAACAGTGCAATGAAAGCAACAAAATTGGACCGAAAAGAAAACATCAACGCTGAGTGGTAGAGTAGACATCGTGTCATGACTATTCCTGCATGTGAGTGAAAAAATGAGTGCTCTATGATCAAACTCCGCCATAATGACTCTGCAACAAATGAGACCATTGTCGAAAAAAGTCGCGTTTT
Source organism: Eretmocerus hayati (assembly GCA_029851415.1). Taxonomy (NCBI): domain Eukaryota; kingdom Metazoa; phylum Arthropoda; class Insecta; order Hymenoptera; family Aphelinidae; genus Eretmocerus; species Eretmocerus hayati. The sequence goes on from CM056742.1 coordinate 185,911,656, forward strand.
GGACACTTTACCGTTGTTCATGAGTAATTTTAGGGAGGACCGGAATCGATCATTGAATCCACCGTCGTACGTAATATCTGACCCATGGCGAATCCGTTGCTATGCTGTTTTTTCGACATCAAAGATAGTGCACTTCTGCCTCATAATCTATCGACCCAATTTGGATCAGCATCGCGTTTCAAGAGGCCTTTGTTGCTGATGGTGATTTTTAATGAAAAATTGCGGAGTCGAATCATTCTTAGTTTTCATAGGTAAGATTGAAAACCCTGTCCATTCAAGGATCGTAGCCTCTTCGTATACAAACACGGACACACATGCATCTCCCATACAAGCTAGTGGGTAAAGCCCATCCATGCGGGATTACAATAAAATGAGGGGATATACGGTGCCGAAATTAGGAGTATTTTTTGCGTGTCATTAGCTGATAATTCGAATGAGAACCCGGTCCAGATGGGACTCGATATATCCTCAATTCCCGACTCTGACGAGTTGGATGGAATGAAACTTTACGTGAATCGTAATTTTTGTTATATACCATCCATTCCGCCAGCCTCCGATTTCACACCAATGAAATCGAGACATCGGCTCCAGCGTCCCGCAAACAATCCACAGTTTTCACATTTTGTCGGATTCCGTTGCAGCATTTTGTCCATTTTCATTGACATCAGTTAGTGAGCCTTCATGTAATATCAGTTGATTCTATTCTAATATTCTCGTTGCGACAGGCGTAACCTAAACTGTTTGAGTGGCTTGACTTTCGAAACATTGACATTTGCTTTCGTTGAAATTAACTGTCGAGCTGGTATGCTCATAGTAGATTCTCTTCTGGCCCTTACAAATACGGCATAGTCCAACAAACTCCACTGACAGTGGATGGATCGGTACTACTTCAACTGGCTTCATAACAAGATTCCTCACATAGTTCACGAACGAGCGTTCCACAATGTTCTCCCCATCACTGACTTGTCTCTTTTCATCGTTTCGAACGAATTCTCGAGCAGTAACAGGGGTGTATTCCCTTAATTATTGGCAATATCTGGCGTCATTCCAGCTGACAATAAAATACAAAACAGGCTATTGCTCTGATGACCTCGGTAAAGGGCATAGTGCAAACAGGTGCTACCCTCAATGTCTTTCACATTCGATCTGTTCCATTCTCTAACAGTTCTTGAATTCCGACCAGACGGTCATCATTCACCGTTTTGGTCATTTTTCCTATCTCTAATCGCGTCTGCTCATTGCAGTATGCGAAAAACTAGTCTTCTGCTCTTGGACACGGTAAGCCGGAAAGTTCAATAAGGTTCAGTTGCGGAAGCGGGAAACGTAAGAAATTCTTTTCGGGTACGTTGCCGGACCACCGGGACATCGTGTCTCGATTAAAACAAAAATCTTTCCCAGAGAGTTTTTTGCGTAAAGTTGATTGCTCTATTCTTTGAGGTAGACCTTTCCTTACCAGTATCTACCCCCGGGGAGGAGGTGGGAATCCATTTGGATATCAATTATACGCACTAACTATGTACGGCAGTCTGACTCTGCGACATGATGTCATCGCGAGACTATGCTTGCATCTAGAACGATGAAACTAACAGTTATCGTGGTAGTTTCATCGTTGATGCGATCGGCAAAAGTTTTGTCGTTTCCCCAATTAATTCTCCGAAGTTTTGAGTGCGTGAGGTACACCCCTCATCAGGGGGAGAACCAAAAGCACAAACAAAGAATTTCTCGTAAACCAATATAATCGTTCGTATACAGAATGTATAAACAATGTGATTTCTCGTGACCATTTTCAAATACAAAATTGGTACGATTGACACTCCCTTCTTAACTAATTTTTGGCGATATTGCACATGGCATGAGAGCGATGGATAGAGTAAACAGGTGTTGATTACTCGAGCTCTCAATCGGAACTTAAATTATCGATATCGATATAATATCGAGATATCTGGAAATTCTACTTTTCTGTTCACAACTGGGACGGAAAGTAATGCTTTTGTTGCCCTATGCTAAGAAAAACTACAATACAGTGATTTGGTACCCAAAGTGGCGGGAGCTAATTTACTCATACAAATTCGAGACCCACCGAGTTGGGTTCAGTGTGTCAATTGGATGCATTCTGTCATAAGAGGACTATATTTGTTGACTTCCCTGACTCAGAGAAAGAAGAATGACGCGCAGAATTCACTCATGTTGATTAATTTGAAAAATTATAGACCAAATTCTCGATTCTGGTCGATTTCAGGAAACCAAAAATAACGAGAAATTTGACCTAACAGTTGGATAAATCAACATCAAATGAATGCAACATACACTTCTAGACGGAACAATCCCTCGGGAACATCACAGGTCACATAAATTATGCATACAGAATAAAATCCTACTACATGCCTTCAATATCAAACCAAACTACTTTCTTTCGTCCTCTAGCCTTCAAAAATTCGATCAGCGTCAAAAGCTCAACGACGCTTATCATAATGCACGACAAGAAAATTCCATCGCGCAGTTTAGCTTATACGTGATCGGGGATAAATCTGTAAAGTCGCACACCAAAAGAATCCTCAATTTTCCAACGTTAAAAATCCCCAACTCTCTGCATATTATATTCCTCACGCCTGCCTCTTCTCAGCTATATCTATACGTGATGTATGTATATCGTTTGCAAATATGTCACGCGTCTGACCTAAGCTTTACTCTTACTACTGACAGACAGCCTAGATGAAAGGCAAAAACTTGTGAGTTGGCAGCTCAAAAATTGTCGCTTTTAAAAATCGTTCACTCATTCACTTGAGCGTTGGGAAATTCGATTATTCCGCGTATCTGAGAAACTACTTTTTTTACTCGCAGGGCTAAAAGTTACATTTGCTGCAGTTTGAAATTGTACATGTGGGGTAAGGGTGAGAAGATTAATTAAATGCGGTATATATGAGTAAAGAGAGGATAGCGAGTTTCCGCAGGAAAGCAAGAAGTGGAAAATATAACTCGTCGACGGACCGCAACGATATGGTAATGAAAATGTTTGCAGCTAACTATGCTAAAATAATCAATTTCATGAGCAGGCCGGATTCGGGTTCCGAGAATTGGAGAGTCACAGTAGGAGAGCTTCGAGTTCAGACACAACGGGGAAAAAGTTGGGATGGTGTAGGTGTGCGTTGAACAAATTGATTATGCTGCTAATCTACTTTGGAGTGTTGCAAAACTTTACTTGTAATTATGATGGACGAGATGGATAATTATGATTCACTCAGCAACAAAATTCGTTATGAATATTGCGAGGCTTGAATACATGATAGTTCAAACGGGATTTGGATGGGATGAGATAATTTACATCAGAAATCAGCAGGAAGGAGCTATGTATAAATAATACAGAAAGTATGACCTGTATCATTTACCGTCTTGGTACAAGTTCTGCAATGAATATTTTGTAGATGAACTTCGTGACAAAGTTGTGTCGGAGACGGGCTGAAGAACTTTGAGATCTAAACTCGTGGGTCATAGAAGCACATTTTTTGCCATGGGTTCGTCGTTTTTCGAAATCTCGGCAAAGGGCATATGAGATGATATCTTTGTTCTGCGAATTTTCCTCTCAATTATTTCAGAGTGAGGTTATATCTGTTTTCTGAAATTTTTAATCGTAAATTCCTCATCTGATTTTTAAGCGGAGTTTTTCATTCCTCATTATCCTACTACACTTTCTCGATATTATTGTGATCATCACTTCTTCCGGTTAAAAATGAGGGATGAGATCGAATGAGTCATCAATATGAGGCTACTCTTCTGTCAAAAATGTCTAATTTCCAACTTTTCACAACTGCGCCTAATTCTCGTTGGTATCTTCTGACAAATTTACAGTATTCCTCAGCATCCTCTGGAAATCATTGGAATACAATGCCTGATCTTGGGATTCGATGAGTCTGTTCATCCAAGTATCGGAATATCAAACCAGTGATTCTTCAACTACCAAGATTCCAGTCATAACAATGAATGCAGAAATGTGAAAATTGAAGATAGTATCTAATCAAACCCCACCATTTACCATCTCATCCAATGACCTTGAATCACACACGAATCGCCAGTTATCAGTCTAAGTCAGTTCTCAAACAAAAATCAAACAAACTCATCTGGTGCATCTCACGATTAGTATTACCCACCACACACCACACCTTCCCAACAACACAGCCACTCTTGTTAAAACGAGAATGATACCCACTCCCATGAAAATAATGTCACACAATCGCTCACTCGCATACATCCCACCCATCAACGAGCAGAACTCAAAGTTCATCGACAAAGTTGTTCCATAGAGTACAGTATACCGTTAGAATGCGATGGCAACGGCACACGGTCCAAGCAAAGACTCTGTACCTTGTCCCGTAATTGTAACCATAATTCAAAAGTTACATAATTCAAGTTTCCCCATTGCGTCTGAGAAGTTTCGGTACAATATCGCACTCGGTGATGCTCCGAACAAGCGCGACTCGCGCATCCCCGCCGTGCATTGCGATATACACTTTTTTGCCGCAAGAAAACCTTATCAGAGAACCGCGTATTTAACAGCGTCAGGAGCTCTTCCTCCCGCCACGCCGCCACAGTATTATACGCAATATTTCTTTCTGACAGAATGCGGGCTATGTAGTGTAATGTAGCGGGCGTTTGCTTCCTTATTATTTCCGCACTCTTTTTACCAACGCAATTTGTTTTGTCCTCCTTTTGCTCAAGTTTTAACCCTCACACTTATTACCAAATCTCTTATTTTCTGCTGACTCGTTCAAGTTTGAGATTTGTTCATCTCACTTGAGGTTGTCCTGTTTCTTTGTCTGAATTGGCTATACAGGTCTCTGAATAGTTTGATACAGTGTTGAGGTGGTCGAAAATAAATATCAGTGACTGATAATGTTTAGATGATGAAGGAGGAAAATTTCGTTGTCATACGGGGCAATTTGATCGTATTGGGAAATATGACACATAGTTAGAAAGTCCCTTCATCAACTAGTTACATTGTCATTTTGATTGGGTTTACTTTTTTGATCACACTTTTTTTCAGTCATTGAGAATCCAGCAGTCCTCTTTCAAGGCTGTTCAGCACATTATGAGTACCCATAAAATATAACAATTAAAAAATCCTATTCTAGTTCGCAATTTCTAAAAAATTCCATCGTAGTACAGATCCGAAGTTTTCAATTTCAGATCACACATGAAACTGACATGAGCGAAATACATATCCGTGACATGCAACCTCGCGATAGATGAAGTAAACACCTTTTTGCATAAACCAAAGGAATTTCGTTGAATCATTGATTTTCCCATTTCATTTGGTTATGACGAGTTGATAGGAAATTTGACACAGACCCCATCTTCTAACTCATGACTCTCAAATTTTCATAATCTCTTATAATAGTATGTTCATGCTCGAATAATACTGCTAAATGTTTGCAGCGTGATGATAAATTGGTGTAAATGCAACCATGAATTGGATGACTACGCTCCGAAATTATCTACACAATATCATAATTTTGCCGATAGATCCAAACCAGGAACAGTAGCCCACGGACCCCAAATCATGGTACACACTTGGGTATCGAACGGATACCATTTCAGCATTTGGGGGCATGATGAAGAGAGCGTCTCCTTGATGAGGAGCTTCACCTCACCACGATGCCTCACCATGAGGTCTTCTTCAGCTTTACTGGAGATCAATTTTTGGCCTCCACTGAATCAGAAAATTTAGAAATAATGATAGAAGGTTTGAATGAAAACGAAACTTGGACGGTTGTCCGACAAACACTTTTGAATAATCAGTTCGAAGATTGATACTTACGACGCTATTTCATTGTATAAGACAATGTCCGATCGCTAAACGTCTTAGTTTGGGATGGCCATATTAGTTATCCCTCCAGCATCCTCTGGACTAAACTGTAGTGAGTCGTCATGCCAAGTCAAAGTCAATCAGTTTGTCGATACCATGACTTGTTGCTCGGAATCCTGTCAATCAGAGGAAGATTTTTAGGCCTGATAATCATAATATGTGTAGATGTACGATCACCGGACATGAACTTTAAACAAATTTAGAAAAGCCTTTCTGACCCGGAAATGCTATTTGAAATCCTGAAACTGGATCAGCAATCCAAGGACAAAATAAGCTTCACCAGATTTGCTCAGAACTCATGCTTGCAGGGACTTGTTGTACAACTTCTGACAACATTCAGATGTGAAATGTACGAGAAGACATTTGGATATCATGATTGATCGACCGGCAGTCGGTCAAAGCAGTACAAGCAGTCACCTCATGCCTCGGTTAAAGTTTAGATCGAGCATAATTGAATGTTTAGTCGTTAAAATCGAAAATGAATTTAGGCCCTTGTATGGAATAAAATATCATCGTATTCACGCAAATTCATATTACACGGATCTGCATATCTTGTTTACACGAACTCAAATAAAAATTGACAGCCTAACTAAAGAGCAACTCCGCCGATAAAGGATTATCAAAATGATCTAATCTTCTCCATTCATGTGAATGGCATACTCTTGGCTCATTCTGATATTTTTCTAGGTGAGCCACTTCGCGTATCTCGTAAAATCCATGCTCTTGGATGAGCTGCAAAATGGTAAAAGTCTTACCACTAGACGGACTACCATCGTGGTGTCCGTTCTGCACCTTCTAATGGGGTGGTGTCAGCCAAGTACCCGAAGGTACAGACTTGAGGAAGTCCAGCTACGGTTTCCGTCTCTTTCTTAAATAATTCATTTCCGACCCCGGGTGTAAAATTGTTGTAAATTCCCTGCTAACATGGGAAGTGTTTTTTGCGCCCAAAAGTTGGAATCCAAAATCTCGCACCTCTCTTATCTCAATACTGAGTAAGAGTCTGTATTCTGAAATCCTTGTGCCAACTGCACAGAAGGTACTCTATGCTATTCTAAAATGAGAAGTGAGTAGAAATGAACCCATCTTGTGTAGGCTAAGTACGCGTGACTTCAACTCACAACGCTAATTCAATACATGATGAGTCTAACTCAAATATAATAATTACCACTGAACAACCTAACTGATCTAATAAGATTAACCCCATCGTGACTTAGATATCTAATTGCACCAAGAGGTGAATAGATTCTCAGCACTCGAAAAAAATTCCAAATCTGGAGTTTTCAGTTCCTGACGAGTGCTTCTTTATCTACTTGCTACCATTCTTGAACGTTATGGAAAGCACAGTAAAATTCTGGGATAATCACTAAAGAGAGATTCCCTCTTCATTCTGTATTCTACCCACTCTTTACACTTTGGTGTGAGCTGCTAATATGGATTTCAATATTATTCGTAAATATCTTTTATGAAATATCAACACCAAACGTCATCATTACCGCTAAAGCGTATTATGGCGATTTTCCGAGATGCCAATTCATCTTATCTCGAGGAAAGCGTGTCATCAATTCTCTTCTCCAGATCTGTGGGTCAGAACCTAACTCTCATAATGTAAAGTATGTTTGGGTATAACCGAGGTGATGACTCACCTCATCAACAATACTAAAAATATTTTTTTCAAAATTATCAGATTCCTCAGGGACTCATGGGGATCAAACTAATTGGAACAACTAAATGTACGATATAATTGAAGTAATCTTGACCTGTGGTAAATTCATAGTTCAAGATTAACATGTTGATTACTGACATCATTCGACAGAACTAAATCACACGCAATCCTCACAAATTTTCATGTTTTTTTTTTATTCTATGACCTTAATGATTTCGATGATAGTTGGATGCTATGACAAGATAATTGCTTCTGGATTTCATACCCTGATTTCATACTAAACTCGAAGAACTGAGAAATTGATGAGCCACAAACTGATCAAATTCGACGCAAATTTACTCAATTCAAAAATCAAGCCAAGCGATTTCAAACGAAAAGATTTGATCAAAATAGATTCTCCTCAGCATCCGAACTTGTTTTCATCCTTCCCCTGCTCCATTTACAACCCCCAAAATAAGATAATCGAGCCAAAACGCAACAAGTGTCAAATCAACTTTGCATGAGTCAAAATAAATATCAGGCCAAACTCAGCCAATTCTGATAAGAGAGGGCCACATGCGATAGAGAATCCAACGTAAACTGGAATAACTTGCTCGGAAACGGCGATGCTTTTGGCAAGCACCGTAGACTCGTTCTCGAGCAGTCGAGAAAAATGTGAGTCAAGTGTGCGGTCGTCGGAAGCGTAGGAATCACGATGAAAAAAAAAGACGATCTTGTGAACGCGAGGGAAAAATAATGTAAATAGATGCATCCCTTCCAAAACGTTCATCTTACCGTTAGACCCTCGCTTTTTCTTCCTTTTGCAGAATTTGCGCGTACAATTTGATTTAATCTCGTATTGGAGACAGATCGACGAATTCACATCATTTGAATTTCCACACTCGAAAAGCTTATATTGAACACGCGAATGAAGAGATTTGATTGAATAATCTAATCCCGGTATCCAAAAATCTCAAAATCCAGATGATTCTGGAATTTTTTGAAATACTCGATTCGATCAGAATACTGATACATTTGAATAACTGATACATTTTCGGTACGGTATAGATTACTTTTCGAAATCACAATGAATAAGAAATACGAGAAACTTGAATAAATCAGAGAGTGTGATGGTAAAGATATCCGATGGCATCCGTGCTCAACCCGGAATGAAACTTGTTTGCTGAAGCAAAGTCTGCTTCAAAAAGTTCACAGGATTTATTTCACCATCATATCCAAGGCACAGGTCTAACGCACATGATGAGAAGAATTTGCCAACATTTAGCGGAAGAAATAGGTAGAGATTTCAAATCTTGGGGTACCATTAGAATGTTGAAATCGATAATTAGTAAGTCTCGGGATATCTTCCAACTCTATGCATTTTTGTGAGCTTGAGAATGTTTCGAGTGTTCGAATTACGTTGGAATATTTCTCCAGATGTGTTGCGCGAATTTTCAATCTTTCTGGGGTCATTGGGTGAGTGAGTGGTCGATTTCGGAATGCATACTAAGTAGGTGACATTCATTTGTAAATAGTTATAAGTAAATCAATGTTGTCTTGGTGCATTCAAAAACACTCAAGTGGTTGTGCTCCACAATGAAAAGATGTAAAATTCTAATGTTAATGTAATCGATTTTTACTCATTTTTACTTGCTCTAGGACTTTTCAAGTGAGAATCGGACAGATAGAAAATTTAGGTGATACCAATCATGAAAATTCATGCATTGGATACCTTCAAAAGATGTTATATGTCAGTACTCTCCTCATTTGCTTCTAGCACTTTTTGAAGTTCCAACAAAAACTGACACGACTAACAACCAATCGAAAAAAAAGGTGTATTTAACTCGAACCAAACAACGGTTACGACTCATCTAATGTCTGAATCGGATGATCCTTTTCTTAGTTTCATAAAAAATTAATAAGATAGAATTGTTATATCTGTATCTGACTAGTTCTCAATCAATGATCTATCTCAATCGATCAATACAGGAGAGTCAATCAATTCTATTGCAGCCTTGAGCGTGTGTATTGCAGGTTGTTTCAGGATTTTTTTTTCTTTATCAGGTTTCAGAGTATTATACTAGTAGGCAACAAGGAATTTCAATGAATTAACTACGCAACTGTTGCAATTTAAAATGTGAACCGATGTTGTACTCTATAAAATTGTAAAAATTCTCAAAGACTACAGGGATCTTTCATAATAAATCGTATGAACTTATTTAGATGTTTACGTGAGTTTGATAGATAAATTACTACTTCATTCAGATGATTAAACTCCCTAAAAGACGATAATTGAAAAGATTAGCGTAGTTTGTGATTTGAAAATGAATGCGTGCGAGAGAGCATCGCGTGTCAAGCCGAGCTTTTTTTTACCTGATTCAGTCTTTCGAAGGTCGAGGCGAAGGTCAACTTGTCTCAAAGTTACATACGAGCGGTTCTAATTGCACCCCGATGAATTTGAGTTGATCAAATTATACCAATCCATCGAGTATCTAAAAACGAATTTGAACAACTAACGTCGAAAGGGATGAACAGTATACCAATAGCTCAATTTACCAAGTGAGTCCGGCATCGCCCATTCCACTACCCGATCCGCTACGTGACTCTATCGTCTTGCCAGTGATAACACAGAGAGATTCTACGGCTGTCCTAAGCTAACGTAGAACAATCACGCTGTTTCCGATAGAAATGGTATTTTCTCTCGAAGCCTCGCTCAACTCGCTCGATATTCAAATTTCGCAATTTGCATTCGCTCAAGAATATTTGGGTATCAGAATCAAAACTCGTCGTGGGTCAAAGCAAGAATGTATCAAAGGAAGACTATATAAAATTGATAAAATTCCCGAATTCATTGAAAATTAGACTGAATTTTGAGCCTTCAGATGGATTTGCATGAAAATTCTCTACTGAAAAAGGGTTTGATTCAGTACCACCAAAAAAAAATAGCGTGGAATTCCAAAATCGAATCAGCATCCTATCATATTCCACAAAAAATTTCAGTAGTCGAAGTACGAATATGGTCAGACACGGGGAAAATGTAATTCTACCGACATGCCACGAGGCATGATAAACCAATCACTGTACGCATGCAAATACGATTGAATGACAAAATAGTCCAAATCCAGGCACACGAGTAGTCTACACAGTGAAAAAATTCACAGGAATCAAATTCGAGCTGAAGTTTACAAATGCATGCGGAAAATGGGAAAGAGAACACATTGTTTGCCTCTCGGTTGCATTTTTCTCCCTGTCTCGTTGTGTGTGCCTAGAAACATCTATCTAAACATGAACTAGAGCCAGACGAGCAATTCTTTCCAATCTGTATACCTGGACACGATGTAAGCTTTGTATAAGCGAGGCAAGATCGATATGAGAACGTGCGTGTGCGCAAGGTTAACCAACAAATCGTTCGTGTATACCGTTGGATTTTTCGTATGCGTGAACGTGTGTAGGCGTATTGTGTTTGTTATGTTTGTTGTATAAAGGTATATGGAGATGTAGGTTGCACGCTGTGCGTGCTTTTTTCGTTAGAAAGAGTCTCCAGGGAATGAAATCACCATTGTTACTGCCGACATCACAGAACAACGGACGAATAATTGTACCTATGCGTTCGCTGTACATGAAAGTCATCATCTAGTCGGTGAATGAATGGATGTTATAGAAATTTTATTTAGAGTTGATTTGAAGACGAAATGAATGTTTATATCAAGAGTTTAATATATTCTACACATACGTTATAATATTATGATGTATGTATGAATATTACTGATCGCACAGTTAGATAATAACTACGGTGTAAGTGATACATACCTAAGACAAGCTAATGAGAATTCGTCTTTTGTATCGAAGATATTATGAAATATTGCTCAAAATAAATACGAAGCTTATTTGATTAAAAACTGTGTTTATCAATTATTTAATGGAAATGAAGATTTCGCCTGAATCGACATTTTACAGAGTCGAGAAGAAGCAGTGCGAGCACAAGGTATGTTACTATCCCATCCCTCCGAAAGAATTCCAATTCTACTTTCTCATTTTTTAAACAACACTAACTTGAACGAGATAGGTCAGACTCTCAAATATATTCAATTTGATGGAAGTTTGGTGTGGATTCACATAAAAATTCTTGAATCTATATTTTGCATGGTGCCGCGAAAAGATAGATACATGCTTTCAGCAGTAGAGTCCAGCTAAGCATTAGCAATCTCTTTTTTTTCTTTTTTTCCTTCTTCCTTATCTAAGCCTGCTCAGGTCCTCTCTTGCATGGAGTCCTGTATGAGGATATCTCTAAAATTTTTGACTTTCGGCCTCAAAAAGTGTCACAGCGGTGGAAATCGAGATATATAGCTGAGAGCCTATGTTATTGAGCAAGCATAATGATTCAAGTATCAAGATTGCATGCCATTAGGTGTTAGGATGTAGTAACGAAAGTCAGAATTGAAATATACTGAACGTTCCACCATTGGTTTCATCATTTCTCGATGCATTTTTCACAAAATTGCGGCTGCACAGCCCTCGTTCAAGAGGATGGTACACGTGGAGCGTCCAAAGTCTCGGTGGTTGGAAATTGGTATGATATTTTGAGGGTATTAGTTACTTGTTCACAGTGTTTAGAGGTCTGTGCCCCTTCTACCGCGCCCGTGCTTCACCAAAAGCTGTGCGATTAGACATGTTGTACGGTCGTTCTCTTTCACGTTTTATCCGATTCCCTGGCTTCTCCGTCAAGGTACATAAGTCCAAGGTGGCTCAATTTCCTTATTTTTCCGTGGAAAATACGATAAAGATTCTTCGGAGTGTCTCTAGATTACGCTCCACGAGCTGTAGCGTCTAAAGCGACTCAAGAATTGTTTCCCACAAATCTGTGACACTCACATCTCTATGTGTCATGGCTGAGCACAGTGCGGCACACCTTCCTCCAATAGAAAAATCGTGACTTTGGAACATTAGAATTCAGTCTGAGAAGTTACAGAACTTGATCAGAAACGCTTCACTCACGAGAGCCTGCCAAAGGACCCCGCACCCAGAGATAGGATATTGGGTTGCGGTTAAATTTGGGGAAAAAATATGTTGTAGAGCGGAAATTTCTGATCAAAAAGTTCAATGGATCCGAAGCCAGATGATGGACCATTCTTTTGCAATTAATTGATCAACCATCGAAAAATGGTAGGTTATGAGGTTATCCACAACAATAATAATACCACGTGCTAGATACACTCCAGCGATCGAATTCAGGCCACGGTTTTGCGGATAGTTTTATGTGGCACGCGCATCTTCTCGAGAATATCGAGATGATTGATTTGAAAATCTTGCGAAAAATTAGCTGGGAGATGTGAGCAAAGGAAAACAGCCTTACCGAGCATCCACGATGACATCGCATCCATAGCGGCGAGAAATCGTGACTGAATCAACGCTTGTCATGGGCAGCCGCTGAAAGCGGGTTGAAGAACTCGTGAGATGACAATATTATTCAATTTTATGGGTATTTCCAGGTTGCTGAACACGAATATGCTATCAGCCAGCCTCTGAATTTGATTGCGGGATGTAGGAGAGGCATGACGTAGATTGAGCTGAAAGAGTTGGGAAATCGTGCTCTTAAGGCTATTCCGAGGTCGCTGAACACTTGCATCAACCAGCCTCTAAATCCGATTGCATGGGCGGCTGCGAGGGTGTACGTGCGCGTCGACCTATATTGAGTTGGAAGATTCGAGATATGGTGTTTTGGAGGTATTTCGAGGTCGCCGAACACAAATCTGGCATCAGCCAGTGTCTACATCTAGTTATGTAGGTAGAGGTGCGATTCTGACAGAGACTTTCCCGCGTAGTAAATGATCATATCATAACTTGACTTTCACGGTTTAGGTTTGATTCTTTTCCCTTTCAATTTATTTCCATATCACACTCCTTGTTTAGTTCTTTTTTCTGAATCCCGCTATATGACAAAGCTATTTCATGAGAAGAAAACAAGTTTGTCGAATCTGCATCAAGCTTGGTGATCAAGAAGCATCATTCAGACAAGATATCTCAAAACGAGGTCGGAGTTCGCGGCCATGACATCTCTTGATCAGTTCGCCGAGATCTATTGTTTGAGCCCATTTCCATCAATAATTATCGAGAGCCAAATTCCTATGATTCATGGTGGGATCCTTTCCGCGTACGCGAGTACTTGCAAGTATGCGCCCTATGGAAACCTTGGCTACATATCTTCGCGTACGTGAACCGAAATCATTTTCGCCTAGGCGAAATGTAACCTTTCGCCTGCGTGAGAATTCGCAAGTATGCGCCCCATGAAATTCTTGGCTCACGGAAACCGGATATTTCCGCGTACGAGAAGAAGAGTATCGTTCGCGTATGCGAAAATATTCAAGTATGGCCACCAGGAATGGGGTCGCGTATGCGAAAGGTATTCTCTCGCGTGTACGAGAATCTACGAGTATGCGCCTCATCGGAACTTTGGCTACATAGCTTCGCGTACGCGGACCGGAAAATTTCCGTGTACGAGAAGGGTATTCTTCCGCGTGCGCGGGGACTCGCGAATATGCACCCCATGGAAACTTTGGCTCACGGAAACCGGAATATTTTCGCTCACGCGAAAAAGAGTATCGTTCGCGTACGCGAAAATTCTCAAGCTTGGGCACCGAGAATGGGGTGGCGTACGGAAACCTAAAAAATCTCGGAAGTATTGTTTCACGTACGCGAGGATTTACAAGTACGCGCCCCATGGAAACTTTGGTAACAGAAAACGAAAAATTTTTTCTCACGAGAAAAGTATCGTTCGCGAAAGTATTCAAGCATGGGCACCGAGATGTATGCGCCTCATGAAAACCTTGGTTACATCGCTTCGCGTACGCGAACTTGAGAATTTTCGCGTATGTGAAAGATATTTCATCGCCTGCACGAGAATAAGCAAGTATGCGCCCTATGGAAACCTTGGCTTATGAAAACTGGAAAACTTCCACGTACGCGAGGGGTATTTTTTTCGCGTACGGGATAAATCACAAAAGAGCGCCTCATGGGAACCTTGGCTTACGTCACGAATCGGAAAGTGTTCGCGTACCCGGAAAGAAGTATCGTTCGTGTACGCCCAAGTGTTCAAGCATGGGTACCGGGAAATCATCGCGTACGCGAGAATTTGCAAGTATGCGCCCCATGGAAATCTTTGGTAACAGAAAACGAGAAATTTTCGCGTACGAAAACAAAAGTATCGTTCGCGAAAGTGTTCAAGCATGGGCACCGAGATGTATGCGCCTCGTGGAAACCATGGCTACATCGCTTCGCGTACGCGAACTTAAGAATTTTCGCGTAAGTGAAAGATATTTCATTGCCTGCATGAGAATTCGCAAGTATGCACCCAATGGAAACCTTGGCTTATGAAAACCGGAAAACTTCCACGTACGCGAGGGGTATTTTTTCCCGTACGGGATAATTCACAAAAGGGCGCCTCATGGGAACCTTGGCTTACGTCGCGAACCGGAAAGTATTCGCGTACCCGAAGAGAAGTATCGTTCGCGTACGCCCAAGTGTTCAAGCATGGGTACCGGGAAATCATCGCGTACGCGAGAATTTGCAAGTATGCGCCCCATGGAAACTTTGCTCACGGAAACCGGCATATTTTCGCGTACGCGAAGGACCAAATCGTTCGCGTATGCGAAAATATTCAATCTTGGGCTCGTTCTACATAGGGTGCGCTCAGTGCGTGAGCGTACGTGCATACGCTTGCGCTCAGAGCATTTAATCCAAGAAATTTCATAAAGCAGCTTTACCAGTCGTTTTCTACTCAGGATTCCCTCACGGGAAGAGTTAGTTGATGATTGGTGGGCTCCGAGTGACATTATCGAGACAAAAAATCAAGTTTCTTCGTGTTTTTCTACAACCAATCAGAGAAAAACCCCAGCTTTGACCACCCTCATAGCTACGCGCTCTTTCATTATTATCGGTAGAATACGGGACCCGCGAGAATAATTGATGGCGGTCTCCTAGTCACATTTTTGGGTCAGAAAAACAATTTCCTTTATGTTTTCTCATGAACAAGAAGGAGGAACCAGCAGTGGTGTCACCGCGAGCCTTTTCGGAAAAAAATCCGGGTTGAGCAAGGTTGTTGCAACTCAGTATCGGCATTGGTAACCACCCGCCTTAGTTTGCGAACACTGTAACTTTGTTTGGAATCAGAAACTAGGCAAGAGCAAGACGAGTGGTCACCAATCCAGATACTGAATCGCGAAACCCGTGCTTAACCTGAGTTTCTTTCCGAAAAGGCTCGCGTGGTCAACCTTGATGTTTTTCTCTATTGGCTCATGGAAAAACACGGAAAAACTTGATTTATTGGCTCGATAATGTCACTCGCGGTCCACCAAGCATCAGCCAACTCTTCACTTCTGGAAATCCTGAGTGGAAAATGACTGGTGAGGCTGCTTCACGAAATCCCCGGCATCAAATGCTATGAGCGCAAGCGTATGCGCGTACGCTCACGCGCTGAGCGCATCTTATGTAGAACGAGCCTTGGGCACCAGAAAAAGCGTACGCGAACCGGGACATCGTCGCGTACGCGAAGTGGGATCTTGTCGCGTACGCGAAGAGAGTTTTTCTCGCGTACGCAAGATATCACAGGCATGTGCCTCATGGAAACCTTGGTGACAGAATCCGGAAAATTTCCGCGTATGAGAAAAAAAGTATAGACCGCGTACGCGAAAGAGCTCGTACATGGGCACCGGAAAATTGTCGCGTACGCGAGAATTTCCAAGTATGCGCCCCATGGATACTTGGCTTACGGAAACCGAAATATCCTCGCGAAACTTGATGCCATTCGAACCACTCTCGGTAATTTCTGATGCCAGACTATATAGTGTTCTGCGAGCTTGGAATACCCTGAAAAGTATGTTCTGTGAGTTGCAGAGCTCAATTTTGATCGAATTGCACCTCCAACCAGGCAATTAGACGTAGACACGTGGCTAATGCCAGATTCGTGTTCAGTGACCTCGAAGCACCTCCGAAACACCATATCGCAACTCTTATAACTCGATATAGGTCATCGCACACCTACACCCTCGCACCCTCCCACGCAATCGTATTTAGAGGCTGGTTGATGCCAGTGTTCAGCGACCTCGGAATATCCTAAAAAGCACGATTTCCCAACTCTTTCAACTCAATCTACGTCATGCCTCTCCTACATTCCGCAATCAAATTCAGAGGCTGGCTGATAGCATATTCGTGTTCAGCAACCTGGAAATACCCATAAAACTAAATAATAATGTCATCTCACGAGTTCTTCAACCCGCTTCCAGCGGCTGCCCATGACAAGCGTTGATTCAGTCACGATTTCTCGCCGCTATGGATGCGATGCCATCGTGGATGCTCGGTAAGTTTGTTTTCTTCTGCTCACATTTCCCATAACCTACCATTTTTCGATAGTTGTTTAATTAATTGCAAAAAAATGCAGATAATGGACTTTTTATTTAATGGACATATTTGAACTTTTTGATCAGAATTTTCCGCTCTACAACATATTTTTCCCCCAAAAATCTTCATTCCCCCCATCTACCGCTTACTTGCCTTCTCTGCAGATCAAAAAAGCAGGGGAATCTCGACTCGAGACCAGGTAAGACTGCCTCGGGCAAAAAAACATTCAACATACAAGTCTAGGCAGTGTGCGCTCTAGAACGTGGTATATGTATACCGTAAATAGCACGTTCCATCTCAGCCGAGGCGCATCTGCAGAGCAGTACTGCAGCACATTGGGTGAGATGTGGCGAGCAAAACAGTCATGAAATATCCGAGATCGTGACTTGCAGCCAGGATATGTGTACCTACGAGCGGGAAATATGGGGAAAACGACGCAACCAGGTGACGATAATGCGATGAACGACGCACGGAAGCTGTCAACATCGCAAGTGCACTTGCGTGACTTGCGACTCACCTATGAAAGCTCCCGGTCAAACCATCCATTCAAACATAAGTGACGGTAATGGGACCTTGATAACTAAATTTTGAGGACTCTTATCTCTCTCTTTTTCTCTCTCTGACTTTTCCCAAACATCAAAATGCTGGCCCTTTATAACTATGTATAAGGTTCCTGACCTCATTTTATTAACTTGGCGAACTCCTTGTAGCCATTTAAACAACCTTGGACTTTTATTCCGAATGAAAGTATATCTCTTTAGAGTATTAATGAAAGTCTCTCATTCTAAGCACACTTGATAGTTGATCTTTTCCGAGTAGGGGAACCAGGTCCTCACAGTTTTGTGCTCGTGCGATTCAGATCATATGGGCGTTTCTCTGGAACTTTTACACCGGCTCGAATACAGCTATGGATGATGATATAAGAGAACAATCAAATCTATCGGCCCCAATCGAAGTGGAAATATCATCATTCAAGTCTGAATATGAGATATCTTTGGCCTCTGTATGATCAGTAAAAGTTGATTCGTTCTAGCTGACTCAAAGAGAGAGAATGTGGGGAAAATCCTTTGGAAATACTTCGTACTTTCGTGCAGTCTTACGGATATTCTGGTGATGCCGCGACATTTTTCGGGTTGATTCAAGCTGCATTTGGGGGAGGATATATTGAAGAGAAATGGCTCCGAAGCGCGATGGTGTGCTACCAATTCAGCCAAAACTGTATGACTTCGAAAATTGGGAATAAAAAACCAATCATGTCCCGTTCAACTCAAAGATGATAACGCCAAGCTCCTGCCGTGACTTTGAACGCAATTTTTGGAATGCGTATCTAAAATAGATGCAATTGCGAATATTTTGCGACGAGTCTCATGTTGGTGCGATATTTCTGTCTAGAATACGACCGTTCTGAAGTGAGATAGAAAAAACGTGACTCACGAAAAAAATTCAGTTTTTCTCATCCCACATTGGCGGATCGAGCTCCATGTTGATGAAATCAATTGTGATCGGATACCCTAACCTTATTAAGCTGCAAAAAGCCCAAGGCATTCGTTGAAATTGTCAATTTTGCCAAATAATTGCTTAGGAAATTCTGGAAAATCGGCGAAAAACTACTTTTTGTTCGACTCATTAATGTGATTTTGGCGATGCCACTTACTCTATATGAGTTTCAATAGTGGATTTGTAACTCTCAATACTACACAAATATGTGAGCAAATGGTCCCAGGTGTGCGTTGAGCGGTTTCCATTTTTCGTTTCTCAACGATTTTCAGCAAAGTGCAAAAGTTCCAGAGAATCGCTCATATACGTAAACTTGCGCGGCCCTTGGACCACCCTCTCATTATCTTCTTCTTCGTCAACGAATAGGTCATGTCTTCCTGTTATTGTGCAGATGTGATTTTAGTCATAACTTGAATCATATGAATAGAACAGAGAAGTCTGGGATGTAGTCAGAAGAGACGATATTTTGAGGTTAGAACTCCACAAGTATGATCGCCGCTCGGACCTCTCTCACTCTTTCTCACGTCTTGAGGGAATGGGCAGATAGCTGAATTAGCATGAGAGCGACGAAACTGTGAGGATCGGGTTCCCCTAATCAGAAAGAATCAACTACCACCAAGTTTACATGCGCTCTACAACTGTCAAATTTCGATCCAATAAATATTACGAATGCAAATAATATTATAACTGTTTCAAGAAATTCAGCAGACATGAAAGATGTCTGAGAACGCATCTCTAAAAGTATCTCACATTCAAAAACGTATCTCATAAGCATGTGACTTCCAATGAACCTTGGCGAAAGTCGTAGCTTGTGTTTCAATGATTTATTTTTATAAAAAAGACATTCTTACACGACACTTTACGAGAATCTGAGTTCTTCACATCTTAGGGTGCTAAAACATGATCACTGCTCGGCCTTTTTTTCAACTATCTAACATTCAACCTTCAGGAGTATCACATGAATGGCAGTATCCAATACGAGTGATCCGTTAAACATTAGAGCTGAAATGAGGGCACTTTCTATTTCCAGAGTTGAAAATCGTCATTGTCTAGCATCTGGAATAGATACGCAAATTTGAGATTCTACTAGACCTTGGCATTGGCGAATAATATGATCATTTCTAAACAATACACCCATACTACGAAGGGGTTTGGAACTCAAAATGTATGCGGATAAGATAAAAGTATGGAATAGAGAATCTTGACAAAGCGTTCAAATATAATATCCAGTGTGATTTGTCTGAATACTATTTATTCTAGGCTTCCTCTGTCTAGCTAATCAAACTATTGAAATCAAGTAGGCATGATAATTGAGATTTATTCTGTCAATTGTGCGATTCACGTGTTCTGACATTGTTATCATCCAAAATCTTTTTCCAATTGCTCAAAAATTATGAGCTTCCTGAAGAGACGAAATGAGTGCTAACAGGATTGAGCAAGTGATCGTGAGCGAGTTCAAATATACGCATTTGATTAACTCTTTCATGTAACAATTCCACAGCGTCCACGACCTCATTACTAAATGGTCAGCCCCTATGCCATTGTACAAAGTGTGACCGTGCGGCGTAACCAACTATGCATAATTCGAGGCATATTTGTTTGCCTCACAGATATGGAAGACATTTTAGACGTCTCAAAGGCTGCTATCAATGAGGTAAGGTTCTCAAATTTTCATTTTTGAAACACTAACAGAAGAAGATCTGAAGTGACCGAATGGTGAGCCTCAGATCCTTCTCTCAACCTCGTCCACCTATGAGTTGAGGTACTTGGATCAATTCGGTCTTTTTCCTGCTCCAACACAGCTATATAGATCTGTTTCTGTTGCATTAATGCAACAATTCAATTGAATTGTCGTTACAGAGGGATTATTTTGATGAAAATTTTACAGGCTATATATTAAGAATACTGTTGAAGCCATAGAAATGTGCGCATGTGCAGAAAAAAACCGGGAATTGCTGCGAAAATTGAATAAAAATTTGGTTGGTTATGAAATCGAAAACCCCGAATGGCAGAAATACGGACTTAAACCTTTCGAGCTCGATTCTACACTACTTACAGCATATTTGAGGTGAGTTCCACACCGATCGAGGCTGCCAGAGCGGAGCACTGACATGATCAAAATAGCGTCTTTCGGTAAAACGAATGTCGTAGAATGGGCGTATCTCGGACCACTCTAGGTATACGGATTCCGACATTCCAAAACGGCAATTGTAGAGTTCTTTGGGGCGAAATAACAGCTTAGCGGAATGAAAAAATCTTCAGATCCTCCGAAATGACATCAATTTTAATATGTCTTGGAAACCACAGAAATCCACTTTACATGCCAATGTATGGAGTGAGTGCATTTGCTTTCAAGATCTTCCTACTACAGTACTACTCTTCCCTGAAAGTTGATGTTGAAATGAATAATTATCGGCGCCCCGCAGACCTCACTACGATGTTCCTGGCTGATTTGGCAAGCTTTACAAAAACGCTGAAACATTCTGGGAAAGTACTAGTTTGATGCCTACTTTTGTCTAGAAAATTGGCATTAAAATTCGCGAGGGCCACGCGACATATGACGATCTTACCTCACCCATAATCATATAAGTTTTTGGTGATTATATAATTTTTGTCCTCTGCCATATTCATTTTCTTTATTTCGATGAATTTTTTTGATCTCAATAGACGAATCCTGAAACTAGTCCTACATAACTTGCTATCGGTCTGAAATTTTTTCCGGGCTAGTTTTCATGATTTGGAACAGAATATCGTAAGTATTACGTTAGCGATCCGTTGAAAGGGCGAGATCCAGAAAATAAAAATGGTCAAATAATTGTTTTACCAAAAACTGACTACGTTATCATCCGTGTCTCGCGAAATACACTCTGAAGTATGAATCTTCAGCCATTCACAATTCTTTAGGCCAGACTTGAAACCCAAATCCACACTCATGCGCAGACAATTTACTTGTAAGAAAGTTATGACTCAATTCTCTGCGATTTTCATCAAACGATTGTGAACTCCCTGTGCTAATGGATGAGGTCCTTAATAAACTACGTATCCAGTGAACTCGTGCGTATTCTGTGATGGTAGAGTATTGTTTTGCATTGGTAAATAATTTTTAGTGAAGTCTTGCACGGTGATAACTGTATGATTTTCGTAACTAAGATGTAATACTAGATGTAATACTTCTCGGCTATAGAATGTGGACTCGTTGTTGAATCCATAGTCCTACACTTCTAATGTCAATGGTTTTGAGCGGTTCAATTCGCTACGAAGTGTAAGCCATTCACTAAACTGCGGAAATCTGGTTGAAAGAGATACGAATTTGGGCCAAGGGGCCAACTTATAAAATAACCGTCCTTTTGTCAAGCAGCTAAAAAGGCGGAACGGCATTCACGCTCTTTTCAAATCCCGTGGTTCGTTGACACTTTTTGAAAAACGGGTTTCATGGGTGGTAAAATACACCCCTCAGAAGGCTAAAAAAGTCTGGGGAGGAGGGCGATACCGTTACAGTCGCGGAAGCCATGCGGGACGGATAGAATTTCGTGTTAACAAGGAATTCGTGTTGTGGAGTTTCCTCCCTGATACCAATATGATTCTCCTGTTTGATGAGTGATGCCATACCAAAAGATCTCAGAATGCTCGAATATTTGAATAATCATGATGTATTATGCAGATACAAATTTCATTTGTTTATTTACACGTGTTGTAAACAATCATACGCGATATTTCTATGCAAGTAGGCGATCGACTGTTCAATTTGTGAAATTTCTAATCGAAGTTTGTTTCATATTTTGCGTTCTTTTTGGCATGACAGATCACGCTTACTCCAAAAAAAATCGAAGCCCAAGAAAGACCATTATTGCTCTTGGCAAGATCTTTTCGAATACTGAAGAGGAGGGCTCTTCTGCAAGAGAATTGAACAAGGGTTTGCGACGAATATGACTCACACATTTAAATGTGGTCGGGTACACAGAAACAATCGTAAATTTTCGAGTCGCCACCCTGGCGGATGTCAAATTTATATTCTCAGGCAGTACGCCTATACTCTCTAAGTTACGCAGAGAGAGTGAAAATGCGTTTATCGACAAATATCGGGCAAAGAGAAGGAGTACGAAAGAAAGGCATGATGATTGTCGTCCGCAAAAAAAATTTGGGAGAAAAGGCTCTGTGTGATCGCACGGTTACGTCATGTGGGCGGAGTTCGTCTGGTCGCGGTCGAGAATCGCTCTAGGGAACCAAATTTACTTCGAGTTTCGTACCATCGGGGTACTTCGTATTACCGGGGAAAATATGTACGTGCGTCTATGAAACTCAGCCGGGACCCGAAACTACTTCGTGCAATCGAGGATTTCGTTTTATCGTAGCTTCGTCTAAACGAGACTTTACTGTATTCCGTTCTTCCACGCAGTCTCACAATTTTGTTGAATTATACATTATAATTTGATGGTACGGACAATCTATAAAACGAATGAATAGTAATGTTATCGAAAAATGAATTATATAGTCCTATACAACGTGATCTATCCGATGAAATGATTGCCAAAAACTGTCCCCTTATCAATGAATAACTGAACACGAAATAATAAATTCAAACTTGGCGCGCGAATTCTCAGGTAATGCCATCTATGCAGTCTGATTTGAAGCTTCTCCAACTGTTCCACCCACGCAAATACTCTATCGATACGTCTCGGGAATACAGATTCCAGACTTTTCTCGAAGATCCCTGGGGCGGGCAGCAGGTTGATTCCGTAAACCCCAGCGTCTGTCATTCCCCCGCCATGCAAAATCACCGAGCTTATATAAGGCGAGGCGCGACAGCTTGGCTGTTTGTGTTTGTGTAAATATAGCAACGTTCTGCGATACTGAATCTGTTACGTTACGAAAGTCTGTCCGACATCCGTGTTTTTTTGTCTGCGACCTTGTCAAAATATGGAAGCCGAATGTGATCCAATATCGAGAGTAATGGGAGGGTGCAACGAGAGAACAACAAGTGAGTAATGTGCTTTCACACCTTGGCGATTTTCAATTGTCATCCGAAACATCATCTAACCTTTCATAATTCGCAAGTCTAATGTTGATCTGGCTGATATAAATAACTTAGGTATATTGCAAGTCGTGAGTCGAGTTAGACAAAGATATAAGAAATGCATACGGTAATGTCATTTTGATTTCAGTATACGAATGGGTATGGGACACTTCATTCGAGACACCAAGGCTACAATTGGACAACAGAAACTTGGAAGTCAAGTTTCATCCTGGCTACAGTATTGGTACAGCTGCCATCAGAGGCAACAAGATGATGTCCAAAGGCAGACATCATTACTGGGAAGTCAAAATGATCACTCCAGTTTACGGAACAGATGTGGTAAGTTGTGCATTAGACAGTGTAATTATCCATATCCTGGTGAGTATTCCATTAAATAATAGTACATTGGATACTATTCTTTCGACTTCCAGATGGTAGGAGTTGGGACAAAAAAGGCTGATTTAACTAGCACAACTGACTCATTCTGTTCCTTGCTCGGTAGGGATAATGAATCCTGGGGTTACTCTTATCGAGGCTACATACAACACAGTGGACAGTTCAAAGAATACACTGCCTGTTTCAAGCAAGGAAGTATAGTGGGAGTTCATTTAGATACGTGGAGAGGTACACTACAGTTTTTCTTGGATCGGAAACCTTTAGGTAAGCTCACACCTGATTGATTGTTATCACCACCACTATTCAAAATGAAATCAATTTCTGAGATGTGCTCAGATCGATACTGAGAGTGAATCTTTACACCATATCCGCCACTTTTTGGTGTATTTTTTAAATCCTTTTGTTTTAATTAGTAACTCAAACATCAATGATAAACTGATGATCCTCATAAATTCTTGTCTTATAGCTTCCAAGTCATAGTTGAAATAGTATATGAACAAAAAACAGATTCTGTGATGGAAATCTCACAACATTGAAAATTTCAGGGATTGCATTCACTGGGCTAAGAGGAATGGAACTATATCCAATGGTTTGTTCAACAGCGGCTAAGAGTCGAATGAAGGTTACCTACAGTTGCTCAATGCCAGCATCACTTCAAATGGAATGCTTATCAATCTTGAGACCAGTGCAAAAAGCCTACTTAAACACAGCATTTCCAGGATTAAAGTATCTCTCCCAGAGTATATTTGCCGAAATTCTCCAGAAAACCAATGGTAAGTTTTCTTTTTTCACCAGAGCGTGCAGTATGTGCTCCATGTCCGTGCGATCGATCGAGCGAAAAATCGATTTTTAATTATATTGATCTTTTTTTCAGATGATGATGATAATGAAGAGGATTATGTCTTCCCTAGAGAATATTTAATTCTTGACGATTTTAATTTCAATCTCATGAGTTGTAAGAAAGTGAGGAAAAGAAGGCGTGTAGAACCAGCAGAAATGATAACTGAAAATCAGTCCTCCATTGAATGCACTTCAATAGATGAGCCTACAAGTCTGAAAACACTGATGCTTGCTAACTTTCCGCGAGCTCGCCACTAGGATTGTTTCATGCCTATCATCCTCATGACATCTCCAAGTTAGGAAACTATCAGAGACTGCCATCACAGATGTGCTAGCCTGATCTTTTGTAAATTTTGACTCATCCTCATCCTTACTCTCGACTGTATCTATTTATCATCAACGTTCGTGATCTTTATAAGTAAGAGATCTATAATTTTAACTACTTAAATTTAGGAATGATACAATCTGTATATGATCATCCAACAAAATTGTTGAATTGTACAAATCTTGTCATGTTTGGTTTATCCAGAAAATGGGTGGACATCATTTTTATTTTTATTGTGAGTACACAAGTTTGAGTCCTATCAAGACTTGTCAAAATGCAATATTTATTTCATCGAATGTGTTTGAATCATTCCAAAATCAGTTAAGTCACCAATCAGAGGATTTAATAGCTCATTCTACAACTCATAGAGTTGTAATGATCAATTTATCAATATAGTATGCATTTAAAAGATTCATTGTAATGCTCCACTCAGTAGGAAAGAATTGAATAAATATCGTGTTTTTATTTGAAAAGTTTCTTATTATTAAAACGACCTATCACTTATGTTGCTCACTCACTTACGTTGTTTACTTTTCTGGCCTTCAACATGAACAGTCTTGTCAATTTCAGAACTTGATCGTTTTTTATTTTTACGAGAATCTACTGAATTTATTTTGACACAGAATACCACAGTTTGTGCCCAGCCTGCTAATGGACCCCATAGGTCACGCAAATGAGAACTCACCTCTTGATGGATTTTTGGAGATACTGTTTTTTGTTTACTGAGATGAGGCATGTAATTGGCACAAGCAACTTGAAATATGTGTGTATCGACAGGAATAGCCTCTAAATGGCCCAAGGACATCAAACAAATACAATCTGCTACTTTTGGACCTATTCCTGGCAGGGACATCAAATTTTCTCTAGCGTCTTCATAAATTGCACCAGAATCCTTACACAATTTCAGCAACCACTCTTTTCCTCCCAAGGTCAGAAGTTTCTGGGCACTCTTGGCAATGTACCTAGCCCGGTAACCAAAACCTTCTTTACGCAAGATATCTTCAACATTTGCCCCTGCTAGAGCTTGTATGGTTGGAAAATCATGATAGACTCTCCCTTCAACTGTGCATATCTTTTCACCAAATATTGTACACAATTTCTCAACCATTCCAGATATTCTGGAAAAATCATACAAAAATGTCAGAAAGCGGCTCATGGAAATTCTGCAGAGAGAGAGTGACAAAACAAACCTGGCAATATTATTATTGGAGCTGCATATAAATGAAAAAAGATTCTCGGTCACATCTTGATCCAACATTCTGACTGCTCCAATTTTATCACATGAATTTTCAAAATGAGGGTCAGCATGGCTCCATGTTTTGAGATGTTCTCTCAGAGAGACATTCAAGCGAAAATATTTGTACAAAACCTTATCATAATTCAATTCCTCATTCAAACTACCATGGACTGTATAAGTTATCTGATGATCGTTCTGTGTTAAGGTCCACACTGTTTGAGAAAATACACCTTGGAAGCTTTTTTCATCATCTTTGCAAGAAACCCATCTAAAATCAAGAGATTGATCTTGAGTAAATTCGGAGCATACGCAGCAAAAGTTTCATCAATTTATGTCCGATTGGTAGAGGGAAATGATCACTCTTCTTACCTAAAACTTTGGCCCCCTTTTAAGGTTACTCCTAAGTCCAATTCTTCTTTCACACAGGGTATAGCACATGAAATGCATTTCATATCTCTAGAATAATAGTTTCGGGAGAGAAACATGCACAATTGAGCTGACAATAGACTATATCTTGGAATATCATAGATTTTCATGCAAATATTGTGTCAGTGTGCATCAGCATCATCATTCCCCAAACGACTTGCTGCTGCAATATTTCTCTGCTGTGCCATTCCCATTGTAAGAGGGTCCATGAATAATGAATTCTTGATTTCACTTTTCAACTCTTCCATGTGATTACTTGAATGCCGGGCTTGCTTTGCTCCACTCAATTGCTCGGAGCAGAGATGAGTTCGGAATCACTCGGATCTTTGCGGATCTTACTGCTCCGAGTCTCTCTCCATACCGAAAAGGAAACTTGAAATAACCGCGCATATATAATATGGTAACTTTTAGGGGATTAATAGTAGATATAGGGGAACTGCAGTGGGAAGACCTCCAGGAAGTTGGCACCCACGGTCTAAACCCCGCAAAACTAATTACACATTAAATATTTGCATACGATTTGTCTTTTCAGAATCTTTCTAGATTATAGCGTTTTCGCGAGTTTATCGAGATTTGACGCCCGGGCGCTAGGATCAAACGTTTTTTGCAAATAAAATTGCACACGCAATTGATTGTTCAGTTTCGCACGGGCAATATTCCTAATGTTAGCACGGTTTTGACCCTGGGTGCCAACTCCTGGAGGTATAGTGAGAAGTTTGCGTACGGCGGAGGGCGGACCAATCATAGAGGTACATATGGAGGTGATAATACCGGAACTATGGGCCAATCACAAAAAGCCTTTTTCCTTGATTACTTTTCAGGTGCTTTTCAGTGAAGTCATTCATCTGAAATCAAAACTATCGAGCCACTAGATTGGAAGATTCGTTAACGATCCCGATCTCTACATAAAGAAATATATCGCGCACTTGGCGTCAGGTCCAATTGACCCAGTGTGCTCGGAACCGGTATCTCGGTCTCTAAACCGTGGAACATACAGGAAATTGTTCCAGTATATCTTTCTTCCACTACTTATTGGATTACTCACGTTTTAGAGACAAAGAAACATAAAACCCCGATACATAGTGACCATCGTACCCACACTGGGTCAGTCGGACCCGATTCTAAATGAGCAGTAACTTTATCGGCTGCTTACACCATACACTAACGCCTTATGGTGCCACAGGTATGATTTTCGGATACTTGAGGGTCTAAGTTGAGCGCCGAAAAAAAAGTACGGCCCACGATGCAGTTTACGGGTTAAAGTCAGTAAAATTCGTACTAAATCAAAAGAAACCTCTAACCTTGTAATGTTAATTTTCAGGAGATTAAACTGATTCTAAGGATTTCTTCTTACAGTGAGAATAAGCTAAAGTATATAATAAAATATTGAGGTGGACCAGGGTTGTTGAGAAAATGGCCTAATGGAAACATATTGAGCGCACACTTTTGCACACTCATAAAAAATCACTTTTTCGAAAAATCGTGATAGCTTGGTTTTGGTTTATCATTTCGAACAACTTACCTTATCATATTCTGAAGGTCTTGGAATGAGCTTTGAAATGCGGTAGAGTTCGTTGGAAAGTATTGGAGTGGGCCAAAAATATTGATAAAATGGCTCAGTAACGGGCATGTTGGGTACACTTACCTTAGTCTTTAACATTATTTTTCATAAGTAAGTTTAGAAAAATTGTCTGATTTATCCAAAATTTGTGATATAAAAATTTCATGTGTCAGCCGATTAATGAACGGCCAAAATATCAGCTGATATACCAGGTGATTTGTGGGAAAATTTGTCAGGTGATAAATCAGCTGATTTTTTTCGATAGTGTCGATTATTTTTTCGATTCGATATGAACACGAATTGGGCGAATGGATACTTATACTTATCAGCGCAATTGTTTCGGAAGAATTCTTGAGTGTGTGAAGCTTTTGAGTGTGCGAAGAGATAGTGAAGCTTTTGATGAAGAGTTTTTGAAATAGTGGAAGGTTTTCTACAACTTTCCAGCACTTGCAGCAGTCTACTTCAGAACGTGGAATTCTATTTGGAAATCCATTGCTCTAGATGGAGATCCATTGCTCTATAATGGAGTAAAATTCATTAATATTCTTCAGTGTGTTTCTCTCGGAGAGTGTTTGAACTCAAATCTCACAAATCCATAGTATGAACGTATATACTCATCAGTGGTAACATCTTTCCAGAGTTCTCTTCTAATGATACTGAACTGTGGATTTGAATTCTTTTTTATTTGCATGTATACATATAAACACAATGATGTTATACGCGTGTATTTCAAGACTCCAACTGCCATTCTTATCAGAAAACACTAGTGCAATATTATTCACCCGTTGAGGATATAGTTTTGTGACCTTTTTTGTGTATCTAAACAATGGTTTTCGAAGTAATTGTTTAACATGCTCTAAATTTGTAGGATCACTAGCGAATGAGATTGAATGTTCTGTACTCTATTACAATACTGCTCCATTATGTTAAATTTCCGAGAGAATTTCTCATAAACTGCCT
This sequence comes from Eretmocerus hayati, assembly GCA_029851415.1. Lineage (NCBI taxonomy): Eukaryota > Metazoa > Arthropoda > Insecta > Hymenoptera > Aphelinidae > Eretmocerus > Eretmocerus hayati. The sequence continues at coordinate 185,940,807 of CM056742.1, forward strand.
TGTAAAGGGAAAAGTCGCAGATCCAAGCATTACCTCGTTGATGTGTAAAAAGATCCCCACCAATTCGGAGAATATGCACCAATATTCATCTAAATGGATCCATGGAAGAATAAGATCATGACCTGTGACCGCTATATCAATTATCACCATGGGTTGCTCAAATTGCAATTACAGCTAGAAACTCTTTGTGGTGTCACGATCAGTTGATGAATATGTGATGAATCGTAGCATGTTGTGGTATTGAGAATTTGATGGACTCATCGGGCTGACCCCGTCTGATTTGTTTCTCTACGAGCTCATCAAACTATGTAAATTTGTGCGTTGAGCCATTACAATACGGAACTCAGTCGAATCATGTGACGTAAAAATGTGCTACAATAGCACAACGGCTCAAGCCAGTTCAAATCGAGATTTCCATTTTGATCGCAAAATACGCTTCTCTTGGTTTAGATCATTCGATGGACAAGTGCTCGACCTGCGATGAACAGTCTGCGTCGAAACAATTCAAAATTTGAATAAACAAAGTCCGCTCCTGGACATATGATGATGACGCATAGTTACACTGCTATATTGAGTAATTGAGATCGTTAGTGAGCTATTAGAACAGATTTTCGATCATTCACGTAAAATAGATCCCTCTCCAAATCGATATCTTCATATTTCTCATACCTGTGTTGTATCTAAACATAGACGACAGAACACGAAAAACAATCAAAGTGATGTAAGAATAGAACATCTATTCTTGGAACTATGGTACGTATTGAGAATGTTTTCAGAGACAAATTCTTATTCAAACATTCGTCAAGGATCATAAGTGATGGAATCCAAGATACTTGTGGCGTCGTCATAAGAAAGACAACATGATTAACCCGTGAATGAATATGATGGATTATCCAATGGGGTATCTACAGGTTCAAATATTTGAAACTTGAGGGTAATTCTGAAGTATCATTAGGGTGGATAATGAGGTACAAAATTGGTTACATTCACAACAAGTTTTATAATTTTATAGAAAAGAAAAAAACATTTTATACATACGTAATCTGGAAGACGGTATTTACATATATTTCATTTTCCTATCCGAAAAACGCGACTATTCAAGATTATCCTTCACAAAAATTTATAAGTACCTCAAGGCCTGTTTTTTTTTAGTACAATGCTTCGTTTATCATGGTATCTCGAAATTTTGATGATCCGCGTCATTTACATAAGACACACACAAACATATATTATTAGCTTAGGCCTTCATCCCATTCAAGTACAAGAAATTTTCAAATATAAACACGCACTCAGTCAAGTATCACCAAATTAGTTTTATATGTACAACTTTTACCACTTACAACCAGCCATTCTCGTATCAAGAAATTAGATTCTTGCAAACTTGAATTTCGTAATGGCTTCGATAAGACCTAAGGTTCTAAGATCTCATTATGTAACTGCGACCGATTTGTATGATCCTCGACTGATCAAAGAATCATTCTTATACAGTATGATAACTTTTCTCTCCCACATTGCGGAAGAATGTCAAGTTTATCCCTCTCACACATACACCAAGATTTCAAAAGATCACGGAAAATTAGAAAAATTTTCGAAAATACCCGGAAGTCGATATCCAGATAACAATAAACTCGATTTTTATGGATAAAACTCACTCGAATACATGAAATGGGAGCTCCAACTACGATCATTGAAGTCGGATTTCATAGTTTGATCATATAAATACTCAGTACTCGCTTTTTTCAATGAAAGAATTATTAATACCCACCAAGACAACCATGGACATTCGTTATGAGATTCTTCGATCTACTACGGTACTAGATCGAAAAAAGTCTCCTATTTTAGCGGAGTATTATGAATTTGTTGCATTCCACATAACCGTTGTGGAACTTCACAAATGAGACGCTGAATAGCACATACAACAGAATAAAAGAAGAACCTCACGAAATGGCTACACATTGAATAGGGAGTCTCCCTACAATGAAGTTGTGCCTGATCGTTATAGATAAATTCTCTTTGCGAATTTTTCGTGGTTCACACCACGTTTTACATATCTTACTCAGATCTGCTGATGAACACGACCAGTACAAGCAATTGTATCGTCCCAGAATCATCATTCGGGAAACATAGAAAAACCGTAAAAAAATACAGGATTCTAATCCGTAGAGTTCCCGAGTTCTTCGAAATTTAGAACCTTGCGCACTCATCGAGAGTTTTGATCTGGCCCGCTTTTTCAACATCCGGAGAATTTTTATTCTTCTTTTGAAAATTAGGATCATTCCATTCTTGAACCTCAGCCTGTGCAAAAATCAAATAGTATACGTTTGTGATAACACCAATGACAAAACCAATAGAGAATACTTTTCTCCATTCATGGAGCGTCTGATTGGGAGTCAAGACACCTACAAAATACGGCGTAAATATACCTCCAACCGCAGCGATTCCATTGCCAGTTGCCATAATCGTACCCGCATAGTTTGGACTGATATCAAACGGAGCAATCATTATACTTGGATAAGTACAACCCATTAGAGAAGTACCTGTTATGAACAGAATGACAACGAGTAATTGGTTATATCCAGCGTAAGACGCAGCCATGATGAAAACAGCTGGTCCCATTATTGCTCCAGTAGCAAAGAATTTTCTTGTATTAGTCAAACTCAACCACTTTTTCTCAAGTATAAAGTCCGATAAGCAGCAACTCAGCATAGAAATGAACCATGAACCCAAGTAAGGCAACGCTGACAAGTAACCATTGTGCTCTATCGAAAATCCTACAACGCTGCTGAAATACTTTGGTAGATCGTTGGCACACAAAAAGTATGCCCAATCATTGCCAACCATTCCCATAACAAACGCCCAAAATTGAGTTGATCGAAAAATCTGACTCCAAGGTGCTGATTTTGGGCCTTTCTGAAGTGTGCAACCATCCTGGAGATACTTGAGCTCTGTTTCAGAGATGCATGGATGATCTTCGGGTTTATCGGTACACAGCAGGAGCCATAGAGGATACCACAATAAACCAATCGTTCCGAAGAAGTAAAAAACTGCTGACCAACCCATGCCAGTATAATGAATTATCATTGCTGGTAACGTTGTTCCAAAGACTGTACCGATTGTACCACCACCAAGAATTAAACTAGCTATTTTTGTTCGTTCTGCAGGTGCTGTCCATTTTGGTATCATTGTACTGACCGCAGGATACATCGATCCAGCAACAATACCCATGATAACCCTGAGTACTATCAAGGCTGTTGACTGGGCATATTGGATACTCAATGGGGTTAGAAAGGTGAGAAGTGATGGGATGAAGATTCCGATGCCCAGTAGATGCTTCCCACCGAAGCGTTCAGAAAGTGGACCCATTGGGAATTGCATCGCAGCGTAGCCCCAGAAGTACGACGACAAGATTATACCCTGGTGTCGGAAAAAATTAGTCGTTTTTAGATAGTTTTATTCCAGTGAACGCCTGATCTTCATTAAAAATTGACTAGTTTTTCATTCCCAAGTATCGGAATCATTCGATATGGCTTATTGCTCATCAGAAGTTCAGATGAAAATGGATGGAAAAATAGAGTAATTCTTTACAATTGCACAACCTTGCTTCATAATCAACAAATTCTCAAAATAAGGTGAAATAAATACTTCAAGGACCTTGAAAGAGCTTCAAAAATAATGCTGATGCAACGATCTGCTCGAAAAATCAAACAAAAAATGATATCAACACGAAAACAGACGGTGCCAAGAGAATTTTCAGGTGAGATTCAAATATTTCGAACTGAAGTGAATATGATGTTACCTGTGTATGCTCGTCCCAGTCATAAATATCATCTCTTGGGACCGTGAAGTTCTTTGGAATGTGGTCGCCAGAATTTTCTTGCATCACAACCATTGATCTGAATTCGCTCCTCTTTGGGGGTACCATTTCTGTTATGGTTATCGATAAAATGACCCTTATACTGTTCCCCAGCCAGATCCCGAAAAAAGTCATCAGAGCAAAAATCCATCTTTTTGGTACCCCCGAACCTGTAATATTGAAATATATAATACTCCGAATGTAAAATGGATTCCTTAGCTGAAATTAGTTCCATGGGATATGTTTTATCTAATAAATTTCTTTCTAAGTATAGATTTCCATTGGAAGGTCTCCTCTAGCTCCCATGAAGGCAGTTATGGAGGAATGCCAAAGATTTGACAGAGAAATTTTGTTACGGGTGTCTCAAATGAAGATTAAATTCGCCCAGCGCTTCTTTAATTTCGAAATCTGCCAGAAATTCAGGCCTACTACCAGGACTACTTTTGACCGCATTCCTTATCTTTTAACGAAAAATTATTCACCACTTAGGAGTAGCAAACTCTTCCATTCATGGGAAGAATTACAGGCAATCATTTGGTTTACGAAAAGACATTTCTCAAATTTCATATCATAATGATGAAAATCCACGGAACTGGAATATCACAGATCTTATAACGTCCCCATGTAAAACATACGATTCCATGAACATGGTTATACGCAAAACCGTTTCAAACATTTTTTTCATTTCAGAAAGTTATGATATATTGACTTAAACCTATTCTAATATCAATACGTCACAATACTGATCATATACTACGAAAAAAAATCTTCCCAGGAGTTGGTCTCAAGTTTCAAAAAAGTGACATTTTTCACGAAACCTTTCTCTTCAGTGCTTCAAATGTTCAAAACCTCCGAGAAAGGTTTTTCTGAGTGATGTTTGACCAATACTGTGGGGTATTGATGTTACACCAGTTGTAAATGAGTATATTACGTCTTTCCGGGATAAAAATGAAAGATTTTCAAACCGATTATATACCTGATTATATATGAGCAACGGATTCCATGATCATGTATGTTCATGGAATCTGATGTTTTACATGGGTTACGCGAAGTTGTCAAGATTGATTCGTTTTTACCTTCAAAAATCTTCACACGAATTCGTTACTTGAAGATAAATGTGATGGTCTAATTCAAATGAAGATAGTGTAATTATCAATGAAATATTACACGTTTCTGGCTACCATATGCTGAAAGGCATTTTCATAAATTGATGTAAAGTTATTCATAGCCAGCGTGAAAGTATTTTTCAAGTTTTCAAGACCAGAATCTTTCAATATAGATAATTTTGACTCAGTTCATAATAACTGAAATAATATTCACGAACTCTAATATCATAATATCTTCGGCATTCTAATCAGCATGTACCGAAAATTTAGTCATATCAGATCTACCGGATCAATCTCACTCGATTAAAAACTGGAAGTTGAAAAATAATATATTACATGAATTTTACGAATGAGTACTTACAGCAAAGTTTCCAAGCAGATTGCATCTTTTGTCTACGATAATACTTCTCCAATAAAACTTATATCATTTTCGGTGCTACCCCGAGCGATTCTGCTTGAAGAAAAAATTGAAGCAATGTCAATGCTAGAGATAAGATAGCAACATAAGCAACAATTTTCCAAGCATTAAATTGTCAAACTACTGTGCAGATTTCTTCAAGTCATGTGGAACAGGCCACAGTATCAGATCGAAAGATTCCTGAGCTTACTATACTATCTTGATTCATTGTGTCATCTTACGAAAGTCAAATCTTCTGAGAGTACATACTCTGACTGTTGCAAAAATACTTTTTTCGGCACGAGTTTTGGATGAAACCACAAATGTTAGAAATTTTTTGCTCCTCGGCTTTATCAATTTCACATCAAAATGACTTATTTTCCCAGTGTTCTCGTAGGCGAACTATAGAGCACCTGAATTTGACGAGATAGAAAAAACAGACCACTATTCAATCAGAATCATTCGATCACAAAAGCGTGACTGACTCATGTATATTAGTGCAAGCATCAAACGGACTCTCGAGACAAGCTATTAAAAATTAATTTGCTCAATACCCAGCTCTTCGCTATGAAATACTATAAATTCGTCTTAAAAATAGAAAAAAGCTATAAAGAGACTTCGTAATCGATCTTGGGGTGAATCATTTGGGGTCATTTTCCCGGATCACAAAATCATTTTTGCGATAATATTAGTCACTCTGTTTGAATTTTATCAATTAAAGCCTGAACGTTTTGAGGAACAGTTAGCGTTGATCAGAAGATGTAATGTTTTCTTTCGTCACAGATGTGCAAGAAGCCCCAATTTCGATATTAATTGATGGTCTGAGACGCAATTTCTGATATTTCTTCATCAAACATGTTGAGCTCATTTACACGTAAGTGAATTTTGTGTTGCATCGATTACTTTACTCAATCAGCTCTTATCTTAAAGCTAAAAATGTACACCCTTCCTCACATCGAGTAGTCAGACTTTGTTAGATGAGTAAAATTTGTATCATATCATCAAAAAATCTGTGCAATGCCTCCAAATCTGGATGTGATAGAGGACCTATTCTTGTACAAGAATATTTATCAAATCGATGTCTACTGTTTTGCTACTCGATGAATATAACTGTCCCTGATTACGCATCAAAAATCATTACCAGATGTTTTTGAGTCAACAATAGCCTCGATGGGATCCCGGAAATAACTTTCTGAACAATTGCTATATCATGAATGAAAGCTCAGTTCAGTGGCTTTTATGATGCGGGTGGTGAAATACGATTTTTTTCGGATGTAACAAATTCACCGAAAATTTCATCATTGGTCCCAAAACTGACTCACGAATGTCTCAATATCAAAAAAGAGACCCAAAATAAGGAACATGTGAAATATTTCTTCATATTCTTTTCGCCACGTCCAGTAAAAAAATTAGCTCGAGACAGTGAAATTTATAAGTCACTGCTGCTGATACTCCATTCAAAGCTCAAGGACTAATTTTGAGTAAGTTTTGAGTGAGCTCAATTATCTACAATTTTTGAAATATGAAATTGATGTTAGTCGATAAGAATCCTCGACTCCAGGAAAGAGTAGTCGAAATGAATAAAATGTCTGCTAAGTCTACGGAATGCTTGTGAGGATTCTTCTAATTGTTGGTAAAATAAAAGAATTTGTTCAGGCACGGCTCCAAAACAGTGCGACTACTATTTTCCATTAAAGATCTAGGTCTACTTGGGTGGACTCTGTGAAACGGATTTCATTCTCGCCGTCTTACTTTTTGTATCAATTCCAACGACGTCTACCAAGACGGGATTCAAATTCTGATAAAACGCTTCGTCGAATCGTACTATCTACAAGTCTTTTTGCGAACTTTTGTGACTAGAATTTCTGTTATGAGATTTCAAATCAGAATCATACAATCAAGAAACTTGGATGCAGAATGAGTGTAGGTCCGCGGGAAATATGGGATTTTGAGATAATTTTCCAAACATCCCCGGCTAATATTCAAGTGCGATTTTCAGTATTATCAGCCATTACTACCCTCGGTGCTTCTTTACGTGTACTGAGAAACATGTAAAGGTCATGTAATTGGTCATTCCAGTGAGTTGAGGCTTTAAATGTGGACGATTTTGATTTTGACTTCTAATTTGCTCTCTGTTCAATCAAGTCCGAATCAGTGATCAACTCAGATTCCTGGCTAAGCTATCCATGAAAATAGCAAGATAATAGACGTATCAAAATAATTGACTCTTTTGATGCAACATTATTTTACCTTTAGCACGCTCAACTCAATCTTTCTGAGGACAACCTAAGTTGACTTTGTTTCGTGAGAGGTGAGTCGCAGAATTTTAATAAACTCTTTTCAGTGGTTTTGTTGATCAAAATTCCTTCTGAGATTTTCCAAAAACTCTTTTCATCGTCGAATTCTCTCATTATCAATCTTTTTCATGGCCTATCTCTTCATGAACTAAGTTTGGAGCGATTTTTTAACCTATCATTGCTTCTTATAAAGGATAACACACTTCATTAGATTGCTATCAACGATTTCTAATCCCGGCTAAACCAATGAATGTAGTATTTCGTTAACGTAAAATTCGAGAAAAAAATTGAGAGGACCAATGTCAACTATAGTGGTAAACTGTGTTTCAAGTTCATTTTCCCTCAAATTAATCTTAATAAATTAATTTCATCATTTATAATAATTAAAATATTAATAAAGACTCACGATGAATGGGGAGGCAGAAGATGTCGTCAAAATTCAGTCAGAGTAATCCTAGCTTGCATCATCCAGCCAATCGACGAGTGCTTCTCATTGTCTGGTATTACTAAAAGTACGGTGGCGGCGATAATTAACCGCGGGTATCGACTGATCGGAGCGCAATATTGATTCAGTTGGGTCGGCCAAAAGATAAAACTGGCTCCGATTTGTCGATCGAGAACGTAACCTCATTGCTCGATTGTGAGTTTTTGTCGGCTTTGGCGTAAAATTTAAAATAATTAACGACACTTTGGAGGAAATTAAGAAGAGAGTTATTCAATTGTAAGTAATGACCCACAGCCGAGATGATGAACATTTTAATTGATTCAAGACAAATATGTGCTCACGAATTACGTGTTTGGGGCTACCAATGTTTCATCAAAGTCTGGTGAAAATCAATTACATTTTTACAATATCCTTATGGAAATGGAATCTATGGATTGCAAACGGAACTAATTTTTAAGGTTTTGATACATTCAAAATAAATGTAAGACACCACATGTGAGATTTTGTCGATTGAGCATCCAAGTACGATTCTGATGATTCTGGATCAGAATCAATGTTTTCCAATCAAGGCTCATTTCAGGCATCATAATGGCCTGTACGTCGGGCATGGATATAGGTTTTGTAGATATTGTCTTTCTGGGTACGTCAAAATTTTCCCAAAAGACGTTCTGCAGTGAGACCTACATGTGATTTTTTCGTAAGACATCAAAACAGCACGTATTATAATGAACCAAAATCCGCTGAACATCCGGGGAAGAGATATCAAAATAAAATGATTGCCAGCCCTTAAAACAGTTATCCACGTTCACCGCACAAGCCATTATGCCACTTGATACCCACAATTTGGTGAAAATTCATTTTTGACCCGAGGGAATTTGTCGATACCTTGAATTTACAAACTTTCTCTCATAGTCTAGTTCACTACACTCAATTTACTCTTCCACTCAAGCAGTCTTGATCATTGTTGAATAGTGGAGGAGTGAAAACAATAGTCACGGTCGGAGGGAATAGATCAATTATTACTAATTCTATCAGGAGGAATAGTTTAACGTGCATGACTCAACATGACCCTGGTTTTTTTCACCTTTTGAACGGCTTTTCCATTCATAACAAGATTCAATCAAACGGAAGAGTTCAAAGTTCTACAAGATCTACATACATATTCACATACGAGCGATATTTATGGAGTTTTCTGAAAAATCAAATCACATTCTGACACAAAAATTATGTTCCAGGTTGTTCTTGCTGGAATAGTCCGAGTTATCGGTAAGTAATAGCATGGCTATTCGTGGAAGATTTCAATTGGAAGAATGCTTCATCAGAGAAAGTATAACATCAGACGCTGGCGTAGCTCGAATCAATATTTTTCAAATTATTATCGAAAGCTGGATTGAATGATTATAAGATTGACCTATATTGAAATATAGCCCATTTCGTTCTCAATTTATAATTGATTCTGATTTTCACGTCGGAGATATTATCGACTAATGACGATTGAAGCCGTATTATATGGAAGATTTTATAAGTACAATTGGCATCTTGCATTTTTTCTGACCCCCTCAAGTAAAGGTTGAGCATTTTAAAGCAATTTCAGTTGAACATGGTGCGATTTGAGAAAAATTTTTCAAAAATTTCCCCGTCTTGAGCAAATTGTTCCAAAAGTCGAGTGGCTTCAGAATGACTTCAAGTGGTTCAACTCCAAATGACGATAATATACCGACACACGTATCGTTACGCCGCGTGCTATTAGCATAGAAGAGTCTAAGCTTTCGTTCATTTGATGAACCATCAACTGTTCAGAGGCGTATCATAATTCATATGGTGATTGACCTGAATGCTAGACGGATACTCAGAAAAGGGTCAGACCGTTCTCTGATCTCGAGAAAAGAGATTATTTTATCTATAGTTATTGACAGTGAAACAATCTATTTCCCTGAAACCTGAGAACGATTGCACCTTTTCTAAGCATTAGACTAGCGTTCAGGTCAATCGCCATATGAATGATATGCCTCTGGGTAGTTGGTCCATTAGATGAATAAAAATTTGGAATCTCCTTTGCTAATATCATGGGGCATACCGAAACGTTTGTCGGTATGACGGCATTAAGAGCTCGACCACTTGAAGTCATTTTGAAGCCACTCGACTTTGGAACAGTTTGCTCAAGGTGGAAAAATTTTTGAGAATTTCCTCCCAAATTGCACCATGTTCGACTGAAATTGCTCTAGAATACACAACTTCCACTCGAACGGGTCAGGAAGAATGCAAGATTCCTATTCAGTCAACTTTTTCACTCGATTTACGCAGCACTATTTTGGTTGCCTTCACGCCTAGCGAGTGAGATCGTTCAACATTCCGAGATGATTAAGACCATCACATCAGTTCATATGACTTTTTTCAGAGAACACCTGACTATTAACTTGTTTGAAAGTGCCGAGATGATATCGAGATGTAATTCTTACGGTCATTATAAAAAAGAAATAATGATTTCAAAAGTAGCAATTGCTGATCATGAAACTGCGTACCACACAGATTGGTCTAACTGAGGAGGGAAGTATATGGGTGGTTCCGCCAGTTTCAACTTTGGAAGATCAAATTTGTCCTTCATGTCGTATGTCTTACCCTTTGATATCATTCAAATTCCACTTATTCCCCGGTCACCTTACCCTCAAGAACGCGATAACATCAGATGCGGTTTCATTTATGAGCAGTTCCACGTCAAACAAATGATCGATAAAACATGGTGTTCCGGATCGTCTGCGCATGATTTTCCACTGATTCTATACCTCAAAATACGATAAACGACCGGTCGCTAGGACCCCGAAAATTTTTTTTTTTTTTCTTAAAGAGCATCAAATTGTACGTGAGTAGTTTTGAATAAGTGTTCCCAAATTTTTCAGTGATATTGTTTTGGAGAAAAAAAATAATTAGTGATTTCCACGGAATTCCCCATATGAAAGCCCAATTACTTAAAAAAAAATTATTTCAAAGCATATTTCCATAGGTTTCTGTCTCAGCTTTCAAATGCGTTCAATCGCGTGTTGATATCTTCCTTCGTTTTTGAACTAGATCTGTTTTAGAGAGAAAAAGTCAGTACTTTTTTGACCGAAAGAATAACAAAAGTTGAATCAATTTGCTCACCAGCTGCATAACAAAATGTTTGGGGGTCCAAGCAACCGCGTGTCTGACATATTTTGAGGGATAAAATCAGTGGAAAATTTTGCGCAGACGATCCGGAATACCATGTTTTATTGATCACTTATTTCACGTAGAACTGCTCTTATGGGAAATGATCTCGAGCCCAGCAGTATCTCAATCATTCATGCAACCGACGCAAGACCAATAATATGTTTTATCGAGGGCCAAATATATTGTATCGAGGGCCATGGAATGTGCCATGTTGACTTTGTGCGCATTGTACGTATAGTTGTGGATCAATTTGGCTAAACAGACGGGATGTCTCCCTGTACAAGGTTTTAGCACTTGAAAATTCAGAATTTTTTTATGGTCAAATTCCAGTAGGATGGGAATGTATACTCATTCTCTCATAACAAGCGATTGAGGATCACGAACACCGCACTAACACAGTACCGGCCAATGACTGACGTGACTGATCCGCGACACTCCTCCATGACTTGGATGGTACCGCAACGGTACTAGCGCCGGATAGCTTCAATTTATCCCCCGACAATTCGTCCACTGTTATTCATCCAGTTGTTTTCATTTGTATTCATTCAATGGATAATTCATTTCAAATTATGATCATCAATAATTACACCGGCATACAAAAAAAAGTATCTGTACTTTTGATCAGACCTACTTTTCTTTAGGTATTTTGGCACGCTGAATTCGAATCCGAGGTCGGTTAGGCCCGCTCCTATCTTGATTTCGAGAAAATCGTGAAAAATTTGGTGGAAATCGTGGTAATAGCGCAGAATAGCCCGATTTTCATATTTTTCACGATTTTCTCGAAAACAAGATAGAAACGGGCCTAACCGACCCCGAATTCGGATTCAGGACGCTTAAATACATAAAGATAAGTAGGCCTGGTCAAAAGTACACATGTGATTCGAACGCGCTCGCGTATGTGTACGTTGAATGCACTGATAGATTTGACAATAATTGAATGGATAGTTGTGGATGAGTTGTCGGCGGATGAATTATCGTGGATGAACAGTCACTTGAAAGAATCTACGGTACCCACTATTGCAGGTCTAGTACTTGGATAATACAGCAACAGGTCTATCGACGAGCCGCTGCAAGACTAACACGGTTTGGTTACAACAGCTCTCCGAGACTTGGTTTGTACTGAGAATTACAGAAATAGTGCAGGGTTAGTACAAGACTAACACGGTTCATTGGCGAAATTCTTCTAGGACTTGGATGGCACGGCAACAGTACTAGTGCAGCACCGGTTTTAGATCCGGTTTAGGACCGACACGGTTTATTCGCGACTCAGGATATGAATAGTGACACAAGAACACTGGTGGATAAGTAATTCAAGACTGACACGGTTTGTTCGCGTTACTCCTCTAGGATCTGAATAGTACCGTAAGAGTACTGGCGATGGACTAGTTCACGAATGACTCGGTTTGTTCACGATATTCCTTCAGAACTTGGATGGTGCGGCAGCTATACTAGCGAAAGACAAGTTCGAGACTGACAGGGGTGGACCGCGACAATTTTTTCGGACCTAGACGGTACGACAACAGTACTGACACATTTTTTTTTCTTCGTGTCCTGGCACATTAACACGTTCACTGCGAAGGTGAAATCGCGATCCCGGTCTACATTGCGAGAGAGTACAAATGTGCGTCTCAGCACTTTCGGAAACCAAAACTTTTGGAAAATCATCAGTTAGACATCAATTTACAGTATCTACATGAATTTTAGTGGGCCTCACCGGTGGGGCCCATCGCACACAGATTTGGTAGGCATCAATCGTTGATGGAATCTTATCGTCCTTGAATTGTAGATGACTGTAGAATATCTTGTTTCGATCTTGAAGGACAGGGTTCGAGGAACTGGAAAAATCTTCCTTGATAAAAAAATTTTATTTTCGACGTTTCGTCTGCAGACCTCTTCAGGAAAAACAGCTTCTACACAAAAATTTTTCGCACATAACACATCGTGAATTCATGTCACTAATATCACAGTTTTGAAAAGTTCTAACAATCCATATAATGAATCAAATTAAAACCAAATTATCGACAAGAGACTAACGGCTTTCTTTATGAGCTCGTTCGTTCTCGATAATTTGGTTTTAATTTGATTTATTATATGGATTGTTAAAAGTGTGAGTACTATGATCTTTTCAAAACTGTGATATTAGTAATATGAATTTACGACGTGTTATGTGCGAAAAATTTTTTTATAGAAGCTGTTTTTCCTGAAGAGGTCTGCAAACCAAGCAGACGAAACGTCGAAAATAAAATCTTTTTATCAAGGAAGATTTTTCCAGTTCCTCCTCGAACCCTGTCCTTCAAAATCGAAAAAAGATATTCTACAGTCGCTTGGTAGCCATCTGTCTGTGGGGCGGGCCCTGGTGGTGGGGTCCAAAAATTTTTCTCTAATATGAAGAATATTTATGAGGATGATCAATAAAATCATCAAATTCAGTGTTATGAACCTTTAGAAGAACCTGTACTTCAATAACTGTTCCACCCACAGAATAATGTTTGATCTCGGTTCTAGCGTGCTTCAACATTGCTGAGCCTGATCTCGGACTGCGGTGCATTGACGTACCGTCAAATTGGGTAATTTTGGTACGTTTTCGGTGCTTTTCATTTTGTTTGGCTCCGCATTCCAAAATACATTGACAAAATCCAAATTAATCAGTATAAATCGAAAGCTTACAGCCTCAGCTTTCGATTGATGGGCTACAAAGTTCAATTTGATGCGTCTGAACTGGAGCTATTAGCAGTTTTGTAAGTGTACCAAAGTTAGACCCCGATGGGGCAACTTTGGTACACTTACAGAATATCTCAATTTTGCCCACCACCATGCGAGAGAATTAATTTTAATCGTTCAGACGTCTCATTCTAAGCCTTTTGAAACATTTTAAAACCTCATAGACCATCACTCGACTCAAGATCAGTTGAAGAGAAGCTGTCATAGGAAGAGGTTCTGAAGTTACCCTATCCTCGTGCTTCTTACCTAGAGTGGGGTAACTTTGGTACGTTTTTTTATGGTATTTTCCCCTGTTTTTCATTCATTAAAATTCCAAATGCTTCAAATACCCCAATGTAACGATGGTTTCTTCAATATGGTGATATATGTGATAGAAATGTAGCACTATACACCCGTAGTTCGTTCCGGAACACTTTTTGCCAGGTAGACTAACTGGACCACCCGAGTATCAGTGCTAAATCTCTCTTTTTAGAAAAAGCTTCGATAAACGACTACAATTATTCACACGGGATCTACGGTGGCTCAACACATCGTTTATGTGTGTGCCAAGAAGGGAGGATAGGTTTCAGAGCGATAGAATCATTCACCTTGCCGAATGCAGCTCTGAAAGTCATTTTTCAGGGGTGTACCAAAGTTGCACCCACTGTACCACAGTTACCCAATTTGACGGTACTTCAGATGTTTGCAGCATTTGAAACCAGATATTCAAATAGAACAATATCTTCTCCAGTTTGAATTCTGAAAGTCACAGTGCACGATAGTTTACAGATATGGTAGAGCAAAGGCTGTGCTTGGAAGAAACCATGTTTTTCGAATCAGCTTAATTTTTCCCCCCGCGTAAATTGACGATTATTCAAATGAGGTTCAATACTTTGCAACGTACTTGGACTCAGTTTGTAGATTTTAAAATGAGCTTTCAAATAAACTGAGAAACGTTGGAAATCGCCGAATTCAAAGTGATTAATCTGCTGATAATCGCTTGATTTCGTGGAACTAATGAATAAATTGCGTAAAAAATGAAAATCGTGAAAAACTCAGCGGAATCGAGTGTGATATTAAAACTGCTGGGTTCACATGTTGATTACAACATAAACAACGAGAAATAATCACAACATAATCCATTAGATACATCTCCGCTGTTAGACGTGAGCTGATACTGAATAAAGAGTGGGACCAACGGACGGGGCTAATCGCACACACGAAAAGACGCGTGGGCCCCGCCCGTGGGGATCATCACAGTGAACGTGTTAACAATTCAAGACTGACAAGGCTGCTTCGCGAGCCTCTTACAGGACTTGAACTGGCACCGCGGCAGTGCGAGGGAAGGACATGTTCAAGACTGACAGGGATGGTCAGTGACGTTTTTCCGGAACTTTGACGGTACCTCAACAGTACTAGCAGATCAGTTCGGAACTGATACTTCGTGACTGTCTCCCAGGAATTGGACTGGTACTGCACTAGTTAACTGTGACGGTATCATTCAACTCCTCAAAGAGTGTGACGAAGATCCCGGGCGGGTCTTGAACTGGTAACGCACCAGCACTGCTGCGGTACCCTTCGAGTTCCAGAGGAGATTCGTGAAGCAACCGGGCCTGTCTTGAGGTGGTACTTCGATTGTACAATCATGATACCATTCAAGGCCTTTGAAGGGGGTCGTATACTAAAGGCCTACTCTTGGAGTCGGATTGTACTTTTACTGTTGTGGTACCATTTATATCCTGAGAAAGTATCACGGAGCACCTGTGTCAGTATTATTGCTGTCCTGAGTGAGCGTTGCTACCGTCCCATTCAAGCCCTGGAAGGGCGTCACGGAATTGCCGTGTTCGTTTTGATATGGTAGTGCACTTGTACTGTCGCGGTACGATTCAAGTCCCGGGTGGCTATTGCGAAGCAGCTGTCAGTGTTAGAATGATGATACTCTATTAACTTCACGGTACAATTCAAGGCCCAGACTGGTATCTCCCGAATCAGCCAAGTCAGCCTCGGAGTGGTACTGCACTTGTACTGTTGCGTTACGACTCAAGTCCTAGATGGTTGTTGTGAAGCAGTTGCGGCAGTCTTGGAATGGTGCTGCTTCAGTACTGTTGCGGTACGATTCAAATCCTAGATGGGTATTGCGGAGCAGCTGCGTCAGTCTCGGAATGGTGCTACACTAGTACCGTTACAGTTCGATTTAAGTTTGGGATGGGTGTCGCGAAGCAGCCAAGTCAGTCTCGGAGTGGCACTGCACCTCTACTGTCGCGGTACGATTCAAGTCCTAGATGGGTGTTGTGTAGCGGGGGCGTCAATCTTGAAATGGTGCAGCATAGCACTGTTGCAGTACGATTCAAAGCCTAGATGGGTATTGCGAAGCAGCTGCGCCAGTCTCGGGATGGTGCCACACTAGTACCGTTACAGTTCGATTCAAGTTCTAGATGGGTGTCACGAAGCAGACATGTCGGTCTCGGAGTGGTACTGCAATAATACTGTTGCGGTACTGTTCAAGACCTGGCGAAGTACTCTGAAGCACCTGTGTCAGTCTCAAAGATTGTCTGAGTTCGCGATGCTTTGGTCAGATACCCATGTAAAAACGGGAACCCTATGATCATATATGAACAGGGGGTCCAAGGACCCTATGACTATATATAAACATCAATGAAATGGTTGCATTTTCAGGGAATATTACATCAATTAGTCACGATGCTGATCTTGCATAACCGAGAAAATCTCCAAGAGTTCATTAGGTGATTGAATCAAAACGATCTGTAATAGTGATATCATTATATATCTCAATAGAAAAAAAAAATTAATTTCCAAGATCAAAAACGTTTGGCAAATTGGTGACGAACCTGATGCATAAATGTAATGTTTCTCAAAACGATGATCTCAAGATATAACAAATTGTGCAGATTGGTCACCAATTTGCCAAACGTTTGAAATCTTGGAAATTAAAAATTTTTTTTTTTCTAGTAGGAGAATGATATCACTTACAGATCGTTTTGATTCAATTACTCAATGAACTCTTAGAGATTTTCTCGATTATGCAAGATCAGCATCGTGACTTTTTGATGTAATATTCCCTGGAAATGCAACCACACCAACTTTTTGGATTTTAAAAAATTTTGAAAATCGTTTCATAGATGTTCATATATGGTCATAGGGTCCTTGGACCCCATGTTCATATGTGATCATAGGGTCCCCATTTTTACATGAGTATCGAGAAGCAGCTGTGTCAGCTTTGAAGTGGTACTTCTATGGTATATCGTTCAGGTATTGTCAGAGTCCTGGAAAAGTTCCGCGCACCAACCATGTCAGTCCTGAACTAGTGCTGCCATAAAGCTGACTTCGTGATTATGAACTGCGTGTTATGAAAGAACGATAGCTGAAAAGTTCCGGTTTCAACGGTACAAACTCACCATGGAAAAAGAAGAAGAAAAGAAAATTACAAAAATCGACGAATTATACCTTCGCTCTATGTGAATATCATTTGTTGGAAACGGCCGCATTGTGAGACACTCATTGTTGAAGCAAGATATCTATAGACAGAGCTTCCGTCGCTCTGATCTTCTAGGGAACATACAACCCCTATGGAACTACAAGGTCACCGCGAAGATATCAAGAAACCAACTCCATATCATCAAATGCAGAGCTGGTGATAGTTCGCATTTTCGTTTCTATACCGTACTAAATTTCCAAATTGTTATAATACTATGTAACATCAAGAGTGAGTTTCGCTCGGGCTTATCTTTCGTGCTCGTCAATGAGACGTAGAAAGATCTGTCGCAGACACTATTGCAGTTTGGATGAATTGACCCCGGTTTTGAAAAGGGTTAACATTGAAATTCCAGTGAAACAACCATAAAATGAGGTTGCCATTTAGTGATGAGGACACGAAGCAGATGACAAGCTTCGTGAAGTAAATGACTACATACAGCCTGATGTCGTTTGGTGACATGGTTGATTACTTTTTCACTTCGAAGCGACGGAAGATCCGCATACTTTTGGATCACTACATATTTTTGGAACACCGTGTATACTGCTCGATGACACCAATTTCGAGTGGGAAAACACATAATCGAGTCATTAGAGGCATTTTTAATGGGACAAATTCCTACAGGGCACCGTGTTTGCCCACGTTACGGCACGAAATACTGCATGTACATTTGATTGAGTGGACATGTGCATTTGTGCATGAAACTACTCCTCTAGATCTAAGCTATCGGACGTCGTGTAACAAGGATGTGTCGTTGTCTTCTGCATGGTAGAATGTGTTGCTTGGGAGGATGATTTTGCATAAATGAGAAGAAAAAAAATACCGCGTTTTCGAGTATTAATCGGCGTTTAAAGTCTCGTCGATAGTACCTCACATTGTGATTGAAAACTTTTCTCGTAGAACGCGAAATGAGATACATAAAGGATCCCATTTTTAGATTAGAACTTTCTCCCATCTTGATCTTCTCACGTTCTCACGTTTGAAAAAGTCAGCTCAGGACATAAAAGTTGAATTTCTCCGCGAAATCACCCAATACAGCAGTAACTGAATGCATTCGAGAGCGCGTGACGTTAACGAACAGATACAACAGTACAGATAAACACCTTTGTAGAATGAAATTCTTATCACTGTAAGAAATAATTCTCAAAATCAGGCTCATCGTCTGATAATTAACGTTGCAAGGTTAGGGGGTTCCTTGTGATACAGTACGATTTTTTCCTGACTTTGAGTATTTCTTTTTACAGTGTTAAATCTTATCATCTTTTTTCGGCCAAGAATAGTTTTATACAAGCGGAAAATACTCATCATAATTCATTTGTATGAGTGAAAATTACAATTCACACATTCTTTGACTTTATCTTTATTAGTGTGAGAGACCCGTAGCTGTCGGAACTGCTACTTCAATTGATATATTCTTCCTAAGATCTCGCTGATAATTAGAAAAAGACACATCATCAAAATGTTGTCATGGTTGATCTTACAATGTCACAGCGTATTGAAATAGTATTTTTCGATTCGAGGGTGGGAAGTTTGGTTTTGCTTTTCGAGTGATTGTTTTCGGCCCGAGCCCTGGCGAGGGTCGAAATTAGCACGAGTAAAGCAAAAAAACTTCACGCCCGAGTATCGAAATACGTTTTTCGATCGACTGGGCGTAAAGTAAACGAAAACTACCGTGCGTAAAGCAGTGCTTTACGCACAGTCGATCGAAAATGTTATATCAACTCAAAACGAAAGACGGAATGAAATAAATTTGAATCATGACATGTAAGGCTGTATTTTGAACACAGTAGAATTGCATATTGTATTTATATCGAATTATCTTCGTATTATTAAGGTGATCACATTGTATTCTATACATTTATCACATACTGAATGAAAATACAACAAATCGATTTCTGGGGAACGTTCTATCAAATGAGTCGAAATAATATTGAGAGAAAAAAAATGTTCGACGCACTGTACACCTGGATAGCCAAGTTTGTTCGATGTGATAAATTGTATGCAACATTCATTTGACTTTATAGACGACTGACATTTATGAGTACACTTCTTTCTTCACTTCTACACTTTTTTCTGTTCATCATGGAATGCCAAAACTTCATTTCGAAATCTTAAGAGGAAAAACTGTGTATGAACTGAAGTTTCAGAAATGGATAGAATTAGACCTTACAGAGGACGTTGAAAATAAAGTTGAGAGAATCTTTCAATGGAATTACGGCTATTAGAGTCTGATTGAAAGAGAAACACGAATTTTATGATCAAATCCTCACATTTAGAAACCTAGTAATCACATGTAGCTTATTATATTGCACCATAGTAAACTTGCATTGCAAGGTATCACTATTAGAAATACTGGTGGCTGGATGGGGTTTCCATTCAATTTTGAAATAATTTAATGATTCATACAGAGCTCCGATTATTAACTCAAATACTTGTGTTACGAGACCACTTCTACATCGTTACTTTTCCCTTTTCTCTTCTCCCTATCTTCCTTGACAAATTCAGGGTCATTCCAGTACTCGACTTCTCCGCTGCCATAAACCAGGAATACTATATTCGTTAAAACTGAGACACCAAAAACGATCCAGAATACGAGTCTCCATTGAGTCAGCGTCTGATTTGTCGTCAGTATACCAACTATCTGAGGCGTTACGATACCCGTCAGAGCTGATATGCCATTAGTCAGAGCCATTAGCGTACCTGCGAAGTAAAGATTGATTTTTACGATGATATCACAAATTATCAAATGACCTCATCCATTTTTCGCCTAGGATATGACTCATAGAATGAAACAAGTCAGATCAAGCCAACTTTCAACAGATAACGATAAAAGGATCACTTGACAATTTAAAACGTACCGGCATAGTTGGGACTGAGATCGAGAACGCAGACCATGATACCAGGCAAAGCTGTACCCATAAGAGTCATCCCAATGTAGAACATGATCACAACCATGAGCCTATCACAACCAGCGTATGATGCCGCCACAATGAAAATGGCCGGCAGGAGCAGAGCAATCGTCGAGCCAATTTTCCTCACTTTGGTTATCGTATAGTGCCCGTTGGCGATGGTCCAGTCAGCGATCCACGAGGTTACTAAACTGCCCAGCCACATGCACAGGTATGCTATGGACGATACGTAGCCATTGTTTTGGATAGAAAACTTGAGAACGCTGCTCATGTATTTCGGCAGGTCACTGGAAAATTTCAAAAAAAATTCTTTAATCAACTTGAATTTGAATCATTTATTGAAATTACAGTGCCAAGGCCTTCATCCTATCTCCGCAGACACTCGTAATGTAATATCCTTATCATAAGAGTCATTCGATACACTGGAAAAAAATCATGTAAACTGTATTTGACATAGTAAAACTTTAACAGGGGAGTGCTCCAGATCTGGATCACGGAATTGGTCGAAACTCTGAGGATGGTCTCTTTCTAGCACCAGAAGAGGATCTAATGCTCAAGCGTTTCCGAGCTGCATCAAAAAACTCCAGCATGGCCCTTATGGACCCATGTTGCTAAATGATAGATATAAGTATACTGTAATGGATAAGTTCTGAGCCGTAGCTCGGGAACGCTTGGGCGTTAGGGTCTATGAATTTGGGAATCTTTTTTGGTGCTAAAAAGAGACAGTTACTAGTGTTTCAGCCGAATCCGTGACCCGGATCTGAAACACTCTAATGGTTACAGGATAAGAAATATTCTCGTGCCACCTTTGGCGAGGGCATTTATTTTGCTCTATGATTCCTTCCTAAGTGATGATAGTCTGATTCCTACACAACAAATCCTTCTATCTCGTGGCATTAAGATACTGACAAGCGTTTGGGAACATTTGAGAATTCAGAGGAAATTGTGATGAAAGTCTATGTGGTGAGACTTATTCACACAAGTCTATGTATGAAAAAATTTCCTAAGATTCTTCATCAAAAAAGTCCACCAAAGTCTCTTTTTCCACTCATTTTCAATCTCTTCGTTAGCTTATTAACCTAAGGAAGAGGTTGAAAATTTTACAAAAGATCAAACTTGTAGATTTTTGAACGATCGACAACACTCGGTGAGAATTTTCATCATCGGACCACTTCCGTCAAAGTTGTGAGTGATTGATTAAAGTAGATATTTTTCAGAGACTCAACGTTGATTACGACCGCTTGAAAAACACGTAAAAAATATTCGAAACGAATAAATAGGTGGATTTTTTTGTGATCTCTAAGATCCTTCCCCTAATAAAAAAAGAATCTTGCTTCAAAATTCCCGTACAACCAAGTTAATTGAAGATATAACTGTTTTAGTGAGGCACTACAAGACATGATCCATTATATACGGTAGGTAGTGTGAGTATGCATTCAGAGCGAAGACACAAGCGATTCAAATCAATAATTCTCTGGTGTGAGCCTTTCAATATTTGCATCATTTGTTGACACACTCTTATACCTTCATACGCAAACGTATAAGACTGCATATACGCGTCTTGTGCGGAAACATTTTTCCTTTGAGAAAACCAAGCTGGACGTTGCCTTCGCTCGCGTCCAGCCCGGTTTCCCGAAGGAAAAAAATGTTTTCAGCACTCGACGCGTAATGTACTGCTATTATTATTCTAATGTTGTGACTCTGATAGTTTCTGGAAATGAGATGGAAGTCTGGAACTAATCAATTCGAAGGGAACTACAAGGATTATCACTTTATAGAGATTTCGAGGTAGAGTAATGACGCTCAAGTTGAGAAAACCGTCTCTTCGTTATTGACAATAGTAATAGGTAATCTCATTAATTAATCCATTAGTAACTCAAATGGCTCATTTACGGAATCTTTTTGGGCTCGTTGGTAAGTCCAAAAAAGCCCTCGAGAAAAATTTTGAGTACACGTATTCAACTCGCGTTGATTTTCAAAGTATGTGATCGAATATTCCATACGGGGCAATCCTGAAAAGTTACAATCAATTCTTTGCCGAAAAATACAATTTCCCACATTTCACACCCAGAATCGATAGGGGTCCGATAAGGTAACTTTGGATTCTGAACCATGTTTGAGTGGAAAAAATTTCAATTGACGAATCTCAACCCAAGATATTGACCAAAACAAGAAGTGTTGTTGGAACGCCTTTCCATCGTCATTAAAACCTCTCAACCCTTTCGATCTCAATCCTGAGCATTAAATAGGTCCTAAAAAGACCATACGACAACTTTTCGACGAAAATTGTCTGTTTTTCAGATTCCGTGATCAGAATTGCAATAGGATCATCTTTGAAGCGAGAAAATGCGTATTCTCATAAAATTCTACTTTTTCGGATGGAAATTGAATTTTAAATCCCACATCCCTTGTGATAATCGATACATTGCCAGTCAAAAGATTGAAATACCAAATCTGAAGACTCTAAACCTCGGAATTATATAGTATCAGTATGCAGCATTGACATCGGCAACGGTATCAAAACGGACAAACTCTTAATCGCGCGAATATGCGCATTATAGACTTGTTATCAGTCCTTTGTTCTCCCCGAAGTCAGAATCCTTAAAAAATGATCATAAGACAGGCTTTCAATGTAAAATTGTCTCTTTTTCAGTATAAGCAAGCAGAATTGAATAGCGACGCAGTCTAATTCGTGCACAAGCTCAGATATCCTTACGTCGAATGTACTCGGAATCATTCTTAAGGGCTATTTCGCACTTAAAAACAAGTCCCAATGAGATTTCGTAAATGTGTTATTTCAGGCACTAATAATGTGTTAACTTTTTCTCATATTCTATTGCGATTTCAGTTTTTGGTCCACTTTGAGTAAATCTTTGCAAGGTGCATATCATCGTGGCTTGCTCTATTTTCTCAGATAACATGAATCAGAGATAAAGCAAAGTTAATTCGCCTGTGAAGAATTGTAGTATTTTGACTTAGACGTACGATTTGCCTGAATTCATACCTCTGTGCCATCATGTTTGCTCAATTCAATATTTATAAATCGAGTTGAGCTTTTGTTTGAGCTTTTCTCAAAACCTAGAGAATTAGCTGAGGCACGTAGCAATTTGACAATTTGGAGTTGAGTCATGAAAGATGTTTCAAAAATTGATTTTCTACAAGTTTCTGCCAAAATGTGCCAAATTTCCCCTCACGTGTATGGAAAAATTTCCGACTTCGAAAGGTCTTTAAAACGTTTCTTAGCAAATTTCACTACTTTTTACTCAATTGCACTTTTTGAAAGTCGTGCATGGAAACCCATGGAATGGATAATTAATCAAGAAAAAAAAATCCGAGGACAAATTGAGTATACTGCAATTTTTTAGTAATATGTCCATAAAATCAGTCAGAAGTTGAATTTTGCAGTTCTGTAGAAGTTATTTCAAAGTCGAGGCAAAGACAAAAACGACTTGAAGTACGTTAAGATTGGTGGCACTAGTGTGGCACCAATTTTGTTCGGAATGACTTTTAGCAACTGATAACAAATTAAAAGTAGTAATAACCAATACAATAACTGGTGGTGCGAGGTCATTCTCTACATTATTGAGATGGACTGTGCACCTGTAGTATTGGAGCAGTTTCAAAACCTCATTAAATTTTTAAACTCATTCTAGGTAGCATCAAATGTAAAGGGCCATTGCATTAGTATCAAAGTTTACTAAGGGTAGAAGATGAAAATGACTCATCTCTGTCCTTTAATAAATTCTAACGTGCCCTACTCTAATTTTCAACTCAAAAACTGACTCACCTAACGATAGTCAAGAAAGCCCAATTGTGTCCAATGAGTGCAATAATGAGGGCCCAAAGAGGTTTACTGGTTAGAATATGCCTCCAAGGCACTGGTGGAGGCTTCTGATGAGTGTGATCGCTCAGCCTCTCGTTCAAGTACTTAACCTCGTGCTCAGATATGAAAGGATGTTCCCGTGGATTATTGTAACACAAGACAACCCAAACCAAAAACCATAACACATTGACGCTGCCAAAAAAGTAGAAGACCGCAGGCCATCCTATACTCGAATGTTGAAGAATCAATCCTGAGACGGTCATAGCATACACCGTACCCAGAGGAGCTCCAGCGTACACGAAAGAGCCGATCTTGGATCGTTCCTCTGGTGGAGTCCACTGGGCAAGCATGACGTTCACTGCGGGATAGGTCGTACCCTCGCCAAGACCCATGAGAACTCGTAGGACGATGAGGGCCCAAGCTCCACCCCATTCCACGGCGTTTGGAGTCAGAAGAGTGAAGACTGCTGTGAACAGGATTCCAAAGCCTAGGGTGTACTTGCCACCGAACTTTTCGGCCATCATACCGCCAGGCAGATGAGTTATCACGTAGCCCCAGTAGAACGATGATATTATCACTCCCTGTAACAATTATTTTTGAATTATGAAGTTCTGATGATTGAATTTGTAGATTAAACTTTTCGAACTTGACTCGTCCTCTTATGTTTCAAATGATATTATATTCGTAAATCGGCATTGGAGGACTAATTTTGTTTCTCTATCGATCTCGAGTTTGAGATCGATTAATTGAAAAAATAACGATCGGGTTTGATCGTGGAGGTGTTAATTGATGAAAAAATTGCATATGACAGACATCAAGAGAAAAAAGTCGCCTGAACCCAGATTTGAACTGGGGCCTTCTTCACACCGGGAAAGACACTCTACCAGCTGAGCTATCCAGGGCTCAGGGAACTCTTGTCTCGATGACATGCTCGATGTCATAGAGAAACAAAATTAGTCCTCCAATGCCGATTTACGAATATAATATCATTTGAAACATAAGAGGACAAGTCAAGTTCGAGATGTGTAACCTGATTTCAGGCGCCTTCGGCAAAGACAAAGGCGCGCATATGCATGACATCGAGACAAGAGTTCCCTGAGCCCTGGATAGCTCAGCTGGTAGAGTGTCTTTCCCGGTGTGAAGAAGGCCCCCAATCCAAATCTGGGTCCAGGCGACTCTTTTCTCTCGATGTCTGTCATATGCAATTTTTTCATTAATCAACACCTCCACGATCAAACCCGATCGTTAATTTCTCAATTAATCGATCTCAAACTCGAGATCGATAGAGAAACAAAATTAGTCCTCCAATGCCGATTTATGAATATAATAGAATTTGTAGATGGTTCGGTGTCAGATTGTGGAAATAATTTGAGGTTGAAGTGCGGACAAACTGTGTTAAATCTCGAATATTCAAATAGGTTTGTAAAATCTATTCGGTGCTCCTGATGAATCCATTGTGAGCAAACCTTATTGCTGGGTATGATGGATTTGACAACTTGAGCAATGCGTGCACTTCGCAAAAATGTTGCTATAAAGCAAGTCAGGATGCCGCTCACGATAGGTGTGTAGTTTCAGACTCATATCGTTCAATTTCAATTTAGTTTATACAATGCGGATATGAATGAATTCATAAGTCGCGCAGTAGTCCCGACCTTAGGTTGGCTGCTCTGGTCAAATACATTCAATGTCACAGACACCATCACATGACCATTTTGGGCGAGTTTCACTTTTCAAAGTTCCCTTAGATTCTCTTGGATATTTTCAATATTTTTCTGATACTCCAAATGTTCTATCAATTGTGTCTCAGAAAAAGTCATCAGGTGCAGTGACTTCTTAGAAAAAACACTTAGAATGGAAAACGTTCTCCCAATTTCACCTTGAGTTTCTGAGACTCATTGCGGACAAAGTTTAAATTAATTAATTAAGGGGATGTCGGAGTCTCACGGCATTAACGAAAAAACACTTTACGCAATGGTTTCTACATCAATTAAGACGAGGGTGGTCGCAAATGATTCGGAATTTCTTCAAGAATCGGCCTCTGGTACAACCTATGGAAATAAAAGTCTCCCTCGCTCTTGGAGTGAACCAGGAAACGCGCGATATTGCGAGTATGATTCTCAGAGATCGCGACTTTGCACCTTAGATCGATTCTTATGACAGATGGAGACGATCGTTCTCATCATTCGCACCAGAGACCGATTTCTGAAGTAATTCCGAATCTTTTGCGACCACCCTCATCTCAATCGGTGTAAAAATGATTGCATAAAGTGTTTTCTCGTTCCGCGCGAGACTCCGACATCCCCTTAAGGAGAACTTCCACCACATGGAGTAACCACTGCTGATATTACGTTCAGTGAACGCGCTGACAAAAAATTCTCATGTTAGTACATCTTTAAGGCGATACGGTCACCGTGCACCGCGACCATGGACCTTGAAAATACACCTTTTATAAAAAGTTTGATGATTCAAAGTGTGAGACGAGTTGTCGGATACTTGTTATTGTCCAACTTGTATTCCTCAATCCGTCGCTTAGCCCAAATCATAAGAGAGTCGGAGAAAAGTGGGAATAACTCGGCCGCGGAAACCTCCTAACCTATAATTTACGCACATTTTCATTCCCAACTTTCTCCGATTCTATTGCGATTTGAGCATAATGAAGAGTAGACAAATCTAAGTTAAATGATAACAAATATTTGTGCGCTCGTCGTTTAGCCCAAATCGCAACAGAATCGGAGAAAATTGGGAATGATTTTCAGCTTGCATGGTGACCGCATCGCCTTAACCGAATCTTTCTATTCGATAGCCCTTAAAATCTATGACTGCCATTTTCCATCAATTCCTTCATTTTCACTGCCAAATGAATAATTTCAGCATAAAAATGTACACATTCTAACCCAAACAACACGTTCAAATATTCGCTCACATCTGTTTGATCGGAAAAAAGTTGAAAACACGCAATTTCAGCGTCATTGGATATGGTGAAGGTCACAATGCAATAACAATTCGATTCACTCGCATATACCATTACTCATTGTCATGTTGTTATCTATAAATTTTATTGTACATTAAAAAGTCGGACATAGCTAATAAAACAGTCAAAGATGCAAGGCCCGCGTGTAGATTTATTTTTAGATTTCATCCAGATCCCGTCAGGCGCTTGCTACCATCAGTAGCTCTGAATCTGATAGGATTACTCCATTATAGAATAGCAAAATTCCTGTGCGTCAAATTTTCTAGTCTTCCATGGCCGACGTCGAGTGTACTGAGATTAAACGCTTCGCATTTCAATGAATGTGACCCTAGTTACCAACATAGGTTTTTGTTCCATGCCAAAGATCACTTTCGAATTCGACTTTGAACTACAGATATTTTTTCTTCGAGTGTTTGTTTATCGTGGTCCTCCTCCTTTTTTCGTATGGTTCTCAAGATCTAAGAAGGTGTTTGACTCTGTACTCTCTACATTTGGAATTTTTGCAATCCTGCAGAGAGTGTGAGTGAAAAATATTGGTTGCCAATCAAGAATGACCAAAAATATCATTCAAAAAGCACACATGGAATATCCACTCCCTATCCTCGAGATGTTAGTGCTAGCTTCTTGTTCCCGATCAGAAACAAATTCAAAACGTTAGATCTATTTATCAAAATTTGACCCAACTTTTGATCACGAGTTGATCCCGCTATGTAACGCTTCTTTGATCAAGATCAAACACGTGCAAGTTGTCTGCTATGGCTGCTTCTAACTGTTGCAAGTTCTCAATCAGAGAATTAAAATTTGAAAGACCAATCACACATGTTGGGCACAGGAACCGATCCCGGATAATCTCGCTCGTCGACACTCATGACAAGAGTGCCCCGCTACAAACCTGAGCGCTGTAATCTTGAAAAAAAGCATTGTTTATTTTTACAGGTTACGTTGGAGCTGCACTCAAGCATTCTTACGTATCGACAATAACATAAGAGTCGTATCGACGTATTTCCGTTTACCCCATTTCAAAATAAGCAAGTTATTGATGCCAAAAATATTAGAAATTTATGGAAAAATGACTCAAAATAGTTGTATAAATGAAATAAAAAGATCTGCAGGAGATATTCAAATTCCATCTTCAAATTATAATATTTTAATCGACTCTGTTCACGAAAAAAGATGATTTTGATGATTTCTTCTTTTTTCCAAGGGTGTGCGAGTTCTGTCAGACATCTTCGAGGCCATTTTGGACTAATTTATTGTTGAACTGACACTCGTTATTCTCAGAGAATTTGATCAAATAGGCCTTACATTGTTTGATCAAAGTTGCATCAGTCTATTCCAACATTTGATTAAAATTTGAACAAAACCTGACGATCGTTTCTGATCGGGGTTGCTCTGAGACCGGAAAATAGTATATCCAGCTCACTCACATGGGTACACGTAAAATACAAATACGGAAAGTAATTTTGATATGAATACAGGTGTAACCCACTTCCAGATATTTTTAGATGTGTCTACATAGTTGAGTTCATTCAAATCATTAAAACAGTTTTAGTGGTTTTTCAAACATTGAATCGAAAATAGCGAATAATTCTCTACGATTGCATTATATTCAAACTTGCTCAAGTGCTACTCATTAACTCATTTCTGTCGAAAATCTGTAGACTGTCAGCCAGCTGACATTTTTTGGTAGTTATTTTCGCGTCGGGCTACCACAGCTAGATCGGTCATCTGGGGTGAGGAGAAGACGACTGTGCAGTGACAAACGGGAAAGCCATTCCGTTATTGTTCAATAAATAAACAAACATGTCCAATCAAAACTCGAAGTTTCAAAATCATTTTCTACTCAAAAATTCAACAATATTTCGTCGGTTCAGTTGAAAAAAAGTCATCGCTGACCAGTTGGCACGCTATTGATCAAAAATGTCAAATTTCTCGAATATCAGTTCGAAGTTATAAGCAAAATACAGTAGTACGGACTCCATGATTTTTCA
Source organism: Eretmocerus hayati (assembly GCA_029851415.1). Taxonomy (NCBI): domain Eukaryota; kingdom Metazoa; phylum Arthropoda; class Insecta; order Hymenoptera; family Aphelinidae; genus Eretmocerus; species Eretmocerus hayati. The sequence goes on from CM056742.1 coordinate 185,969,978, forward strand.
ATTTTTTGGTGAATATTATAGGATAGCTCTATCTTGGACCAAGGGCGAAAAGGGGCGTAACAACAGGAGAAGAAATTTAAAAGGACGTAAACGCCATTGGGCCCTCGTAACTTCGACTATCACTTCCCGAAAATATGCAAAAAAGGCTTAACTAACACGTTTAAATTCTGGAAGGGCGTAAGTCGCTGAGTGACCAAATTCAAAAGGGCGTAAGTTCTCGGAGAAAGGGCGTAATTACCAATGGAAAAAGTTTTCAAAAGATTTCCCTCGGCACGGAAACTTGTTTTTATGCATTTGAACTATCAGAATTTTTCTTCTGACTCCAAAATAAGTTCTTGAACATTAATACAGTGGCTTTGGACATTCCATACTTTTGGGCATCCATATTAAGCTTTTCGCGAGTACAGAGCTCCTGAGCATGGCACGACTAACTCTACCGCTGTAAAACATTTCTCAGTGGGTACCCATAAGCGTGCTCAAGCACTTTGAAAGTGATTCGACTTGATTTCGGGATTTCATGTAACTTTTTGTACGGTATGTGCACCAAAAATTCGACCGGGATTCGAAAAGAGGGCGTAACTACATTTTTCAAGATGGCTGTAAGATCCATAGAATCGACTGTGATTCTCCAATGCTTGTACAGATCTTTCCAGAATGTGATCCTCTTCGAAATAAGCCAGGTTGTTCCGCTCAACCATGCCTCTGGCGTCTTTGATTACGTTTTTATCGATTTTCTCGAAATGACCCTTTTGTAGTTACGCCCTTTTCCAACGCACCCCCTCGAGTCATAGATAACTTTTGAACGCGACGATATTTTTGGGATGTGAGTAGTATGGACCCATGTGTTCTCTTGGTCACTTCATTTCATCCATGTAAGCCATATTTCAGCATTACCTGAGTAACCTCGCTCCAATCGTAAGTTCCTGAACTGGTTTTGGCAACGGTTGAATTGCTTGGCAATTCATCTTCGGTGAAGCTGCACGTATCATCCACGAAGTGTTGCACGTGGTGATTCGTTGGTGCAACCATTTCGGTAATGGTAATGTTGAGGCATGCTCGCATTGCATATGCGTTGAACAGACCCAAAAATCCCATCAATGCGAGGATCCATCGTTGTGGAATGTTCACACCTGTGCAGAAACGATTTAATCATCAGATTTATCACACAATATTTCTGGGAATTCCATGAAACTCTTCAATATCTAGCACAGCTCTCAGTTTTGTTATAAAATTTTTATCATCAGTCAATAGAGCCGGGTGTTTTGACCGAAATTCACTGGTAGGTGAGAATTAACAAAGCAACATACCTTTTTGTTATTCTGTGCGCAAAAATGGCCATTTAGACGCAAGTGTGCGTGTGCAAATAGCGAATTTGCACATTATTCCGACACAACTGTGTGCAAATATTTTTTCACGCAGTGCGCAAATGAGGCATCAGTGCGCAAATACTCGTTTGCGCACTGCGTAAACGAAGAACAGTGTGCAAATGAGGCATTTGCGCACTGTGCAAATTTCGTTCGCGCACTGGACTTGAGTTGTTTTCTGATCACTCTATACCATCATCTATCTATATATCATCATCATACATAATTGTGAAGAATATCTAACTTCGATCTTTCGAGCACCAGCGACAGTTTTGAGCAACGTGGTAACATACTATATGGGCGATAAAGTTTTTTCTGATACATTTCTCAGAATATTTTTTCCCCCCGGCGGGGGCTCCGCCCCCTGCACCCCCGCCGGGGCTCCGCCCCTGGACCCCCTCCTCCACCCTCCTGTGACCCCGTCATGCCATGTTCCTCTGGATGCTTGAGATGCATTCATCATTCGTTGTAGGTGATGCTTCGGTCACTCCTCGCTACTTTCAAAATTTTTCAGAGAGTCGTCATGGATCCCAAGTAGTTCAAATGAAAATGGTTCATAATTTATTTGAAAAGGAAAAAGAACTCGGAAAGTTCGTACACGCCAATGCGAAAAAGGAACAAAGTCCGTCAACTCTCAAGACGACTCTCACAGCATCCCCTAATTTTTTTATGTGTTTTAGGAGGCGGGTTACATTTTTGCTCACAGAAATAACAAAAAATATCGTAAGCAACTCGGGCGCCGACATTTGCGCACTCGTCCCCGCAACTCGTGTGCAAACGTTCCATTTGCGCACAGTTTCGTCGTTCACGCAGTGCGCAAATGACTGATTTGCGCACTGCGTGCGCAAATGAGCCATTTGCACACTGCGTAAACGATGAAACTGTGCGTAAATGAGGCGTTTGCACACTCGTTGCGGTGACTCGTGCGCAAATATCTGTTGGCGCCCTTGTTGCTTAATATACTATTGACGGTGGTATTTTTTCTTTTATTGAATGATTAAAATGTGAATTGAAAGAGTTTCTCTTCCGCACTACTAACAGCCAAAAAGCGACTCCTGTCGTGAGGACTTATGCGAATCCATGAGTTAATCGCCATGCTTTGGTAAATGTGTCAAAAGTACTTCCTGAACGTCAGAAATGAATTATTGTCCCATTGCGGATGTTCACGGACTTAAGAATTATGCAGATGAAGATATTTTCTAGACAATTATCAACCCAAACCACCCAGAATAATTTTCTAAATTCATGACAGAGGCACTCGTAAAGATCATCAAATTTTCGTCAAAAAAATTCGCAAAGCAAAAGCTCCAATATGCTAGTGTTTAAAATTGGATTACTCGAAATTATACCCAGCCATCGGTCTACCTGAATTTTTGGAGATTTATCATTCACCAATATTAGAAGAGAGACTTGTCAAGGACTTGGATTGATAGTTGGAATTTCGACGGGAATTCCTGGAAGCTACACAGTAACTGGCTGTAAATTCAACCAAGTGATTAAATGTTCGATGGCTTTGGATATGGTGATGAATACGCAGCCAGTGGGATGGATACTTTGGAGATGGTTTCCGGGGTATATTTTTGACTCAAAAAAACAAGCTCTTCCATATTTTCTTATGAACGAATAGAAAAAAATTATCAGCGGTGGCCACGCGAGCTTTTCCGGTTCAAAGTCCAGGTTGAGCAACGTTTTGGCGATTCTGTATTTGGATTGGTGACCGCCTGACAGGAGCTGCCAAGCTTAGTTAGCGTAACAAACTCGCCTGTTCTTTCATCATGGTTATCATATGAAGCTCATGAGATTTGTCAATGGTGTTGAGCGGACGTCACTTTTGGGACAGGAAAACAAGTTTCTTCAAGTTTTTTTGTCAAGTGATAGATATAAACACCAGCGCCGGCCACGCGAGCCTGTTCGGAAAAAATTCAGGTTAAGCAACGTCTTCGCGACTCTTCATCTGGATTGGTGACCGATCGGGTGAAGCTGCTGGGTGGGTATAGATTATGGGCTTGCTAAGGTAAGACGGCAGACCCAACCATGCGGTCACCAATCCGGATAATGAATCGCGAAATCGTTGCTTAACCTGGATTTCAAACCGAAAAAGCTCACGTGGCCACCGCTGATGTTTGTCCCTATCTGTTCACAAAAAAAATGAAAAAATTTATTTTTCTAACTCAAAGATGTCGTCCGAAGACAAACGTTCACTCACCTCATAGATTCTATACTTAAACGACTAATGAAGGGGTCGGGGTATTATTCACGTAACCTAGGCGTGGGAGACCTGGATAGGTGGTCCTCATTCAGATAAAATCACCGCCGGGTCGTTGTTTAATCTGGATTTCTGATCGACGTAACTCGAAATTCGATCAATTGTTCGAAAAAATTCAACCACCGAGTTCAAAGAAAAATTCAACCAATTTTCAACCAGTCTGGTGATCCGAAATCAGTTGAACGCAACATCATGAGCTGATTGAGTGTCGCACTATTGTGTGGCTATAATTGTTCAGTCAATGACTTTGTAAAAATTACTCCCACAATTCCGTAAGAATCTTTAGGCGTCACGTCTGGAATTATCTTACATCTATATACCCTCTCACATTTATCATATATTTCCCTTAGGAGAGTTCAATTATAATAGCTAGTATATTATTCTTTATACAATTTCGGAGTCTGATATGAAAAATTGTAGACAAAGTTTATTGACCTTTCCTGTTGTTCACTTGCAACCTCTTCATCAGATCGCCAAACCCGCCAAATATCTTGATAGTATTCATAAATGGGACTAACAATGAACTTTCACGACCGATTCGTCCCCTAAGGTAGTAAATATAGTACTAGTCACACTATTTCGGATCGAGATTCCAAATTTCCGATTTTTTATCTCCTCAAAGCTTAAAATACAATAGTTCTTTCGGAAGGTCACAAGAACATCTTCATTTTCGAATCGAGATAATGCAACCAGAGGGTCGTGAAATACTTCACTCGCAGAATAATTGTTGGAAATTAGATGATGTTGTCACCCCTGCTGGAGGAATCACGTCACCATTCAAAAATCATCGGGAGAACAATCGGAAATGTACTACTAGTTCGGGGCGTTGATGTGTAGTTCATTTTTCATGCGATGTTTCATAGCATTTACTATTACTACTTTTACTTATTCACTATTTTTTCATCACTTTTCTTCTGTCTATGTGTGATCGAATGAAAAAGTCTATTCATAATTTTTTTAAATAATTGATATTTTCGCGTTTTGAGAGAATATCAATGTGAAACTTTGAAATGTTGGCCCAAAAGAGGGAATTATTCTCGCACAACTCAACAACCCGGTCTGAAAATTTTTTTAGAAGCACATTTTATGATTATAAACAAGCTGCCATACGTATATGGCTATTCGTAGAAAATGTCGCAAAATGAAGAATAAAAAAGGCCAAAAAATTGTCCTCGCAAAAAAACTGACTTGAAGCCTATATGTTCTTGAATCGGAAAAATACAAAAATTTCATTACTCTACAAGTTCCCAGGATGGACTTCAAAATAGGGGTTGCAACTCGGATCGATCGTATCTTTTCTCTTAGTTTTGGTCAAAATTTCTAGCTTTGGTTTCCAAAGTCTGATTTCATTATATCCGTGTACCGTATCCTTTTTTTTGTTTAGAAATAATTCGGCGCAGTTCGATAATTTAGGACCCGAGTAAATGCCACATTATCTTTGCAGATAAATTACAGCGGTTAGTTTCTACTGTTGAAAAATTGAGAGACCCGTGGAACTTGAAAACTTCTTGTCATGTTTATGAGTCATATTGGGAACAGAGAGATTTTTTCTCGCGCTCTTGTGAGACCGTTCCGTAACAGCAAGAATATCTCCAAAACATAAATTTGAAGAATTTTCAGTAAGATAATTTTTGAAATCTATCAACCACGTTTATACCATTCACTCGGTAGAAAAATTGTAAGATGTAAGGATTAGCGGTACTTCGCCGCAGCTTCAGTGACGCGCAAGATACACGAGTGACGTTTCCGCAACAATAGATATACTTTTACTGCGGCTTTCCCGCTTCGCAGGCACGCACGAGATGTGACAGTTGCGCGTAGCTATTTGATTGATTAAAAAAAAAAAATTCCTCCCAAACACTATTTGTTAAGGGTCAAAATATTTAAATTCTGCAAACAATACAGAAAAGGCAGTGCATGACACAATTCAAATTCAAGCGTGAACATATTTCGGAGGTGTTATGGCTAAATGGGTAATCGATATCTACATGTACCCGAAGATACCATGATATTAGAAGTAAATTGTCACTATCTGTAAAAAAATTTTCTGCGATGTTGCTTGAATTGACACGAGGATAAGTGTAGATTTCTGATATCATCGCAGCTCAAAATTTTCAAACGAGACCTGCATTCAATTCGGAACTTTAAAATGAGCGCAGACAAAGTGCAAATCGAAAATTTGCTCAGCACGTTGTCATTCCGGGGAAATCTCGATTGACAATTTTTTCGACCTACTTCCCAAAAATTCTTTGATACTCAACCAGGTACGCATGTGTGATACCGGCGAGTGTATTTGATATGCCAAGGGTATAATAATTGCAAAGCATTACTTACAGCATGATCTCCAAGTATTCAGCATGCCCGTCGATCGCATTTCACGCCGAAACTAATAATGGACAGGTGAGCCAAAAATTCACAACCACCGATAGTGAATTCAAATATTGACTCGAGTATTGAATGAAAATCGAGTGTAATCAGATAAAGCTTGATTCGTCACTCAATCTGTCGTCGGTTCAACTATCAAAAGATATCCTGTTCGTACGTTCGCTATAGTAATTTCTCATTTTCCACGCACGAATCATGCTTTTCAAACAATATTCAGGCTCTCGCTTTTCATACGTCAATTATGAATTTATTGCTCGCGAGTAATCACATCAGCGACAGCAGCATACGTTCACACGAAATTCCAAAATCAAACTGAGGCAAATTGACGAGCAGACAATTGCTCTGTCTTCATTTGCCTATACATATATATATATATATCGTGGTTCCAAATCGTTATGAAGGTTATAGTTCTATATATCGTGATGGTTCAGAGGAAATAAGTGTGCGAGAGAATCAGACTAGACTAATATATACGAATACGCGCACCACTTGTCGTTCGCACGCGAGAAGCTCAACTGATGAACTGTAATGAGCAAATTGACTCTTGTGATGACGGTATTCCAAACAAACCACGCGAGATCTTTTAAAAGATTTTATCTCTTTCTATATACCGAGTCCACTTTCTTCATCAGAGCGCATTCATACGCAGAGTTATGGGGAGGGAAGTACATACATATATCAACGAGTCCTTGGTGAAAAACCGGACGAGCGAGGAACGTCTCAAGATTCAATGAACTATCCTTGGTATATACTCGAGAACATGTTCAACGGTTAATTTCCTTATGAATTTTCATTCCCTTAATTGCACGACGATACACGTGCAAGCTGTATTACACTCGCTTTGAATACATTTATATTATCTGATTTGTATCATTTGATTAAATTTACTGCCGTTGATAGTACGTATAAGATTTTATAGTTATCGCGAGGCTTGTGAATGCCACTCTCATAGAATGCTACAGAGGTCAAAGTTTGCAAGGTTTCCTGATGGATTTTCATTCTGCTGAGCTGCGAATTGAACTGTTCTGGGTCTAAACGGTGCGGAAAAATTTGGTTAGAGCGGTGAAGTGATTCGGCCGGTAGAAATCGGCCAATCAGAGCGAAACCGCTTCCGGAAAGGTAAACGATTCTAATTTATATGGACGCGGAAAACACCAGAACGGCGGGAACTGCGAATTTTGCAACGCCGATTGCGAAATTCATGAAAATTTTTGTGTAATTTGAGATTCGTAATGTAGATTACAGATCGATTATTGATCGGATTCAACATTGGTATCAGTATTATCCCTTTGCTATCTCAAAATCAGCTTAGATCCGGGCGGAAAATTTCTTTTTTCTTTTGTTCATGTAAATTGTAGAACCTCGGTAAAAAGATCTCTTTCTATAATAGCTCCATCAATTCATGTAGGCTAGCGGTAGTGCCTTGCTCGCTAACGCTCGCTCGGCTTCAACTTATTCAGTACGATTGATTCTCTAGAATAAGCACATTCCTGTGATATCAGGCCTTTTCTGCAGCGTCACGGGAATGACCACGGAAGGAATTTGAAGTTTCTCTTACAACCGGCAAAGGACATCTTGAGAACGTTAGGTATGCTGGGTAGTTTGTATGGTCAGAACTGTCTCTGAGTAGCGTTGCAAATTTGGTACGTATCTTACTTTTTGTCTAAATGATGTGAGTATTCTGATTCGTAGAATTGAATAGTCAGCTTATAAATTGAATGGTCTTGCGCGAGACATACCAGAATGTACGAGACTGTACAAGACCACAGCAGAACGAAGGAAACTATGGTAGGCCATATCAGTCCGTACTCGACCGTATCAGACCGGACCGGACGGACCATCAATACATTCATCCATCAACCAACCTATTGACGCGTCCATTCATGACACCTATTATAGCTCCCCCCTTCTATGTAAGCAACCCGGTGGGCGGAATCCGGAAATACAGAGCTTCGATTGGCTTTCGATTATTTCGATTCTTGTGATTTTTTCGTTAGAGGTTAATTGGGTGTAGTACTTAGTACCTACTCTACCGATTCCGCAAATGATGAAATAACGTGTACGGAAGCTTTAACCCCTTGATATTATTATACAGTATGGCTTTGGAACAGTTTCGAGGGAGAACATGATATTATCCTAGAAAATCAATCGTACTGAGAAGAATGAATCCGAGCGAGCATTGGCGAGCAAGGCAATATACTGCCAGTTGTCGACTGATTTCAGAAAAGTTGGAATTCCAGAATATCGAAAAAGTAGAGAACTGCGTCCGCAGCTCAAGTTTATCAAATATTCACACACACAGATACTTTTGCTCTCACACACACTATCATTCACACACACAGATACACATACATACATACATACATACATACATACATACACAAATTCACAGAATGGAGTCAACCACGTCACATGAATTGTTCATTGACCAAAGGCAGCCTTTAATTGAAAAGGTAGCTACTCGAAACCACTAGGCAAGACTATATCACACACAACGGCATCAACATTTGAATCTATCGCTCCACGGAAATTGAGCGATGGATTCAAATATTGTTGTTTTCTGCGTTTTTCTGAGTTCATACCATTGTTCAAGATAATCTTGGAAAATAATGAACACGTATAAGACAAATCGTCAAGAACGCACGACCCCGCGATCTATTCGTGCTCTCGGAATTAAAGCATATACAAAGATCAGTTAAAATGGCAGATCTGAGGAATTACAGAACAAATAGATAACAATATACGAGAGATAATAACTAAAAGGTGGGTAAATAATGAAAAAACAATCTAAACAGATGGAAAGACCATAAAATGAAGTTCCAATAAAAACATGATTGGAAGATGATCAAAGAATAACGAGATAACTTGAAGATAAGGAAATATTTCTAAGAGATGACAAGATAACTAAAAGATGACACCCAGATAGAAAGATAAACAGAAAATAACTTCAAGATGATCTTAGACGATAAGATGAACTTAGATAAGATAAGTACTCAGATACACGTGACATCGATTATTATAAAAGCCGATAAGAGCGGCTAAAAGCAGCCATATACAAAGCAAAGGCGCCACTCAAACGATTGTAGGGTGAGGTCGATGGCGCTCCTGATAGTCGAGGAGTGACTTCGGGAGTTGAACTTCAGAGGGTACAAGAACAGTCAAGGATCATCACAGAAGGCTGCACTGGTAAGTAATTTCATTCTCAATACTATAAAATTGAAACAAAATATGAAAAGGATGAAGGCGTAATAGAATGAAAGAATAAAACATACACACATCCCATCACCTTTAATGACCCCACGGAACTTCGTGGGACTTGGCCCTACGAAAATTTCCAATCCTGTTTTTCACGAAATTTGGCATTGGAGACGTGAAGCTTACAAATTTTGATCATAATCGACCAAATTCAACCAAACTTGGAAGAGACGTGGTCAAAATTCGTATGCTGCACGTCTTGAATGCCAAATTTCCCAAGTGTCAAGATTAGAAATTTTCCCAGGGCCAGGTCCCACGAAGTCCCATGGGGTCCCACAAAATTGTTTTTAGCGGGGTATTTCATGACTAAAGGGTAAATATATATTGATTCATCTATTCTCAAGGATACATCAATGGCAAGGCACTTTGCATGCAGCTCAACACCAATGCCGCGAAGAAGAATGACCCAACCACTAGAAGAGTCAAGAACCCCCAATGCTAGACGCCGGTAGCGGTCACTTTTGGCAAGAATCCACGCCACCAGAACAGCATGTAAGATAATTGAGGACCGCTGGTTCTAGGACCAATGATAGTCCATCAATAATGGTAATAGGACCGATCATTTCTCATGTGAATTCTCGACGATTCTCAGTTGACTGTAAGAATTGTCATTGATATCAAATCAAGACCATGAAGATAAAACTGGTAGTATATTTTCTACGGATTCGTGAACATTTATTCATACATCATAACAAGTCTTCCTGATTTCTAACTTACACGGCATTTACAAACGAAGAATTCAATACCAGGCTGCGCCCTGCGGTAGGGTACCCGACAAAAGTGCTGTGGTGATGTCAAGGATTAAGTGTTCGTATTAGGTGACTGACAGATCTTAACATAAAATTCCGGCCCAACTGAATCCCTATATTTCCAGGAGTCATTCTACACAATACCCTGAAAGGTTCGCTGTTAGTCAATGAACTCATCCATAGATTTGTATATTTTTTTGGAGACGTGGAATTGTGGGCTACGGACAGCCATACTTTTCAATCAATGTGACTGTTTTAATCAATGTTCAATAAATTTGAAAAAATGAAACAACTATTTTTAGCAGTATTTTCAATATATTTTTACAATTAATCAAAGTCGTCATTTCAAATCGAAATTTGAATGAAACATTGCATGAGATAGCTTTCGAATGATAACTCGAAAATACGTCGCTAAATTCTCTAGTTCTGACGGATTTCAATTGAAACTATTGTTCTCAATCATAAAAAATTCAACAAATCTTGATCACCACATTGCACACATAATGTTGCAAAATGGACATACACAATGCAAATATGGAACACCCATACAAGACATAGCTGATATTGGTTCAGTAACAAAACATGAAGGCTATAATAATGACATTGCATTACATCTATCACAACTAAGACTCTACACTGTTGATGACATTACGGTGACTCGCCTAGGCCATGGGTCAGAGTGATTAACTCCGCTGAGAGTGGCCGAAGCGAAAAATCCATTACATATTCATCAACACTTCACATACGACATATAGACTATATGACAGACACTGAACTACACCTATCGCAACGTCACACACAACATGGTATAATACATCTTGATACATGTATGCTGCAGCAGAACAAAAAAATCAACAACTTCCGTAATCGAACATACAAACTTTTGATCATGCATATTCATCAACATCATTCCAAAAAATTATCGACTTCCCAGAAGGTATTGGAAAGTTTCAACGATGGAACAATGGAAAAGAATCCGTGGTACTTCATCATACATTCGAAAAATTTTCTATTATTCCATCACATTCATCGCAGAATTAGAGTAAAAAATGCATAATATCATACTGTTTCATCTTAACACTCATTCAGGTACATTTCAGAATCCGGCCAAATGAGGATAAGCTCGAGATAATCATAGTCATAAGATGAACTCGGATGAGACAGATCATCAGGTACGCACAACCCTCAAGAAACGAAGATTCGTTAAAATGACAACTTGAAGAATTACCGAACGAATAAGGACAAAATAAAAAACAGGTAACTGAATGATAAGAAAATAACAACAAAATGACTCGAAAGAATGAAGATATTCATAACAAGAAATTTCAATGTAAAATGGTCGAAAGATAATTAAAAGATCACGGGATGACTTGGAGATAACGAAAAGATGACAAAAAGATAACTTAAAGATAACATTCAGATAAAAAGACAATCAAAAGATGATCTTAGATGATCTGATAATCTCAGATAAGATAAATACTTAGATACACGCGACACACAAGGTCAATTCTCGCTCTCATAATTCAAACTCGTATTTCGGCCCGTAAAGTTGGCAGCCCTGCTTACGCTTTTACGTTGGCAATCCTGCTCGGGGGAATCTGGGCGGATGAAATTCTGCCCGCGCGGCTCAATTATGTTAATTGTAAAGTTTATAGACTGTCGCGGGATGTCAGATTGGAGACTTACGCATAGAAATGATTGAAATATGATTCGATGAAGGACCTAACCTCTATAAGTAGCAGACTACATTTTTTTCAGGCAGACTCTTTTCCGTTCCATCCGAATCTTCCCCGGTCGTGTAATTTCGCCCTCAAAATTCAATGTTTCAGTTGCTCAATTCTGTATTTGAAAGGCAATTTTTCATGAGATCTGAACTCGTAAGACATCCTCTGGATGACTCTTGGAGCAAATAGCTCTTCTGTATGGTAATAGAAGGACTCTCCTAAAAGTTCACTGCCGATCAAAACAAACTCACAATAATAAACTAGGTTCTTTTAAAATCCATATTGACTCAGAAACCATCTCGGTCTAGAACCGTCCGTTACCTCCCAATTATTAGGAAGTAATTTATTTCTCATGAGATGATTGTATTTTTGAGAGGACGTGTCATTGTGTTCTGATTCTTCAGTCCAGATTAACATTGAGGGCACTATTAGCATAAGAAGTTGGTCCCCTTCCATGTAAATGAATCGGAAATTCCAATAGTGCCCTGGAGGACATTAGTCACTTAGTAATTCGAAAGAGATTGAAATTATCTGGAATCGAATTTTGGGGGCACAGCTGTGTTGCAGATGAAATATATCTTCAGAGGGAGCAAAGTCTGACATCATTTGGGAGGGAATTGAGTTCATACGCGATATTTTTTCATCAATTCATCAGACTGAAGTTCAACACACCCAATGAGAAAAACGATCCGATGAATGTTTGCCAAAGATAACTTGTCATTAAAAAATCGTCATACAAGCCTTGGAAACCAAATTAAAGTGAATTCGACATATTAATTACATTGGACTAAAGGTATTTGACAATTCCTGTCGATCATCGGGTCAAGATTACGATTAATTCATTAAATACACTTTAGTCTCCACGTTTTTCTTCCTTGTGGCTCGCAAACATTCAAATGAGAACATGTTTGCGAAAACCACGAGTTGTAGAGCTCAAGACGTATGAGGCATCCATATCACTTCAACTATAATCCTCACATATACGAAGTGATTGACCCAGAAACATATTGAGCCCTTCAAATTCCGTAGCACCGCATAGGAATTAAATTTTTTGAGCTGCAAATTTTGAGATGGGGTTGTAGGTTCGCTGATAAATTATACGAGAAGAATATTCGTTGGTGATCTAATTTTAATGATTGATAGCGAAATGGTTCATCTGGGACATTCATTGTCATGAGTCATAGCTTATCTGAGAACCAAATCTATTTCGAGAAGCGGATTGGAACTATGACTCTATTTCTGTCCAGACAAGATAAAAGAATCGCAATAGCAAAAATAAATAATCCCGTTAGAATAAATGACTCCGACATGTCACTTTTTTGCCCGACCGGGTCGAGCTTATCTGATACAAAGAAGCAAAAATTCGGCTGAAAACTAGATTATACAAATTTGCTCTCTTCACCCAAACCAAAAAAAAGTGATTCAAATCGTTGTATTGTTTAAGTGATTCACAGAAAAATTTCACTACAAATCAGAGGCATGTCGTAACAAATCAGTGAGAACATACTGATTGAGATCATTCCTTCCTAATGCGTGCAGAGAATATACATTCACTCCTAAACATTCGTGCATGAGAGCCGAAAATCAAAAGACGAGTCACCATTTTTATTGCCAATATTCTCATTCCGTCGGAAAAATGCAAACACTTGGTATTTTCCTTTGGGAATTTTCAATAAACAAGTGCGCATCTGACATGTTAGATGGGTCTCACGCAAATTTCTGACTCATTTGTAATTCCGAATCTATTATTTTTCCGACTCAGCTGTGAAGCAAATTTTTTTCGCGGCTCGTAACGATAGCTATCCATAGTGATAGAATGAATCAGAATCGAGAAAGAATGCATCAACATGGATCGCAAATCAAAGCCAGATTTCTTTAATCCTTCGATAAAATAGATCGTTATTCATCCGCACGTAAATTCTAAGTATATCCAATCCTACAATAACAAAACCACATGGTTGTTGAATGATGATGGGGAAGTATTGGTATGGACATAAACATAGTCGAACAAGTCTCCGCAAGAGGTACCCAATAATTCTGAAAGCTGCTGAGAAATCTAGCACCCATACCATCTCCTACATTTTGAGGAAATTCATGAGTAATCAGATGATTTCTCAATGCCTCAATTCAATCATGATACAAACTTTTTGCAATATATCTTTGACATTCTTTGTTAAAAATTCCAAGTTTTACGGTTTGCATAGCCCTTGCCATGATCTGCGGACCGAACGCGTGAATACACACAGTATATACAGAAGATATTGAATAGCTTCCACATGGTAGTTAGTAATGGTAGTCATCGGCTCACGCATACTCTACTTGCTTAGACATTTTGAGAAGCAGATGAAAAATTAATCGTTGATTGAGCAAAGTGATTTTGATTTGCTGAATTGGACGTCTGAGCGATTTGATTGAGAAGATTAAAAAGCTTCTTTGTATCAGAATAAGGCGTCTAGCTCCGTGGACTATGCTCGTTGTCAGCGAGACTTTTACTTTGATGAAGATTCTCCTACGGATTGTTTGATGGATGATAAGGCAAGAATATCTTTCCAGTGTTATGATATATACCCTCATTATTAGAATATAAGGACTTCTGGGATGTTGGAATACTTACTGTGGTTTGAAATTTGACACCCAGAGGAGGAAGATTCTTTTGAGAGTGGAGATTTTTTCATGCACATTTGGAGAAAATGCATTAGTCATCAGAGTGGGGGTATCGCTAGATTTGACGAATTTATGGGAAACTGCAACTCTAAATTCAAATTCGATGTCCGGCCTTGAATCATGGGGGGATATAGTCTTAGATTTAAAGGTAAATTCTTGGGATAATAACAGTGGCGTATTCAGTTTTTGAAAAAAAAGAAAAAATTCTGACCATTTTTATTTTCTAGATTGTACCTTGTTCAAAGGATCGCTAAACCCATACGACATTTCGTTCGAAATCATGAAACTACTCCCCTCCCGTGTTTCTTTTGGAAATGGTTGGGAATCGTGAAAAACCCTAGAACACGTGTCCCCTTACTTTGAGGGGGACATACGATAGTGCCCTTGTTTTGACCTTGAAGGTCATTTTCAAGGTCATTTGGAGATCAACCCGATTTCCTTGAATGGAAAAATCTACTTTCGACCTCAAATTCTGGAAGAGCGTCGGAAATTATGAAACTCTTGAATGAAATATTCTTCAACCCGACTTGACGTTGGCGAGAAAAATGGTGGTCAATACGGGTGGACGGTAGCCACCATAGGTCGGAGAGTGAGCGTTACATCAAAAAATGTTTGGGAGAGTAGTTGCTCGTGATCACAACTAGAATAAGCTAGTGACTTTAGTCTTGGCCTTGTGGGGTCATTCCCAAGGTCACCTGGAGGCCAACTTGATTTTTATACGCTTTTATTCCACTTCACCGAGCTTTGGTTTTCTCCCCCCTAGATTCTCGTTTTGTCACCCCATTTCACCTTCCGGTTCAGCGGATGATGTAGTGGTATAAGTACGTGTGCGAGATTGCCCACCGGAAAAGACTGCCTACTCATCGCATCAATTGACGAATCTATACCTCGCGTCAACCGTCCTCCAATGTGATGCAATGCTTGTCTATGCATGTCTATCGTCTGCTCTGCATATAATCATGAGTGTGAATCGCGACTGGATGATGGCGCCACATTTAAATACGATGGATAACCATTATATTCGCCACCCAATAGCGCGCGCATCTTCGCTATAGCTACAATTGTACTATACTCAAACTGTGTTGTGCATTGAGCAATTTTTTAAAGTCTCCTCAATTCAAAAGTTTTTCTCCATTGCACCATGTCAAATTCTACAACGTTTCTTGACGCAGTTAATAAAAGCGTATCTTAAAAATTCTTTTTAACTCTTACTTATTTCTAGTAGAAACAGCTACCTTTGACCTCGGATTCCGAGAGAGAGTACCAGTTATAAAAATCTTGTCTGGAACACTTATTGATCCGACTCGACCTTGACAAGGTCCGAGTCACCTCCATTCACCTCACCAAGGTCAAATTTGATCAAAAAGTATTTCAGACAAGTATCCCATCATTTTTCACGCTCTTTCAGAATCCAAGATCAAAAGTAGCTGTTTATACATGATAAAATCGAGTTGACCTCTAGATGACCTTGAGAATGACCTCTAAGGTCAAGATTGAGGTCACCAGCTGCTTCTAGTTGTGATCATGAACAACTCCTATCCCAAACGTTTTTCGAGAACGCTCACTCTCCGAGCTATGTTGGTTGCCGTCCACCCGTATTGATTACCATTTACCACGCTAAGGTCAAGTGAAGTCAAAAGATATAAAATTCCATAATTTCCTACGCTCTTCTAGAATTCGAGGTGAAAAGTAGGTGTTTCCATTTAAGAGAATCGGGTTGACCTCCCAATGGTCTTGAAAATGACGCCCAAGGTCAACACTTAGGTTACATCGTATGTTCCCCTCAAAATAAGGGGACACAAGTTCCGGATATTTTCGCGATTCCCAACGATTTCCAAAAAGAACAAGGGAACAACAAAAGAACTTACTTTTCGGACACCCTGTGTATATGCCTGATTTTCGAAAAAATTTTGGACTTCGCAATTTTTCCCCTACTACCTCAATTTATCGTTTTGATCCAAACAGAAAAGTATTTTTGCGATTCCTCAGAAACATGTATGTTTTTCGGGTTCTGAGGCATTTTAACGGAAAAATTCAGAATTTGGACCCGAATAAATGGATCTAGTCTTACATGACTTGCCGTAGCGTCCTGGAGCTTTTGCGGGTGTAGTTGCACTAATTTTGAACGAAATATCATATGAGTACAGCAATCCGTTCAAAGAAGCGCGATTCAGAAAATGAAAATGGTCTAAAACTTTTTTTCACAAAGGAACTGGTTGCGCTATTGTCACTATCTGGAGAAAATACCATAAACATGAATCTTCAGCGTCTTACGATTTTCTACGCTAGACTTCAAAATTAGTGTTGCACCTTCGCAGTATTTTGTAACCTCCAGGAAATAATATCGATTTCTAAAAATTTTGTGGTGGTTTCCTTGTAATGCATTGAAACAACCTAAAACAATCCTCAGCAATCTCTGCTATTACAAGGGCAACAATGTAACACGAATGGAATCTCAACTAGAATCCTGAGAGAGGAAAAATTGTAAAACGAAAATTTTAAAAGATTCTAGTTTTGACATTTTCCACAATTTTTCCATTCCAAAAGCATATTTCGATGAGAAAAACCGCATTTCTGATACCAAGGGCGAATCTGTAGTGAACGGATTAATCCGTTAGACAAGTTATAGGAAATCAAAATTCAGACTCGTGTCATGAACTCATAGGTTTTCTGCTCAAAGCCGTGTGGCGAGTTTCATCATTCAAATTTCAAACTAGCTTATTTTGGGATGTAAAGAGATCAAACCAAGGAAATAATTGCATGGATAAACACATGAAAATCTACAGTTCAGAATCCTTTGCCCGAAATGTAATCGTATTCACAAAAACGAACGCACAAGTATCTGGAAAACTTGACAATTATTTTCATCTCACACACTAGAAATTGGAGTTCTCCAATTCATCAACAATTGTTTCATATCAGATTCCTAAGTTGAATTTGAGTCTATGGTCCCAATGCGAATAGAAACATGATCCCTTGAGGCATCTGAAAAGCACCATTGAGAATATTGTTACGGATTCTTTCGTTGATCATGTTATAGTTTCACTCATTGATTACATCTTTGAGTCAGCGTTGTGAGTTGAAATAATTACAGGAATCCGTAGACATCTGTTTTAATCCAACCTCGTACAAAAAAGAACTCAAGATCACCGCGTACAAAAAGTAACACTTAACGAAATGATACAGTCGTAAATTAATAATATTGTAAATGGATCGAAGTACCTTATCCTAATTCAGGATGATGGACGAACATATAAGAGTCAGTTATCACACCATTTCCACGACCAGTATCATCTGCTCAATTATGTTTGTCTCGTCAAGCTCAAAGAACATACAGAAGCCCATCAAAATCGCGATATTAGTATGCATTCTCACGCCTAGGTTGAGCCTCACATCTCTATATCCGTAATGCGAGTACTGGTCCATATTTTGGTGATCTAATCAATTTTCTGTAACCCCATCACATCAGTTATTAACTGATATTCAGTAATAGACTGGCCAAATGGCGATTTACCTCATAAATTTACGATCTGCGTTAAATTACAAGTTCATCTTCAAAGAAGCCACACCATGAATCTGTCATCAAGTCATCATCTACTATACGAGCAAAATCAAGTAATTCATATATATGTATAACCATCTAAGAATCAGACGGTTTGATTGAGAGCTAAGGATTGCACCGTCAAACGAAAAGAGATCTAGTATCGATCGAAAAAAGTCCGTGGAATCAACACCCAGCGCGAGGGGAAAGACACAACTCAATTCCTCTTTTATTGAGGAAAGTTCCTATTGTATCTGCCAAGATTCGTAAGTGACAGATCATACCTCTAAAGCTTGGTTGTTCTTCATATAGAGATCATGTCATCTCTTATCACTCATCGTTTGAGTTAGTGATCGAAATCCTCGGTATTCTCATGATTTGAAATCAACAAAGTTCGATGATTTGTGATTGATTGTCGAACCCAGAGTAAAATTTATAATATTACATGTACTCTGAAGATATTATTAGTCAACCTGGCCCTAACAAAAGAGTTTTATACAATTTATTCGGAGGTGAGCAATTGAAGACTCAATGGCACCCCTGAGCCAGTTGGAACAGCTATTTGAACAAGCATAAATCAGGTTGGCGTTCAAAGTCACCTAAATCTTCAATTTTCAAGAAGAATCGCTGGAAAAACGTTCCGGTACATGATTGAGGACAGCCTGAGTAACGCGTTTCTCGAGATTTTCGCTAGGATTTTCTACAGATTTATCTTGCTTCTCTTCAGGCTTGAGATCATTCCAAGGTTGAACATCACCACTGCCATAGACAAGAAACACAACGTTGCTGACCACTGACACTGCAAGCAGGATCCAAAAGAACACCCGCCACTCGGATAGAGTCTGATTTGGTGTAAGAATACCAATTACGTAGGGGGAAACTATCCCAGTCAATGCCGACAATCCATTGCACAATGCCATCAGCGTCCCTGCATAGTTTGGGCTGCAAAAAATTCCAATGATAAATTTTAACATAACTGGTGAAAATTGAAATCCAACACGGAACTCGTATTACGTTTTCCTTCCCTCGACATTTTCACAGGGAAAAAAAAATTCTACCATATAATTGCTTCTATTTTCAGATAGCTTTATTGGTAAACAGCTTTGTCCAAGTATCCGAATTTCTCAACACGCTTCTTTGGAAACTTGCGAATGACTTTGGATGACTAGTCTTGTGGAGCAACGAAGAATAATGTTATTTGAATTATTATTGAAAGGTACGATGAAACTTGAAAAATGGTACTCAGGTGGTTCACAGAGGATGTGAGCTCTCTATGGTCTTATGAGATCCCATGACGTCGACTGTTTTTGAACCTTTCACTATCGAGTTCAAGTGTATGAGATATGAATGGTTGGAAGCTGTACCGTGGTGGCGCCACGGGTACGTAACGCGGGTCTTGCTGACAGTGTCAAAGAGTGTGCGCGTGTGAGCGCGTCCATGTTCTCATCCGTGAGAGTGAACTATATAGTTCACTATATAGCGCGTAAAAGCTGCGAGTCCGGGCGAGGTTGATTCAGCGCCGCACCGATTTGCGCATGGACACAACACTCACGTCCGATCCTTGGCCGTGTGAGTGAAACTCGCGTTACGTACCCGTGGCGCCACCACGGTAGAGCTTCCAACCATTCATTGCATCTTGTCCCGCCAAAGATATCGAATCATTGAGTTGATTGGATGAACTTGTATCTCAAACACGAATACGATTCCTTTTCAAATTCAAGTTGTTCTCTTCGATACAAAAGAAAAATTGCCCATCAATGCAACAAATGGAACACCTACAAGATCGAATTCAAATTGGTACCCTGTAAGAAAGTTAATATGGCTCACCGTTGTGACTTACAGTGTACTACATAAAATGACATGGTTAACTGTAAGTTACGGCTGTGTTGAACCTTATCAAGCTTTTGAGAGGGTAGATTCGAGTCAAGTAAGCAAAAGCAAGATCTGTGATTGTTCTACAATTGTTTGATACTTCCAGTCTTGCCTTTCGATGAAACGAAGCTGGACATCTTCTCATCCAACAGGATGATTAGAATGGCCAAATGGTTACTCGATGTAATCTTGAGCGGGTTGAATCCGAGGTGCCACGATCGCCAATCCTGATAGATACTCAAGCCCGCCACATCGGTTTTGGCACCTCGGATAAGCTTATCCGGACTCCAGATTACATATATAAATTGAAGCCTAAGTATTACTGAAGATCGATACTGAAAACCGATAAATTCAGTATTTCCATCGATGTTACTGGAGATGCATGACCATATGTCTGTGATTTATTCCGAGAGTACTGATAAGGTACTAATGAAGTATCCCAGAAAGATATTACTTTAGAGATACAGATTAATTCATGACACTATTAAAAACCGGTTGAATTACTGGCTAGATCCCGCTATAGTACCGCAAAAGTACTGATCAGGTACTGATGAAATATCTCTACATCTACTGTTGTGATATGAACTTATCCATGACACTGATGAAGTCCGGTGAAAGTACTGACAAGATGGTGCTGAAGTATCGAGAAGGTACACTCGGGAACAAGCTGAACTGTCCAAGCTCGATATCGCGCTATCTCACTCGCACTTATGGATCGAGGTAGGGGAAAAAAGAGACAGAAAGATCGTGAAGTAAGCTGTTGGTGGACGAATTCAGCTTGCTCTCCAGTGTACTTTCCGCGCCTGTCCAAAGTCCGCGGTGATCACGACCAAATCGGGATGTGACACAATATATTGCCAATATATTGGCTCATGTTAAATCCTGGGGACATATGCAGTAGTTCTCGACTCGCCGTAGATGGCGCTGCATACTAACAAACCCATGTTGAGCTCGGGGCATGCGATCGCCATGTTTGACCTTGATGTCACATCCCAATACATGGGAAGCAATAGGAAAAGTGGGCGGACCCGGTCGCGGCTGTGCGCGCTCCACTCCCATTGGGTCCCATGTATTTTGTCGTGGCCACCGCGGAGTACGGACAGGCACGGAAACTCCTTGTTGAGGTGCTTCAGATACTAATAAAGTTTGTTAGTAAGAGATAACTTTGGCGATACAGATTCATCCATAATACCATTGAAGACCCGGAGAAGTACTGACTGGATGCCGCTAAAGTAACGCAAAAGTACTGATCAGATATGCATGAGGTATCCTAGCAGGAGATTATTGTGGAGAGTCAGACTCGTTTATGATATTGATGAAGTACGGTGAGGATACTGATTAAATGCTGCTGAGGTATCGCTAAAAAGCTCATATATCAGGTACTGATGAGTGTTCCCACCAAATGATCAATGGGGCGATTGAAATTTAGATTTAGAAGACGGGGCTGATCAATGTTACGACCCTCTCTGATTTCGGGTGCATGGATTTTCTCCGTCCAACGATCTTGGATTATTTTTTTGGTGAAAATCGGGGGTCGGTTTCTTATGGAGAAAATTCCCGTCGGCTAAAGGTCAATGCTTGATGCCGAAGTGAGAGTAATGACTAGATATTAAGTGTTATACATCACTGAGATATCGCAAATGCACTGAGCCGACACTGATCGAGTTCATCAGTGCTCATGTGTCGTTTCCATGAAACGCATGGGCGCACCTGGAGCGCTGATATGATGTAGTCACCGTGGGCGTTAAAATTTGTTCCCATTTTACTCAAGTTTTCATTCGGCTTACCGCCATGAAGGCGGGAGCACCATGTTGAGCCTATCCGAGCAATGAGTACGACAAGGAGGTTAGAGAGGTGCATCTTTGTCGCACTTATAGCTAGAATAGGCATTCCCGCCAATTGTTTGGCTCATGTGACCGCACCCTTAAGGTACACCGCGAAGTGCATCGAACAAAAATAAGAACGAGTATCTGGCAATATTATAGTTTACAAAGTATCTACGATCGCGTCGTTACCCTCTTTACCTCGATACTTTTGCGATTTAGGTTAAACGACGAGTTGCCGAAAAGAAGTTCAATGGTAAAGTAAGTGGCCAACAGATCGTCTTTTAGTCAAAATTGCGAAAGTATTGGAGGAAAATGGAACAAAACTCAATGATAATGGTTAGGTCGCACAGAGCTTGATCTTACTGCTCAGACTTATGTTCCTCTCATCGACGTTTCAACGTAAAGGAGAAGTGTGTATTCTCAAAGATTTGGTCATTCACTTAGAAGTCCAAGAATGTAGTCAAAATGAACAACAATGAGATCAGAGACAGGGTAACCAATCTGGTAAATATCGCAAGAGGGCGTGACACTCACCTCAGGTCCAAGGCATTGACCATAACGGACGGAAACGCAGTGCCCATAGTTGTCATGGCGACGACAAACATTCCAATGACCCTGACATGATCGCACCCGGCATAGGAGGCTGCGACAACAAACAACGCTGACACTGTTAGTGCCACAATTGATCCAAGCTTCCGTACTTTGGTGATTCCTGTGGGATTGCGCATAACGTACTGGTCAGCCAAACAAGAGCTAAGCGTACCACCCAGCCACATGCATAGGAAGACGAGTGAGGTTAGGTAGCCATTGTTCTCGACGGTGAACCTCAGCACGCCACTCATATACTTGGGCAAGTCCGTGACTATGCTCAAGATGGACCAGTTGAAGCCAATTAAAGCAATTATGCTAGCCCAAAGAGGTTTACTGGTCAGGATGTGCCTCCATGGTACAGGTGGAGGCTTCTCATGTGTATGTTCGCTCATACGCTCACTTAGATAGGCCGCTTCCTTTCTAGATATGAATGGATGTTCTCTGGGACTGTTGTAGCAGGCGAGTACCCACACGACAAACCAGGCAACGCTTGTAGCACCGATCACGTAAAATACTAAGGGCCAGCCTGCAGAACCGTCGTCAACCTCGGCATCGTGGAATCTCTGTAGGATGACACCGGAAACGCTAGTTGCATAGATAGTTCCGATGAGGGCGCCAGCGTAGACGAATGAACCAGTACGCGAACGTTCGTCTGGAGGAGTCCACTGGGCTAGTAGTACGTTAATAGCTGGATAGGTTGTACCTTCGCCTAATCCCATAAGGAATCGGAGAATGATGAGGGCAGTTGATTCACCCCAGAATACTGCAGCAGGGGTGAGCAGGGTGAAAATGGCGGTAGTGAGGATTCCAATACCCAGGGTGTGCTTGCCTCCGTAGCGGTCGGCGATCATACCTCCTGGCAGATGAGTCACGACATAGCCACAGTAGAACGACGACAGGATCACGCCCTGGAACAGAGAAATGTAAATGTTGACGTAACAATATAGCATAAGTGAGGTGCGATACCTTGAATAAGATGGAAACTTCGGTCAGCTTTATTTTGATCAAGCTTCTAAGTTGATCTAGTGACTGCAGAAAACTTGTTCATCAATAAATGGTCTTGCGTACTACAATCGTCTCATTGCAACAGCAAAACGAAAGCTCGTGACGAGTTCAACCCTGGGCCCAGTTAGGTTCTCTTCAGTCATCGTGTAAAAATAGTCCAACGAAGTTTAAATGTTGAAACTTTGTTCTTTCACGGTAAAAAATTCTTCGCTTCTTCTTCGGACTTTGATCGAGCAGTACAGTTGCATCATTTTGGCATGTCTTGAGTCAACATTTTCCTGTACACTTGGCGGTAGTTGATTCTTTCCGAATAGGGGAACCAGGGCTCACAGTTTCGTCGTTTTCGTGTTTCATGCGATTCAGACCGTAGAGTCGTAAGCTCGGACCACCCTCCCATTATCTTCTTCCTCATCGGCAAATAGATTGCATCTTCCTGCTATTATGCGGACGTGATCTTAATCATAGCTTAATCATATGAAAAGAAAAAAGAAGCCTGAGATGTACTCTGAAGAAACGATATTTTGAGGTTAGAACTCCACAAGTATGATCACCACTCCAAACGCTCGGACCTCTTTCTCGTTCTCGTGTGTTGAGAGAGTGGCCGGATCGCTGAAATTGCACGAGAGTGACGAAACTGTGGGGACCTGGTTCCCCTATTCGGAAAGAATTAATTACCGCTAAGTACACAGTTATTCTACACTGTATTAAGGGAACGATGGTGCAAGTTTCAAAAAGACCGAATGTAAACTCATAGAATCGGGAGTGATGGGCCGAACAGATCACTTTCGAATGATTTTATTCGCACAGTTGAGACCGAAAGTTTCACTTCAGAAAGACCTGGTTCAAATTTACTAATACACACGGGAAATTATCAAAAGATTCCATGAGGAAACTATGCACAAAGTGAAAATGGTCAAAGTGCTCGATTTCGCAGAGGATGGAAAAGTCGAATGGGGAGTAGAGGATGGTGCCCACTCTACCATTAACACAATCTCCATAACCATTGGAATTTTTGGTAAAGTATGATTTGTTTGACACAAATTTCGAATAATAGTCACAGCGACG
Source organism: Eretmocerus hayati (assembly GCA_029851415.1). Classification (NCBI taxonomy): domain Eukaryota; kingdom Metazoa; phylum Arthropoda; class Insecta; order Hymenoptera; family Aphelinidae; genus Eretmocerus; species Eretmocerus hayati. The sequence continues at coordinate 185,994,285 of CM056742.1, forward strand.
ACTACTCGCATGGTTATGACCTTCAGGCTAATCTTAGGATACCAATGTTTGCGAAGTTTACATGTCACATTTAGAAGAAAAAATCCATGTTGCCTTAGTCCGTCTTGAGGATCACATATTTTAATAAAAGAAATTCAAGTATGGCCATACATCATAAGGTACTCTAACCGAAACGAGTTGCACCTCTTCTTCCATTATGAACCATTCAAGAATTTTTCTAGTTTATGTTGTTTCAAATCAGAATACACTCAAGTGAGTGAGAAAAATCGAGCTCCTGTCTTTACTTGTTATTCAATGCATAAGAGTTGACACCATAATTCATACAGGGATAACACGTTTTCAGGACCATCTCTGAGATACCGGAAGGAATTGATTCCAAGTGAAAATTCGTCATCTGTTATGCGAGGGTTCATTTTTGCTTTCTCTAAAGAGAAAGCTTTGTTTTCGGCACAGCGAATTTTTGATCAATTTTTCCAGTCAATCCAATATTTTCTTCAACAGAATTCCTCTCATCACAAAAATGCTCCAACCATCTTGTTCCTCTCGCCAGAATCAAGCGATTGTAAGTGACACTTCCCCTCCTAAAATCTTCCAAAACCTCCCAGGGACTCATCTTTGCGTCCCTTTGCATGTGCCTGTGTGTGCGTGTGTATGTATGTTGTTTTTCTTTCCACTACGCTTTCTCTTCTACACTGCACTTTATCGATTTTTGCTTTTCTATGAGTTGTGTAGAATCACTCAGAGATGAGACCAAAGATTTGGCTGCTCTCCTCCCCCAATCGAATTTGATTCAGAGGTTTTTTGAGGTAAAATTGCTAAAATTGTGTACTTTCATAGTAAAATATCTTTTTCTAACTTGATCTTACGGCAATTTGGGTTACCTAGGCTATGGTTTTTTGGCTTGATCCATCGATTGGTTAATACCGAAATTCAATTTAATCTCCACAAACCTTAATTTTCAGAAAAAGCGAAACTTTTCAAGAAAAACTTCATTTTGAGCATATTGGAACCAATCGTATCAAAATTCCGTCTCGACCAAATTACAGACATTGCTGAAAAAACCTCAGTTTAGATAGCCCAAATCGCCTTAACTAGCTTCCTCGAAAAAATAACTCAAAATATACAAGAATATTTTTTTCAATATTCATACTTTCCTCATATCTTCCCCTCAAACCGACCCATTCAAATTTTGATAAACTAAACTGATACTTTTCCGTCATCCTCAATCGATTGGTTGATACCGAATTTTTTCAAAATTTGTTTTAGTACAGTCAAAATCAAATTTATTCTCGGAAAATCCAAATTTTTTGAAAATACTCCATTTCTATAATCTTTACACCAACTATATCAAAATTTCGTCTTAACCAGACGATATATCTTGCACAGAAAACACAGGTGTAGGTCATCTTAATTCCCCTGAAAGTGAATCTCGTGATAATAACCCAAAATATTAGAAGAAAATTTCATCCAAAATTTATTTTTTGCTCGTATTTCCCTCTACAACTAATCCATCTACCTTTTAATGAACTAGAGAAATACTTTTCCAGCATCCTACATCAATTGGTTGGAACCAAATTTGATTCAACTACGTTTAAGTTTGATTCAAATCCAATTTTCACTCCAAAAATCGAAATTTCCTCCAAGAACTCCATTTACATCATCTATAAACCAACTGTATCAAAACTCCGCCTTAACCAAACAATTGTTTTCACTTGTAAAACTAGAGTCTAGATCATCTTAATCACCCTAAAAGTGTTTCTCAAGAAAATAAATCAAGATGTACAATCAAAATTTCATCCGAAATTAATTTTTTTCTCATATCTACTTCTGAGTATGAGTTGCGTCTGAAATGGATTGGACCACAGGGGAAAAGAAACTATTTTTTGGGGATTCCAATCATGATTTCGGAATTGGGTCAGTTCTCCAAATTTCTCATCAATTCGAGTGAACCTCTGAGACTATTCCGCTAAGAGAAAGCATTCTGCTAATCTCTTTTAGCAGCGTATTTACATCATGACTGTTCAAATCACTTGAACCAATGGACGTCTGCCATCATTGCATCCTCGATTTGGGTTTAGAACCATGTAACGAATACCACGTCTTGTCAGAAGAAGAAGTAATGCGATGAATGCTATAAACGAACTCAGATGATCGGGGAGGCATTATCGTTCATCCATTTCATGAATATGATAGCCCAATTGCATTGCTGCTGTAGACCAATAACTCCAAAATTGATACTTTTATACTCTAAGCCCATTTATATGAGTAAACTCTGAATATCGTGGACAACAGGGTGTTTCAAGATGTATGAAATGTTTGAATGTAGGACCCGGATTATCTTGAACCGATAGAGAAATTTGCGGAGTATAATCTATAACCAACGATACATATCTATCCCAAGGTCTAAATGACTTGATTTTGCATATCTCAATCAGATGAAATCCAGACGTATGGCTTAATGGAATTTCAATCGTGTGGCTGTATAACAAAGCGATTAATCTGTACATTGAATTGGATTTTGATGGGTGTTTGATCAGACGCGAGAAATCCATCAGACTTATAATTGGTGATTGAAAACGAAATAAGCCATTACAAATTTAATGGGTGGTGATTAATTGAAAGCAATCACTCAAAATGTGAGGCAACGTTCCGATTAGTCTAAATACCTCCGCGTGCTGGCTAATTACGAAAAAAATTCGTTTTTACTCATCTTCCACAAATCAAAAGCGATCCAGAGTAATGCCAAGCCATTATTTCGCCTGAACAAGAATCATGTCGAACTTTAATTAGTCAAGGAATGATCTAAATCGCATGAATATGCATTGCTTCTTGAAGGGGAAAATCAGTTCGCAATCATATGTGTACGGAGTTGTAGAATAGGGATTGTAGAATACGGAATCATAGATTCACTTTCCATTTTCACACTAAATCCATTCCATGGAAACAGTCTGACCACGATACGTAAGATAATGTTTCAACTGAATGGAATAATCACCCAATTTTTTAGTTAAATTTTCCTCTAGTGAATTCACTAAGCGTATCAAGTTATCACCTGCAATTGTTCATCCCAGTCGTACGTTCCTCGTGACAACGCTGAATGGTTTCGTTTATGAGGTTCCACATCGATAGAGGCGCACGTGTCATCCATAATATCTTCCTTAGTTTTGTGGACGACCATTTCCGTGATAGCGATAGATAAACAAGAGCGCATGGCATATGCATTGAACAGAGCTAGAAAACACATCAGCGCGAAAATCCATCGTTGAGGAATCGTTGCGCCTGAGAAAAAAATTAGTATAACGGGTCGAAGTATAAGATATTCAACACCTATTTGTAAATTCAATTGCACGCAAACTACTGCTTACAGCATCTTCTCAGCCCACTGTACATATTCAGATCTGTGAGACTTGTACGGCTTGAATAGGAAAGTAATTGCCACTTGTTAGAATAATCTATAGTTGTATGGAAATGAACACGCGTATCAGATACTTGTACGACAGTTTGATCAACTGAAAAGCATTGCCGGAATTGAATTGCGTTGAGCGGTGCCCAACTCCGCCGCTGGCAGAAAAATGAGAGAGGGAACAAACGAAGTTTTTCATTCACCTAACCAGTCGCGTCACAATAACAGCTGAGACGTTTAAATCGCACTTGAACGATGTAATTTACGTATGAAATTGAGCAGAATCTTACAGACAAAGCGAATAACCAATCATGATGAATTATTCTAGTTTGATCACATTCCGTGATAATTCGAGCTCTATACGTATCGTCAAATTGGGTAACTTTGGTACAGTGGGTGCAACTTTGGTACACCCCTGAAAAATAACTTTCAAAGCTGCGTTCAGCAAGGTAAATAACTCTATCGCTCTAAAACCTATTTTTCCCTGCTTGACACACATATGAACAATGTGTTGAGCCACCATAGATCCCGCGTGGGTGATTGTAGCTATTTGTATGAGCTTTTTTAAAGGCTGATTTAGCAGCAATACGCGAGTGGTTCAGTTAGTATATCTGGCAAGAACTGTTCCGTAACGAACTACGGAATGCTACATTTCGAATATCACTATCGAAGAAACCATCGTTACATTGTTGTATTTACAACGATTAGAATTTTAATGAATGCATAGTAGAGGAAAAATCCCCAACAAAGTGTACCAAAAATACCCAACTCAAGGTAAGAAGCATTGCGGTGAGGTAACTTCAGTACACCTCTGTATGACAACTCTATTTAACTTATCTTGGATCTGGTAACGGTCCATGACGTTATGTTTTGTTCCAAATGGCTGGTGAGTAGAATTGAAATATTTTGTAAGTGTATACCACAGTTGCCCGGTCGGGGTCTAGATTTGGTACACTTCTTCAACTGCTCATAGCTCCAGCGCAGACACATCGAATTGAACTTTGTAGCCCATCAATCAAAAGCTGAGACTGTAAGCTCTCGATTGAACAATAATAGAAGTGGATTTTGTCAATGTATGTTGAAATGCCGAGCCAAACAGAATAAAGAGTACCGGAACTGTACCAAAGTTACCCTATTTGTCGGTATGTTTATTCAGAAATATTCGCCCTCTCTTGATATCGTAGCGGCTATCAAAATCTCATGCGGTTGCCGACATTTTGCTTTTGAGCTAGTAATACTGGAACCCTCTTCTGGGTGAGGCAAATCAAATAATCAAACCTTCAGTCAGCCATAAACCGGTGCGGATCCACGGTATGGATTATTGGCTTTTATTTTTTTTTGTTCCGTGTGTGGTTATCCCAGCTTTCGCCCGGGATGTACCCAGTACCACTATCTGCCTGTAGGGGCAGGATCGTCGTGCTAGCGCAGTTTGCGCGATTGATGTGAGCGGTGAGGACGGCTCTTGTCTGTGTATAACGTGTGTACTTGTGTGAGCACCGGTCACATGCGTCTGCACTTATCGTAATTCTTGTGGGCATTCTTATTACATATATCCGACGTTTACATACATATACTTAATTACTTACTTACTAAATACGGACTAATATCGCACATTTGTACTGTGATTGGCCTCAATGTATATATATATATAATTTTTTTTTTTTTTTTTTTTTTTTTTTACATAGGCATGTCATTTCTTAAGATGAAATTAACTAATTTTATGATGAAGTCAAAACCCATCGTGTTTGCAAGGAATGATATCTCGGAATCTAATTGAATGTTAAACTTTCGAATGCTGTCAAAGAAACTTGCACGGTCTGCGTCGTATTGTTTGCACCTCCAAATAAGGTGTTCTAAAGTTTGTGGGCCCTCTAGGCAATCACATTCGTCATCGCGTAGAATGTTTTTTTTTACTAAGTGGTGTTTGGTTTGGACGTGATTACTTTTCAGCCTATTAATTAAACAAATTGTTTTTCTATTCAATTTCGACTTCTCAAACCAGGTTTTGTTTGAAAATTTGGATTGAAGGTCCATATAAGTTCTTCCAGGAAAGCCTCCTTTATATTTGTCGCAATAATCAAACATGTTTTCTGTAATTACTTTGCGTATGTTGGATTTAAGATCTGAGTGCCAGCAGTGGCTTATTTCGATTTCTTCTAAATTTAAAGCTTCTTTGGCCAGTGTGTCTGCCTTATCGTTGCCGGCAATGCCTTTGTGGCTAGGAATCCACAAGAGTTTAATTTCAAAACCTCTATTTGCTAGTTTGTATAGACATTTCCTGATGTTGCTTATAAAGATGTGCGAATCAGCAGTAAGGCCGTTTTTGCTGAGGTTCGATAGAACGCTCAAAGAGTCTGAAAACAGGATGACCTTGTTTGGACTTAAATTCTCCGTGATTTGGAGGGCACGCCATATTGCGGCGGCTTCACAACTAAAAATTGAGCTTTGTGGATGGAGTCTAAATGAAATTGATCCTTCGTCATGTGCAGAATATACGCCTGCACCGCAATTTCCGAATTCGTCCCTGGACCCGTCGGTGTAAAATACGTACGAGTTTGGATGCTCCGATTGGGTGAAATTTGTGACCATCTCATTCAACTGTCCTAAGTGTTTTTTGTAGCTGAGGGCTAGTGTGTTGTCAATTAGTTGACTTTGGAATAGAGAAAAATAGGGGATCGAATACTGTGAATGTGATAGTGTGCGGATTTGATCTTTGCCTATTTCATGTTTGTTCCATAGGTAGTACAAGAATCCAAATTCTCTTGAGAATTTTGATTTATTCTCACGACTATCTAAATATATTTGAATGTATCTCAGTCTGGGAATAAGTTCATTGTCATAGTATGTCGCGCATTTGGTCAAGTAATTCAGTGCTAAGTTTGTACGTCGCCAATGTAGTGTAGCAGAGCCGGCTAAGTGGTGGAGGACGTTAATTGGAGTTGTTCTCAAGCACCCTAGGCATCTTCGGAGTGCGGTGTTCTGTAGCACGTCTAGTTTTTTTGTGACGGTGTTGTGGCTGTTGGCAATCAATGTGCTGCCCCAATCCAAGCGTGGTCTGATGACGGTTTTGTAAAAGGATAGCATAGTTTGGGGGTGTACCCCACATGCCATGTTCCCTATCGTGGAAAGCATATTTAAGCCAATATTGACGCTTTTTGCAGTTTTCGTGACCTGCGGTAGCCACGTGTTTTGATTATCCCAGGTCACACCTAAATAAGTGAACCTATCAGTGTTTTTTATAGTTGATTCTCCCACTGAGATAGCAAATTGTCCGCTCTGTGCGTTATCATCACCGAATATGACGTAGAAGCATTTAGGGATTGAAATTTTGAGATTGAGATTGGCAAACCAGTTTTTTAGGATTGAGACATTGGCTTCAAGTTGTCGGGTGATCGTGTGACTATCCGCGCCTCTACTGTATATCAGTATATCGTCGGCAAAGGACAAGCATCTCACACCTTGTGATAGAACTTTTATGACAAAACAGATGTAAATATTGAACAGGAGAGGGCTTAAAATGCACCCTTGCGGGAGGCCTTTATTGGTGGAGCCTTTGTGGAAGCAGCAGCCGTTGCAATAGGCGTGAATTTCTCTGTTATTGATCAGATTCTCGATGAATTTCCTAATCTTAGGTGGGATGCCTAACTCTGCTAATATTTCGAGAAGTTTCTCCAGATTGACGTTATCATAAGCGCCTTCCAAGTCAAGACTAAGGACCCCCAACTTCTTGTCAGTGGCCCGAGCAATTTTTATCTCCGTATCTAGTATATTGAGACAGTCGTTACAACTTCGGTTGCGCCGAAAGCCGTAAAAGCATTTTGGAAGGATTCGTAGTTTCCCAATCCACCACACAAGACGGTCGTTCAAGATTCTTTCCAGGATTTTCAAGATGTTATTTGCTAAGGCTATCGGTCGATAGCCTTTGCCGTTTGGTTTCGGTATAAAACAGACTTTAAACTTCTTCCAGCTCACTGGGAAAACCCCTGTATCGAGCACTTGATTGAAAATTACGGTGAGAATAGAAATGGCCTGATCTGGGAGGTTTTTCAATAAAGTATTTGAGATGCCGTCGAGTCCTGGGGCGGACTTCACTTTGGCCCTTAGAATAGCTGTTCTGACTTCGGTTTCTGAGATATGTGTGTCAATGTCTTTCTCGAGGCAAACGTATGGTATGTCTAGAAGCGAATGTGAATCGATCTGTGTATAGGTGATATTTTGAGTTATTTTGTTTAGAGCCTCCTGGAGCGATGTGTTGTTAGTAATAGTATTTGCATTCGTCGATTTTGGATGTGAGCTGTAGAAACGATTTTTGTATCGCTTTATGAAAGCAAAATTTTCGACTGGTGAATTCAACGGGCTGAGGGACGAGAGAAATTTTTTAAAACTGTTTTTTTTAACTTTTTTCAATTTTCTCTTGCAATTTTTGTCTGCTTCTCTCCAAGCACGAAAGTTTTCTAGTGTAAAGCTACTTTTGAGGGTGGATTCTTTCGCTATCTTATCATCATACGCTTCATCACAATCTTGGTTCCACCAAAGACATGGTTTTGGGGTGCGTTTCGCTGTACTCTGAGCATCCGCACTCCTCACCTTGCCTCCCGCTTTGGTTATCGCCGTATAGATTGTGTTTTCAAACTCAGAATATTTGCATTGAATGTTTTCGTTACTGGAATTATTCAAGTTTGCAAGGGATTTCTTCACATACGCGTTGAAGTCGTTAAGGTTCAATCTGCTCAAGGAGACTCTATTTAATGATACTGAGTCGTATAGTGTAGAATCGTTTATGTTAAGGATGATGGGGAAGTGATCGCTACCCATGGTGGTTGTGCCGACTTGCCAAAGCAGTTTGTGTAAAATGTCGTAAGAAGATAGAGTGATATCTGGGCAGCTTATTTTTGAATGGATACGTGTAGGGTCACCGTTGTTCAGGATCCCAATTGTGTTCAAATCGAGGATGGCTTTGGCCAGTTGATCCCCTAGAAAATTATTTATCTCGCTGCTCCATATGGCATTCTGTGCATTTAGATCCCCCATTAGGATAAAATTGCCTTTTCGGGCCCCCTGGTTCAAAATTCTTACAAATGCTTCACTTCTGATATTATTGTACGGAGGATTATACGTGAACAGCAAATTGTATTCTGTCTGTTTGTCTTGGACAATTAAATTTATATACTCTAGACCTTTGGGCATGTCTCTGAGGAAAACTCTCTTGTATTGAATCTGTTTGTGTATAAGCAAAATTAGCCCCCCACCGTTATCTTTGAGCATGTCTCTCCTAGGCGCATTGATGAAATTGTACTGTGTTGGAATTGAAAAATCCTCTTCATCTTCTGATAGAAGTGTTTCCGCGATACAAAAAATGTCAAAATCCATGCAAAATTTTTGTATTTCGGGCCATTTGTTTTTTACGCCTCTTGCATTCCAGTAAGCGATGTTTGTGTGCATGGGTTGTGGAAAGTTTAAGCAGATAGTAGACGGGTGTCGCGAAGGGGTTTAGAACCAAATTGCGAGTTGAGACTCTGGTATTGAGGGTTATAATCTGTTTGTACCTTGTGTAGTGCGTTGTGCTGTTGCGACTTTGATCGGGGCGCAACTTTCTGTCTTTTTTGCTCATTTTTTTCGCGACGGAGAGCCTTCCGTTTGCTCTTCCTACTCATTTTTTGATAAACTGGATTGTCTTCTAATCGTTCGCGGGCGATATGCTGGGCTTCGAAGTCGTTGAAATTTGGTTCTGTCCCATGTCCATCAGTGTTTCTCGAAAATGTATGTTTTGGATCTCTAGTCCGTAATGTCATTTGAGAACGTGTGATTTTCGTTTTGTTTTGTGTACTGTCAACTGTAGGGGCCGTATCATTTTCGTCTTCCGAGTACATTGACGCGTCGCTATCTAGACTAGAGTCCTCAGATTCGATTTCTTCTAAGTCTTCTTCGAGGTAGTCCTCGTTCGAAATGCTGGCAAAGACCCCACGTTTTTCAATTAAAAACCGTTTATTCACATATGGGTTATTTCGTTTCAGTTTATTTTCATAGGCGGATGCATCTATTTTTTTACTATAATTTTCTTGGACAAGGTAAATTGCTTCCGCGCGCGAGACGCGATTGTGTGTTCTAACTAAATTCACTTCTGCGTTGAAGCGGAAATGGATGCAGCGATGGTCTGAGGAGTCGTGGCTTAACTTGCAGTTCGCGCATTTTAATGAATTGCTAGTGCATTTATCCGAACTGTGGTTGGTGCTGCATTTACTGCATCTTAGATCATTTTTACAAAGGTTCGCGGCATGCCCATATCTCTGACAATTGTAGCAGCGCAAGACTGCGGGGACAAAAGATTCAACCTCGCGAAAGATGCAGCCGAAGAGCTTGACGTAAGGTGGTAACACGTTCCTTGCGAATATCTTGACTTTTTCAGTAGCTACATTAACCAGCCCATCGTTAGATCTGATTCTTCTAGTTATACGCTCTACTTTAGCAACGAATTTTAATGCGTTCTCGTCCAAGCCTGACAAGATGTCGTTCTCAGACAGTTCTGGGCCCACCCTATGGATGATGCCCACTTTATATATGGAGGAATTGGGGATGAAAGCTGCCCAGTTTAAATTCAATTTAGCTATTCCGGCCTCGACAAAACTGTTCGCCTCTTCGAAAGTTTTGAACTTAGCCGCGTATTTAACGGGTCCGGCCGGTTGTAAATCGATGATTGGGATTTTTGCTCTGAAGAGCTGTTTCCCTATTTCTGTAACGTGGTAATTGCCTAAGTTTTGGTCGTCTCTAACATCGAAGATGTGAACAACAAATGGTCCGATGGAGTCTTTGTCAAAGCGGTTCTGTTTCTGGCTCTCATATGAGCTTTTGAGAAGATCTTTGTCAGATTTGAATTTATTAGAGGTGGTTGTCGGGTTCTGTTCGACTGTCATTTTCGTGTGAATTTGGCGTATAACGTGTGTTGTGTACCTCTCTTGCAAATGTCAATGTCCTGTAAGCACAGTCGGATCACAGTATTACAAGCGAGTGTCTCAGCCTTCCGGCACTGTCCGATGTAAACAAAGATCGCGTGATTCGCGTCGTTACACGTTTGAATTTCTAATAATCACCTCAAATTCGCACGGTGAAAGTCCGTAGTAAAAACTCAAAATTGCGGTGCAAGCGTAATTATTGCACTTGTCTTAGCATAAAATTATAGATCTAAGATAAATTCTAATTATTTGAACATGAAATTTATAATATCACAGAGGGTCCAATAAATTCGCGTAAGAATGCCCACTTAGAATAGACTCACTTGGCGAGTGATTATTCTGCAAGATCCCGCTGATGTTCCTATGGTCCTCCTCGGCTCCTGGTTAAATCGTCTCCGAGGTGTATATAGTCGATTTCTGCACACGAATGATTGCATGTATTATACCGCGCTTTTGTGTCGCTCGATCTAGACCGCACGTCCTCACCGCTCAACGACTCGATTCCTATTGGCTTTTATATCCCGGGTAGCTGACTCTCGTCTCTACCCCCAGTTTCCCCCATGGGAGTGGGACAGGGGTATGCCCTGCCAGCGCGTCGGCTCGGAAGAAGGCCATTATACGAGGCCACGAATAGCTTTGCCATGACCGCTCCTCCTTCCCGACTACCGAATTTTGGGCACGGCTGCCAGCACGAGGCCGAACCCACCCCTCGGTGGGGGGTTTGGGACTTTTCTAGGCTCCCTAGGAGCCCAGGGAGCCCCTCCGAGTGGCTGGATGACTCGCCCAGGCTCGCGTTGTAACCTACCATGGACGGCCCCAATACGAGTTCGTAAACTTACCGTTTTCCGGGCGTCGGATGGAGATGTGCGGTCACCGCGCTCCGACGAGCGTTGACTAACTTCGTCAGACTCCACGGCAAAGACACCGAGGTGCCTCAACCCCCTTGCGGGTTTTCGGGAGAGACCAGAGCACGCCGAGCACCAGTCTCGGGGCCAGATTTCCCTTACCGGATTCGGGCATGAACCCGGGTACGGTATCCCGACAACTGGGGCCAGATGGTAGTCATACCCCAGCTTATTGTCCCTCTCAGAAGATGGTAGGGGTGACCAATTTGCATGGGCAACATGGGTGAACGAACGCGCCCCGGAAATTCCGCGAACCACTCCATCCCCTTCCCCATTGGTCCCTCGATCCGTCCTTGCATATACTCTATTGTAGTATCGGAAGAATATCAAAACATTCACAGCTTTCGTGTCGGTAAGCAACTTGAGAATGAACTCAAAATAGATGATACGATATGATATGAATTTTATTGAGGCTATGGGGTAGAACCGTATTTAATCCTGAAAGAAATTCTACAAATTTTTACAACGATTGATGAGTACTTAATCTACAAGACGTTCTAAACCACAAAAACATCATGCTAAAAAACTGTAGCAGTATCTCAAATTAGTTAACATGTATGATGAGAGGATCCAACTAGACACTATAATTATCATCATGATAATCGCAATGTAGTTATTAACAAAGATAGAGTAATATCTTGAATTTGACATATATACATTTTGAAAGTTTTGAAAATCTGCTCAGGATAGAAAGATCGTGGCGCAGTGCAAGAAAATAGTACATATGTAATAGAAAAAAGAAAGAAAAGTAAGGTAAACCATCTCACTTGATAATAAACCTTTATTGTGCTTGGGTGGGGAGGGGATTGATCAAGTGACCATCTCTGACATGACAGATGGTATACGAATTGCGGATCTTCCTGAGAACGCCCAAAGTCGGTTGACCAAATTCATGAGTAAGGTTGTTTTCAGAATAAGACAGACACACAAAATGAAAGTCGTCTGCGCGGTAAATAAGAACACATATGTCCGACTCAACTCAAATCGACCGTCTAAACTCAAGTTCAATGCCCGTTAAGCCACACCACGTCAGGATTTTTTGGTGAACGCAAAAAGTGTTTCTTTTTTTTAGACGTCCTTCTAAGTGGTGGCTCAAGATGGAGGATGGCCACGTGTTGAGACTGTCATTTAGCCCCCTCCCTCCACGCAACGAAAATCTTTTACCCCGTTATTTCTGAACAGCAAAAATAATTAAAAATAGGTATTTTTTCATATACTGTGGAGTAGAGACAAGCTCTTCCGGGATATTTGTGGACCGATTCCCATAACTAATAATATCTGGGCCCCATATTCCGGCGTAGAATTATCCTAAATTTTAGAATCTGTGTTATAAATGAATGTCAGATGTAGCCCTAATAAACGGTGATTGTTTCCTCAAACTGATTCAAGTTTTTCAACTAATGAAAAGATTGATGATTTCGTGCAAAAAAAACGAATACAGCCGATTGGGGCTACGTCTAAGGTCAACTTGGACCTCGGATTCTGGAAGTTCAGACAATTCTACGTCCAAAGATGTGACTCAAATATTCTTGGTTATGGAAATCAGTCCTCTTATACGAATGGAAACATTTGGATAAAGCGTGTCTCTGATCCCCATAAAATAAAGAAACACTTTCTTGCAATAATCTCCGTGGTTCAAAAATAACGAGGAAAAAATTTCTCAACTGCGCAGAATATCCAAATATGTATTTCCGATGCCAAATATCCATCTAGACACAATGCCATGCTCCGTTCTGAGCTACGGCGTCAGAATTGTTGTCTACGTCAAGAAAACCTCTGAGCGTATAGGTTTTCTACGTCTACCAAAAAATCTTGACACGATGAGGCAAAACAGGCATCAAATTCGTGTTTAGACGGTCGATTAGAGTCGGGGCATGTGTTCTTGTCTACCGCGCAGGCCCTTATCCTTATTCTGTGTACTTGTGTGGTCAATTTATATTTTCTGCGAATTGCATGCTGACATTTATGTTGCTCATTGAGGCGGGAGCAGACATCTTGTAGTGTATTATTCGCCATAAACGAGATCTTGAAAAATGTTTACACGAGACCGGGAACTTGAAAGATTGAAGATAAATTTTTCCAATTTTCCCTCACAGACCGCAACCATCTGAAAAAAACCTATGAACATTCCAGAATAAGTCTGTCCAATGGCCCTCCTTTCCGGGGATGCAACTAAAAGCTTCAACATTGCCCATTGATAACAATCCGTGAGACATTCAAAGTACATCCCATATCTCAGCAAAAAAGTATGCATTATTAGTTATGCCAGCTGGTCACACATTTTACGAGAGCTCGGGAGCGTCCATTAGTAATGAGGTCGTGGACGCTGTGGAGTTGTTACATAAACGAGTTCAATAAATACCTATATTTGGACTGGCTCACGATTACTCGCTCAATGCTGGTAGCTCTCATTTCGTCTCTTCAGGAAGTTCATAATTATTGAGCAATTAAAAAAAGATTTTGGATGATAACAATGGCATAACACGTGAATCGCACAATCAACAGGATAATCTCAAATATTATGCCTACTTCATTTGAATAGTTTAAAATGAAAGAACAAATTGTGATAGTACTGATGGATGGATAGCATTGAAACACGGATGCTTCGAACCTCATGAAAAAAACATTGCTTCCTCGAAGTGAGATGATCGTACGCAATAGGCATCACTCAGGGCTGGCTGAAGTGTATTTCTAAAATTTCCAAAATATAATGTCAATTCTTTTCTTGCGAAGAGAGTTTTCTTATCTACTTGATCAATATCAGAGCGCATTTTGGGAACTCCTCGTGTAAAACTTAGATATACAAAGTAAGATTTAGGAATGTTCGGGATCTAACCAAGATTACAAATACTGCATCGTCATAAACAAGTTTACTGCGACAGGTTTCAGCGGTGACACCCGCTTGTCCTCCCCAGTGTGCGACGTGTGTAACTAATGGAACATGCCTCGCTTGTATTGGGACTTTAATGCGCCTATACGCCCTATATGAGAGTTTCCACGGAACTTTTAACTTTTGTGTTACTGCAGTGTTCCAGGAGTATTTTGAACTATTCGGAGTGCACAGGAGTGGCATTTTATAGTATTTGGCATCATTCAATATGGACTACTTTCTTTTTTGTTGAAACGCATCCTGATTTGTCAATAGCAGACCGCAAAAGATGATTTTTGGGTAGTTTACAAACGTACCAACGCGATTTTTTGAATTGATAAGGCTGTAACTAAAATACCTATGCCTCAACTACTTCGGTGGAATAATATATCCATCTACTAATCTCATATTTTGAGAAAATCATCGATTCAGAGGTGTGCGCTGATTTGGCTATGATATTAGCTCTCATTTATCGATGTAACCGAGTTTTGTGGGAAAACTTTCTCTGGCTATTGTTTACGAAAATGATGAAATACCTTGTGCGAAACGGAGAATTTAGCAATGAGTTTTCGAAGTTAAAAAGGAGACGAATCGAATCCCGTTCGGTTTGTGAGTGTGCGTTGATCCGGTCAAATTTTATAAAGCTTCAAAGCTCATAAAGTTATCGCGCCACTGGCTTTGAAAATGGTCATTTCTTGATGTCATACTCAGGAGACGCGGAGCACAGGGTTGGGACGTTGTGCTCTTTTTTCTTCATCACAAAAGGGATATAACCGCACTGTTTGAGTTGCAATCGCCGATCGGTACTTCTGTGAGAAGCTGAGGAGAAATATTTGAATCCGGATGGTGAGCTAAATAAGCCTCTAAATGTGATGGTATCGCGATTTTCTTGATTTCTACATAGTATACGGCTGAAATATGAACAAAATAACACCACAGTGTATTTTAGAAATTGAAATGAGACTCATAGCTCTTGACTCGATTTTGGAAATCTACATCGAATTTCGGAGAAATCGATGATGAAATTCATCTTAAAGTCAAGTCAGGCAAAATATAATCCATATCAATCGTCCTGACAATGTTTTGAATCGAATCTACTCGATTGGAGTTGATTCACAAATGTTTCAAGAGTGGAATTCCGTACTTGTCGTTCTGAACCAGATACCTTGGCTTGGAAGAGAGTGGCACCACTCTTTCTACATGTTTTCGAGGTCATAGTATCACATAAAAACCATTTCAAACGTGTGCGATGGAAAATTTTTTTTTCTATTTTGGAGGGTCAATAGTTAAAAGTTCCATGGAAACCCTCATATACGGAATTCACAGGAAGGTTTGGGGAATATCGAGTGAGAGCGTGTACTGGCTTTGAATTCTCACGTTGTATTGAATGCATCGAGTATGTGCTTTCCAGTACAACATTTCAGGAGTGCGCATAGAATTGTGAACCAGAGTACGAAGCCATGCGATCAAAGTTCTCAAAAACGGATCAAATTTTGAAAAGTTTTGTATGTAAATCTGCTATGAATCCAAATTCGAAACAGATTCGATCCTGCTTTTCCATTTTGCTTACCTCCTAAGCTGAAATTTGATCACACAATTCTAAAAAAACCTACATCAGAGGTGGATAAATCAGGAGCAGGAACTGCAGCGCTATCCCGTCAATAAGAAAAATAAAATCCAACGGGGGGGGGGACTGTCGTGACTTCGAATACGAAGGTCCTGCCCAGCGCGACTAGCGAACCTCAAGTGTGGAGGCTTTTGAGTGAGCAAGTTGTACCCTGGAAGATGTTATGATGCCTGCTATGAGTTCTTGACCCGCTGAATCGATTTCGATAAATTTCTTGTACGAAATTTTAGCGTTCAATAGTTGATAACAATTTTCATCGCAAAATAACGGGTTTGCGATTATTTCGAAAAACATTCAATATTGCAAAAAAGCATAAGAGACCAAAGTTGTAGATCTTCGAACTTCTTTTTAATGAAATTTACTACAAGTCCGAGACGATAAAATCCTAGAAGATCTTTTGCACATACCACACAGGCTCCGTACGAGACGGGCGATGCAACACTATTGGATTTGCTGGCACCTTGAAAAATGTCACTCTACGGATAAACAATCACAATCATTTCAGAGAGAGATACATACATTTTAAGAAAGCCGAATCTTGATCACCGAAAACCTGAAATTCTTTGGATTTGATCAAGAGAAAGAGTAAGACTTTTTTCACATCGTGAAACCGTTTGCCACGCCGACACCCTCGCCGACACCGTTCATACGCTTAGTTTTTGTAGATCCAAAATCAGATTTCGAAGAAAATTACATTATGTCAAAGCGATCCTTTTAAAAGCCATCATTACATTTTTCGGGAAATCCTGGTGAACTCTATTTCAAGGAAATTCTGAGATCTCCAACTGTGGTCTCTCGTGTTTTCTCGCAACTGTGAGTATTTTTCGAAATAATCGTAAAAAATCGTGATTTTGTGATACAAATTATTGTCAACAATTGAATGCTACGATTTTTGGGTAGGAAATTGAGCGGAATCAGTTTAAGCAGTGAGCATCGTCATCTCTTCCGGAGTACAACTTGCTCACTCAAAAACCTTCACACTCGAATTTTGCTGGTCGCGCTCGGCGAGGCCTTCGTATTCGGAGTCACGACAAAATTCCCCTGTTGGGTTATAGGGTCTGAAGACTATTCCAAGAACTTTTTCAGGTCATCAACTTCAGAACCGTGTGGCGAAGAATACGAATTTGGGAGATTCTTCACCCAACTTTCGCTTTTGAAAAGAAATATCTCGATTCCAGAGAAAAATTTTCCAAAAATTTGCCAAGTGCCCGAAAAATCTTTTGGAGATCCCAGATTTCCTCTAATACTTATCAAATGTGTTCATGATGGTATACCCAAAATTTCTTTCGCAAATCTTCATCCACCTTGGAGATCAAGCGAGTTGAACACAAATATTTGGGAAATCTTAAATTCGTCATTTTCACTTCAAGAGTAAATTTTGACATGAAATCTCCAGCTTTAGAGATAAAAAATCCATATTTGTATCCAACACCCTCGAAAACCCCAGTAGGGTCTTTTCCAAAGACTAGGTCGTCCGTGGTCACTACTTTTGAGCGAATTCCCGCTTGCCTACTAAAGGCGATAAACACATGCGTGACTAACAAAGTGTATAGATTTCTTTCAATATTATCGCACTTTGCTCGTTCGATGTTCACCTGCAATGCCCTCACCTGCTCACTTGATAACTAAAAACTGGATTCTGTATCGATTTCATTAACTTAATACTAGTGTAAGTTATCCAAAAGAATTGCCCCCTCTCCTCGCCCTAAGAACCAAATGTGGCGTGTACAAATAATCGCACACTCTGAAATCTAGTCAGATTGATCTGAAAGAATAGGTCGTACCTAATAGCAAAAATTAAGTTGAAGAGTGCTACAGATTTTTCGAGGAGCTCAAAGTAGATTGATGGTGAAACATATCAGTGCATGGCTCATAGCCTGGTTCAATATCTAAGATTGTGTTCTGCACTATGTTCTCTCCGTATCAGTTTGTAGAAAATCACCGAATTCTTGTGTATTTCGGATCAGCTTCGACTGATCACTTCAATATATCAGAATATATACACTGAAGTCATCGTCGAGAGTGCTGAAACTTCGATGGCCTTTGGGGTCACGCAGCTCCTTGTCACTGGAATTTCAGTGAGCATCACCTATGGATCAGTGGGACTACTTACTGAAGCCCCAGTGCTCCAAGGGTCCTCCCAGATTGTATTCACTAAAAGGTCCGCGAGAAACACCCATGTTCCATCGGTGCCCACTGACACGCGAGTGAGATGACTTAAACCTTCAGTCAATATGATATGTGAGGAGCCTGGAAGTACTGAATCCATCACCGATGTTCACTGGAATTTGAGTGACGAGGAACCACTTGACCCCAAGGTTCCTGAATTTTTAACCCATTTACTAATGATAACTTAATGGATAGAGTAATTGATGGATAGATGACCTCGATATATGAGTATCGTCGCATGTTCAGATGACAGAAGGTTTGAAAAACTGACCTTGAAGAGAATTCCACTATCTTGACCGAAGGTTGATCCGCGTTTGATCAAGGGGCCATCGCATTCGTGATCAACGATCGCTCAAGGGAGTTGATCAAAAGGCTTGATGTTTGATTCAAGGGGCTTGATTAGCTTTTCAATCGGGAAAGCAGACGAATTGCTACATGTTATAGTCTTTACAATCGTATGTGCAAAAGCTACGCGGGAGCCGTTTGGGAACTTTGGATGAAGCTTTTCGAGAGCTTCGAAAAAGTTCTTTGAAAATATTGTGACAACTCTTTTGGCTCTGGTAACGATTTCCGAAAAACTCCTCAAGAATATCGTAGCACTTTTTATAAAACTCCCGGAGAATTCCGTTATCGTCACTTTTCCCCTTGGGATAATCTCGAAGATCTCGCAAGGTCCCTCTAAAATCCTTCATGATACCTTTGAGCGGTGGTTCCTTTATCGGTGGAACTCTGTTTCTGTTTCCCAGTTATTTCATTCCCTCTCTTAATTAGGTATGTCGATACCTTTCTGTCCATCAGAGAGACCAGCAACCTCACCAAAATGGGTATGAACAGGAAATTTGACGTTTTGACAGTATAGAATGCAGTATCGGTGAAGCAGAAGCAAAATTCGAACTGATCCCAGAATCTGAATACGGACAACGCAGAACGTTTTCACGCCTTATCTTTGAATTCAATTATTGGCAAGGTAAAAGATTCGAGGAAGGTCAAACTCGGTCTGCGTGCATGATTTTTGAGCGAACATTTTTTTTCACAATCCCAATATTCTGATGCTGCGAATAATCGAGGGATCCACCGCGGATAGCTAGAGGGTGGATGATGCAGGATCCGTTCTATAATCAGAAACCGCGCGGAAACCGAGAAATCGTTCTTCAAAAGTTGTCTTCATTAACTCAGAGCTCCTTCTACTGGGATTAATAATAGTATGCTATATGCCTGCTATTTGCGGAGTGAGTTTCCTGTGTGGATTATATAGTACATGGGAGTCTCCGACTTACAGGTCCCTTGCTTAATTCACGGATGTCTTCTGAATTTCGTTCGAAACCTCAACCTGTTTTCAATTCATGCATGATGCCCTAAAATCATCTGGTTCGGTCGATATTTGATCTCATGCAAAATTTATTAATTCAATACAAATCCAGAACTCTCGAATAATCGAATCACGGAGGAATCTACGGCTGTGATGTAGAACTTGCCTTCGGGGATTTACGAAGATCTCAAAAACTTCTTTGAGAGGAGAACCGGAATTCCCGGAAGATGCTGGAGAATCAGACGATCTCAGCTTCTGCTGAGTTTATCTCCAGCGATACTCCGGGAAAACCAAGAGAGAATTATTGAAAATTGAAAAGAATTCGTATTCGCATATGCATGCTCCGGGCCGGGTATTCCATTTTCTTATCGTCGAGTTGGAAGATACGAATCCACACTGTAAGCGAGACGCGCATGATAAGGTGTTGCCTATAAAAATGACATCAACAGTTTCAGTTGATTCAGAATTGACTGGTGAATCGTGAGAAGCATCAACTGACAGTGGTCTGCATTAGATTGGATTTACTCCTGAGCAACATGAAGATTTTACAGGAGACTCTCGTTATTCTTCTGGGCTTCTTAGTCACATCTCTAGCTTCGACAACCAAAGAAGATGGTAAATCTGAACACTTTCATGAATCTATTTCATTCGACAGCATCGATCACGCATTGAGAGTTGAAGAGTTATATAATGTTCATGTGCAACTCCTCATGACTTATCGCGGCTCTATCGGTAACACCACACATTTATCTGATTACCAACGTATTCGTTGACACTTTACCCACTAAATATTCCTAGCCTTCACGCAAATTTATTCTTAAAATTCAAGAGTACTTGGACAACATTCATTATCGCGCACTATTTTCTATCGAAAAAATGGACATCTAAAAAAGAAGAATAGTCATTCTTTCGAATGATTTTGAATATTGGGTGCAGTATTTGATGAAGATTATAGCATCAATAATCAACATTAAATCTTCTCACTAATCAACCTTACTACTTAACTCGCCTCAACGCAATCATGCCCGCTACTCTCGGTACAATCGAATTGATCACTGATCATCTACGTGACAATTTTTTTCATAAATTATGGTCGTACACTCTCGTTCCACATCCAACGTATCAATGTACAAGAAAAGGATGAGATTCAAAATGTGTTTTCCACATGCTGCATTTCAGACATTCGCCATCATTGCTCTTACACACAGAAGAGTCTGGTAAATCGTAAAACATTGATACAGCTCCATTGTACTTTTTTAGATTGTAAAAAGCTTAGCCCAGGCATCAGACAGTACTTGGCGTCCAATAATCTGACTATACCCGATGACTACTGCTGTATAATGAACGTAGGCGTATACAAGCTGTACACCAATCTAACAACTTGGAACGAAGCTCGTGAATCTTGCAAAAAAGAGGGCGCTCATCTTGCCATAATCAATTCAAGAAAGGAAGCAGAATTATTGAGAGACATGTTCACGAATTCTACTCTGATGAAAACACCAGATTTCAATAAAGTGAGAGTTTTGATTGGCTTCCATGACATGTATCGGGACGGGAACTTTGTCACGCTTTTCGACGATTCATTGGAGAAGGCGGGCTACAATACTTGGACAACACAGTGGGGTGGACAACCTGACAATACTCATCGCGGCGATGGAAGAGTTCAGAATTGTGGTACTCTGGCTGACGACGGTGGACTCGACGACATCGATTGCACGTGGCAGCACGGTTTCATATGCGAAATACCTATGACTCAAGAATCATGGCATGCAGTATCTCGATCGCTCCAAAAATTTGCTCTCTGGCAATATATCGTTTCACTGTACTACTCAATTTAAATTTGGGTAATGAGAATTGAGCCCATAAGATTGGACCGTTTAGTCGTGAGACTGGGTGGATTCGAATTGAATGTCACTGAGGAAGTACGAATGTCCCTTAACCGGTACATGATAACCCACCCTCATTCTGTTCCCATAGGCTGATGATTTTGAAGAAATTGACATCGCTAAAGTACTTGGATAATGTTATAAAATGGTTCTCCAGCTATCTATCTCGCTTACGGCAAGCGGCGCGTAATGATGATCTTCCCCCCCCCCTCTACTTCACTTTTTCTAAAAGTTTAGCTTGGCGAGTATGACCATCCTTTTGCCCTATAAATTCATCTGATATCAAAAATATGAATTTCGACCCTTGAGAGTCATGAGATCAGGGATTACATGTCGAGTGAATATTTACCAAAATCTGAACGTAGAACGAATGTAGAGAGATTGAAGGGAATTTATTTCAACTCTTGAGAGTCATGAGATCAGGAAAAAGTATGTCGAGTAATTGTTCTGCAAAATCTGAACGTGGAACGTATTAAAGAGGATTGATTAAATTACAATTTGATCATCGCTGTAATTTTGAATCAACTTGAGTTACTCACCATCTCTTTTATTTACTGAATATATTGAAAATGGTAACCCATCTAGAACAATGAAAAGAAAACGATGGCAGGAAAATTCGATTCAGCATTGATCACTCCAATTTAAAAGTCGACAGAGATGGTGAGTAACTCAAGTTGATACAAAATTACAGCGATAATCAAATTGTAATGTAATCAATCCTTTTTAATACGTTCCACGTTCAGATTTTGCAGAACAATTACTCGACATACTTTTTCCTGATCTCATGACTCTCAAGAGTTGAAATAAATTCTCTTCAATCTCTCTACATTCGTTTTACGTTCAGATTTTGGTAAATATTCACTCGACATGTAATCCCTGATCTCATGACTCTCGAGGGGTGGAATTCATATTTTTTATATCAGATGAATTTATAGGGCAAAAGGATGGTCATACTCGCCAAGCTAAACTTTTAGAAAAAGTGAAGTAGAGGGGGGGGGGGGGGGGGAGATCATCATTAAGCAGTTCAAGCGCAGAGAAGAAGTCCATTTTTGAGCCATTTTGAACAAGTCAGATTATGGGCAAAATTTGGCTTGAAATTTTAGACTTGATGTTTGCTGTGACTAACCTCGTATAATGGCGGCCAGTCTTTTTCGTCAGCTTGTATCATCAACATGGTCGACGTGAGTACAAACCGCGACTCGCGAGTTCATCAGTGGGTGTTGATCGTTATTCACCGAGGGGGTGGTAATTGCGAGGTCACGAAAATCTGGCGATTTTGGTGCTGTGGGAATGGAGACGCTATGCCACGCGCGAGAAGCTGGATCGAAGCAGTTCTGAGGCGTTGCTGTATGTGATATCAGTGTGGTGTATATTCGCCTTCCATAATGTATAAGTGACACATACTTAACAAGCACCCTTCGCGAGAAATTAGTGACAAAATTGCTGAAACCTGTGTACTGATTTAGTGTCCAGACTTTAGGTGCAGATATAATTCAGTGTATGTTTGACAGACAGCGAGTGATAACCTTAGTAAATATCCGTTTTCGGCAAAGCAGATGACCAGAAATCAGGCCATATTTTAGTTATAATTTATGTACAACAAATATTAAGAAAGATCGTTGAATAAATATCAAAGCCAATATAGAGCCAATTATTAGCCAAAAAAATTCAGTTCCGCGCTTGAAATGGGGGTATGACATATTGCCCATTTTTTGCCTAGATTTTTTAGATTATTGCCAAACCCGTTGGGAAGTCGCCCATTTATTGGCCATTTATTAGTCATCGGATATGGTCCATCTTTTTTGGCCATATTTTAGTTTCAAGTCTAAATTTTATGGAGAGATTTCTACCAGGGAATCCCCCGATGAGCTGCATTGTGTTGAATTCCAAGATAAATGTTTTTGAATCCTAACGAAGGAAATTTTGAGCAGTGAAACTTTGTGTCTCAGATAGCAAAACTTGGAATTAGTTGATTTAATTTGACTTGAGTTGATGCAAAGACTCCCAACTTCACTTGTAAGAGCAGGAAGTTTTCAGTTGATGAGAAATTTTTGGATAGCGAAAACTCCCCACAGTAGTTGGTTCATCCGCTATTCAACAAGAGAGGGTGCTAACTATCAAAGTATTCAACTCATGTATGATTAATAAACGAAATATAGAATCATGGTCCCCAATATTATTTGAAGGAAAATAACTAAAACACACTTCAACTTGGACATTGATAACTTGTAAAATGTCAAGAAGTTGAAGTAACACATGCAAACTTATTTTGAGGAGAGTGAAGTTTTAATAGTATTATCTGAGACATACTTTGACTTCAGATAAAGTGATCCTCAACGCACATCCACATGGATCTATGAATCTAGTTCCTATTTTTAGTGCTTGACTTGTCAACCATCAATTTTTTCAAGTTGGACTTACTACTTCTCACCAAAAGCGTAAATGTGCTCCTAACTCTTAATAACACTTTTGATGAATCAGATGAACCATGTAGTACTTTCTAGATCCAATTAGAAATTATCCTATGCCAGCTACCCGTTAATCAACTCTATACCAAGAATGTGAGTGGCGTGTCAAGACAGCAAAGATTCGTATACCATAAAAGTCTAGCTGGAACTATTGGCCAAGAGTAATACGCAATAGGAGTATGTTATACAAAAATAGTTAGAGCAGCACCAGGGATCACTGCACATATCACAACAACTTCCATGGACACAGTGATAAATGAGAATGCCCAGTCTCACAACATCTAAAAGTGATAGACGATCCCTCTTGTGTTGGACGCGAACAGATTTTTGGTGAGATACCGAAAGAAGCACAAGAGATATTCCATTTGTTGCTATGCTGATTTTCGACTAGAGTAGATTATGAATATTCTGAGATGCACTTTATCTTTGCACTGATCTTTAGCTTCAGAATTGTGACTGTCTCAAATATTGATGAAACTGAAAATCAATACACTGCTAAAATGTGAATTGATGCTGGCACATACTTCCTTGGAATCAAATCCTCAATTCTTCCAATTTAAGGATTGTTCTTGACGCTGTACAATAGCGAGATGACACACAAATCGGCGAGCATATTGGCCTTTGCCCATCATTTTTCATTCACTCCAAACAAAGAAACACACATCAGGTGGCTCTTTTCTTAATGAACCAACAATTACGATTGGCATTTAAACTTTGTTGTACTAGTGCAGAAAATCAGCCGAAGTAAACACGTGCATCGTCTGCTACAGTCCTACAAAGGAAGCTTTGGATGAATAGATCCAAAGCTTTCTTTCAGGGAGCGCAGTTTCTACGAGGATTCTATGATTCAGAATAAAAACTTTAACTGACAGAATACTCACATGGAATAATCGGTTGGTCAGGCTATGTTTGGCAGGAGTAGGTACTCAGTAGTAAAATGAAATGTTAACTCGAGTGTCACGTGGATATGTACACTGTAATATAGTAATAGGCATATTTTCTCTTGAGATACGCGAAAAGAAAGATCTTCCTCAACTTCGAGACATCATTATTGCGGACTAATAAAAAATTCATCTTCAAATTTTGACGGGCCTTTTCGAAAATGGGGATTGAAGAAACATAATATTTTTCTAGGATAAAATCTCGATTCTCTCAGTAATTTTCGCAGTGGTATCATCCAAGATATGTTCCTCACACAAGGTATTCTACAGGATTTCCATAATTTTCGCCTTCATTGCTCTTATTCAGCTAATGGTTTCTGTACGATCACAAGATATTGACATATTATGTTGTATTTTTTGAAGTGGAAGCAGGCCTGAGTGGAAGGGTTTGCGCCCAGACACAAGAAAGTACTCAGCCTCCAAGATTGAAATAACCATACCGGATGAACACTGCTATATACCTATAAAGGACTTAGCCGGACATAAGTGGCATATCGTTCCCACCCCACAATTGGATAGAAGCTGGTTGAATTTGCAAAAACAAAGGTACAGATCTTGCCATTGTGGATTCCAAAGAGGAGGCAAAATCATTGGCCAAATGAATAACGTCAGACGACCTGACAATTTTCGCTGAGTTGGTAAAACCGAAGATACTCCCAGCTATGGTGCCTTATCTTACGACGCAACGGTGAAATCAACAATGTTATTGGCTGTTCATGAGAGATCGGTTTTTTCTTTTACATATCGATAAATCGAGAAACATCACGCGAGGCATCAGAGTCATTTTACGAGCGAAATCTCTCGGAATAAGTGTTTAATATTGTGTTCATTTTGATTTATATACATCTAGTTCAGTATGAGGTCATTTTTGAATTTTAAATTCTTGCGCGCTGCCGCCATCTTGTCGTCGCTACTTCGTGCTCTTCTGCTATTCATTCCAGCGCGCTCGTCGTGCTCGGAGTGCTTCAAGGCTCCAAAAAATTACGGACGGTCTTCAACGGTTCAAATAAGGTTCATGGTATTTCATTGAACGATCTACTTTACACTGGCGAGAATTTGCTACCAGAGCTGGTGGATTTAGTAATGAGATGGCGTCGGTATGAATTCGTTTTCGTGGCTGATATAGAGAAAATGTTCAGACAGGTTTTAGTCGACCCCAGAGATCGTCACTTGCAGATGATCTTATGGAGGGAAAATCCGGATCTGGAAGTCTTACTCTATTTTCTCAGAACGATCACTTACGGTTTAAAATGTTCGCCTTATCTTGCCATCAGGGTTTTGAGGCAATTGGCTAAAGATTATGGGCATCTATTTGCTTCAGCAGTTAAAATCATTGAGGATGAATCATACATGGATGATTTTATGTCGGGGGAGAGACAATAGAAGAAACTCGTCAGAAACAAGTGCAATTGATCGAGATTCTCAAGGTGGGCGGGTTCGAGCTACGGAAATGGGCGGCGAATGATGCTCAGTTGATCGAACAAATCCCAGTCGATCATAGAATTCACGGTTCGGCTACTTTCGAGTCTGATGATTGTACCTCTATACTTGGTCTATCTTGGGCTCCAAGAGAGGACTACTTTCATTTCAGTATCAAACCTCAAGTCTTTGACAGTCAAAAGTTGACAAAAAGAACGATATTGTCTCTCACAGCTAAAATCTTCGATCCATTAGGTTGGTTAGCTCCTGTGGTGATCTGGGCAAAGATATTCATGCAATCGCTTTGGCTCTTGAAGTGTGAATGGGATGATGTTCTCCCGAGTGACTATTCAAACCAGTGGTCTGAATGGTACGGAAAACTTGCAACTTTGGAAGAGATTAGAATACCCAGGTGGATCGGATATTCTAGCCAAGGATTGAAAATTGAGTTGCACGGGTTTGCGGATGCTTCTTCAAAAGCATACGGTGCTGTTATTTATTTGCGAATGATCAGGAACGGACGGGCAGCTGTATCGTTGCAGTGTTCTAAGTCAAAAGTAGCTCCGATCAAAACAATAAGTATACCTCGTCTAGAGCTTTGCGCGACGTTGTTATTAGCAAAACTCACTGATCGTTTCATTAAAATCATGCCTATGGAGATAGCATCGATCCATCTATGGTCGGATTCAAAAGATGTTCTGTATTGGATTAGAGCTCTGCCAAATCGGTGGCAAACCTTTGTTGCAAACAGATGTTCTTTGATTCAAGAGTTGGTTCCGCAAGGTCATTGGCATCATGTCAAATCACAGGATAACCCAGCAGACGTAGTTTCTCGGGGGTTGAGTCCGGAACTTTTGTCGTCGTTCGAGCTTTGGTGGAATGGTCCGTCGTTTTTGTCGGAGTCGAGTCATCCGTGGACTACTGAAGCAGAGAATGTGCAAGTCGAGCCTCTTGAAGAGAGAAATTCTTCCGCTTCTCATGCCACTGCGTTACAGTATCCGGATGACTCCTTTCAAAACGAATTGTTGACAAAGTTTTCTACAGCAACGAAGCTCTTTCGTGTTACGGCGGTTTGCCTTCGCTTTCTGACGAAGCTCAGCTATCGTCTCAGCGAGAAAACTAGTAAGAGAATGAGATTTCTGCACTTGAAATTCATTGATTTTGAAGTGATTTCAGAGGGTTTATTGAGACCTGGAGAGTTGAAAAATGCCGAATTGTTATGGGTCTATATAGAACAAAGAAATAGCTTTGGTGACAGTTTCAGGTTGCTGGAAAACGACAAGGAACTGAAGGATTCAAACTTGTTGAAGTTAAGACCATTTCTAGATCAAGGTCTCCTGAGAGTTGGAGGCAGACTGCGGCATGCGCTTCTGGATTATGCTGCTAAGTACCCGCTGATTCTGCCCTGCCGGAGCCCTTTGACAGAGCTGCTTGTGAGACGAGCTCACTTGAATTCTCTCCACGGTGGTACGCAGCTCACTTTATCCAGCCTCAGGAATCAGTACTGGATTCTGAGGGGTCGACAAGCGGTAAAAGTTCTGATCAACCAGTGTACGGTATGTCTACGATATTCAGCAAAAATGTCAACTCAATTGATGGGAGATCTTCCCAAGGTTAGAGTCACTCCGGCTTATCCCTTTGAGCATTCGGGAATGGACTTTGCAGGTCCATTAAAAGTACGATTATCCAAAAGTCGTGGCAGAGGGACGATGAAGGCTTATGCCTGTATCTTTATCTGTCTTAGTACAAGAGCTATTCACTTGGAGGCAGTGGAGGATTGTTCAAGTGAGGCATTCATGGCCGCGTTCGAGCGCTTCACTGCTAGACGTGGACATTGCAGCAAATTGGAGTGCGACAATGGTTTGAATTTTGTTGGGGCAGACGCTGAGCTGCAACGTCGCTTTGATGGAGCTTCGGCAGAATTTGAGGACATAGTTGTGGAACTGAGCAACATGAAGACGGAGTTCAGATTCAACCCACCTGCGGCACCGCATTTCGGAGGAATCTGGGAAGCTGCAGTCAAATCAGCTAAGCACCACTTGAAGAGGATAGTTGGTGACCATGTTCTTACTTTCGTAGAAATTTCCACACTGTTGTCAAAGATTGAAGCATGTTTAAACTCGAGGCCTATTGCTCCTTTGAAAGATGATATATCTGATTTGTCCGCGCTGACACCCGCGCATTTTCTCATACAGAGACCATCGTTTATAATTCCAGAGCCAACCATACCTTCAGCGCCCATTCCAGTCAATAAACGATGGAGGTGGATAACTCAGATGACTCAAGATTTTTGGAAAGTGTGGTCCAGTGACTACCTACAAGCGCTGCAAGAAAGGCACAAATGGTCAAGGCCTTCCAGGGCCTATCGAGTGGGTGATGTGGTTCTACTACGCGACGATTGTAAACCTCCAGCTGTCTGGCCCTTGGCAGTAGTCACAGCAGTTTTTCCCGGCAATGATGGCAGAGTTAGAGTAGTTGAAGTCCGCACAGCTACCTCCAAGTTCAGAAGACCAGTAGTCAAACTTGTGCTTCTGGTTCCAGAGTCTTCGGACGAAGAAAGTGATGAGATTTAAATTCTCTAATAATGGACAATAAGTGATTAGTTATAAGGTTAGAGTTTTTGTTTTCAATAGAGTCCGCGGTAAACTTAATTCCACATATCAGTTGAAATTCGAGTCTTTTTCCTAGTAGTATGGGTGTCTTGGCTGCTCAAAAGCACTAAGTTAGTGTCTGGCGTGTATGCGAGCACAATACGAAATTTAGAGCCAATTGCGCGGTTGCCAAGGGCGTTCATCTCCACATGGAATGGACGTTCCTCCTTTTGGGACCCGTTCCCGGGTGGCCGGAACTTAGTATATTTTTTTGATCTGATAAAGTGGTGTTAAGATTTTACTAAAATTCAGGCTTGATTTTGCGATTTTACTTGATTATTGTCACAATTTGAGATGATTGAACGATTTTTTTTGAAGGTTCAGCTTAGTTCTCCTTCGTATTTTATGTTCAAATTACTTTCTATTTGATGACCCTTCATCGCATAATTTGATTCGGATCTACTTTTGATTATTCATCTTGTAGGTTACTTACACCCCTTAGATTTTGTTGTGCAAATCTGTGGGTCTTTAGTTCAAATTGTAGATCTTTAGTTCAAACTTAGTTGAAAATCCAAATTCTTATGCCCCTATTATGACTTTGAATATTTATTATTTTGGATTCTTTATCGATTCTCAACATCGAGATCATGATTAGTACTTTGTCAAATGAAATTATTCAAGTTCTTTGAATGTATCGAATCGAGGTGGGCGGAATGTTTAATATTGTGTTCATTTTGATTTATATACATCTAGTTCAGTATGAGGTCATTTTTGAATTTTAAATTCTCGCGCGCTGCCGCCATCTTGTCGTCGCTACTTCGTGCTCTACTGCTATTCATTCCAGCGCGCTCGTCACTTTCCGCGGCTTGCGCCAGTTTCCGCTCAGCAGTCGACCGCACCACCTCGCTCTGTACAATGAGTTTGTTGAATATAGTTTATTTATTTGTTTAAACTATGTGTCCCACCAAAATGATTCCGTTCACCTGCTCCCATATCAAACAATAAGATTTTTATTTACGCTTGAGAAAGAACAATTGATTTTGTGAATGACAACAGTTGTAGCGCAAGATTGATAATATCAGCTTGTTATGATACCGTCAAATTGGGTGACTTTGATACAGTTGGTGCAACTTTGGTCCATCGCTGAGAAATAACTTTCAAAGCTGCGTGTGGCAATGTAAATGATTCCATCGCTCTGAAACCTATCCTCCCCTCTTGACACATACATAAAGGGTGATTTAGCAGCGATACGCGAGAGGTACAACTAATGTACCCGGCAAGACCCGGCTGAAAATAGGGACGTGCCTAGAGACGTCGACTTTTTTAAAAAATGTGGACGTGCCTAGGGACGTCCCTGTGCATTCTGACTGCATAAAATTTTCATCCTCATTATCATTGTTCTCGCGCGCTAATATGATGCACACATGATGCACATTGATCTTATTATCTACTCATAGGGAAACAGTGAGGTTAGGACATGATTTTTCATGATGACATGAGAAGAGGGCAAGATGTTTTTGTTCATTTTCACTGAAATCTCGCATTTTAGGTGAAGTACGATAATATCTGTGGGAATGAATTCTACACAAAATTAGCTGATCTGAGATTTCAGATCTATTTTAGGTATCAATTTAGTATTGAATGGTCAAGTTGTGTATCTATGGAGATATATTCATTTACTAACCCATGCTGAAGAAATGAGCTAACAGAGATTTGAACACCCAAGAAAGCTCTCTCCAAGACTGATTGACTTTAGACATTAGCAAAATTTTAAAAACAATCCTGTTGCATTGAGAAAATCCAAGATTTTAAACATTTCGGAATAATATTTTGGTACCTGATGCCGGATCCACCACATTTTACTGAACTCTCATGGGAAGAATATGGATTACTCCCGAACGGTGTGCATGACAACTCAAAGAAGAGTCAATGGCAGTCTCTTCCAGAAAAGATTGATTATTACTTAGATTATTATGGAACTATACACAGTCATTTCAACCACATAGAAGTGTAACAGTTAGTGAGCATGATTTCAGTAATTCCCATGAGCCAGAAAAGCTCATGGAAATGACTGGAATCATGCTCACTGAGTATTACACTTCTAAGTGGTTGAGATCTGATTTTTAAAATAAATTATTAAACTAGATGGTTCCCTACGAAAAAGTGCCATTGGACCCCTCAATGAGCTGAGATAACTGAGAGACAATGCTCAAGTGAATCCATGAGTAGCAGGACATCATTTCAAGACAGTGTCCTTGCCAAATTATAGAATCTCAATGTAAGGATCAAGGAACGCATCTGCATGAAACTGTTTCACTGATATTGGCCCACGGTACTTACTCCTCTGCTGCTTGGATACTTTGTAGGAAGGATACCTTGAGTAATCGACTCGTGTAGACGACAGATAGAAGAGCCATCTCGCTTTTGGTAGGATAATCTGGCATGAAGCATCACAAGATACACGAGAATATGTGAATATCAATATGGTGTACCAGACCTTTTACATGGGATCTTGGAGCTGACAGTATAACTTCCTATTCAAGCTCGGCAGAGAAATGCTGTGCTCTTGAATGCCTCTGGCACTGAGGATTTCTTCGAATGAGCACTGAGATGAGGATCCCAAAGCCATGATATGACAGAGGAAGGGTGTGACAGAGCTTACTCACTTATAGCTATTGAGTAATGGGGGTATGGCTGTGCGATGTAAGAGATTCTCCAGGTTTGTTGATTGAAGCGTTACACCTAGAAAGAGAAAGAATCCTCCACAAAGTACCGAGTTGAATTTCCAAGAGCAAGGAAAATTCCTAGTAGTGCACTTATCTGATAGTCTTGGTGTGGTGGAACAGGTTCTCCTGAATTCTTGTAGGTTATGGGAATGGAAGAGCTTGCACTTTTGCCAATGATCCCCAGCGGTCATAACTGCAAAAGTTTACCATGTGGTCCAAGTCACTTTTTATATGGTAATTCCAACCGTTGCAAATTCAATTTGTGGAGAATTTTCGTGGTAAACTGAAAGCCACGATGGTCCTCGGGCACGTTGGCTCGGGCTCGGCGGCAGCTCCGGGCTCCGGAGTCCGGCCAGCTCCGGCTCGCGAGCAGATCTCGCGACTCATCTCGCCCCACACCCCACTACGACATACCGAGAGAGTCGCTGAGAATGGAGAAGAGAAATCCCGATTCCCAAAACATTTTCAACAGATTACTCAAGGTATAATTCTATAATCTCGTTGTTCTGTATCAAATTTCAGTTGCAAAACTTTTTCGGGATAGGAAGAATCATGAAAAGAATTATGCTATGGATATGACTGTCATTGACTGTCATATGACGGGCACTCATGAAACTTTGAATTTTTTTCATTATCCCACCACCGGCCACCAACCGTCGGATACACGTGTACCCGAGGCCGAGATTCCTAATTTCCCTATGTGATCAAATCTTTCGAAAGTGAGTGAATACGAAACTCAAACATTGGTATTGTCCGTAATTTGATGATTTTCTGATTGAAAATCAGAACTCCGACTCAAGTCTCCAGGGCCCTAACTTGTGGTCGGCATCGGCCATGCAGTGGCAGTTGGTATTTACTGCAAGAGTCTACACCAGGTGAATTTGCTACGGTTGGAATTCAGTACGAATTAGTTGACCACCAATCATGAGTGGCATCATTGGCAAAAGTGCAAGCTCTCCCATTCCCATAACCTACAAGAATTCAGGAGAACCTCTTCCAGCAAGACTATCAGATAAGTGCACTACTAGGAATTTTCCTTGCTCTTGGAAATTCAACTCGATACTTTGTGGAGGATTCTTTCTCTTTGTAGGTGTAACGCTTCAATCAACAAACCTGGAGAATCTCTTACATCGCACAGCCATACCCTCATTACTCAATAGCTATAAGTGAGTAAGCACTCTCACACCCTTCCTCTGTCATATCATGGCTTTGGGATCCTCATCTCAGTGCTCATTCGGAGAAATCCTCAGTGCCAGAGGCATTCAAGAGCACAGCGTTTCTCTGTCCAGCTTGAATAGGAAGTTATACTGTCAGCTCCAAGATCCCATGTATAAGGTCTGGTACACCATATTCACATATTCTCGTATCTTGTGATGCTACATGCCAGATTATCCTACCAAAAGCGAGATGGCTCTTCTATCTGTCGTCTACACGTGTCGATTACTCAAGGTATCCTTCCTACAAAGTATCCAAGCAGCAGAGGAGTAAGTACCGTGGGCCAATATCAGTGAAACAGTTTCATGCAGATGCGTTCCTTGATCCTTACATTGAGATTCTATAATTTGGCAAGGACACTGTCTTGAAATGATGTCCTGCTACTCATGGATTCACTTGAGCATTGTCTCTCAGTTATCTCAGCTCATTGAGGGGTCCAATGGCACTTTTTCGTAGGGAACCATCTAGTTTAATAATTTATTTTAAAAATCAGATCTCAACCACTTAGAAGTGTAATACTCAGTGAGCATGATTCCAGTCATTTCCATGAGCTTTTCTGGCTCATGGGAATTACTGAAATCATGCTCACTAACTGTTACACTTCTATGTGGTTGAAATGGCTGTGTATAGTTCCATAATAATCTAAGTAATAATCAATCTTTTCTGGAAGAGACTGCCATTGACTCTTCTTTGAGTTGTCATGCACACCGTTCGGGAGTAATCCATATTCTTCCCATGAGAGTTCAGTAAAATGTGGTGGATCCGGCATCAGGTAAAATATTATTCCAACATGTTTAAAATCTTGGATTTTCTCAACAGGATTGTTTTTAAAATTTTGCTAATGTCTAAAGTCAGTCAGTCTTGGAGAGAGCTTTCTTGGGTGTTCAAATCTCTGTTAGCTCATTTCTTCAGCATGGGTTAGTAAATGGATATATCTCCATAGAAACAAAACTTGACCATTCAATACTAAATGAATACCTAAAATAGATCTGAAATCTCAGATCAGCTAAGTTTGTGTAGAATTAATTCCCACAGATATTATTGTACTTCACCTAAAATGCCAGATTTTAGTGGAAATGAATAAAAACATCTTGCCCTCTTCCCATGTCATCATGAAAAATCATGTCCTAACCTCACTGTTTCCCTATGAGTAGATAATAAGATCAATGTGCATCATGTGTGCATCATATTAGCGCGCGAGAACAATGATAATGAGGATGAAAATTTTATGCAGTCAGGATGCACAGGGACGTCCCTAGGCACGTCCACATTTTTTAAAAAAGTCGACGTCCCTGGGCACGTCCTTAGGACGTCTCTAGGCACGTCCTCGGGACGTCCTCAGGCACGTCCCCAGAGACGTCCCAGGGACGTGCCCAGGGACGTCCCTATTTTCAGCCGGGGAACTGTTCCAGAACGGACTACGAGTGAATAACGGTACATTCCGATCATCTTTGTCACCATATTGGAGGAACAATCGTTACATCGGGGTACTCACAGCATTTAGAATTCCAATGAATGAAAAACCGGAAAAAATTATGCAAAAGTGTACCAAAGTTGCCCCACTCTAGTTAAGAAACATTACGGCAGGGTTATTTTGGTTCAATTCTGTATGACAGCTTCTTTTCACTTCATCTTGAGTCGAGTGATGGTCTATGAGGTTTCCAAATGTTTCAAACAGCTTAGAACATGGCTTCTGACCGATTAAAATTAATTCACTCGCATGGCGGTGGGCATAATTGAGATATTCTGTAAGTATACCAAAATTGCCCCGTCGGGGTCTAACTTTGGTACACTTCTTCAGTTGCTCATAGCTCCAGCGCAGACACATCAAATTGAACTTTGTAGCCCGTCAATCGAAAGCTGAAACTGTAGGCTTGAGATTGACTACTAATAGAAGTGGGTTTTGTTGTTGTATGTTGAAATGCCAAGCTGAACAAAGTGAAAAGCAACGAAATGTACCAAAATTACCCAATTTGACGGTAGTTTTTTTCAAAATGTAAGAACTAAGACCTGAAAAAATGTTGCATACACATGAGTACTTCACTTGAATTGGCTTATCAAGTTTATGAGGTGAAGAAGTTTTTGAAAATAGGAATCGTAAGCTTGCCTTAAATCAGGTAATCGATGCATGATCTCAACTAACACCACCGTCTAGATATATCTTTTATCAAACTCCTCTCATTATCCTGTTTATATCCCATTAGCCTGACAAAAATTGTGAGTCTTCGCTTAATTCAAGAGTAATGATCGAATGATTTCAATTTAGAGCCTCACTGCATCTTCGAGAGCAAAATCATTTTTTCAAACGATGCACTTATAGATATGAATCATGCCGATTCAAGATAAATCAGGGTGAGATTATTGATAACCATCGAATTGAGACTTCTGCCAACAGAACATAACGAATTTTGTTACGTTCTAAACTTTGGGAGAATTCGATGACTGTGTTGCCATCTGGTCAACATAATGTGCAAAGCGTTTTTTTATGAGAATCTCTACGTAGACCGGTGAAGTATAAAGTTTCTCGTGGACGCTGGAGTTCTAACCTTGTTGCACACATTCCGAAGATGCTGAGTACTTGATGTCGAAAAATAGAGTCTGATGTCAATGAGATAAGCTCATACAACACGAGTCCCATAGTCAGTTTACAAAGATGCCATAAACTCGTAGAGTATCGAGATGAGATCCAGTTACATCGATTTATTTCTTGTCTGTATAAGTTAATCGAGATTGAATACATCTCGTTGATTATAGTCAGACACGAAGTATTTCTAGAAATGAATGCGAATGAATTCGGAAACAACAGAGTAAAAGTAAATATTCATGTTTTAATAAATCTTAATCAATATGAGTATCATGTCTTAAGTATCTAGAACTATAATAATCTAAAACTAAAATAAAACTTATTGATCCCAGAATCACAAGTGAAATATGCACTGTTCGTTAACGAGCAGATACAAGTCGAAAAATTGATGTAGAAAACGCAAGTAGGAATCGTAGTCAACTGTTCTGCATATCTCCTGGAATTATGGAATATTCCCAGTCAAAAAGCAGAACTCATTCACAAAATTGACTAATCTCGGAGTACGTGTATAATTATATATGAATGGTCTAAGGAAATAAAGTGAGCTTAGCTCCGTCACTGAGAATTGAATCTTGATTGGAAGGTTTCACATGTCCATGCTCAAGCTCTGGTTTTGCGTTCACTGCTCAGCTTAAGAAATTCAGGGTCGTTCCAATCTTGCACTTCACCACTGGCAAAAACAGCAAAAATGGTGTTGGTGACGAAGAAAACGGCAAACACGATCCAGAATACTATTCGCCACTCGGAAAGTGTCTGATTGGGTGTGAGCACCCCAACCAAGTACGGTGTGAGTATGCCGGTGAGACTGGCAACCCCATTCGTCAACGCCATTATTGTTCCCGCGTAGTTTGGACTGAAAGCATAACAATTTTCCAAGCGTAGTAAAAAATCAG
This sequence comes from Eretmocerus hayati, assembly GCA_029851415.1. Lineage (NCBI taxonomy): Eukaryota > Metazoa > Arthropoda > Insecta > Hymenoptera > Aphelinidae > Eretmocerus > Eretmocerus hayati. Next base: position 186,030,240 of record CM056742.1, read on the forward strand.
GTAGAATGAGAAACGGAGATATTTTATAAATGACTGACAACAAAAATCCAGAGAAAATCTTCGAGAGAAAACAAAAATAAGCGAGTTTGTTTTACCTGAGATCGAGCGAGTTGACCTTGATGCCGGGTAAACTGCTGCCCATGAGGGTCACTCCGAGAGTCAAAAAAGTCACGACCACGAATCTGTCACAGCCGGCATACGAAGCGGCTATAATGAGGCATGCTGGAGCCAGGGTTGATATGCTAGTGTTGATTTTGCGGGCGTTGGTGCGTGAGCAGAGTCCCCTACTGATGCATTGATCGGTCACCCACGATATGACCAGACAGTACACGACGGAACACAGGTTTGGAAGACTGGACAAGTAGCCGTTCCTTTCGACGTCGAAATGGAGCACACTGCTGAGATACTTTGGCAGATCAGACACCAAAGTGTACAATCCCCAGTCGTGGCCTGTTACATTGAGACGAAAGAGATCGATTAGTTCCAGGATCCAGAAATCGACTATAGGACCTAAGCTCACGGTTCTGAACCCACTGAACCATTGTTCATAGAATGATGGATGTTGGCAAACGTTCAGAGTTGTCTGTGAACACTGTAAATATGTCTGATCTCGAAAGTAACTCTTGGTGTGAGCTTGAAATGTTCAAACATTGACTTCATTTTCGAAATCAGTCATCTCGGAGATCAACCAACGATACCCTATCCGACGAAATTCGGAACAAAATATAATTTCCTATCCTTCATACCCACCATTTTGAGTTTTCGAAATTTTAATCCATTTTTGTCGCCACCAACTTCAATATTCTGATTTTCATGAAAATTAGTTACTTCAGAAAAATGTACGTCTTAGAGGCTTACACTGGCCCTAAAGGAAAAAATTCATAGGCATCAGATCATACATTTGGTGCTTTTAGAAAATCACTGTCACTCCCAAAGAGTTCCAGGACTGCAATTGTAGAGCTCACAGAACACTGATATCATGAACGCCTGCTCTAATTCCTAAAATATGAAGATGCTCTTCATGAATACCTAACTATGAAAACTTGACTCTTTGAGAGCAAAATGTTTTGAGCTCAGCAGTTACAGCTACCTGCTTATCATTACAGGTCGATTTACTCCAAACTCGACCCATAGTCTTTCAAGATCAAGAAAAAGTATTGCAGTCCAAATCACCTATTTGCACGGCGAGGAGCGCCCAGAAAGGTTTGCTCGTGAGGATGTATCTCCACGGCACTGGCGGCGCATCCTTGTGCGTGTGTCCACTCAGAGCATCTTGAAGATAACTCGCCTCTCGCTTCGATATGAAAGGATGCTGATCGGGCTCATTATGGCAAAGGACAAGCCACAGAATGAACCAGAGAACTCCCATACCTCCAAAGAAGTAGAAAACTCCAGGCCAGCCGTGAGCGGAATACCTCAGAATCAGCCCAGATATGGTACTGGCGCCTATGATACCAAGGTCAACTCCAATGAAGATGACAGCAGTGATGAGGGAAAGTTCTCGTGGTGGTACCCAGTGAGCCGTCATTACATTCAATGCTGGAAATATGACACCACTGCTCAGACCCATAAGGACGCGCAGCGAGACTAGAGCCCATGATCCACCCCATCGAACGCCCCACGGTACGAGGAGGGTCAGCAAAGCCGTGAAGAAGATGCCCAAGCCGAGAGTGTGCTTGCCACCGAATCTTTCAGCCAGCAAACCTCCTGGCAGATGTGTCACCACGTAGCCCCAGTAGAATGATGATAGAATCACTCCCTGTCAAACACAAATAGTGGGTGAAATTATGTTCCATTGGTCTGAGTTCAGAGTTCATTTTCAGTCCACCAAAATTAGATTAAAGTGAGTCCTAAGTTGGAAGATGATATACCAAAAGAAAGACGGAGACTTGTCATTCCAACAGTCAATTACATAATTTCGATCTGACTCCATAGGATAGAGAAATTTCAGAAACGTTTGACTTTTGACCTCAAAAAGTGAGTTAGAGTAGAAAACCGACGTAGATGTCTGATATTTTGTAGATAGCATCTCTGAGGATATGAGAGACATGATTGTATGCGTGGACGCGTGACAAAAAATGCTGGAAGACTCCCATTGAGGACGCATCGAGAATTTCATCAGGTTTTGGTGCATTTTTGACCCTTTGGAGGATATGTAGCTTCCACCTCTGAGTGTACTGCTTCAAATCGCTTTGGTGTTCTCGTTCAGCGGAATGAATCGATATTCTGAGGTTCCTTCGAATGGAATTCAGGTATTTTGCGGCAGTTTTTTGAGACCTAGGAGATGTATGTGCGTCCCCAAACGGTCGTGAAGATATACCCGATTAACAATGTTTTTTTCAATTGACTGCGGATCCTTGACTTTCTAGCTCGCTTTCTAGGTAATCTACACAGATCTGCAATAGTTGAATTTCTTCATTTTGCGTGAGGGATACGATGAACCTACTGCCGAGTCTCTTTAAAATGCGCTGAAAAGTGTATAAGCTTAAGAACAGGAATAATGATTTCTTATCGGAATGGAGCGAGAGTCAAATGTCTGGTAACGGCTGAGTACATTGAGCTACATCTCTTCCCGAAAGGAGAATCAAAATTTTGGATCATTAGAAATATGCATAAGAAGTTACAGAAATTGCTTTGATACGCTAAGACGACGAGAGCTCAACGAATTTTGAGAGTTTGTTCGAGGGACACGTCGTTTTGCCCATAATCGATTCTGATCTTGGTTTTCTTTTTCAAGGATATCCAAACGTAAGAAATTTGACTGGTTGTGCCTCATTAACCGTCGCACTGCCCCAATGATCGAGGAGTGACAGCAAAAGTCAAATGCTTCTGGGATTTACCCATATATCTTGAACTACTTCCAGACTGATATATCGGAATGCAATTGGTTCATGATCGAGTTAATGTACTCAACTCCCAATAAAATTGATGATAGACAAATGAATTGTAGAAGAACTAGACTGAGATTGAGAGGGGGAGAAAAAGAGAAAAATGAGTTTATAGTCGTCCATGAGGTAAATGTAAGGACTAGTTCAGAGATATCAAGATCGTCTCGTTTGTAGGTTATATATCCCTCTACAGTTTTTTGTTAGAAATAAAATCTAATTAATAATCAGGTCAGTTCAAAATTGATTGACAATTATGAAATTGAGACATGTACATGTCCGATTCTTACTAACTTCGAACCAGCCAGTGATCATTGAAAAAGTTTCTTCGGAATTTTTGAGGTAGTGTGATCAGTCTCACGCAACTAGATTTGAAAAGGATGAGTCGATTTAACATCTAATCTGCCAAATCTTGTGGCTCTCAAAGAAATGTGGAAGTAATTTTGGAATGCACCCAAATGAGCTTTGAATCATGTAACAAACCGATGGGAATATCATGAACATGAAATGCAGTGCTATCGTATTCATCTGTAAAAACGGTGAGGCACGCTCGAACTAATAAATCGTGCAGATGTAGTTCTTCAAGTTTTACGGCAAGAGTAGCGGTGTTAAGGGCCTTCACTCGCAAACTGGCTCAGTTGTATGTTTTGGATGTGAAACTAATTGGAACTATTGTTGATGATTTAAGACAAATCATTGGTTGAAATGACGTAGTGTGAGTTGGGTCGGCACAAATTTTCTTGGGTCGAATTTTTCTGCAAGTTTGCACCACCCACGAAAATGAATGACATTATGACGAATAGATTGACATTTTACAAATTCTGTATACGCATAAGTATGTGATTACAGATAGACACACCCCCTGTTTCTTCCATTTTTGAGGTTCAAGAACATCACAAATCCAATAAAAATCACAACTATTATTACAAAATTAGATAATTTATCCGGAATTGGCACATTTGCCAGTTATAAGATGGAACGTTGTTACAAGCTTGCCAGATAGTTATAATCGATCAACTCCACACACAATTAAAGTTGAATAAATATGTAGATCAGATCGGCAATGGCGTAGTGAGCTAGTAATGGAAGTAACAAAGTATCGCCTAAGGAATTAATCGTCATGAAAAAAGTAATAACTAAGATTCTAAATCATCCAAAACCCGGGCCCCTCTACTAGGGTATTTTTTTCGGAACAGTTTCGAGTATTGGCTCCCCGATGGACCAAAAACACACTGTAATATCCACCATCGATAGACCGCATTATATACAGAATGAGATTACCTGCGTGTACTCGCTCCAATCGTAAGTACCGCGACCAGTGACCCTCGTTACGTTATGCGTCTGAACGAGATTTGAGCACGTGTCATCGATGAATTCTGCTGTAATATTTTTAGGAACCACCATCTCTGTTATTGCAATTGATAGGCAAATTCTCATTGCGTAAGCATTGAACAAGGCCAAGAATCCCATCACTGCAAATACCCATCTCTGCTGCACACCAGTACCTACGAGTATTTGATAACGATTCAAAATTTATCCACAAATTCAATTTATCTTCGGCCCCCATCGAAGAAAAGACCGATTACATACACATGTTGAAAATCACTATTTCATTAAATAATCTTTAATAACGATTTCCACAGATACTTGCACGTGCTCGCGCTTGAACGTGGGAAATAATTGAGGATAAAACTGTTGGCGGAGAGCAAAAGATTATTCACACAGATTGAAATGAGAAATCATTTTACTCACAACTAGCCCAAGTCGGTAGCATTTTTCAGTCAGACTGCACTTCATTCACAGCCAATAGCACAACACAATTGAGCGCAATAACTTCAATGAGCTATTTTCTTGACTCAAATCCGATACAGGAATTTACTTAGAAGATCTCATAGCGGACAACTATAAAATTGCCTTCACAAATGCTCTAACAATACTGAACCAATGACAAAACGGCCTTGGCTGTTGCTGGCGCACTTACATAGACTTTCTCATTGCATCTTGCATCTCACACATGGTTATACACTAGCCACAACTAGGATCAGATATAAGTAAATATAGGTATACAGCCACTTTGCATTTGATCCGTCTACTTTTCTACTTGTAACTCTATACAAATGCATCTTTAGAAATCATTTAGAACTACTTTCGCGCTCAAATGAGTTCTACTGATCTAAAAATTACATGCTGACAAGTATCGTAAAGGTATACTATCTTACATACAAGTGACAAAATTTTGAATTAATTCTTGTACAAATATTGATTCATGCTTGGGTTACTCGTATACTTGCCACATTTGGAGACTCAACAGTCTGATAAGAAGATTGAGCGCACGTGACATGAAATGTTGGACTCCGAATATTTGCGATACCAAAAAATAATTTTACAGGATAAATAAAGGTAACAACTTTGAACTCAACGATATTAGGACAAGTTTACGTTAACTAAAAAGTCTTTTTCTGCGATTATCAGTACGAATTGTTGACAAGTACAATCGTAATTTTTGAGAGCTTCACGGTGGTGTTCGGCATTAATTCTCATCAACACTATGATGTTGAATGGATATGTGCGTATCTCGTTCACCAGCCATATACTCGACTCGTGTGACGGATTGGGTTAAGGAACAAACATTTATTGTAATACTGATTTTGTATTTCATGGCACTAATCCGTTTTGAACTCATCTCACTCAACTTTCTTTCCATTTTCATCCCACTCGTTACGTCATCCACATGATTATGATGTTTCTACAAATATTCCAAGAGCAAATTACCAGAGATTACGAGCTTCATTGTACGTCTATACCGAATTCACAGAAGAATCAAATCTATCATGTAGTGTGGATCATTGCTCTCTAGAGGAGCCGGGATCGCTTATGCCCAATGATTTACAACCTTATTCTTCAATCTTCCCACAAAGTCCAAAATATAGAACATATCGTCAAAATATTACAATTATGATGATATCCTGAGGACGAAAGCAAAAGCAGCAGCTCCTACCATTTGTCGCTCTTCCATAATCACACAATGGTTCCACTATTGCGGCTAGTGAACTAAATTCTACATAAACTTTTAATTGTTCGTGTATAAAATATAATACATTTGCCAAAATAGGAATTGTGAGTACCAAATCTATAGCCAGACACACAGAGGCAATTTTTCTCCGTTTGATATAGTTGTGAGGTTAGAGTGCCTAGCATACCCCATGTACCCATAACATGCACCGATAAGCCGATCTCAGAACTGAGCATTCGTTGACCTTCGCGCAATTTTTTTCTACGTTTGTTATGTTGAAATATGGAGAAATTAATGATCTGCGTCGGTCACGGATCATTTCTGCGTCTCCGAGAAAATCTGAAGTGAGTTTTTGCATTATTTGTGTTTGCACAGATAAGGAATCACCGAGGAAATTGCGTTTAGTAAAACCAGTGCCAACAATTTTTGGTCCAACCAATCTTGACGTACTTCAAAGCGTTCGATTTCTATTTCAAAGACCTTTAAGATCCATTTCCAAAAATTGCAAAACTTGAATTTGGACCGATTTCATGAGTAAAATACGGAGGTCATTTGCAAAACATAGAGGCCAAAATTCGTGTAGTCCCAACATGCCCTCGATGTGGTTATCTCGAAAAAGAGTGCACAACGACTTTTTTTATCGCTGAGGACGTGTGAATTGCGTCAAAATAGGTCGGAAACAATGTTTAGGGGCGGCAAAAGGCTCAAGTGTGGTTGCACGCCAATAAAGACGATTTTATGCACTTTACCGCCAACTTACATCGTTTTCTTTTTTTTTTTCTTGTTTTTTCAAGAAGACTAGGACAACTTGACTCTAGTTGATCAAAAAAAGACGTATTTTGGTTCATTTTGAATGTCGTGAAACAAGCATTAGAACGAGCTGAAGTACGTAAAAAATATGTAGACCAGAGTTGTTGAGGAATGGGTTAATGGGCGCATATTGGGTACACCCTCTCACGAGCTCGCTGAAAATCACTTTGTGACAAAATCGTGATTGCCCGCCTCTGGCTAGTCAATTTTTCCACTCACTTTAGCTCATTTCAAAATTCTTTGGACAAGCTTTGAAATCCGATGAAGTACGTTGAAGAATATTGAAGTTGATGCAAAAAAAGGCTCAAGGGGGGAGGGGGCACATGTTGGGCACTTTCCTTATGTATAGTTTAATAAACGTGTTATATCCGTGTATCGAACTACACTTTATGATAAATTGTGAGGACCAGTTGATGAAATGTACGTATAGGATATTCCACATCGAGTTTACGATGTTGTTGCTCGATTCCGAACGATTGCTGGTGAAGATCCTTGCCCATAGTTCGGGCCAAAAACTCATCAGTGAGGTGCATAAAAAAATTTTTTCATGAATTTAAACTAACAATGCCCCGTTTCAATGCGATTATAGGGTTCTCGTAATAAAAAATACATCCGCACTTCGCCTGCGAGGCTCTTTTGGGTACTAAAGGACATGTCTGTCGCTAACGCGCTGTCAACGCCCTCGTTCAATTCAATTCAATCAGTTCATTTCTGACTGAGAACTCTTTTCTTCTAGTCATCGCGGTGAAAGATCACGAGACAATATACATTATCGCTGAGGTATCACATGCAATGACCATTCGTATATCTACAAAACTGTTTCACATCACATATAGGCTCGGGAGGACTCTCTAAAACGCTGAGAGGAACACCCTGTACACGATAACGCAACTATTATATCTTCAGGTCTACAGATAAGCTCACACTGCCTTAAAAGCCCGTAAATACAAACTACTTAGACTTGATAAAATCTCAAGAGTGGTTTAAGGCCAGTCCGGAGAGAATCCGGATATCTCGCTCAATAGATGGCGTTTTGATCGCCCTATACATGCGATCGGAGATAATGAATCAATTTTCTGCCTAATAAATAGTATTTCAATCTCACATTCCCGACTCGAGAGAAATGAGGTGTATCAAGCACCAAAACATTTCCAGCCGAATGAGTTGTTTCATTCCTGGAAATTCTTTCTATATCTCGAGAAAATCATAGTTGTCCGATCCGCTAGGCAAGTTATACTGCTCGATGTTCACACCCCTTCCCGGTTTTTCCGAACTAGATTTCGAACTTTTGGACGAGGGAGGGATCATTCGATTGGAAATTTCAATACACAGGCGGAATGCTATCTGATTTTGTCTGGAAATGTTACGTTGTTGAGTAATGAGTAAGAATAGGCGAGGCACTGTCGCGTTGAGTCACGTGTTGCCTTCACGTTTTTCTCGTTCCCTAGTAAAAAGAATGTCATGAGATTTTGTCTAGCGTTATAGAGTGAGATTCGGAAGACGGAATGTTAGCTGGTCAACTTATCTAGTTCCAATAAGGGCGCGTCTACAAATATGCATGCATATGCATCATTTGCGGACGCACCCTAAAAGCTTATGAACAATAACTCCGCTCTCAGAACCATTGCGTGTAGCCGCAACCTGAAAGTATGCGGGCGCGTGTCGTGTTGCGGTTCAGGCGGAAACTCCAGACTGGCCTAAATACTTTTTATCAGGCATTTTGTTTGTCATTCGGGATTTTTTTTTAAATTCAGAAGCTTTAAATCTTCTTCCACGTTACTAATTCTATTTTGTTCGCGTGACAAGAATGCGGGATCATTCCACATCTGTATGTCACCACTGGCAAAGATTAAGAAATTAAGGTCAGCTACCAAATACACAATACCGGCAATCCAAAATATCAATCTCCACTCACTGAGGGTTTGATTAGGTGCCAAAATACCCACAACGTATGGAGCAAAGATACCCATGACCGCAGCAACACCGTTCGAAATCCCCATCAAAGTTCCAGAATAGTTTGGACTAATATCAATACAATTTACTTTTGTACCCGGAGTCGAGCTACCAGTCAAGGTCAGTCCTACTGTTATCAAAGTCACCGCCCAAACAACGTCGCACCCTGCATACATTGCCATAATCAACATGACTCCAGGGCCTATGCTAGCAATGGTAGCATTCATCTTCCGAACATTCGTCCTAGACATGTACTCGTTGGCTATTAACCAGTCTGAAAGTGCAGACATGATCATACAGAAAACTACAGAACTAATTTGATGCATGGAAGATGCGTAACCGTTAAGAGCTACAGGGAGTTTGAGAACGCTGTTCATATATTTTGGAAGGTCTGACATTATTGTATAGTTGCTGTAATCTTGACCAGCCTGCATGATAACTAATGCCAAAAATGGTTTCGAAGTCAAGGCATGTTTCCATGGGAACGAAGGAACATCATTGCGCACGTGAGTTCCAATATGTTTTTCCAGGTAAGTCTTTTCTTTTTCTGTGATGAAGGGATGATCACTTGGAGAACTGTAGCAAAGAAATAAGGAGAAGACGAACCAAGCTACTCCAATCCATCCAAATAGGTAGAAAATTTGTGGCCAGTCTGAACTAGATCTGCTGAGAATCAGTCCTGGTATTACTGTAGATAAGAGAGCACCTGATCGGACGCCAGTATGAACAATCGAAGCGGTTAATGATCTTTCATGAGCTGGAATCCACTGTGCTAATAGGTAACTTATCCCTGGTTGGATGACACCTTCACCTAGGCCCATGAGGAATCTTATGAGAATTAGAGCTTCTGCATCACCCAAGTGAGTTGCAGCTGGAGTTAGAAGAGTTAGAATTGCGGTAAAGAGGACTCCTAGACCGATGACATGTTTGGCACCAAATTTTTCCGCCAGTAGCCCACCTGGGATATGTGTAAGAACATATCCCCAGTAAAACGATGATAATATGATACCCTGTAAAGAAGTAAGAATATATCATGATAACACAACCGTTCTCTGAAGCGAACTTCGAAGAAGTGATGGTAGGGGGACATATAACTCCGCATCCATAACTGCCCGAGTATTCTTTTTTCCCGGGACGAAATTCCCCGGCTGCTTCTTGAATTCCCGGGAAATGATCCTGTTAAAGTCTCTGAATATGCATTCAACCAGAATTTTTAGCTACGATCAACAAACATCAATTTGTTGTTGCCATGTCCAGTCTCAGCCTCTACTCACAGCACAAATCATGAATTGTGGGTCATGGATTGGGATAAAACTATTATGGACCTTTATGGGCAATGCTTATGTCACAGACTGTCGAGCAGGCTACGACCCAGAAAATCTTGAGCGTGAGATGCGGTCGTCTATATCATCATTTGCTGTTGGAAAAAGATGATTCTCGAGGTTTCATTCAAATTACTGACCCACAGACGATATGCGATGTATCCCAGTATTTTTACATTCTTGAGTGGAATATTAGAAGATTAAGTAAATACCACCACTATGATGGTCAACTTTCTCTCGGGCAGTAAATGGGAAAAACCCGCCCACCTGATCGCAGACGACAGGAAGATCGGCTGTTGAATTTCGTGTTGAACTATGATAATCAAACGTACTGAATGATATCATGATAGTTGACTTCCACAGATAAATTGATATGATTCGAAGCTTTCAATATCTTCCGTGCGATTTCAGCCTTTGACTTCAGCTATAATCAAAATATATTGAAAAAGTGAAAATGTGCAAAAATTTGGCAGAAAAAGTTACATAGAAATAAGGGAACAAGTTAATCAAGGTCAAGGAATACTATGACTTTTTTGTGAGATTTTCATATTTGGATAGTTTTGTCCGCTGAGATGAATATTTGAGGAAGCCTCTGACCGCGGGGAAAAAAAGACGGGGAATTAGGCTCTCGGGAAGTTACGGATGGGGGGTTATAATCCCCTAATCCATGCGACATGTAACGATAAGGAAAATCTCTTCGGGAGGTATTGATTTTATATATCAAACGATCAATAAAATCGAAACGATCAAAAACTGTAAATCTGATGTAATCACCGAAAATCTTCGTATTCTACACGAAACATGCCAAATTTAGGAAAGTTTCGAATCGGATGGAATTCATGTCGTTGTAGTTCACGTGCAATCGATTATTGCCTGTCATCCGTTCTTACGCACATTACCTGTGTATACTCGTCCCAGTGGAATGTTCCACCATCGGATGAACATAACGTTCTATTAGTCTGAGTTGGCTCTTCGAAGTTTGGACAAGTTTCGTCGATTGAATGTTGAGTAACGTTGATTGGCACTGTCATTTTGGTGATAGCTATTGAAAGGCACATTCGCAAAGTGTAGGCATTGAAGAATGCAAAAAATGCCATACTTGCCACAATCCATCGTTGTGGGATGCACTTGTCTGAAATGAGCAGATGATAACGATTTTGATTACTGATCCACTGGAGCAATCATTAACACAAAGATCAACATCCAAAACAAAATGAGAGTATTATTCATGAAACTAACAAAACTTGCAAAAACACGAAGCCATTTTTGAAGAGTGTTTGAGCTTACACGAAAATAACATCCAATGCAAACGATTGCTAGTAGTTCAATGATAATATGTAATCTATCAACAGAGCTGAATAATTTACGTTGAAAGCTCCTTATCGTGGAAATCGTATTGACTGTCTGATAAGATTGCGTAGGCCTAATTAAACAACCTCAATACAGAAATCAATATTACTTAACAGTTTTCAGTTTACGTCGAACACAATGCTTGTAACCGTATCGGCTATAATTTGATCGAGCATGTCACAGGTGTATTCACAGTGTTCTAAATCAAGATTTTTTTGCACGGTTATTAATCTTGTCGCTACTCGTGTGAAACATAAGATTCCATGAACACATATGATTATGGGGTCTGTAGATTCCACGATCATATATGGAACAGGTTTAAAAAACTGCTATTTTTATCCTGGAAAACCGTGATATACTAATTTACAGTTATTGTAACATCGATACTTCACAGTATTGATCAAACATCACTCAGAAAGACCTTTCTCGGAGTCATTCTAAGGTTTTGAACATTTGAATCACTGAGGGGGTATCCAGAAATGACGTCACTCTGAAATTTCGCATTTTTGACCCCTCGGTCCTCTTGTCACACCAGGTCACAGCTTCCGGACTTCCCCCCCCCCCCTTTGCGTGAAGTCCAAGTCACAACTGGGTGACCCCCCCCCCCTCCACAACTATACCGGGAGAGGACAGATTCGTTCTTTGGTCTGATGAAAACATATTTATACCGTCACAGCTATACTCTCTATTCTTATTTGAACCAGTCTCTTCTACTTACAAGGGGGGACCACAGTGCTTGGGTCGTCAATCACCTCCAAAATTTTTTTACAGTCTAGTATACTACCTTGAATATGAAGAATCCAGAGTAACTCCGTCCAATGGGCCTCCTGTTTAGAGCCATGGTCGAAAACGTTATAACATTGTCAGTATATCTATGGATATCATTTTTTAACATAGGCCTATATGAGCAATGCTAATTTCAGTGGCTGTATCTCTGGACAAGAATTCTGGATTGTTCATATTCTGGGCAGTAAAAAACTATAGAAAAGTCTTGGAGGCGATTGTTGACCCAAACACTGTGGTCCCCCGTTGTTAGTACATCACAGAGCTAAGGGCTGAAATAGTTTAATGTGAGGAGCTCTTGATTTTGAGATATAATTGCTAAAGCTCTCATCGAACCTTAGTCCAAGGACCTCGAAATGGGATCTTCCTGAAGTTGTTCAGAATTATTAATTTTTTTTGATGGATTTTTTGACGATTTCCACACGACCAAGCCTGATGTCACATTTGAGGAACAGCCCCCACCCCCCTCTTCCTCATAGCATGACGTCATTTCTGGATGCCCCCTGAAGGAAAATGATCCACATTGAATACCATTTTTTGTCAAAAATGCCACTTTTGTGGTACTCGAGATTGACTCCTGGAAAGATTTTTCTTCAGTAGAACATGATTAGTATCGTGACATATTGGTTTTCGAACAGGTTTGCATGAATAAAACACAGCTTTCCGAAATGAAAAGAATTTTCGAAGCAGTTTCACGTATAGTTTCATGTGACCATGGAATCGTGTGTTTTACATGGATTGTATCAATCCTGATCATACTCGAACTAGTTTCTTAGAAGTTCTAATCGCAGTTAGCGTGAAGCGGCCACACTCTGAGAAATTTGCCCTAAGTTGGTGATATTTTTGATTCGCCCAACTGCACAGGGCTTATCTTCAGCCCATTTTGTAGATTTCTTTCAGCTCTTATTTACATTTGTTTTTTGTCTTCCGTCTGTCAGGACTCACTAACGCCACCTTGGAAATATTTAAGGAAGTACCGCACAAGTGGAGGGGGGAATTTTTTTTATCTAACCAGAATTACGTGATGACTATTCTAATAGTTGGGTTATGATTAATTGAAGCTCTCGGTACATTTTTCTAAGCCCAGCAGTCATGGTTCTGGTAATATGAATCGACGAAATTCGACACTTTGTCTTAATCTTGACACATTCGTAATTTCATGTCTTATTCTCATCGAAAATCTTTTTTTTTTTTACATGAATGAAGTAGGCTATCCTTGTGAAAAAAAAGTTACGATAATTTCAGAGGCTTTTGTATCTATGAAAAAATTTCTGTCGAAAACTCAGCGTTGAGTTTCCTGATAGAGCTGAAAAACTGACACGTCCCATAAGACCACGTGTTAAATGGACGAAAATGGATAAGCTTTAACTTTTGTCCCGGGTAGGCGAAGTTCACCAAAATTTACATGGAGTCTTTTGACACTAAAATCAACGTGTGTGACGACTTTCATCAAAATCTCAGCGTTAAATCTCATAGGTGCGGTACTTCCTTAACCTGACGATCTTAACAAGTACCCGAGAAGTATTTTTCACTCGTCTAGATAGCTTGACAAGTCACACTACTGAACAAGAGATCATCTGGTCATCATCAAACCTACATACAGCATAGCATGGTTCAAGATACGTCGTCCCAAACTAACAATAGGTGATCTCCAGGGCTTACAACCGTCCCTCAGAGGCTAAATTTTGATCGAGTAGAATCATTCTTGTAAATCAAAGTTGCACACTCTTGTTCATGATCACAATTGCTCTGAGACAAATATCAGAGCTTTTAAGAACCGCGATCCGAATATCTAAGACATTTTTTCACTTACTCATCTTCTTCAATTCTCAAAATGCGGTCACTACTCATCTCCATCAAAATATTATAACCTCCCAAAAGTATTGGCTCATGTCATGGCATCTGATGAAAAGCTTTCACTCATCGGATAACAGTTTGTATATGGTCAGAATGTTTGAAATTGAAGAGAAAAATTCAACGTTCTTGAAAAAAAACCATTGATGACTCACGAATTCGAGTCCCTAACTCCTCAAGATCAAAATTGATTCTCTAAATGTGACACCAAGCTTTTGACCGACCGGGTACGTTTCGAGTTTCTATGTTAATGATAGTTAATGCGACGGAGAGATCAAAGAAAAAAGTTATCATCAAATACGAAAAAACGATTAATAATGTCCCTAATCCGTCAACACTCCCAGGAAGTTTCATAATATTCAGGGAATACGTTCAGAGGACGTCAAACGTTCTTGTATAAGAATAGACGAGGTAAAGAAGTAATTTTGCACTTGATTATCACTTTGTTCTTTTAATTTATTTGTTTCTTCTCGCCCAAAACGAATAGTAATTCACAACAACGAGGGAGTTATAATCCTCATTAAATGATACAGGCCTGATAACGATTTTATCTGAATCAAAAATTACGATTGCTTATCGAATGAATTCCCAATGACACTCACTTGAATATTTGTATATTAATTTGCCCAAGTGCTGATTTCCTTATTACAAATTATGTGAAATTTCGCCAATCTCGTCGAACCTAATCGTTGAATAATCATTTTGTGCTCTAATACATATCAGTTATGAATATAATAATCTACCTATGTCTTATCAGTCTTTCCGTTAATTAAGATATTCTATATAGTATGTAAAATACAATTATAAGATTACCGACTATTATACATATTTTTCACAGATGGGTCAATCATGAAAACAGCATCAATCCGAGAAGAATTGAGTCGCAATCCATTTTGTTGAATCAGCGTGGGGTCTTGCTCATCTTCATGAATCAAAAGCAAAACGAGGATCCCGGTTATATTTTACATATTGGAATGAAATTTGAACATTTCTTCCGAAGGGATTGGATGATATTGACTTAGAATCAAAAGTTGGCTCAAGTACTGACCTAAATAAAGATGATTGATATGGAAAATTGAACAGTTTTGTTCTCAAGATGAGGGTGCTTTCCGAAATTCCTCATTTTTCCCGAAAGCCCGGGCATAACTGTGATGAATGTTCATCATTGTCTTTGTTTACAATGCGTGACCAAAAATGTACGATTTTACATGGAAATGGATGGTTTTTGAAAACTCCTACGTACTACGAACCTACTCGTTCCACGGTTGTTACACGTAAGATCATCTCATATTTTACAATCTAATAAACCAACATTCCTTAAATATCACAGTGCAAAAAAAACGATTTGTGTCAAGCCTTATCAAAATCTCTGAATGTACGACTTAATGAACATCTCTCGACATAAAATGCAAAAAATGAAGGTCAAATTGAATGATTTTGTGTACCGATGAAAAAAAGGAAAAAATGAAGTATAATACAAGATTCAGCAAATTGCAAATTCAAGGTCATTATCGGACTAATCCGACTTGATCTGGAGATAAGCGATGTACATAATGGTTGAAAATCGAATACCACACGTGTTGCTGGCAGATTTGATCTGTTGGTGTACAGCGCTCGGCTATTTCAAACAAATGATCCTAAATATTAATCGCAAGATGATGAAGTCACGTTTTGACGTATTTACAAACTAAACTATTCTTTCACCGAGAAAGTTTTTCCATTCTCTTCCTTGCTCATTGTTCTTGTTCGGTCTAAACTATTGACATCATTCCATTCTTGTACTTCTCCACTGCCAAATATCAGATAAAATATATTTGTCGTGATGAGAATAGCAAAGATTATCCAGAAGACTGTTCGCCACTGGCCAATCGTTTGACCACCTTCCGTCAAAAATCCCACTATCATCGGTGTTATTATACCGGTACATGCTGCTGCGCCGTTGCTTATTGCCTGAACTGATCCAGCATAGTTGGGGCTGAAAATTCCAATAAATAGCATTTTTCAAACTCATTCAGGTGATCAAAATCGATTACATTCTCTTGAAACCAGAATCTCATCTTACCTTAGATCGAGCGAGTTGACTTTTAAGCTAGGAATACCACATCCCAACATAGTGACTCCCAAAATGAACATGGCCACGACCAAAGTCCTGTCACATTCCGCATAAGAAGCTGCCAATAAGAACAATCCTGGCCCAATCGACGCCAACGTAGTTCCAAGTTTCCTAACCGATGTAATGCTCAGAAGACCACTAGAAATTAGCCAGTCAGCCAAACACGAAGTAACAAGGCAGCACAACCACATTCCAACATAAGGTATTGAACTTAGATATCCATTCTGGTCCACTGGATAGTGTAGCACGTGAGCCATGTACTTTGGCAGATCATTAGCCACAGTATAGAATCCCCAATCATGACCAACTTGAACCGCAATGAGAGCAAACATGGGCATCGAAGTAAGCATACGTCTCCAAGGTACTGGTGGTGGATCCTCGTGTACGTGAATTTTGAGCTGTTGCTCAAGGTAAGCTGCTTCCTTATCCGATATGAAAGGATGCTCTCTCGGTGTACTGTAACATGTGAGGAGCCAAATGGCATACCATAGTGCACCCATCAGACCAAAAAAGTAGAAAACCATTTGCCATTTTGAGTGTTGCAGTATGAGGCCTGATAGAGAATTTGCAAAGACGGTGCCTAGTGGCGCCCCCACGTAGACGAATGATCCGGTCTTGGAACGTTCATCGGGTGGAGTCCATTGGGACAACATGACGTTCAGAGCTGGTAGAGTGACACCCTCGCCCAGACCCATGAGAATTCGCAGGACTATGAGGGCAGGATAGTCACCCCACTCGACGGCGAAAGGGATGGCCATTGTGAGAATTGCCGTTATGAGCATTCCCAGGCCCAGAGTGTGCTTCCCGCCAAATCTTTCGGCTATGAGAGCTCCTGGAACTTGAGTTATCACGTAGCCCCAGTAGAACGAAGATAGGATCATGCCCTGAAAATGAAATACTGTCGTAATTCTGATCTTATTGCTCCATCACACTCTGGAGAAATTTAGCTTGTACAAGTCACAGGTGGTTTCCTGGACCCTACACACTTTATTTTGGAGCCTGTCAATTCGGTACTTATCAATAATCTTCGATTGATTGGTCGAGGAGTAGTGCTGTACGCTCGAAAATCAATTGTTCTTCACGCTGCGACGATTAACAAATATAGTATGATAAATTAACAAATATACCCTCGCTTCGCTCGTTCCACAAACACTCGTTCGCACAAAACTAATACCGATCTTTGTGTTGTGCTGTGGAATACAATTTTGAGATTCGGTTAGGATGGTTTATGCTTTCTCTCAACTTCCTCCAACCCTCACCCTCGACTGGGGCCAAAAGAAGTCACTCGGAATGCGAATACCAGTCTACCCGCACTCGTGTTAAAAAATCCCACCGTGCACTCGGAAGGAAGATAGACTGCAGTGGCTTGGACAGTCAGTGAAAAATCTCGGATGGTCACTGACCGTTACCACATTGAGCAATTCAGGCTTTTCCCGAGTGTACCTTATTTGATTTTGAAGGTCTCGCGATTAACTTTGAAATAACCCAATATGAGCCAAAATACACTGAGCTTTGATCAATCGTACTCCTATGACGGAATCAGTGAAAATTACTCTCAATCTCTCATTCCCAGTGCAAATTTCACAGATTTGCAATAAATTTACGGTGGATCAGTGAAAAAGGAATGCCAAATGTGTGATTGGCAGAGGATTTCATTGGTTTCGGCGAAGCAATTTTAAAGGAAGATCACCCGTGTATCATTTCAAAACTTGATTAATAGATCCGACCTTAATGGGTTAAATGAGTATGCAGGCTAAGTCGGTTATGGTGAATAGCTTTCTTACCTGTACAGGTTCACTCCAGTCGTAGAGATCATCCCTCGATACAGTGTTGTTCATAGAAGGGCCTCGTGTACACGTGTCATCGCGAGACTCTGGTGTCTTCACTGGGCGAGCCATCTCTGTGATGGCAATGGATAGACTGACTCGCATTCCATAAGCCATCACCAGCGCTAGAAATCCCATCAACGCAAATACCCATCGTTGGGGAATCGGTGCACCTGTGAATATGATTTAGTTCATGCTGATTTGTTTTATAATGATTCTCATTCATCTATGAGACACACAGAAAGATGCACGGACTAAATTTTTTTCGAATGTTAATGGGACTTCAGCATTTTTAAAGCCTTTTGGTTCATTGCTTATACAGTATCTGTTTGAAGTTTGTACGAAAGTACTGCAAAAACAATGATATCGCGAATGTTTCACCAAGGAGATGGTGCAGTGAGATGGATCTGACAATTTGAATCACTGCTAAAATAGTTTCCCTAGAGTCGACTCTGTAATAATCATCTCCAACAGTAATTATCGTACGATTTCCTTGGTTGATTCAAACGAAAATTACGATAATAATTTTGAGGAAGTCGACAGACGTTTTTGCAGGTCAGGATAATGAGAAAAAGAAGAAGTATTGATGACTAACTCATTATATGGAAATCTGATCTTATGGAACGCGATTGGAATCAGGTTTATCAAATTGTAATAGAGTTTCAAGATATTTAGATCTGGTTTCAATCACTTCAATAAAGCATTATTCATCAATGACTACCGAAAAATTTGCTGGAGTGTAGTGTGAAAAACGTGTGCATAAGTATCTCCTATGAAATTATTTCTGACTATCAATTATTATTCTTTCTCTATACACTACCGGTCAAAGTCTCAATACACCTGGGAACCAAGCTGATGATCTTCAGAGCTGGATATCTCAGAACCTATTGATCGTAGAGAGGTCTGCGTGGTCGCATTTTATAGCTCATATCAAGCACTTTCAAGTCTATTTTTAGTATTTCCCGTCCCGCGTATTATACCAAAAACACACAATTCAGAAAAATTACTTTCTTCGCAGTTTTCGAGCCAAGGTAAGAACGCCTGAAAATTTTGGAGAGATTGTTGGATCGCTATGAGACCAATGACATCTCCAAGCCCATCAAAAGACCTTCAAGATTAATTTTTGAACGTCTCTCAAAGAGGTTCTGGTTCCGAGATCTGTTTGATTTTGCTGAGGGTGTTTGTCTCTCAAAAAATCACACGATAATCCAAAAATTATGAGTAACAGCCCACTTTGGGGCATCTGACGCTCATTTCTGCTAGGGTTCGACTCAATATCGGCATAGCCATCGAAAAGGAAGGCTACCGACCTTGAGCTGGGCTTTTGGTTTATCATCATTTTTGGATTATCGTGTGATTTTTTGAGAAAAAAACACCCTGACTGAATCAGTTAGATCTCAAAATCAGGACCACTTTGAGAGACGTTCAAAATTGGATCTTGAAGGTTTTTTTGTGGGCTCGAAGATGTTTTTGATCTCATAGCGATCCAACAATCTCTCCAAAATTTGCAGGCGTTCCTACCTTGGCTGAAAAATTGCGAAAAAAGTAGTTTTTCTGACTCGTGTGTCTTTGGTATAATACGCAGGACGGGGAATACAGGAAATAGATTTGAAAGTGCTCGATATGAGCTACAAAATGCGACCATGCAGACCTCTTCACGACCAATAGATTCTGAGATATCCATCTCTGAAAATCATCAGTTTGATTTCCAGGTGTATTGAGACTTTTGACCGGTAGTGTAAATCTTTGGATAACGTGAGCGGAAAGAATTTCATTCTTCTAAACTTGCAATGTTGGGTAAAATTGATCAATGGAAGTCATGATGATTGGGATGATTATAATGGGTTTCGCATCAATACGCATAAATTTCTGCGAAAATCGATCAAACGATGATATTTTCATTACATGACGTTAAACAATCCTGATTTCACCGATTGCACTTTTATCATCCGGCCAAATCTTGACGGTTGTGATTCTTATCTTTCTTACCGATTTTTGATAATTTCAGTGCATAATCTTGATAGTAATGGAAAATACCGAAAAGTTGGCTTGGAGGTATTACACAAATTATGTCAAATGAATGAAAAATTTACATGCCCATCAAAATTTATCAGTGATTTTCTGCACAGAGACTAAAAAAAGAGCTTGACAAATTTTAAGTTTTGCAATCAATGGAAATTGACTTTGCTAACCGAGTTTTGAGGGCTTAGAATGATCACATTGATTCGATATTTGATTGAACATGGAAACGTAATTGGATTCTCCGTGTCATGGAACCTATGATAGTTTTAAGATGAACATAAGAATGTTTAAATTTTCATTTTAAATATCATTTTTCTATATTTCAAAATACACGGGGATAGGGAAAATACATAAGATCTTCAACAAAAGCATGATTCGCCTCTGAGCAAATATCATGAGGGGGAATTTTTTATGCGCTCTTGAGAAAAAGTCTA
Organism: Eretmocerus hayati; assembly: GCA_029851415.1. Classification (NCBI taxonomy): domain Eukaryota; kingdom Metazoa; phylum Arthropoda; class Insecta; order Hymenoptera; family Aphelinidae; genus Eretmocerus; species Eretmocerus hayati. Next base: position 186,050,605 of record CM056742.1, read on the forward strand.
ATGAATTTGGAATCGCACTCTGAACAATGTTGTGGAATCACGTAGACCTCATTATCCCTGATTGGAAGTATGCAACAACATCTTCATTCTTCATTTAAAGGTCAAAAAGTTTTACATACCATCATTTATAGATTACCGTAAAAACCAATGAGCTTTGAGTATTTGTTATGCAAGTATCAGATGCTGATTGGCTGTTGGCATTGAATTGTCTTTGATTCAGAGTATTGAGCAACTATCCTCGCAATTTTACGAATATCTTCGCACAAAATCTCAAAATACGTGATTCGAGTAGACTAATAGATTATGAGATCGACTCCAAACGTGATTAAGGGATCAACTATTCTCGATCAAGCACGAAATCAAACACGATCTAATTGATAAGATTGTATATAGATAAAGTGGAACAGGCTGTGAATTGGTCGTATAGAACTGTATGGGTTAACTAGCTAAATTATTTTGAGATCCACTGACATTATTGAGCTCTGACGTATACACTACACATCTTTGCTAGTGAATCGATTCAAATTCAATAAGATATATATATATATATATATATATATATATATATCTATGATGATAATTGATGAATACTCACAACAGTACTTTGCATTAATCATCATGTTGACTTATTGAAGGATAACTTTGAAATGTCGTCGATTGCACAAGTGAAACCTTTTTATATATCTGAGTGACGAAATTCTCAGTCATTTTTGATCATCCTTTAACTCAAATTGTTTTTAACTAGGCGTCGGTAACAATTGTGTTGACTGAGAAGGCTCAATCATTGTCGGCTCTCAAGCTAAAATGACGCGACAATTACGGACGCGCGTGCCTTTTATACGGCATCTGATAACAACACACACAGAATCGACGCGATACAAGATTATTTTTGGATGATAATCGATCTATTTTGGGGAAAATATTTGGATTGATCGATTCATTTTTTGGAATTCAATTGTTTATACAGGGTCTCAGAGATTCTATGTGAGAATTTTTCATGGGATTTCGGAAACTCTGCGTTACAGTAGAAACTCTCCAAGTCGAGACTCCCTATCTCGAAAAACCCTCTAACTCGATGTAGAAGTCCGGGCTCTTGAGGAAAACTCTCTAACTTGAAACAATACTCGGTGAACTAAAAATACCCTAACTTGAAAAAAATTTCTCCGGCAAAAACTCCCGAACTCGAAAATTCCATCAATTTTCACCTGTGTTTCGAACCAAAAGATATCCAACTTGAATTTTGACTGAGCAAAAATTGGGTGCTGTTACAGGGACTTTCGGTGTCGGCCCGGTGGTCTTTTTTTTGATGAAGCGAGTCTGTCGATCTCGACACGATTATTACGAGGCAGGGCTAATCGAGAGATGAAGATAATATCTCAAATCGATGTGACTCCGCTAGAGGCAATGTATTATGATTAGATGAGGAAGATATGAGAGGCATCCATCGAGAATCTGAAATCGATACTGTTGTGACTTCTCAAAATGTACAACAAGTCCTCAGTGCGCTCGGATCATGATTGTAGGCAAGCTAAGTAAAGGGACCGAGATATTCTAAGTTCTCATGTCTCGATTAGAAAATTCTGTCAGTTGTGTGAGATTGCAATCCTTACATCAAGTGAGAATAACAGACGTTTTTCCTAATGACTGTGATTGAGATTCTCATGATATTTTTCTGATACATTCAATCAAGTGTCTCATAAGCTGGTAATGTTATTTAGATATACTGATTCCACAACACGTAATTTTATTTAGGACACAACATATCCAGGGTACTTTCAAAAAAACTCCTCATCTTCAAAAACTCCCCAACTCGAATTTTTTGACGGGTCTCTTGAGATTCGAGTTAGAGAGTTTCTACTGTAATAGAAAATTCGTAGTCTGAGATAACATTGAGAATAGTTACAAGTCGGATTGCTTCTATTCTGTTCCGTTATGAAGGTATTTACACCAATTGTCAAGATCAGCAACTTTAGTGAGATGCAATATTATGAATAGATGGGCCTGGATCTGGTCTGGACTGTAAACACTCATAAAATTCGTCGAAATATGTGACCGGTACCAGAAGATCGGGAGAATGAGTTCTTTACTCATACACGTTACATCACTCTATACATTCGGAGATTTGTTCCATTCAATATCGAGAATGTTTCGTCCAAATACTGAACCTGCTGCAAGATTTTAGATGTACCATCCCTAGAGCCACAACACATCCCGGATCCACTGCACGATGCTTTCCAGATTTGGGAACGAAAACTGAATAAGATAGAACTCGGGTTGGGAAATGTGATCATGCAAAAGATTCCTACATCGTGCCCGGCCTTAAAGGAAAATGAATAAAATTAACATTCTCTATATAGTTATTAACGTCACCGGCAAAGTCCAAAATGCAGTAAAACCGTGGACTGCGTGGCGCTTATTCGTCGAAGCCCGAAATGAATGCTTTATTCTGGCCTTTGTCTGATCAATGTATGGGTTGCCTGCAACGCCTCCGTCTGAGTACAAAACGAGACTTCCATTTCGAACTTCGCCTGCTTTCATGGAGGCAAAGCTTAATGAACGTCAAACCAACTCAGTCTATTTGATTCTTGATGTATTTTGCAGTAAAAGTGGGTTGTGAAGCAGGTTCAGATCAATGCAACGGAAAATATTGAAATGGCGATTCGAAATGACAATGACGACGACGATTCGCAGACATCAAATTCGTTTCTCTTTATTACTTTTCTCCTAAGAAATCTCTGATTGGTAGGGAACACGTTGGAAAATGATTCGCTTGTCTGTTGGTATTGAGAACCCTTCCCGTCGCTGCACGTCACAATTTTTCTCAAATTGCAGAAAAAACCTTCAAATTTAGCCGCTCCCAAATTCTTTGTAATATTTCAAATGGATAGTAATGTTGTGCTTAACAAAATTGGTCAAGAATGGTACTAAAGTGCGATTCATCGCATACTTTATTACTTTAAATCGGGTAAAACTGATGCCTATGCCTCAAAACAGTCAGATCTCGAGTCGGTGCATGCATGATATTCTATCTCCCTTGCAGTTAAACGCTAATTCGATTCAAACAATGCTGAAAACAATTTTTTTCTATGTATAATTACGGAGAGTTAGCCCTTGAAAATCGGAATCTCTTGAAAAATTGCTCACAAATAGCTCTAGTTCTGGTCAATTGTTGAGTTGAGATCGAAGTTTTATGAAAGAGATGTTTCATATCCTGTACCTTTGTTCATCTCCAGGTCCAAAAATCCCGGCGTTGTTCTGTTATCTCACTTGAGTAACCTTACATTTACGCGAGGGAAAAAGCTTAGACTCAATTGAAAAACGTGGATTCTTCCAAGCACAGCTTTCGCTTTGTCATATGTGTACTGTCATGCACTGTAAAACTCTTGGCATTGAAGGTATAGAAAAATATGATCAGATTGGATCTATCTCTTCTCATGCTTGGAAAGATTTGAAGAACGTCAATGAACCGCAGCCCAAAACCAGACTCAGCATGCTGAAGCACGCTAGAACCATAATCTAACATTATTTTCTGGGTGGAACAGACATTGAAGTGCAGGTTCTTTTCGAGGCTCATAACATTGAATTTGATGATTTTGTTGATACTACTGATCATCCTCATAAATATTCTTCATTTTAGAGGAAAATTGTTGGGTTGTATCGCACAGAAAGATGGACGCCAACTCTGATGAGAAGGAACCCAAAATCATAAAAATGCCGTCAATAGATTCCAAATGGATGATTTTCCAAAAATTTCGGCTCCCCAAAGTGCTGGAATGCGCATGTGTACTCTCTCGCAGTCTAGGTGGTAGCTATACCACCTCCCTTGACACCTCTCCTTCAGCCCCTTGGTCACGTATGATAAACGTTCTCACATATCTCACCACCTGGTTTTGATTATACTACTCATTTTGTATAACTGTATCTGTATCATCCTCGAAATATCTTATCTTATTTCTATTTCTCCTGAACTTCATCGAATGTTCACCATTCAGGTTACTCTGGTACTTCCTCTGTACCGCCAACCGGGGTAACTTTGGAACTCAGGGGGTAACCTTGGAACAACCCATGAAAGAGTGTTTATCACGCACAGTTGGCTAGGCAGGTGATTCTGAGGCCTTAATACCGATTTCCCCTACTTGATACAAGCATAAACAATGTTTTGCATTGGCGCGAGGGGTTTCATCAGCTAACAATTCGTTTATAAGCTGACTTCTTCGGAAGTATGTTTCGGACCCAAGAAACAGTCTCTCGGAAAAAGTGGTGTGGTTCCGACTTTAGCAGGTCGATTCAAGGTAGCTGAGCTAGATTTCACTTGTCTATACACATATCTGGACGAATCCATTGTTACATTGGAGTATTTCCACGAAGTTTCAATTTCGTAGAGTAAAAACTGACAAGTACGTATTTTTCTTCAGAAACCGAGGTAACTTTGGAACACTCTTTCATGTACTCTCAATTATTCCCTAAGATCTATATCATCTTCGAGTTCTACATACTCGAGTATTCGTTGATCAGAGCTTCAAAATGAGCCAAAGGACGTCTCATTTCGACCCACGGTAGCCGAGTTGTGGCAGTTTTTCTGTCAGAAACTGACTGTGAAGGTATTTTCCTCCTCGAGAGTTATCCGCGACGCGCGGGCAGTGAGGTGTACTGAAGGACTCTATGCTCGATTGTAGAAGTTCAATTCAATCTAATGGACCCTTACTATAGGTCAATGGAAAGCTAAGACACTCAGCTTTCGATTACTGTTAGCGAACATTGATTGCGTGACCTATTTTATGAATTAATTGACGAATGAATAATGACAACAATTTCTGTTCCAAAGTTACCCCAGTCCGTGTCTAACTTTAGAACACGACTTTCAGCGCTCGTTGCTCCAACCAAAGATGTCCAAATGGATCTTATGAACACCGCAATCGAAAGCTGGAACTGTAAGCTTTTGATTGACCACAGATTTCTGATGTAAGACGTACAAGTTTCGCGAGGTTTAAGGAAAAAAATGCCATTTTTGTTCCAAAGTTACCCGGGTTGACGGTACTTGTTTTGCGCGAACTCAATATTTTGATGCGATTCTTTTTGCTTCGTGGTTCTGGGGATCGCTTAAAATTCTTTCATCGAATTTGGCTGGCCCGTTTATAATTGCCAAGAAGAGGAAAATTTTTATGAACAAATGCGATAAATTGGATAAAACCCATCTGATTCATGACCAGCAGATTGATTGTTGCAAATTATCTCTAATTATCTGCAGTAAAAGTAGTCGTGAGGGAATGATTTATTTTTCGATTTTGTAGAAAATCTGATCATGTATCATAAACTTGCCCCAAAAATATCCTCAAACTGTGCCGGTAGATCACCATACGCAAAAAATGCGAAGAAAGTGACAGATTTTGCACTGAAAGCATGGATGAGTTGTTCTATTTTATATTTCAGTGTTCCGCACAATTTCCGCACCTTTCAGTCATACGTGTTTGTAAAAGTTACGCGCTCGTTAGAGTTACGCGTTCGTAAGAGTTACGCAATCGTGAGAATTACATCCATCTATCCATCACATCTCATCATATATGCCATGCCATCCAATACCATCCCATTCCATCCCATCCCATCCCATACTACCCTCCCCTCCCATTCAGAATTGGGAGACGATGATCAGATTCAAGAATCAACTGATTAGCAAGAAGTGAATAGTGAAGATAAGTTGATTGGTTTGATGGAAATGATCATGACACGCATGGATTTTTGTCGATGGAAGTTTATTAAACTGTCCTGGGAATGTTCTTACAGAGGAGTGATTATAGTGCAGTGTTTATTTCGAGAATTCTCACTCTAACATACCGCGTATCTTACTCTGTATAATACATTATTTACAAGATGAATATGCAACGATTTCATTACTGCGACAAAGACAGTAAGCTATTGGCTATGATTGAATCTATTATGACTGTTTATTCAGAGGTTTATTATCAAATCTACCAATGAGTATTTTATACTGTTTCTCAAATGCTGGCCATCAAAAAAAATTGTAAATAGACTGTTTAATACAGATTCTGTTCCCGACTACGGATATAAGAACTTGCAATTATCTTGAGTTAATCGTTTTGTGAAAATTATCTCAAAATAACTCATGTTTTCCGCCTCCTTGCGACTTTACATACATAATCCAACTATGTGATTTGCAACTAAATAATTGCACCACGGTCTTCTCATCTGAGTTGATTACAATGAGGCTCATGTTGGTAAACATATTTCCATAATTGCGGCTGGGAATATTTACATCTATTATGTATCACCATAGCTGAATTTGATATTTTTGGATATGCTGTTAAGATTTTCTAAATAGTGTTCGGATTTAGTCATGGTCATTACTCAGATATGTCCGAGTGGATGAAATTTTCGAAGTTTATCTCCGAAAGTTGGCCAATAGACAATCAATTTTTGTATCTCATCGTAGGGATCAACATCTACTTAACGGTGATTGAGTTGTGATCTTGACAAATCGCTCGATTATAATCCCTGACAGGACTAAGATCAAAGGATTGATTTTATTAGAGCTCACGGTATTATGTGGACCTTATTATCGTTGTTTTCACAATTTGCTGCGCCAACTACAATGTGCGTGTGCCGTTTATGATATAAGTCTGAATTTGCTGCCTGCGATATGGATTTGAAAGGAGCTGCAAGTGACATAGAGGTGCTCATTCAACAAAATTTCCGCACTGCCATGAAATTTGAGAATAAATTCAAAGATCTCTCGGCTCAGCAACCAACCCAGATGACGATGTACTTTCGGACATTGCCATCTGATCGTTACAATAATCTACATCATCCTGGGTATTACATCGATGATTCCGAGCCCAAGAATGTAAAGTGTGGTGGAATTGAGTGAATTAAAATATTTCGATACAAGGGTGTAAAAACTTTTTTCGCAAGTTTCCGATGTTTGGGTGCCTACAAAATTGCGAAAATTAACTTTTGCGCCTCGCAAATGAGGTTCGAAAAATAAGTATTAGACCCGTGTATTGGATACTATATTTTTTAGAATTCTGTGAAAGAAAGTGGAAAATCAGTGCGAAAAGGTTACTCTCGCACGGTGTGTCAAGAAGTAACATTCAATTAAATATGATTTTTTAAAATACAGCAAAACCTGTCTCTATGGGCATCTCTAGAATTCGGGCATCTTCCAATTATGTCCACTTTCTCTTTACTGTACGAAGAAACTCAAAATCCGACTAATCGTTTGCAGAATGACATTACAAGTTTATGTAGTTTGTTTCGATTCAGTAAGATTTTTACCTGACCTCAAGAATTCTTCCTGACAGTGTTGGGACCGGATTCCATTCCTACATTGGCTCAAATAGTATTTTTGCTCTAGAATTCGGGTACTCATCAACAATGAGCGAGTCAGACTGAAGATGCAGATGCCCGAATTAGACAGGTTTTACTGTACATAATCAATTACATGTATGACAAGGTTCCGCCGATAGCCCTAATCGAGCATTGACGGCTTAAACTGATTTGTTTTTTTGTAAAAGTCAAAATTTTGAGCACAGATAGTTCAAGCAGGAATGAATATCCGACGTGCGCGTCATCGCACTGATTTCTTTTATTGGTACTATTTGGATGTCAAACCTACGGACATTACTCCTCTTCTGCAACATTACAGTGGGTATATTGAGGTTCAAATGATGATAATCTTTTCATAAGCTTCCGAAATAACAGGAGGAACAGCTCTCGAGGAATCGAGATACAGATTTTGAACATTGAATTGTACTCGTTCATCGTTTCAATCCATCTCATACGTTAAAAGTTAGAGTATATTCATGAAGAGATCAAAATGTCTAATGAAATGTATTTATTGCCTATTGGTGGTATAAAGATAACATCTTGCTATGCCCATCGCTCTTCTGTACGTGTTTGCATTGTAGATGATAATAATGTATTTCATATTTATAGTCGCCCAGCTACAATCTAGCACGTTGCGGGCCGTCTACGCGGCCGTCTATAAAAAATCGTATGTACCTCGTGCCGCAATCGGGTACATAATCTACTATTGTAAACAATTTTTAAAGTCATGGTTTTTGGAACTTTATATGAGTTTATGTAACATAGAAAAGTTTACCCATATAGCATAGCTTCTAACTTGATCTGTTGTGTCAAATTTTCTCTCTTTGAGTGTACTCGAAAGGTGTTTATTGGGCATTTTCAGTGAATCATTCAAGATAGTACATTTCGCATCGAGTTTATGAGATTATGACAGGCTTCTGAGTGATTAGGAGGTGCGAATACCATTTTTTGCAATTTTGTAAGCAACTAAACATTAGGAAATTGCAAAAACTGAGATTTTCTTCACCCAGTTTTACTTTCACGAGACGCTAGAAAGGTGTGATGGTACTAATTTTACATAATCATTTTCGCCAATAGTTAAATACAGAAATTTTTATAAACTTGAAGCTTCTTTCGCAGCAGCTCTGCATCTTTGTCTACGAACCTTACAATAACTTTCAACTTATCAAGTATGAATATGACTAAGCTCGCTTTCCAGAACAAAAGTTCAATAATATCCTCACTATTCTCTCATTATATTTACTGCGTACCCATAAACTCACTCACCGAACACTCAAATTTCACAGATCATTCTTATTCATTCAGCAAAGACAATTCATGAATAGTCACAAGTGATAACCAAACTCAGTATGTACATGAAGCACAGATTTCAATATGACTCGTACTATAACCCTTTTTGTTGAAATTTGGATTAAAAAGTGATTTTGTGGGCTCGACTGAAAAATACATGATCGTAAGTACAAGAAAATTTCACATTGAAATAATCCTGTGTGAAATGAACAAAACTTTTTACTTAGGTTGCATTGCAACTGTGGCACAATATTTGATCGTCTCTTTTGGCTTACATTATCTAGATTTAACTGTAAATGAAAAACTAATTACAAAAGTAAAAAAATGTTACACAGTAACAAAGTTAAAAAAAAGTACCAGACTTTTTCAATGACTGACTCATCAACTGAGTCTTTCACGGTATTATCAACTCTAGAGGTTGATATTGAAATAAAAAAAAAATATCTCAAAAGTTTCTAAAGTAAATTCGTACTTCAATACTCATCGTATTTCTTAGTTCAGTCATCAATGCCGATGAAATTTCAGCATACTATAGTATAAAGTTTTCAATACGCTGTGTTGTCCTTGAGGTATGCCTGTTTCTTGTACTGATGTTTTTCACACTTGCCCCACCAAGATCGCTTAACGCAAACTTTGACAGGTTTCAGGGCGAAGCATTGGGTCTGGACCATGTTGAAGAAAATCTTACCAATGACGTTCGCCGATGATGTCCCCGTCATTTTCAAGCATGCTCTGAATCTGAAAAAGTCGAATGAATTATAATGAGAACAATTCGAAATTATTGATGTATCGATGCCATAAGAGGAGATTTCATCCGTTTAGTCATTTGTCTTCTTTGGACTAGTCGAAAGAATCCAATGAATCTGAATGAGCTTGGTTGTGATGCTAGAAGGATTGCATTGATCCACAAGAAGAACGAGGTTCTCCGGAATCGCTCTATACTTACATGCTTAAAGCTTATTTTAAAACTTGTGCAAATGGAAATGTCTCTGGATGAATATATCGATGACAGGTTAGGATCGAGATTGTTCATTTGCCCATCAAGTTGAACCTACTTTCACTTGTAATTATATTGATCTAGCTAGGCTATCACACATGAGTTGCCCTGATGGCACAGTTTCATAGCAGTTGAGCCAAAATTACTCTCTCGGAGAAAGAAAAATCTCTCGGAATGTAAAATATATATGAGGCCTTTAAGAGTCCTATTCCTACTCAGGGTGAAATTGTTCTACCATTCATTGTAAAACGGACGCGGTATTTTTACAATGATGTGTATCCAACCTATCAGCTCACATGATCAAACGAGTAAATTTGATAAAGTAATCCATTGATGGCAACAGGTACCGAACTCGTGCGTAACGCAAAGTTGTAGAATCAAGATCATTCTGAATGTACAAACGGGCAGCCAATCGGAGCGGAAATAACATAGCTAATCTAGATCCGGTAATGGAGATTCAAAGATGCCACTCAAGACTGAATTAATAAGTACACACATTCACAAATGCACAATATTACTTATCACGAGTCTCACCTGCTGTCACATCCACAGTGGCTGAGGGTAAATGGCATGTAGTTGAAAAGTCCATATCTGGAAGAAAACGGCGCAATAGCCTTGGGACAGTGATCGTGCTTCCGGCAGCATCTGTCCAGACCATCCAGGGGACCCAAATCCTTGTAACTGTACGCCAATCTGTGAGGACCGCACCATTTTGTACCCGGTGCTATGACGAGCTCCCTCAATCCTCTTTTTTGCCTCCTCAGGTGATCTTCCTGTTCCTCCGGAGCTTCATATTGCCTGCAAGCACAAATGAATTTGTATTAGCCACCACATACTCATACCATGTGAATCCATTGTGCTATATGTGTACAAAGACGCATAACCACCCTCGAATCTCTTTATCTGCGGTTAGGCCAGGTCTACAGTGAGACCATGGGGTGCGACAGGAACAATGCTCGAGGGGTGAGTATCTGCTGTCGGCGTGGCGATTTTTCATCGTTTTTGTTCACGCAGAAGCCGATACTCGCGTGCACTATGAGGATACTGACATGACTACTACACCGTAATACGCTGGCGAGGAGCCTTTTCACGCGATTTTCTCTGCATTTTATAGCCCCTAGGCTATATAATAGAGTCGAGTGTGCTTGCGTCATTGATTCCCGAGCTAAAATCCCGACGAAGGGAGCAGCGGGCACATCACTTCTTGCGGCCCTTCGTCTGCAGCCACTCGCGACACCACTCGCGACATCAGCAGAGATCCTGCGTGTACTTATGCGGTGAGCACCTTACACGTTCTATATGTTCGCGGACGCAAGGGTTTTCTTGCTACTTTGCTCCGTCCCGGATAATTTATATAGCCATTGTTCCTCCACTTTATATGCTAAGCCACACTTCACCCACGTGATTTGTCTGTCGTAGAATAGAAAGTGAATATTCCAATCTTCTAATGATCCGAAAAGCCCGAGCGAGAGTTCGATTGACCACAGGCATGCATTTTCATGATTTTATTCTAGTTGCCTAAGTTTCGACATGATTCCGATATTAGCTGGTGAAAAATTGCGAGAAAGGTAAAATTCCACGAATATTTGTCGGTTATGCGTGCTTTGGCTAAACACGATTCCAATAATACAAAATATCAAAACCCAGAGCATGGTTATTATTCAAACTACGAAAAATTTGCAAGCCCCGTTTGACGTGGTGATAAGATGAATCTTTCGTACTCGTTGAAGAGTTTGATGTCAACTTAGTTTCGAACTTCTTCAAAAGTCAAAATGATGCTAAAACAAAGACTCTGACGCAGATCGTGAGTTCGAATCCATTGCGAATATGTTGTGAGTTTGAAACCCTGTATAAATCACCAAAATTGACAGCTTATCCGTTCAATACCATAAAGTCATTGCGAGTTTCTTATGTTTCGTCTTCACAATCCAGGTCATCTAAAGCTGTAGAGATAAAGATTCATTGGAGGTTCGAATCCATTGAATGTCTGCGGTGTTGACTGAGCCAATAGCAATAACTCTTCTAGGAGTAGAGTAACAGGTTCTTCTGATTTTCAGATATTTCATCTCCTCGATTTCATGAGAAAACTCAAATAACATTCTTTGAATCGAACTCGCTTCCAATCGGTTACTCCATGCAAATGTTAGTGAACCAGAAGCTCACTATCTCAGTGAAATGACAAAAAATTTGCAATCATTATCGAATACCGGAGCCGCTCTACGCTTATCAAAAATGTTACATACAAGAGTTTGAAATGTAGAATACTGATGAGAACGAATTTTGTAGGGTTCGAACCTCCGACCGTCCAATCTTAAAGCCTCACGCGAGTTTCTCCTCTGATTTATCTTGATACATTCATTTAAATCATGTCTAGAGCATGACTAAAAGTGTGCCACGAGTGAAAAAATAAGCGTCAAAGTAAATGACTTACATGTTGTCAACAGTCGACTGTAGCGTGGCGCAACGATGGCGCATCTCCTTGGCCGAGGTTCGGAGCCAGGGATGATCTTCCAATAGACTCGTATCATTCGGCTTGTAAAGTCGCAACTGATGAAGGCCGTGTCGTGATCCATCGAATACATCGTCATTTTCAACATCGTTGACGGCATCTTCGTTCTGGTCTTCAGATAAGCTTCGAACCCGACGCAACTCAGCGCTGCATACCTCTTGCTCGTACAAATTGTCGAACGACTCCTCCGTGCAGTGGGTAAGCTCATCTCCCTCGAACACGAGATTTAACTTTACGCCTATCTCGCCCAGCCAGAGTTCTCGCAGCGTCAGATACGTGTTCCTGCATAGACAAAAATTCATAAGAATCAATAAAAAAATCAATTATCAAGTTGTGATAGGCGATAATATTAATAATATCCTATTATGTCCTGAATGCCTGAGGTAGGTACTGGTTGTTTTACAGTGCAGATTTCTCGATTTGAATGTGGCAACGCAGGTAAGTATTTGATCGAAGCACGCGTGCCAATAGTAATGCACACCGCGTGCTTTTGATGCAGACACAACACTGATGCAGCGATGCAGTCGTACGCTCACGAGGCGCATATAATACGACCACAGTCTGCGAGACGAGGCAAGATAAGAGCCGGACACAGCGCCACACCGCCATTAGATCGAATTATAAGCTTGATGGTGATCTGCAGATCGCGGTTAGCTAATGTAGTGGAAACTGTACTTTGCGGCACGCAGACCGATGCACCGACGACGGCTTGACACTTATGCACGTAATGTGACGAGTGTTGAAACGGTGAGGAATTTATTTATAGAGCCGATCGTACGGTCGGAACCTTCTCTCATACTCAATAATCTTAGTATCAATATGATGACTGGAATATTATCTATTGGGACAGAATAGTCTTCGGGAATTCTAGATCTCAGGATTATTGGTTGATTTGCGCGGAAAATATTCGATGAGTTGTGTACAATGAATGAAATGGAACATATCCGCAAGTCAACTGGAGATACCGAAAAATATTTTGCAAACCATGATCGAAACCTTATGAAACAGTTGTATGAATGGACGAAGAGTGGAAAAGATTGCAACATGAAATTGATGCGAAAATGTGGAAATTGTGATGGCAAAAAATATCCACACATAGCAAAGATGAGTCAACAATAGAGATGCGCGCAGATCAACAGGGAAGTATTTTCGAGAATCGCAACAGGCAGTAGAGTCCAGAGTATGAGGTGTGGCTTTGATTTTGGGCCAATTAGAATATTCCTGTCGCATCACGCGATATACACAAGAAACGCCCTCGGTCACTGCACTCGTCTTGCTTCGAGAGCTCTGTCGAGCGTTAGCGAATCCACGAAATTTCAACACTCGAACTTTCAATTCTGCTTACCAAGGATATAAACATTTACAACATCTGGTTCTGCTCTTTCTTGGAACCGAACCCCAATATAGTCGTGCAACAAGAGTATAAAATTTCTATTAAATTTTCAAAAAATTGCTCTTGTATTCCAAAGACAGTTTTGATCGGTGATATTTTGTTTTGGTAAAATTTGAATTGTGTATTATATCATTTGAATTTTTCGGACAATGACGATGAATGAATCCACCCCCAAAATACGACTGGGATTTTCTAACATCCTGATACCGACTCACGCCTCGACTCGTACTGTTGTAATCTAGAGTCATTCACAGCTAAAGAAAAAATTCCCACTCTAAAAGGTTTCCACCCGGGCAAACTGATCTCTTACTCATCCGATAATGGCATCAAACCAAGAAAGGCCCAACCTCGGATCAACGATCCTGATGCATTCAACACAGTAGTTGACGGTAAATCCGAGAGTGATGAAATCCCGGAGCAGATAAAGATAAGAGATGAGAAACAAGGGACAACGATTGAGTGCACACTCGACTACTCTGACAAAGTATATAAGCTCATACCACCCACAACCGTCTTTTCCCACACAGCTTTTTTCAATCTACCACGACTGAGAAAACTACTTGCGAACGAGCAAGCGAGCATGTATATATTCGAGTAAGCCGCTAATGTGACACTTGTCGCACTTTCCCACGGAATCCATCATAGCATTAGCTTGGCTATTCTACGTTAACTATATGCGAGCTTAGCTCTGGAGAGTGTAGGTATTTGCTTTGGTCATACTGTGTCCCGTCTTGCGTTGTTTGGCTTTCGGATTCAGTAAGCTTTGGCATGAGCTTTGGTGAAAGCTTTCAAGTTGTAGGGATTGACTCTTCGGTTGTGACATTCTCTCTTGACTTATCCAACGAAATCAACTTCTCCACGAGCGTCACTTTTCATTTCTGAAATTTTGTTATCATTTTCGATGATAGAGTATCATGAATTGAATTCTGTGATTTGGGTCAGGATCACGGATTCCGTGGCAGCAAGACCATTGACATGATTTTATCGACAAGATATTATTCAAAGTCTGGTTGAACTTTGACTATCTATGATGAATGGATTTCCCAAAATCGTCGAATTCTCGATAAAGCAGAGCAATCACCCTCATAACGAACTTATCTCGCCTACACATCTAAAACATGACATTCGCTCTTCTTTCCGCTTTTATCGTGAATCATAATGACAATAGCAATGCGAGTGGGAAAAAACCTCACCAGACACAAAATATCGAGCCGGTATTGGTTGTCGTAATCAACACCTATTATTTCTGTAAAAAGTTACAGAATTTCCTTTCATGTACGCCTCTGTACCGAATTTCCAAAATTGCACGTGATTTTTTTTTCGACGTCCTAATCAAGTATAAAAGACTTATCATTATTCCAAATCTGAAATACCCCCTTGAATGACTAGATGCTTGATTCGCGTTAGTGTGATTTATGATTGGGCAAAATTGATTTTAATTAAAAAGAATTGGATCATAACAAGATTGCTTCAAGTACTAATGTGTCTAACTATACGATTTGGACCACGTGTCGTGATTTTATTTTTTTTCTCTCTTTAACAATGACAACTAAAATTTCAACTGTTTTTTGAGACTTGAGATTCTGTCTAAAGTCATTTCAAGATGAAAAAATATCGATACGAAGTTATCACGACTATCTTGCATGGTGATTATTCTTATCAGATAAAAATCTCATATTCTCGAAAATATTGAGATTGCCTCCCATTAATTATTCCACCATGACTCTTGATTTCATTTTGACTTTGATGATCAATGATTGATCATCAAAGAAGTTTTTGAGATATCGACGATTAACTTGCTCTCCCTGACACCAGTTATCTTCCGTGAGGATCTAGACTGCTAATTTCATACTTCCCATGTACTATTCAGATCCGTTCTAGCATTTTTTTTTCTCCTATCTGATTATCCAGGCTTTCGCCCGGAACGCACCCAACCGTTCACGCATTGACGATCGAAGCTTTTCTTCTTCAATTTTTTAAGAAGAATCTAAATATGTCTTGCAGGCAACAGAAGACTTATGAAATGGGGACTTCGTTTCAACGCTTCAAAAAATGAACTGCGTATTACAACATCCACAGATTTTGGAGTGTATGGAATCAACTCCATAATTTTCATCAGCTGCTACTTTTAAATCATGATTTTATTCCTGTATAATTTTCTATTCTTGTGTAAGTCTCGAGCCGGTTAAATTTTCTCTTTCCATATACACGAAAATCTGATCAAATTGAGGGTTGGTTCAAATCCAAAAATGAGAATTTATTTTTGTGGTATTGATCGGTTCATAAAGCAGGGTGACCAGATTCTTTTCGTTGATTCATCATTCCAATTCACTACAAATTACTTGGCATCATCAATCACTTAAGATTTCGTGACAGTGAGGATTGATACTGAAAAGTGATGGAACTATCATGCCTCTCATTACAAATTCCAGACTTTGCCTCATGTGCGCGTAAAAGAGTTTCGATAAATATTCAAAGAATGATGTCACATTGACAGCTGACCAGTTTGGGTGAACTACCATTAATTCAAAAATGTGAAGTGTCCATTGACGTGAATTCAACGTGATCGATCACGTGAGTGAAATACTGTCTTTCCATAAAAATTTATACAAAACACTATCGTGTTTATATGCGTATTGCCAATCTACATCAATGTCAAAAAAGCCTTAGTTATTTATCCGAAAGTGCAAAAAAATACACATCTAAACATTTCAAACCTGTTTCATGAAAAATATTAGTGCAGATCCACAGATCGGAGTTCGAAAAAGGCAAAAAAGAATGAGATAATGAGAGCAGTTGGGCCGCAAAGAGACAGCTTGCAGTAGAGCTTGCGGGCCGCAGTCAGTGGCACTTGGATAACGCGCGCATTTTCAAATATTCAAAAGCATGAGATGTCTTACCCCCAATCGACTCGAAGCTGTCTGGCACACGTATCCTGCCATCGGACGATTCTCTCCAACTGACCATCTTTGGTAGACTTCAACAAGCTGAACGATACCGCTGAGAGTTCCCCCGACGACCTGGACTTGGTTGGCTGGGCCTCGGACAGAATCCCCAGCCCCAGCAGTAGCCCCAACAAGACAAACTTGGAAAGCCACATTGATCCGGCTTTTTTAAAGTTCGAATCTATTTTTCACACAAGAATCACTGAAAGCTCACTTGTCTCTTTTTCTAGACACTCGCCACCCAGTCTATCGGTCCGATATAAAAGCACCTCGTAAACTCTCACAATTTTTAAATGATCGTCAAAAGTTTTCACTCAAAACAGTCGTTTTTAGCGATCGTTATACCCAGGTCACCTTTCAGATTTACAGGAGTCGCGTGGCGTTCGGTTCGGTGTCCCGCGGGCGTTTGACTTTTCCGTGTCTGTTGGCGCTTGCAGATCGGGCGGGACGCGTGTGCTGGCACCCCACCGCGAGATTCTGAGCTATATACCGGTGCTGAATCGCCACCAACAGAAACCACCACCACCACCACCGACGATAGAGTGAACTCTGCACAGGAGCATTTCAAATTCCCCTCTTACACGATATAGTTGCGAGACGAAGGTGTAGAGTATATAGCATATATATAGAGCCGCGTGGCTGATGCCGATCGCGTGAGCGACGAGCCCGCGAATCCCGAGCGTCCGATTCGCCAATTTTAGCAAACTCTCCGCGCGCGCGTCTTGATCTCTTTTTTTTTGCTACGCTTGCATTCTGATGTAAGTGAGGTGTACGATAGTCTCAGTCGTATTGATGATGACGACGGTGCTGTTGTTGATGGTATTACGTAGTGTCGATAAACGATCTTGCGATTTTCTACGCAGATGATCGACTATGCTCTCAGGCTACGTCACGAATCAGACGAGATCGGTATGCGCACGATGGATTCTGGATGCTTCCCCTCTGACGGTAATTTTGGTTGCGAAATCGGCTGATGTGGCTGGTGCGGTTCGGTACCTATGTTGTGAGAGCTGACGAAGTTTTATTTATTTTTGCTCATCGCAGAGCGCGGTCTGTGACCTGCTTCAGTTGCGCTATTCCATTCTCACCCTTTTCTTCCATTTCATTTTGGAGTTCAGCACCAAAAATACATTACGTCACTTTGGCTTCTTTGACTCAATTAGTGAGCCCAAATTTATTTCGAGAGTAGAAACAATTTTCAACGTAGTGAGACTGGTCTATGTGAGACTTTTGTAACTAGAAAATCTCTATTACTCGGGGAAAATCTCGGCTCCTTAAAGGTAATCTTTTGGAAAGAGCTGGATGTCTCGGAAACCTTCTGACCCGGGTGAAAAAACTTCTCCCCATTCTTATTCAATTCCGATGAGTATGACTCCCATTTCTAATATATATATCGTCATGGTTTTAAAGATTGCAGGATTTTAATAAATTTCTCCTCACATGTATTTTTCGACGTAACAAAATGATCTGGAATAACCCAAGTCACTTAGGCTGCCCCAGAGAAATCCGCATAAATTATTCTCACTGTTTCACTCTAACGTAAGAGTGTGCCTATAGCTCATTGACATCCCAATAGGCGTCAAATTTAACATATCTTCTGCCATCTCTAGTACTCTAAGCTCGATTTCCAGACCTCGATCAGTCTACACCGGAGAATTCATTAGGAAATCTGCGTAAGAGACATGAAATGGGGATGAATGGGCTGACTGGAGTTTATCAGAGAAGTTGAGAAAACAGATTTCATAGTCTTGAGGTTGCAAAAAATTCACAGAATTCGCGAAGCACATCCTAACAAACGCCTGAGTCAGTTTTCAGCGGTACAAACGATACACTCACCAATTTCCAAACCGTAAACATAATCGAACTGTTATCTACTGCTGTACAGGTAAGCTGTCGAGCCGAGAATTTTGAGAAAACATATAAGATAAAAATCCACTCGACTTACATCAAAACATTATCTAACTCGTCATATCACTTGAATGCCAGATTCTAGCTAGTGATAGCATAAATTCTGCATGTTGTCATTTTTCAGAAAATTAGTCACACTTGGTCACCTCATGATCCATAATCTTGAAAGTGCCACTCGATCGTTGATGGCAGATCACACCACTTCTCCATCAGTAATATCGCGATAACGATCTCAGTCATACGATCGTCACTCAAGGATAAACAATTGTCTTTTTATCCTAGCGGGACTAAAGTACGCACTTTGGCCCTTCATTTTTGGGCGTAATGTGATTCATTTCCACCCGGGTATCAAACTTTACTCCCTGAACGGACTTGTCATTGAAAAAAATCGGAAGTAAATTTTGCCCCGAGCGGGATTCGAACCCACGCCCAAGAGATTGTTGTGATCCTAAGGCTAGCGGTCTGTCGACCCCTCCACGGAGGATCACACTTGAGGCGGCACTAATCGTCTAATACATAACTCACGCATAGGCATACAACCTCTCATTAGGTCGTATTTTGTTGTTTTTGGATAAATAATGATTCGAGCGTTATACAAACGTATTCTGGAGAGATCATATTATTGAAAGGATCTCAAAAAAGTATCAATGAATATTAATTTTCAAAAACATTTTTCAAATAATATTCGAATATTGAGCTGTGTAACGTTGAATGGGAGAATATCAAGAGATCGATTCTGGTTGGAAATTCAGAAGAGTTGATATGATATTACAAAATGAGGATTTTTTAGACCATTTCGAAATCTTTTTTCAGTCGGGGGGCTCCGCCCCCTGCACCCCCGCCGACCCCGTCCCCGCCGCCCGCAACAATTGGCTTCGGTATTTCCAAGACGGCAATGTTAACAATGACGCGGTCGTTGTGGCCCACTGCGCCAAAGAATGCATGCCCGGATGCGCGCGTGGTTTGGGGGGGGGGGCGTACTTTAGTCCCGTAGGATAAAAAATAGCATACGCAACTCGGGAGTAATGTGGGCCTCAAACTCCCGGGTGTTTATCGCTCTCGGCTTCGCCTCGAGCGATAATCCACTCCCGGGAGTAAAAGGCCCACTTTACTCCCTAGTTGCGTAATATACTATTACCAAAAATCAGCATGCACGGTTGCAAAAAAATTTTCTCCCAACGAATCTTTTTCCCCAAACGGAGAGTTACCCATCATCGCAAAATTCCAGTGTACGTCACCAACTTAAAAACATATGCCCTTCCGAATTTTAGAAATACTTGAACCTCAAAAGTTGTCAAGAGGATCGGTTATAGCGATTTCAGGCCAAACGATGGATCACACTAATTGGCTATCGAGAGTCTGTATCGAGCAGATGATATATGTAAGTGGGTGAGGCAGAAAGAGACAAGAAAGGCAGAGGAATCCCTCAGAGATTCTCTATGCTCATCTTTAGGCTGTTCGGCATCCGAGCTACGCAACGGCTTCCCCTCTTGTAAATGTATGAACGGACCGGTACTACAAAATCATGCGATGGGCCCGCGAAAGGATCGCTCGAGCCTGACGCGCATGAAATGGAATGAGTAAATTTACGAGCTGTCGAAAGCATATATCTCATCAGAGAAGCTTCCGATCAGATGATCGTCGCCGTGATTTGATCAGGAATTTTGATGCTTTTTCCTTGATCCTATTATAAATGAAGCAGTAGAGTATTTCTACATCGACTTGTCTTGGATTATGTGGGCTATGTGCTACTTTTCTATTTGCCATGCAACTCGATATCGGCGATCCAACGAGTACTACATTCTTGATGAATGAAAAGATCTTCATGATAAGTGACCGCCAATTTTCTTTGAAGTCGCTCGTATCTGGTGATCAACTATCAAATGCTGAATGTCTAATGTCAAAGGCACAGGCATGTGGACTCATTCCAAAGATTCAAAAGACTGGTTGATGAAGAGCCATTTCTTCTCGCATTTCTTCAACTTATTTGCAACCCTCACATTGCCTACACTTTATTCGAAATATTTTTTGTTACACGTTTTGGAACACTGATTTCCGAAATCAACTCGGTATCGTAGATCATTTCCAAAGTGAGTTCCAAGAAAGTTTTTTTGATCTAATAATCTATGGACTCATTTTCATGGGACTAAATGTTTCATCTTGGTTCCGTACTCCGAATCCTCTTGACCTATTAGTCGGCAACGTTTTTTCGATCTGTGAGAATCAGCACTAGTCTGGGGTTTTATCAAACACAAATTCTCAGTCATCTGATCGATGTGAAATATTTATTCATTGGTGGAGTTCTCCAAAAACAAAGACTGTCACGCCTCAAAAGTTAATCTTAAGGTCAATCTTAGTTTTCAGCTTGAACAAGTAAA
Source organism: Eretmocerus hayati (assembly GCA_029851415.1). NCBI lineage: Eukaryota > Metazoa > Arthropoda > Insecta > Hymenoptera > Aphelinidae > Eretmocerus > Eretmocerus hayati. The sequence goes on from CM056742.1 coordinate 186,071,366, forward strand.
ATTCTTACACGTCGAATCTTCAAACGGGTACTATGATCACAAAAAAGATGCTAACAACCGCAAGAATACTTGCGAGTGATACATCAATTTCAGAGTCGATTCTTAGTCTATTGCCTGCTTGATCTCGAGAAATTCTTCAAGGCTTCACAAATTTTCGAGTCCTCAGCACGAACAAAATGTCTTGATCATTACCGTGTAGGTTCTTTCTTGCGATTGGTGATCTTCCGAGGCTCTGAATACGGTAATCTGCCACGCATGAACTACAATATCATTCCATTTCATAGACGTCAAAGCCAGACCGATGAAAACATTTTCATCACCCGTGTGATTGGAGTCTAGGAAAGTCCATATGTAAATAAAGTCTAGTGATTGCAACTCCACGAGCGCTTACGTAAATCTGGTTTGTTTTGCATCTTGTGGCGGCAACAATGATTCTAATACACTGACAAAGCAGACAAGTCGATGATCCTCATCAATTATCAGTTTTTATTCCAGAAGTTCGTCGCAGTTGTAACTGAAACCAAATTTCTGCGGATGCGCACTCGTGAGATTATAGTGAAACTCAAGAATATATTTGTGTAGACAAGGGCCCATCTAGGATGCTACGAAAAAGTTCATAACCCAATAGAAAGAGAATGAATCAGTTTTTGATGCCTCAATGTGACACTGTAAATACGGAATAATCATGATTCCCCGCCATGAACTCAACCATGAAAACTCGAGGACCGCATTTGATCTCAACAGACAATCCTTCTTTTGAGGAAAAGCATGAGATTAGGCACAAGTTTATTGAAATGGCTCTCAGTGGTGAAAATAATTATAAATACAAACCGCTGAGAGCAATTTATTCATCAGGTCAACTAGTTTAGGGTGTTTCATAGAATGAGTGCCTCCTATCCATAGAATTACTCATAGATCAAAGCCTCAAAGTACGAAAGCTGCACCAACTCTGCGTAGCACATACGCCAGATCGTCTATACATACCCGGAACATCAGCCTCACTCGGTTGGCATCCTGCCAAAGGTCGAAATTTTCACTAGCGGTCGCAAAAACTCGCCACCTATTTGCATGCAAACATATAATCTATGCGCGCAGGTGCATCATATATGTTTTCGAGCTCATACACCATAGCTTCGACTCAAGACCTCTTCAGAATCTGCAAACCGTTAACCCCAGACGAATTCTCGCATACCAAAGTATGAACTGATGTAGAAGAGCTCAAACGATCGAGTCGAGCCGAGGATCGTTTGCCATTTGATTTATATGCCCCGTCATCAGCCAACCCCTACTACTACGTTAGAATATTATTATGATGAGCTCTCATTTTTTACGGCTACACCCACCAATCATCAAGTGTTAGAACTATGTAGAAATGTTCATCTCCGTATCCTCTGGAATATCTCGATTTTTTCTACTAAATTTTCTAGGGTGCATCGTTTTTAGAGGGAATCCAAGGCCAAGAACTATCAGAGGGGATTAAATGAGAGTAGTGAACGTGTGACGGGTAAAAGGGTAAACCAAATCGATTCTGGCGATTTCCAAGAACCTCAAGAAGATCGAGATCGCGGCTCTGATGTATAATGAAGGTCTGATATCGATAGTATGGACGTTGCTCCTAACGAAGTTAGAAATTGATTAAATCTGCGAACGGATGCGGTGAAACGTTTGAAGATTGATTATATGGTCATTCCCATATGTGATGCATACAATATTCGCTTTTGATCCTCTGCAAAGTTACTTGGCTGCGTATCATCGTACCTGTGATTCGGATGATTCTATAGCTAGGTATGTTCAATTACAAAAAACAACAAAGGGTGTGATTCTGAATAGTCCTGCAGAAGTCTGAAACAGCTTTAATGGAAAGAGACAAAAACCAAGGGTGTCGACGCACGCTTCCAACGAGCGATTTTATTTGTCAGCTCTCTTCAGAGATCCAAAAAGAGATTTTGACAATAGTTGAGACTTGGTAAAATCAAAGACTTGACTAGCTACAGTACATTTCGGTCCCACAATTCCGGAGCTTACTCAATACAACCAAATTATTCGTTGTCATGTTTTTGTATTGGTTATGCATGACGAGCAAACTATCAAGAATGATACAAAGCAGGTTGATCGTTTTGCAGTACTCTACCACTAGATTATTTATCATGAATGATGGCATTTTTGACTTGGTTATCTTGCTCTTGGCTGGCCTAGGTTTTGCTTGTATTCTATCGGAGCCTTTTCTCTTGTTCCCACGGTTCGATCAACCCGACACTTTTGTTTATGACTTATATGTGACAGTACGCTTCATATCCTCGAAGTGAAGAATAAGGATCGTAAAAACATAGCCGTTACCATAGATTGTAGTGCCATCTTCCTAGGCATTGGATGCGATGTGACGACTGTCACATATGTCACCACGTGCCGAGCCTCAAATGAGTGCAACGCGGTCATCTTTGGATTCTGTCTCCGGAGATGTGAGTCGATGAGACGACGAAAGAATGCGCGATCGTGGCCCAGTGGTTTGGACACTTGGCTTCTGTGATGAGGGTTCTGGGTTCGAATCTTCGCGGTTTCCATGCAAAATCCATCGCTTACTATTCCACAGAATATCGACTCTCTATGGATTCCCACGTCACACGATGAACCCATGCCACATCATGAGCAAACGAAAAGTAAAAAGGGAGCCTTTTCTTCAATCCATGACACCGGCGTAGCTGCAGAGTATATAATCGTGTCATGCAGAATACATCGTGTCATGCATGCATCCGCACAGCCTGTGATCTATTTGTCAAAAACGACACACACAACGCCACAGTACTCTTTACCAATTTAATTGAGTGCAATTTCCATACAAAGAATTATATCTATGCTCGGAGCCATTGATGTTTTTTTTTTTTTTTTTTTTTTTTTTTTTTTTTTTACGGAAAATGAAAGGGCAAGAACATTGGTCAATGACTCCGACGCCACCATGAGCATCCCGGTATCAAAATATTTTATCATTCATTCATCCTAATGGTTTCATATTTCCTGCACATGTTCGAGATATCTTCGAATCCATCCATTTTTTACCTGGAGACACAGATAATGGAAAATAACATCGAAACATTGTACGAGTGTGGATTGTCACAAAGTTTAGGTGCGATCGTGCTACACAGTTCTGCGGACGAAACATCACCTCGACGATTCCCTCCAAGGAGTTCCAGAGGACCGTTGATAAAATGATCTTGGAATGGGCTTATAGGTTGCAGAACAGATACCAATTATCTTGTGAAAACCGATGTAGAGACTGGAAGCCTCTAAATTTGAAAATATGGTTTGGGCAGACTTTAGATCGATGTTCTACGAATTTTGGGTGATCCCCGGTAGACCGATCGGGCTCACCGGTGAAAATGAAAAATAACCTCACAGTGAGTATAATTCATCTTTGAGGATACCCAAATTAAATCTTTATAGAAACCTTCTATAGAATTTTGTAGAAACCCCATAAGAATCTCCATAAACCATCACATACGCAAATTTGCACCGGAAAGCGTATTTATTGAGATTCGACTAAAATTTGGTGATAGAAACCATCGGTAAAACATTTTCCGGTCGACTGTGCGTAAAGCACTGTTTTATGCACGGCAAATTTCATTCACTTTGCGTTCAGTAAATCGAAAAACGTAATTCGATACTCGGGCGTGAAGTTGTTTGCTTCACTCGTGATAATTTCGACCGTCGCCAAGGTTCAGGACGAAAACAATCACTCGAAAAGCAAAACGAAACTTCCCACCCTCGTAAAAAAAAAACAATGCATGACTTAATGTGAAGTTTTCGAGATTTTTCTATCCCAAGAGTGCATCACTACGAGCAATAGCCGAGCGTACTGGAATAGCTCGGATGAGCATGTTATCTGCTGAGTTCGAAAAAATCCAAAAAGGTACAGTTTTTCTGATCGTGGATTCGGTAAGTAGAGTTTCTGGTGCATCAATATGTCTTTTTGGACTTTCTATACCTCACGAATTCGATGCCAGGGCACCTTTGCCGAGTTTTATCGGTAAGTTACAGCGTGGGTACTGAAACAATGCGCTCTTGTGCACCTCCTTGAATATACTGTTAATCTAACCACGGTGATTTCTATTTAACTGGCGAAGAAGAGGCTACAGAGCGGAATGGCAACGCCACTACTTTTGTTCTCCGGGCCCTCTTGTTCGTGATTTCATCAGATCATCCACTCATCTGAGCGCTAGAACAGATACTAAAACAACGTCACTAACTCAGACCGCTTTTCATCTTACTTCTGAAGTCAATATTTCAAAACCTCGATTGATTCAAGTGTAGCGTCGACTTCAAGGACATGCGGTAGCCGTGCAAGCTAAATTTTGTCCCAAGTATTCTCGAATTCGCTTGCAATTCGGGCTAAACGACGAGTTATGCCATTCAAGTTATTATCTAACTTGAATGGCATAACTCGTCGTTTAGCTCAAATCACAAAAGAATTGGAGAATAATTGGAACAAAAGCGTGTGTATATTAGAGGTTAGGATGTATCAGATGCCCAGTGCCCTCAGATGACCCCATGAGCCTCAGATGCAATATGTGTATATTATAAGTTAGGATGCATCAAATGCCCCCACTTTACTGCAATAATCTTATGATTTGGGCTGAACGTTGAGCTGTCGAGAATAAGTCGGACAATAACAATGACTACTCATCTCAAACTTTGTACCATTAACATTTTCACATAAGTGGTGAATGGAAGTTTACGGCCGTGTTGCCCGGCTAATTGCCTGATAAGATCTAAGCTCGATTTGTGACATTACATCTGCAACACGAACGTGCCGCAACATTATCGATAAATTCATAAGCAGAAGGACTTTTCACGCAATTTTTTCAACTCGCGGAGCTCAATTACTCAGGTCGTGACCATTCGAAAAGAAATTGCTGCGTGCAAATCCCATTTGTCAACGCATGAATTCAGCACGACTGAATTTAAAACCTCAAACCATACAAGAGCTCAGAGATTGTCGATGGTATCACTGAGAGTAATTAGCTGACGATTTTTACATATTCGGGAATAATTTTTGTTGGATTCCCTCGGTATCCACCAGACATCGTGTATATCCAGTAACTCTTGTAGAGTCTGATACAATTTTTACTGGTCCTCAATAAAATTGTACATTTTTCGAGTACAAGGTATATTGATGCACTCATGCGCTAGCTGGTAAACATCGTCTGCTGTTAACACGTAGCAGGTATGCTGAGCCAATAATCTATACATTGAGTGGCCGCATGGTCGCAGAAGCTTTCATTATGTGGGTTATGGGTTATGGGTCATGGATTGTGGGTTATGCAAAATCGTTTCAAAAAAGTGCCAGACTGTAACATTAAGGTTCCCACAAAAATCACTATGTGGTCATGAATCTGGCGTGTGAGCATGCAGAGCAAAGCCATTCTACTCTCATTTTTCCGGTTGATTGTGGCTCTCGGGATTGCACTGTGTAAATATTCTTTCAGTCTTGAATTAAACTTGTGCATTTGGTGCTGATTCTTGTTTTAACTTGTGTTCAACTCTTAAAGCCCTGTTAATGACCGCAATATGAATATCGGACCAACTTGTGGTGGATACGCCGGCACACAAAATAAAAAAAAAAGTATCTGTACTTTGGACCGCACCTATTTTTCTGTATGTACTTTGGCTCGTTGAAACCGAGTCCGAGGTCCGTTTAGCCGGTCCACCTCTTGGTTCTGAGGAAATCATGGGAAACGGGTGAAAATTGTGGGATTGAGTTAGTACGGAATCGCCGTGGACTCTGGACAAAATATCTCAATCTGCATATTTTGAGCTGAAAACCTTTACGTCGGGGACATGGGGATCGCTGATTATGAACATGGAGTCAAAGTTTCAATTTTCTTGAATCCAAGATGGCCGATTCGAGATGGCGAAACGAATTTCTCTGAAAAATGCTCGTTTGAGCTCAAAATACTGTCTTCGGGTGTTCTTGGGGTCGCTGATCACAGAAATGGGATCATAAATGAAAAGTTCCTCCATCCAAGATGACGAAAACAAGATGGCGGAACGAAATTTTCTAAAATTTGCTCTCTTGAGTTCAGAAGATGCTTCACGGGGGTTCGTTCTCGGGGTCCCTGATCGCGTAAATGGAATCAGAAATTCAAATTCCCCAAATCCAACAGAGCGGGCTCAAAATATTCAGAGATAAACTGGTGAAAAGGTCTGGGGACTTTTCCCAAGGGTTTTCTGAACCGCTGATATGATTTTCAAGGTAAAATTAATGCTGCGTTTGTGATGGGTTTTGGGTTTGTGAATCACATGGTCACTCCTAGTCATCAGAGCAGTCAACTTGGGACGAAGCGGGTTTGTGAGCATTCAATTCTGGAGCATGGAGTTTCCTTGCCTCCCTAGGATTTGGAAGTCACCCATCCACTCCTATAGTTACCAAAGTATTTGTTACTAGGCGGAGCGGGTTGGTGGATTTGGAAGCTTGAAGGTTCCTTGCCTCTCTGGTGTTTGGATATGGAAATCGCAGATCCACTCTCTATCGCCAAAGTTTTCAACTCGAAGCTGAGAGGGTTCGTGAATTTAGGAGCTTGGGGTTTTGTTGGACTTCTAGTATTTGAACTCGAGGACTAGTCGCCTATATCGTCTCCCGATTTCCCAGCTATAGTAAATGTTGATTCAGAGGCATCAAAGTTACCATCAAAATCATTTTAACGACCCAGAAAACCGTCGAAAAGAGTCTCGAGACCTGAACTCGCCAGTTTATCTCTCAATATCTTGAGCCCGCTCTCTCGGGCTGGGAAATTTGCATTTCTAATTCCATTTTCGCGATCAGCGACTCCGAAAACCTCCAAGAAGCGTCTTCTAAACTCAAGAGGGCGGTTTTGAGAGAATCTCGTTCCACTTTCTTGTGTTGGCATCGTGGATTGAGGAATATTGCATTTGTGATCCCATTTCCGCGATCAGTGACCCTAAAAACGCCCGAGGAAAGTATCTTGAGCTCGAACGAGCATTTTCAGAAAAATTCGTTTGATCATCTTGAATCCGCCGTCTTGGATTCAAGAAAATCAAAATTCTGACTCCAAGTTCGTGATCAGCGACCCCCATTACCTTCAAGTATCTTCAGCCCAAAATATGCAGATTGAGATGATTTGTCCAGAATCCACGGCGATTCCGTACTATATCCACGATTTCCAACCGTTTCCCACGATTTTCTCAGAACCAAGAGGTGGACCGGCTAAACGGACCTCGGATTCGGTTTCAGCGAGCCAAAATACATAGAGAGGAGTAGTTGGGGTCAAAAGTACAAATACTTTTTCTTGTTTTGTGTGCCGGTGATGATTATATCACATGCCTGAGTAGATGAACAAAGAACATGTAACAAATATTGTGCAGAGAGTGCTCTGAGGAGTGCTCTATTCATCAGCGGTGCTAGCAGCTCACTGAGCATAATATCTCGATATAAGAAGAGTAAAACTAATATCAATTCTCTACCGAAAATGAAAGTTAGGATCTCATTTTGATTAAATCAATTCATTTTCCCCTTCTAGCAAAAATTACAGATTTCTCAGTGAAAATTACAGATTTTTTTGTGATATTTGATGGCTAAATACCAAGATTTCTGAATTAATCTATGAAAATTCTAACTTATCACTTGCGAATTTTTTTCCACTCTTACAAAAGCAATCAATCCTCACAATGTCTGGTATTACAGAGAAAATAAAAAGAATTATTTCCGAAAATGAAAAAATTGTTAGATAATTTCTCTCAGTGTGCAAATACCACAAAGTTCGTCACTCAGAATCTATTTACATTATTTGAACTCCACACTAGAGGTGTTGTCTCCTACTTTTTAAATGGCATTCAATGGCTTAGATTTAATTTCTTACACCCATTTCATTTCTTACAGGATTTGATACTTGCCCACCGGCGCTGAATTCAAAATTGTCTGACGTCCCTCACTTGCTTGACTACTGATAAAATAGGAAGCTCTAGTGAGAAGATATTAAAAAGGAAACCATGCTGACCATTTTGACAGTCTTAATTTTGATTCGGTTACTAGTGTGTCAGAATCTTCCTTCAGAAATGTCAAGAGCGACATCCGCTGAGGGTCAATTTGAGATAGAATCCGACCAAGCGGTCTACTTCCCAAAACGTATATTAGGGAATGATTCTTACGTCTTTGCAGCTTGCAAGAAAAACATTAATCTCAGTGGTATCAACTGTAAGATCCATTGGGTTAGACTGCGCCCCGAAAATACAGTGGAGTTGCTCAAAACATGCCTCTTTCAGAAAGCACCCAGTGGCATTACTAATTTTCTGTACAAATTGCACCCTCTCTCCCTCGATCTCTTGGGAGACGATCGCACGATTATCATATCATGGATTACATGGAATGACAAAGTAACAATGAAACAGAGAGTGTCAATTGTGAATATGTCTAACTGCAATACCAAGGACTTACAGTTCACTTCTTCAGATAAATATCTTGAGAACTTGACACTCGGTAACATAGTACCATATTCCACACAATTTGACATTTTTACTTCAGACAAAAAGTGCGGATCTTGGAACAAATGTATTTTGTCCTATGATGATAGCGGATTACTGAAACACAAATCCAGGTTCAACATTTCCGCTGCACATTTTAATGTTTTCCCAATTTCACGTTTGTCTTCCGAAAAAGGTTTTGTCGCTTATACCGAATCCAAGTCCACCAATCATAATTCCACATCGTTAGCCGTTTACTTTAGGAGTCCGTCTGCCGAGACAATGGTACCTTTGGGAGAGTATTGGTACGGAATAACCGATAGTCCTCCAATTACCTCAAATGCGAATCTCATGTTCACTATATGTGAAAAACAGATGATGATGTCAGGTGGCATGCAAAATTCACTGATCCATTGCATACAACTTGGAAAGGAATCAGCTAATTATACCTCTGATTTTAAGAAAATATTTTCTGAATCATTCAATGGCTTGAAAGCTGGTGCAGTTTTTAACTTTAGGCAAGGTGGTTTCTTGATGTTGATTCTCGATTGCGATGGATATTTAGAACCGTCATGTAAAACTTTTACTCTGTACAAAGTTAAGCAATCTGTGAGCATGAGCAGTCATCACAAAATGACTACATTGCATAAAGGGCTATCAAATGTAGCGTGCAGTGGTGAATTGCATGACCTCAAAATCATTGCTAATGAAACTGACGATAAATATTGTTTTCATATTCTATGTGCCTCAGAACTGATGGTAGGAGGAGACATACTGAAAAAATTGGTATATTTCAAGAAATTATGCTTTTTCAAACTCCTAATAGCACTAGGTGTACCAACCTAATTCTGTGGAAACGTGTTCATATCCTAAGCGTACAAAACTAGCTCACCACTGGGACCTGATCTAAAAACTATTTTTGAGACCCCGTTGTAAGTAGTGTGAAGAATTATCGGGACCGTTTGTTCACATTTTATTGACAATCGAAATATTTCCAAACAAAACTCGAGAAAATCTTGTCTCCATGAAAATTCAGGAAATAAATTTGAAGAATGATTCGAAAAACACGATTAAAAATGTGGTCATCATTTATCATTAAAACGCTTTTTTAACCATAGTAAGTTGCGTTCATTTTTATTTCATCATCTGTACAAGAGTGTGACTTTTATGCATGGGTTTTAGATTTTCTCCTTGCACAGTAACTGGCAAAAATAAGATTTGACACTGGGTCAGGATGATTTTTGCATCCTCGCGATAATAACGATTTCGGCTTCTGGTCGGAAAATATGTCTCACTGATACTTTCCAGCCAAAAACAACGTTCCCAACCTCGTATCAGAATGTAAGTAATATTTCACAACAATTATGATTCCTCTTCTCCACCCAGGTGACTGAACATCCATAGTTTGCAAACCTTGAATTCATCATTCATCTTCCAGCAGTGACCTTGTGATTGATGTGTCAGAATTGCAATAGTTGTCTATGACAGATTTTCCGTCGACATGACGACTAATAGCCCGATGAGATGGATCGGAGCGAAACAGTAACCTATTCAAAGTACGACAGTTTTCCCACCGTTGGATTTCAAGGTCTGAAAAATGTTCTATAATCTGCCTCAGGTCACACGACTTAGAAAATGCATCACTCAACTTTCGCTTTTGAAGATGAATGTAAGAAACTCTGTAAAAAAAGCTTCCGAAAATTTTAGTGCGGGAAATGTATTGGAGACTTCGATGTAATTGTGATGCCTCTCAAATGTGTTCGAGACAATATCCCTGAAAGTTCACGGAGAATACTACAATTACTTGGAAATCAAGCGAGTTGAACACGAAAATTGGAAAAGTCCCGATTTCCTCATTATGGACTTGAAACTCGATTTTGACATGGTTCCTCGAACTTTGAAGAAGAACAAAGTTCATATCTTCGAGTTCAACGACTTCAAAAACATACAAGTGAGACCTTTATCAGCGAGTATGTCGTCCGAGGCCACTCAACGGCCATTTTGGGCAACTTCTCGTAAGTGCGACGATGCCGACGGTAATGAGACATTTTTAATACGATAGAAATGAAAAAAAATCCGTCAGCGGCGCTAACAAACAAGTTTGATCATTCCGAATACTCAGTTATGGATAAGTAATAGACGGATCATTAGACTCGAATTTCTATAGCATAGTATGCACAATAATTAATTGCTTTGGTACAAATCTAACTCTGCTCTGGTGATCTGTCGGTTGAATTTGTATGCAATCCATGTACCAAATTCTGAAGGACACAGTCAAACTCTGCGAACAAATTTTATCAATATGAAGAAAAAGCTTTACAGGTAATATTGCCAGATAAAATTAAATCTAGCGATCGGTAAAGACTTGATCGGACACAAGTGAACCAGTCTAATAGACTACCAAAGGATATTCGGCTAGTCCCCGTCGAAGGTCTTTGCAGAATTCCAGCGTCTGTTCGCTGTATTGATAACAGCCCTGTTGTGGCACTGGCATATATCGTGACAGTGTTACCTCCATACGTTATTCAAATGTATCTGATCAGTATCCCTGCACAATTATAGTGATGCGTTTGCAGTAATTTTACCGCAACGTATTATCAGTAAGATGTAGATTTTGCAGGATCTCATCTACATTACTGTAATCATAAAGTGACTCATCAGTGCCTGACCAGTACTCTTGAGGTACCGCAGCTGTGTCTTGTCAGTACTTGTGCGGTACTTGAGCCGTACTTTGTGAGAATCACTTCTGTTTGATGGGGTGCATTGATCGTCAGTATTTGTGAGATACTTGTGTCGTATTTTATGAGCAATGATGCTATCTGGTGAGGTCCATTAGTCATCAGTACTTATACGGTACTTCATGAGGATTTTCACGATTTGGTGAGGTCCATTGGTCGTGAATACTTTTAAGGTACTTGTGCGGTACTTCTTAAGTACTGTTACTATTTAGTGAAGTTCATTGATAAAGGACCATTCGTCAACACTAGTCATTTGATCACATCCACATAAAAATATCACCAGTTTCCGTAACTGTTGACCATCGTGAGATCCATTCACTGAGTCTTGCATCATTTTCCATTCGCTTTCTTACATTTCCAAAAGATTAGTACGTCTCTCGAAAGTGTAACAAGTTGTTACTAACAACGTAACTTTTGCTTCTCGAAGAGCCATTATAATTTACAGCTACCGACGAAGATCGGAATGCATCGCTCAGACTCGGACGGGCGAGCTTCCAACCTCTCTCGTATCCGACAGGTAGGTATAAGTAATACTTATACAAACTGCAAAGTTGTAAATGCATGTATAACGTAAGAGGTTGGGTTGTAAATACGCCGGTATAACGTGCGTCGCGCGACTCGCCGATTGGCGCACGTGTTCGAGGCGAAAAGTGGCGTGATGCCGAGATCGGTACCACTTCTGACCGGCTTCTGGTATGCTTCAACACCGCCACGCCGCGTAAAGAGACTATCTCTCTCTCTTACACACACACACACATACACACACTACTGTCGATCTGCAGGTGCGTATATTTTATAAGTAGGCGCACTAAACGGGGTAGGGAGTTTTCTACATAAGGGAGATACGAAGTCGCGCGGTAAAAAAACTGCCGATCAAGCGTAAACGAGTCGGCGAGTTACCGTGCTATTATGGATTCTGAACTCGATCGATCGGTTTTATAAGTATATGGGAGGAAACAGGAATGTTTGGGAATAAAATTAAGATCGACGAAGTCGGGAAAGTATGAGAGCTTGGCGAGATTCTTGGGAGAGAGTGAGGATATGAGTAATGCCCTTGTCGTCTGATATTATGGGGGAGAAGATTCACGGGCGATCGGGTGATCGTTGATGATTGATAGAAGTGGTAACTGGCCACTTGAGATACTCTCGAGAAGCTCGAGTTGATAGTCAGTCTTCAGAAATCGGTTAGGTTTCGATAGCAGTACTTTGAGACTTCCCAAGAATATTGTAAAGTTTTTAAATGACGCTCAAATAAAACACAAGTAATCTACAGGAATTGTCTGAATATTCAAACATATTCCTGCACGAATTCAATCAATGTGGGTCTTTTCTGGGACTTCAACGGTATTTTGAAAGGAACTTATATCTAGGACCTGATCCTTCCGATGCATGGATATTATTGGTTATGCATATTCGACAGATGTCGAATGAGTCCTGTTTCAAGAATCTGAAATACCACCTTGGAGACTCCCTGGGTACTATCAGTAAGTTCCTGTTGTAGTCTCGTATACCCTGTTTGAGAACATTTATGGAATATGTACAAAGCCCGAGTCGAACGAGTGCATTACATTCAAGAGATCTAGCCATTCCCTAACCTCACAAACATTCATGCTTAACTCTGTCATCTTGGCGCTAAGCGCTCAATCATTTTCACCAGCGATATTCTTAAAAGCTCGCTCAAACATTTTTCGGTGCTCACCTCACCTTCAATGATTTTTCGTTCTCTAACACCTTCTCGAATATTCTCCAGAGAAGTTTCAGAGATGTCTTTCACTTTCGATGACTTCCATAGGCCATCTTCAGAGGTCCTTCAAGAATTTTCCGAAGCGTTCCTCATGATTCGAGAGATATTGTGATTTGAGATCTGTTTCAGAATTTCCCAGGGAGTTTCCCAGACCTGGAAGGCTCTTCTAACTTCTCGCAAGTGACGCTGACATGCACCAGAGGACTTGTTCACACATTCCAGACGTTTGACGAAATCTGGTGATAAGGTTTCTGTAAATATTTTTTAGCGAGGCTTCCTTCAAAACCTCCACAGGTCTCATCGTAGATTTCTCAATCAGTGGGACCTCAAGTTCCCTTTGAACGAGAACTAGGAACCTTTTTGTAATTACACTCGCTGTCAGAATCTGGAGAATGTATCTATTCCAAGTAAACTTTTCGACCACGGCACGTATCACCAGAGTACCCTCAAAAATTTGCACATTTGATCAGACCACTACATCAGTGACTGCCACAACGGCAACAACTTCACAATTCCATTATCCGCAAGAGATCGAAAAGTGGTGCCAATTAAAGACTCTAAGATCCTCATGAATCCATGCCAAACAGCACATCGAATCGGAACGGACAATGCAGAAATCAAGTGGTACGAACTAATTCACGTATGGTGTACATGACATGCGGGCAGCTGCTGCAACCACAAGCAGGGAGATATCTAGCCAACTTTATAGCTGCCCCCGCTTTTACGCTCGAGAGCAAATGCTCGAAATTAATCGTAGGACGAAGAATAGAAAGAGAGCAGCTCATTGTCCGTTGACTGCTGCTCTCTTTTTTGGTTTCCCCCCGTTGTTGCAGTTATATAGTGTACCAGACGAGTCTAAAAGTCCTCAGGTTCAATTGTTATACCTCTTGTGTAGAGACTTGAGAGCTTTGGAGAAACCAAGGGTGAGATAACTATGGTGCGAGTAGAGTCAGCCACTCTGGCTTTGGCCCGCATCTATGATCCCGTTCTCGCCTGCTCTCTCCTTGTGGACCTTCTCTTATGGTCTGCAACTCTTACGTGTGAGCCCTTACATGTATACCACATTCTTCAGGAGCAAGGTACCTCCAGTTTAACATGATGCAAAAATACTACCCACTCTGAGAAGCCAGACCTGCTCTTATCCTATTCTTTCAATCTCGCCCACTTCCTCCTGTTCTACAATCACTGCACGTGTTAAATTTGCTCCTCAAGGTATAACTTAAGAGATTATGTACTATCATTAATTTGCTTGCTTATTCCCAAAGTTTTGCCTCTAACAAAAGCTAGAAATTATTAATTCCATCGATACAGATGGATAACAGTACAAGAGCAGAAGACATCCAACATGATTTGTCAGGAATGTTCTATTTTAATTCTTCAAACAAAATCGCTCAATTTCTGAGATTTAACCATATAATGAGCCATTCCCTAACATGAGCAGCAAGAGATGTCGCAGATGCAACAGCCAGAGAGAATTTTCAAGAAACACGCAAGAGTAAAATCGAGGAACATTTCAGACACACCAACATATCAATGCCCACGACCCTGAACAGGAGTCCCTTTGGAGTTGACCTCAGAGAACGGAAGAAACAGATATTTGCAAGGAATACAAAATCAAATTGCAGTGTCAAGGATTCAAATGAAACGGAAACAAATTGAAGTACCCTATGACTTTGAATTGAACTTGGAATATCACTTCGTATCGTCGAACACACTTTTAGAATTCGAATGTAAGGCAGCCGACGTTCAGTAGCGCTCGGCAAACCTCACAATATGTGTTGGCCAAGATTGGCACTAACTCCTATCCCTAGATCTATTACTGATTGTTAGGTTATCCAATTCCTCAACTGCAGCATGTAGACTTGGATCGTGTAAAAACGTCATACCCATTCCATCAACAAAAAATATATGAAAAAATCTTCACCGGAGGGCTCTACAATTTCGAGTGGAGTATGGTCTAAACAGTAAACTCACCGCTGTCAAATCCATCCGGTCGAGCTTCTGGCTATAAAATACGATGATCTTGAATTTAGAGAAAAAGATGAGCCAGACGAAGTAGTACTAACAGTGCCAGACACTTACTCCAAATGGTATACCTCACCGGTGATTATCATTCAAAAATAAACTTAGCAGTCGACGCATTACCAATATCGCAAAATATTCAGGTACATGCTTGAGATTCTTCAAATTTCGTAGAAAAACCAACAGAATAGAGCACAGTTTGTGAACCCAAGAACTATAGTCGGTATGGAGCTGCGATAAGCTCCTGACATGGGAAGTACAAAGTAAGTATTTGTTTAAATCTACATACGTAAGAAACTTTGCGCGATCGACAGTACCTCTCACCCTTTTGACATGTGAATTGTTCAGAGTCACAGTGGACTAATCGTAAATCCACTTTTGAAACTCATTCAGTCTGTTGTCTCCCACAATTTAATCACGAATAGAAGCCATTCGGTAAACATTCTCCAAGTCGAGTAATATGATAGGAAGGATTGAAAAATTGTCTGCAAATGATAAATTCAAATCTGCCAAAAAGTGAGGAATTTCCAGGCTCATTTTCTGCACTATTCAAAAGTGGATTCGGTCCACTATCACTCTAAACCACTCACATTGCGGTTTTTGCGCTAGGCTAGACACAGAATAGACATCTCATCTTTTTTTGATTTTTATAGTGCGAGGCCGTTGACCTATTGACTATGTTAGCATACTTTGAACGATTCTCAAATTTTGAACAATCGGTGAGTATTTCATAAGCAGTATTGAAATGACAATGGTATACGATTCCATAAATTAACAACTGACCTCACGGCCAATAGTTTCCCGTGACATTGAAACTGGCCCCTGAGATATAAATATGCAAATTTAAATATGAAGTGGACTAGACTTCCATTGACCTTCATAGGCATTAGCCGAATTTCGAAGCGTTTAATCAAATTGTGATAATTTTCCGTCACCTCGATCAAATTTTCATTCCCAGAGGAAAAGAATTAGCATTTGAAATTTAATTTGTGCGAGTCTGTTGAACTACGAAGCTCTGTAAATCTCTAGAGAACCGTTTCAATCCATTGAAGGCTAACATTCTAAAAACTTCCAAACAAATCTTCACGCATGCCACTCTTCTAAAGCTCAAAAGTTGGATAAGAGATACGTGGTCATGAATTCGAATAGAGCAGCGCCAGCTGGTTGAGCATACATTTCAAAGTATGAGGATAAAAAACTCAAAGTTTACATGTTCTATGAAAATCTGTTGGGCGTTTCACTGAGCTTTCGACCGAGGCGCGCCGTCTGCGGTCACGAACCCTTTCCTCAATAGTTTTTAAAGTCAAAAAGAGGTAAGCCGGTGCGATAAAACCAAAGGTGCAGAGCTCAATGAAAATAAAGCTTGTAAGCCAGGGATGACCACTCTAAAGCTCCCCGATTCCGAATAAATGAAGGACCACTGCACTGGACTTTGCTGCCGATAGACAGAGACGAGGAAGCATACATACGAGATACCCTCTTTATTTGTGTCTGCTTCTCTGAATGCGTTTTACGCTCTCAAACTGTAAGCTAAAAAAATTCAACAGCATTGTCCACCTTTTTTGCGGCGCCTGTATAGACAAGTTGAGCTAATGCTTTGGGCGTACAAAGAGAGTGGGTAAAACACGCATAGTGAATGACTTATATTGTGTGTAGTGCTCGGTGCATTTAGCCAACGCTTCGCATTGTGCAAATTCCAGTATAGATATAATGGTATATATATCCGTTCTTACTCCTCCGCAGAGACAGCAAATTTGCACACATGCCAGACACTAAACGAGAAATGAACTCTAAAGTTTGCACATCTGTAGGTATATCTGTTGCACAGTTCGGCATCCTTATCTCCTTTCTCCTTTTCTTGGGAAGCAAATTTTTGGAAGATCTTCATGTGAGCCTGAGGCACCAGGTTGACGGTTTTGAATGAGATTATTAATCTCGATCGATCTGAAGATCCTGCGATATTGTTGAGGAAGTGTTTTTGTATCACCACGGACATCATCTGGTAAAATATGTAGAAATGAGACATCTCCGATCAACTGATGCATAATAAGATACGAAGTGAGAAGTTTTCGAGATTCAATGGTTAAATCATGTACGAGCTTTGGGAAAACTGAAAGAGAATTTGGTGCACTTTCTTGGTGGACTCCGACATGATTATCAGGAACAACGATTATTTTTGAGAAAATACGCAATAATTCTTGTCAGATCTGTCAGTTGGACTAGGTTAACATTTGAATTTTCAGCGATTCCACTTAGGAACAAAATTTGGAAGGAAAATATGATTTTCTTGAGTATTTTTCACCGTAGAATTTGAATCCAACCTTATATAAGATGTAAGGTATAATAAACTAGTTAGTTTCACCTCTACACGTCAAGATTTACATCGCAAAAAACTGATTTTGCAGAGAATGGCATTTTTAGCGTTTCTTGCTCATCTTTAAATTGGTTGATGTGGTGACGCATCCTTTTAGTGGAGCAGGGGCATATTAGGAAGATGCTCTTTTACCTATTCCGAACTGTTGAGGACGATAGCAGTGGTTCAGAGGGCTAAAATAAGTTCAAAACGAGTAACAAGCTGATTTTTCAAGTTACCATGGTATGGCGATGCATCGACATAATTCAACTTATTTCTCAATACATCTCCAAATGCTCACAAAATCGACCCAAAGCATCTTTTTTGAATTCGCAAGGGTGCATTTCCTTTGGTTTTAAATGTACACGTGACCCTCAGCATTCGCGGATTCCGTATTTGCGAGTTTCGCTTATTCGCGGACAAAGAATGAATCCCCATCTAAATATTTTCCTAATGCCTCGGTATTCGCGGAATTCCGTATTCGCGTCAAATTTTGGAACGTAACCCCCGCGAATACCGAGGGTCACCTGCATAATCAAGAAAGAATATTCGCAAGGGCTGAAGAATAGCCGTATAAAATCTACAAGTATTATTCCCAATAAGACGTTTTGAGCATTTTCTGGGGTAAGCTCAAGCCTTCTCGTTGAGAGACAAACTTCGAGTTCCCTAGCGTAACGTGATTCAAAAACTGTACAAATAGCCCACATAAATGACTTCAACATGGTTTATCTGGTGCTGAATGTTTTCATCTAACTGTCTTCGAAACAGGACCATTAAGAGGATGTCGGAGATCGGCCCAAAGACTTCTGCTAGGATACCAACTTTTTCGTATATTTCAACTTACGCTCTCAATTTTCACCCAATCGATCTGAAATTTTCGCAGGAGGTAGAAAATATCCGTGAGAATGGTGCTCTGGTCCAATCCGTACGCTAATACATCGCCCTGAGTCAAAAATCTTGCGGAAAGGCAAATGCTCAAAGAGGTTAGGTGGCTATTCTATCCAAATATTCAGGTTCCCGCTAGTTGAATCATAACAATTGGACCAGAGCACCATTCTCACCGATTCTACGCATCGAATGAATCATCCCCGCACGTAATTGATTCTCAAATCAAAAAGTTATTTGAAATCTACGATTTCGGTACCAAAACTGCAAATTTGTAAACGAACAGCTGCAGACACGAAATCGCGCGAGGTAGATTGAAGCGGATGTCCATCCAGTAGGTGGCGCTTCTGTAGATAGTTCCGACTTTTGTATTCTTATAACCCGTCGTCTGCCGCGGGCATGTCTGCTGACGGCGTGGTCTATTATAATGTCATGTTTGTTTACGTAAATCTGCATTATGGAGTGTAAACGAATGATTCTTTTCCGCGGTTGCCTGATAGCACCAACTTTCCCAGGCCTGGCAGCTTCTCTTGTTACAGTACGTGTCTTTTGGGGCCAGCCGTCGAGTGCGCGAGGTGTTCCGCGACCCGCGACCCTAACTCTACAGAAACATCCGCGGCAAACCCCAACTTGTCATCCGCCTCCTGGTGTTGTGTGTTTATGATCCGGATGTGTCAGTGGATGCAGCATTTCATCAAGAATCTGCCACATCTTTGCCAAGGCGTATCATTTCACGGAACGCAAATCATGTGCATCTGAAAAGCGTCTGCTCGGGCGAGCACAGTTCAATGTTTTGATCGTAAGTAATTTTGGAAATTTTCAATTAAACTCGATAAAATTTGGTCCTAGCATCTGCGCTAGACCTTTTTCTACAATATAAATGCCTTAGGAAAACCGAGAGAACCATACTCACCACGTAGAGTATGTTGCAACATGGTACTGTTTATCATATATTAGCACGGGGCTACTATTTACAAAGTTCATTTTTTGATCAGTCTCATGAAATTGGGGCAGACTAGTTAACAAATTGGACTTGAAAGATTATAAAAAATCTGATCTTTCTCATGGACTAACTCTCAAGTTGGTAGCTCATCAATTTGGTAAAATTTCATGATTGCAGGTATTGCGGTTTCATGAGAACGGTGACTGGGTTGGACTACGAACCTGGTATTAGGGTTTACTGACAAAATCTCACTATCTCTCTTGATTTGTTCTGGCTTCTAAAACTATGTACAGTCTCAATACCTTTTGATAGCACTATTTGGTCAAAAATGAAACAGGTATGTGATCCAAACCACTACCTAGGCTGACTAAAATTTCAAATTATGAAAGGGCCTCTCTCGGGTTTTGGTTTTAGTGGGTTGATTGTCTGCCCTGGAATGCTTCTAATTGTGTTTGCATGTTTTCTAGGTGTGTCAAACTAGACGAGGACTACTGATGGGATATGTTTACCTGCTGAAGACCACTTCTAGGGATGTATCAGCAAGGTCCGTCATGGGACCAATCACACAAAAACACCAGGTAAGAACTTTTATCTTTTACCGTAAAAGACTTGGAATTGATAATAATTAATAATAATAGAAAAACCTTCTCTTTTTGGGATGAAACAACTCAACTTTCTATATTATACAGGTTGTGTTTTTGCCATTTTTATGGCAAGGACTGCAGAAGAATAAGATTCTAATTCTTTTGATTTTTACAGGGCTTGAGGAACTTTTGGCCAAGGGACTTATGATCAACTGAATACAAAAAACTGATGAACTGAGATGATCAAAAGGAAATCAAACAGAAATGAAGCAGTCTCCTCCAGCCATGTCTAAACCTGGATTTTTCAGCGTATGCCAGCCATCGTTGAAAATCATTTTATTCTAAAATGTGTGAGTTTTTCATCTCACTCAGTTAAGTTTGAATGGCTAAATGAATTATTTATTACCTTTTTCATGAACTAATACAACCTTTCTCCTCCAGACAATGGACATCAAAAAATGAAACAAATTCTATGAAACAGAATTAATCAAATGCACAACTTGGAAGGAGTAATACTGTGGGTTATTCTTACACAACTTTCAGTATCAAGTTTGTCATCATTTTCTAATGATGAAACAATTTCTCAAGATAGATCTATGTTCAGAAATACAGTCAATTCTCGGACCAGGTACGACCAAGAGCACTATTCCACGACGCGCTCTTGAACAAATATGGCGGCGTAGTGCGCGGAAGCAATATGGCGTCGTAGTGCGCGAGCATTATGATTTCGTGGACGGTTTCTGCTTTCTCAAGGTAGGAGGTGCTGACATAAATTTGATCATCATCTGTTGTGGAACAACAATTTGATTGTGTTGGGGAAAAAATATTGTACTATTCTTGGTTTGAGATGACTACAGGTGGAGGAATTCTATGAAATGGGGATAATTTCAGTGGGAGTCAGAGGGATCAGCTGGAGTAGAACGAGCAGAATGAGACTTTGAGCACGTAAAAGGTTTGACACATACATACATGTCAAACTTTCTCCTAGAAAAAAACTTTGCCTGGTGATTGGCAGTAAATTTTTCAGACACGCTGAGACAGTTGTAAGCTACTCTTATTGAAGAGAGCTTACAGATATGTTATTTGCAGTCAAGAGCCCAATATCTTGGCTACGCGGTGCTGTATTTTTGAATAACAGACTGCTAGCCATTGTCTCCTACGCTGAGACAGTTGTAAGCTACTCTTATTGAAGAGAGCTTACAGATATGTTATTTGCAGTCAAGAGCCCAATATCTTGGCTACGCGGTGCTGTATTTTTGAATAACAGACTGCTAGCCATTGTCTCCTACGCTGAGACAGTTGTAAGCTACTCTTATTGAAGAGAGCTCACAGATATGTTATTTGCTGTCAAGAGCCCAATATCTTGGCTACGCGGTGCTGTATTTTTGAATAACAGACTGCTAGCCATTGTCTCCTACGCTGAGACAGTTGTAAGCTACTCTTATTGAAGAGAGCTTACAGATGTGTTATTTGCAGTCAAGAGCCCAATGTCTTGGCTACGCGGTGCTGTATTTTTGAATAACAGACTGCTAGCCATTGTCTCCTACGCTGAGACAGTTGTAAGCTACTCTTATTGAAGAGAGCTCACAGATATGTTATTTGCTGTCAAGAGCCCAATATCTTGGCTACGCGGTGCTGTATTTTTGAATAACAGACTGCTAGCCATTGTCTCCTACGCTGAGACAGTTGTAAGCTACTCTTATTGAAGAGAGCTTACAGATATGTTATTTGCAGTCAAGAGCCCAATATCTTGGCTACGCGGTGCTGTATTTTTGAATAAGAGACTGCTAGCCATTGTCTCCTATGCTGAAACAGTTGTAAGCCACTCTTATTGAAGAGAGCTTACAGATATGTTATTTGCAGTCAAGAGCCCAATATCTTGGCTACGCGGTGCTGTATTTTTGAATAACAGACTGCTAGCCATTGTCTCCTACGCTGAGACAGTTGTAAGCTACTCTTATTGAAGAGAGCTCACAGATATGTTATTTGCAGTCAAGAGCCCAATATCTTGGCTACGCGGTGCTGTATTTTTGAATAACAGACTGCTAGCCATTGTCTCCTACGCTGAGACAGTTGTAAGCTACTCTTATTGAAGAGAGCTCACAGATATGTTATTTGCAGTCAAGAGCCCAATATCTTGGCTACGCGGTGCTGTATTTTTGAATAACAGACTGCTAGCCATTGTCTCCTACGCTGAGACAGTTGTAAGCTACTCTTATTGAAGAGAGCTCACAGCTATGTTATTTGCAGTCAAGAGCCCAATATCTTGGCTACGCGGTGCTGTATTTTTCAATAACAGACTGCTAGCCATTGTCTCCTACGCAGTAGGTTATTCGTACTTCTTGTTGAAAAACACAAACATGAGGAGGTTTTGCAACCTAGGCAGTCTCAATTTACACAAATATTTTTGTTGAAAAATCTATTCCGCGTTACTGAACGTGTGTAGTCCTTATTGAAGGAGATAAAAATTGGGATACTTCCTAACTCAGCAGCATAAAAAACATTCTTGTTGAAGAATTCATGACACACTAATGACCGCGTGTTGTTCTTACTGAAGAACATGGACATTGGATTATTTACTGACCTAAGAAGTGTAAGAACATTCTCTTGGAAGAATTCATCATCGTTACTGAACGAGTGCTATTCTCATTGAAGATTACAATAATCATCTAGATATTCCCTAATCCAGATAGTGTGGATTTACAAGAAATTCTTGCTGAAGAATTCATTCCACATTACTGAACGTGTTGTTCTTATTGAAGAACAAAAACATTAGGGTATACCCAAACCTGGAAAGTGTAAATACATTCTTGTTGAAGAATTCATTACACGTCACTAATTGTGTGCTATTCTTATTGAAGAACACAATCATCTGGAAATTTCCGTATCTTGGCAATGTGGATTTACAAGAAATTCTTGTTGAAGAATTTTTCCACGCGCGTACTGTTCTTTTTGAAGAACATAAACATTGAGGTATTTCCTAACCTTGATACTGTAAATACATTCTTGTTGAAGAATTCATGACACGTTACTGAATGTGTGTTGTTCTTATTGAAGTACACAGACAATGCAGTATCTCCTAATCTATGCAACGTGAATGCATTCTTGTTGAAGAATTCATTACAACGTGTGTGAGCAATAGTCTCATTATAATCTCCTGCCACGTCAACTCATCCAGCTTTACCCCTGGCGCCCTATATTATTGTTTAGTTAGCTATATTGGTTACAGATTCGAAAATGTACAAGTAGTCCCGCCACTCGTACATTTCCTCTATGCATGGAACTCGGTCGAGTAGCGCCGCCACTGGTATATTTCCGAACCTGTAACCCCAGCATGAAACTCGGTCGGTAACACGTGGAACTCCGACATCCTCTTAAAACGCTCACATGAACTTGGGATGGAAAACAATGTAAACATAATTGATTGCATCCTAGTGAGACATAAGGGCGGATTCACGGGGGGGGGGGGCGATGGGGGCGATTGCTCCCCCCCCCCCCAGAGCCAGAAATTTTGCATGGGTACCATAGGGAACGGGCGCGCGGAAAAATTTTTTTTAATAGAATTGCCCCCCTAGACCCCTACCGCCCCGTCCAGAAACCTTTTCTGGATCCGCCCTTGGTGAGACATCGAAGGTTACTCAAAGATCGTAGTCCCCGGAACTTCAGATATCTTATCATAAGACCATTTTAATAGTTTCAAGGGCCTGAGAGATGCGGAGGTTCGTGATTTAACTCACTCCGAACAAGCTTGAGCTCACTCTAAAAAGTGCTCAAAATGAGTTTGTCCGAATAATATATCATTTTTGGATTATCTAGTTTTGGGCTATGACAGATGACTTTTCCTTGATAAATAAATATCAAGGAAGGAAAGGCGCCCTCATGAGCTTGAAAAAGTTATTCTTGGTCAATCCCGTGAGCATTTGAAGAGTCATCGCGAAATGAGTCGAATTTCGCTGTTAGCAACTCAAAAAATCAGTGTGTCACTCGTTTTGAACGCGGTCTAGTCATCTGAAACCACTGCCTTCGTATTAAATATGTTAAGATGTCATGGAGGACTACCGGGAATTCCCTGCACTGATTCCCACACCATGAGTTGATCAAATTGATTCCAAAAACAAAACAATTAGAGAACAAATAAAATTGAGCCCAAGAAAAGCCTGCTCGTGACCGGCAATTTACAACTTGAAATATTGATGTACTGAAAATGTTCTCTCATCGAATGCTGAAGAGGGTGCATCATCAATCAAATTGATGAAAAACTACATCATGGGAACAGATGATAAAGAATGTGGAACTTGTCAAGACAATTCTGAACTAATACTCGACTAGAAGCGTAAGCCAGTAATGGTATGATGAGACAAGGCCTAGGGTGAGCAACGATTGTGATGAACATGGGAGAAAATCATCATACACAAATCGCGCGTTATTGGCACGCAGACACAATTCAATCGCCTGACCCACTCATCAACGACTCATCATCTATGCGCGAGAGTCGAGAAACTGATCGGATTGTACTGTATGGTTAACAGCGAGTCGATTGGACTCAGCTATGCCATATCGTACGATTTAATCTTACGTGAATTCGTATCGCGCTGACGTTCGTAAATTTTTATAATGTGTGCGCGTACATACGTATTTGTATCAAATGCGTCAAATTTATACGCGCAGTGCCCAAATCGACGAGAGCGAGCTTCGATTGGTAAAGGTTCGGGGATGGTATAGGGAAAGTCCATCGAGCCTTTGATTCACGCGTGAGATCGCTGGTAACCCGAATAGTATGCAGATAAGCTCCGCAATGCAAACCGCTCTACTCATTTGATTTTCAAAGTTGCAACGCGCCAAATCTAATCTGACCGCGCGACAAGCGGTATGCGGCATGACAGTGAGCTATATACCCTAATTTGCAGCTATGTAAGCGCCTTTTGCACAAGACAAACCATCTGATGATCCGATGATGAATCTGTCAATTTTCATTGATCTGACCATGGTTGCCAAAGTGACGATTGCTCCATAGCGTAACGTGCTCGTCACGTACATTTTTGAGGCGTAAAACTGACACAATTTCTGGTCTACTCTGAACATCTATAGAATCTAACTATCTCTCAAATCATCTGCATGATGAATGAAGATGGAATGTGATAATTTGTAAAAGACTGCACTTGAGGATTCACCACGTTTCTGTCACACATTGGATTTTATGAAGAAATCATCCTGGATGATTTTGAAAACTCTTAAGAATCGAATTATATTGTTTGAGCCGTAAGCAGTAGCCTGTAAAATAGCTATTTTGATATCCACTTAGTCTACATTGCTTCTTTGAGCATTTTTTTGCTATCCAAAAGTTTCATGTGTGATAAGCAGAGCTATCGTTATCACAAGTTGCGAACCAGAATCTCAAAATTGACTGATCCACACCAGCTTGAAATACTTATCGTTAGTCCATGCACCCACAAAGTTAGACCGATTCTTTGTAAGGTGAACGCATATCACATCGTATTTAGTTTGAAACCCTCTTATTTCGCCAAAATTGCCAATTTTCCCAACTAGTAAGAAATAGGGTGGGATATTTCATGATGGGAAGAACGGCCGAATTGTGAGGTATTCCTTATCAAAGCCAGATTTCTCGACAAAGCTTCCGTCACTCTAATTATCTGGGGAACATACATCCCCTATAGAGCCACAAAGCCATTGGGAAGATATCAAGAACCCAACTTCAATATCATTATTAGTCTCAAATGCAGAGCTGATGATAGTTTCCATCCTTGTCTCTACACCGTACTGATTTATTTAGACTGTGAAAAAGATATGTGATATTAAGTGTGTGTTCCGCCCTAGTCTCTCTCTTGGGCTCGTCAGTGAGACGACGAGCCCAAGTAAGGGTGGGATGTTTTGTTTTTCAATGACGCAGCTTCTTAGATTTTCCCGCTCATTCCGTCAAATTTCTTGGATGAACGATGCAAAATGTTGACCATATAGTAATGCCACTGTTCATACACCTGTTTACGAGAATCTTCGATATTCATACTGATTGTTAAATATTGGACATCATCAAGAACTCTACCCATTTTGAGCCGTGAGTAGAAGATTATTTCATTCTTTGAACGGGACGAGTGGGTAAAGTTTTCGAGAGTGTCACAAATATTGGAAAGTTCTGCACGAGATAAACATGAAATTGTTATTACCAATAAATTCAAGCCCTGGCTAGGTTAATTCCAAATTATGCTCTTGCTGCAGGTTTGCCGAAGCAGAAATGGTGAAGCTGTGAATCGGGTGATGCTTTTGCATAATACGCGACCGTAGGCAGAGTCAGCCTGAACCCACGACGACGTAATTATGCAATTGTCGCGGTGTGGTGGTGGCGCGAACAATTTCCGCAGGGCTGTGAACGAGGGCCTCTCTGTACCACTTTCGCCGCACTTTCCGGTCATGCGGGTCTCATTTTTTGCATTGCCAGCCAGCTTAGCGTCACATCGGCGGCGCGTTTACCAACATACAACTCGTATGTGTCAGCACTCGCGATAATTTGAGCAACGTTTAGGCCTCACTTGCTTGCACACTTTTCAACAAAATATTTTATGCGACCAGGATGGTGGTCACTTTTTTCTATGCTCTCAAACAATTTACTGTCCGTTCAGCGCTTCCACGTGAGAATCTATGAATGTAAGATAAATAATAGAAACTCAATATTGTGCCCGATATTGTGTAATTCATTCTTGGAGGTAGTAGTACAGAAAATGAAATACTGGGTGCTCAACGTCCTGCAATTCGTTTAGCAAAATCTTATTAGTCATGAATTCAATCAGCCTCCTCACGTGAAAGTGTTCTAAAGATTGCATGTCGCTTCTCGTGCATTTCCCATACACGAATTAGTTTCCAGCCGGTTTCGAAAAATATCCTCTACTTGTGCGGTAAGAATAATTATATCTCTGACGTATCCATTCGGAATTCATCGACTCGATACTTGAACGTGTTGCATTGTACCAGCATTGAATGCATGGCGTGTATTTCTATAATCATGCAAATTGCTTGACAGGCCATCGCAGATGGTTACGGGCTCAATTGCGGCCAAACATTTGTTGTATACCGATGCCTAATTTTGGAGTCCGCGGTGAGCTTGCGTCAAAATTATATGATTATTATTCGCATACATTATTGACTTGAGTGAATTGGCAATGAATTGAAGAAGCTCCACACTCTCTGACTGAAACAGGTACGGATTGGATCCTCAAGCAGAATCAGCTCATCTCAAATTGCTCGGCATATAGAAAGATTCTGCTCGAGTCTTGGGTAGCTTTCTTCCCGCCGCCGGTGATGTGCAAGAAAGCATAGAGCTCAAAGCATAAAGCACAGAGCGTATACCGAATGGAGCAATCTCAATTCTCAGAAGTTCGCATGGGAATTCACAATCTAAAAAGCATACTTTTTCACATTATCCGTCTTATGAGTCGTTCTTTTTTATATCGACAACTTTTGGGTCGGGGTCAAGGGTTTTTCTGTAGCTTCAGGTACATGTTGTATATGGTGGGAGAAGATCAGAAGCATAGGTTTTAAGCCCCGGAAGTCATTCGTGCGAGTTTGGTGCCCCAATCTAAATTTCCAAATTCCTACAATTCGAGCAAGGTCCAGTATTGACAAACCAGTCGGAATCTCACAGTTACAAAAAAAGTAATTTTTTAAAATCTCTTCAAGGGGAATACCCCACAAGCGAGCGCATATGGGGTGAAGTTTGCCGATAAGAATGATCCAAATCCTAACTTTGTGCGCAGGAAAGCTCATTCTGAAGATTTTTTGATAAAAAATCGAATTTGCAAGGATTTATTTATATAACGAGTTACACTATCATTCGTCAATTGAGTTTTATGCGAGGTTTTATGGGAAAAGCTTTCTACAAGGATGCACTTCGATAGCTTAGGGTCTCTCAGACAAACATTCGTATCGGCTGATTACGACCAAGATTACGAGTTTTTTGTCGATTCCTCTTGGGAACGGAAACTCACTTGTCCATGCACATTCTAAAGCGTAGTATCTACGGAGGGAAAAAACAGCTTGCAAGTTACTGCGTTGCCACGAATCTCGAACTGTGTACTCTTCTTCCTATTCATCGCCAACTCTGATTCGTTCATAAAGAATTAATCAGTTAGTATAGCCCACAAGAACATCAAAGTATCTCCTTAGTCAGTTAAGTAGTTTTCACAGCTTAGGCTCAAAAACTTTTGACAAGCTCTTAAAACTTCCTTATGATATCGCAGTATAATTCTCTTCGATTTATGTTATAAAATGTATCGACTTTTGTACCCCTGACAGAAATCCTACTCTTCATCTTCATCATCACACTTTTAGTTATTCTACAGTCAAGTCTCTCCACCCGATTTTCAATACTTCTCTTTGCATAGTAAATTTTAAACTTGCGCCAAACCAGCAAAAGCACATCGATTCTGATGAATCGGACTTCCCAGAAAACACGAGTGAATTATACTGATGAGATGAATGAACTCCAATTACGACCGTGCTCTATGGAACGATCATCAATGTAAATTCAATAAGTCATTTATCGGTCAAATGCAGATAAAAGAGGACAAGGCGCACTCTGTGGTGCAACTTTTTAGCATTCGAGGATCGCAAGGGAGGTGAGCCCTCATATGTGCCATCCGCAAACAACGAGGGTCTTTCAGCTATCACAAATCGGTGCAAATGTCTTACTTCCCGTGTACTTGTTGTAACTCACCCGTATAGGTGCCTTGAGAGCAAGAGTATTCACCTTCCCGCTGAGTATAACTCGATGACCGCACGCCTCGAAAGACTTTTGAAGAAGGATGCACTTGAAAAAGTGCCACAGATAACACCGTGAACTGAGGAAAATCCAAAAGAATGCTCCTTTCGAAATGCATTTTGCTGCACTGTGCGGTGAGTAATTTCAACGATGGGAGCACTAATTTCATGAGATCACTAGTTCATAATACTTTTTGATTGAAAATTCATTCACCAACTCTCAATCAATTCTTGATGTTGAAATTAGGTACCTGCACGGGTACCTTTATCTACATATTGTCTTGTAAGCCTTCGATTTTTCAAAAAAGATAAGAACCGACTCAATTTTTTCGATTTCCAATACTTCATAAATTCCCTCTGAGAAAAACATCAAGAAATTTCGTGATCGCCTAAGAATCGTGTAGAAACTTGAATTAATATCATACGAGAGAAATTCATTTTTTGATGAACGGACGAATTAAACTGCAATGTTTCTTTTGGGCGGTACTTCATGAGAATTTCAAAATTGGACTCTATATTGCTTTCACACTCTAACAACACCGGTTCTCAAATTGAAGAAGGTTAGCTTCTAAAAGAAGAGGAGAAGGCGCACGATTTTATAACACGTTGTAAAATCGTGTGCTAAGTTCAAAATTGCCATCAGTTTTGCTCGCACACACCCTACTATGAGATATTCCACGAGAAATCTTTTCTTGAAGACTAACAGGAATTTCGACCTTGGAATCGGGAAGAAGAGGTGATTTTACACCTAAACATGCGTTTTGGGAAAATTTGCTTGATGGATCCGCGTGGGGCACATGGCAGTTGGCAGTCATCGCCACAATATTGATTGTGGAGACACTGTCGTCGTCCGGTACGCGAGTTGACATTCGTGATCCAATACTCGATGTGAAACCCATAATCCAGTACTCGAGGTGACACTCGTGGTTCATTACTCGAGATGACACTCGTGAACCAGTACTCGATGAGACACTCGTTGTCCATTACTCGGGATACGGCACTCGAGGTGACACTTGTGATCCAGTAATCAATCTGACGGAGTACTGGATCACTAGAGTCACCTGTGGTACTGGATTACGAGTGTCACCTCGAGTAAAGAACCACGAGTATCACCTCGAGTACTGGATCACGAGTGTCACCTTGAGTGCTGAATTGCAACGAGTACTGGACAACGAGTGTCACCTCGAGTAGCGGATCACGAGTGTCAACTCGAGTGATGAACCATGAGTGTCATATCGAGTGCCGAATGACGAGTACTGGACAACTAGTGTCTTCTCGAGCACTGGATTACGAATGTCACCTCGAGTAATGAACCACGAGTGCCACCTCGAGTGATGAACCACGAGTGTCACCTCGAGTACTGGATCACGAGTGTAACTTCGAGTACTGGACAACGAGTGTCACCTCGAGCACCGAATTACGAGTGCCATTTCGAGTGCCGAATCACGAGTACTGGACAACGAGTGTCTTCTCGAGCACTGGATTACGAATGTCACCTCGAGTAATGAACCACGAGTGCCACCTCGAGTGATGAACCACGAGTGTCACCTCGAGTACTGGATCACGAGTGTAACTTCGAGTACTGGACAACGAGTGTCACCTCGAGCACCGAATTACGAGTGTCGTGTCGAGTGCCGAATGACGAGTACTGGACAACTAGTGTCTTCTCGAGCACTGGATTACGAATGTCACCTCGAGTGCCACCTCGAGTACTGGACCACGAGTGTCACCTCGAGTACTGGATCGCAAGTGTCACCTCGAGTACTGGATCACGAGTGTAACTTCGAGTACTGGACAAAGAGTGTCACATCGAATACTGGATCACGAGTGGCACCTCGAGTACTGGATCACGAGTGTAACTCCGAGTACTGGACACCGAGTGTCGTGTCGAGTGCCGAATGACGAGTACTGGACAACGAGTGTCTTCTCGAGCACTGGATTACGAATGTCACCTCGAGTGCCACCTCGAGTACCGGACCACGAGTGTCACCTCGAGTACTGGATCGTGAGTGTCACCTCGAGTACTGGATCACGAGTGTAACTTCGAGTACTGGACAACGAGTGTCACCTCGAGCACCGAATTACGAGTGTTTTGTCGAGTGCCGAATCACGAGTACTGGACAACGAGTGTCTTCTCGAGCACTGGATTACGAATGTCACCTCGAGTGCCACCTCGAGTACTGGACCACGAGTGTCACCTCGAGTACTGGATTACGATAGTCACACCGAGAACTGTATGACGAGTGTCCGCTCGATTACTGGACCACGAGTGTCACCTCGAGTACCGAATCACGAATGTCACCTCGAGTACAGGATCACGAGTGTAACTTCGAGTACTGGACAACGAGTGTCACCTCGAGCACCGAATTACGAGTGTCGTGTCGAGTGCCGAATCACGAGTACTGGACAACGAGTGTCTTCTCGAGCACTGGATTACGAATGTCACCTCGAGTGCCATCTCGAGTACTGGACCACGAGTGTCACCTCGAGTACTGGATCGTGAGTGTCACCTCGAGTACTGGATCACGAGTGTAACTTCGAGTACTGGACAACGAGTGTCACCTCGAGCACCGAATTACGAGTGCCATTTCGAGTGCCGAATCACGAGTACTGGACAAAGAGTGTCACATCGAATACTGGATCACGAGTGTCACCTCGAGTACTGGATCACGAGTGTAACTCCGAGTACTGGACAACGAGTGTCATGTCGAGTGCCGAATCCCGAGTACTGGACAACGAGTGTCTTCTCGAGCACTGGATTACGAATGTCACCTCGAGTAATGAACTACGAGTGCCAGCTCGAGAACTGGATCATGGGATCTTGTGATCACCAGAAGTACTCTGTGCCATGCCTTGCAAAGGCGAGATATTTTTGGAACTATCATAACTATTGAAGCGATGAAACACTACCTAGATTTCAATCTTGAAATCCCAAAAGAACAAATTTTGACAATTTCCATAACTTTCTAATTTTGATGATTTCAACATTTTTTCACTAATTTCCTATGTAAACATTAGAAAATAGTTCTGGAGTCCGGAAATTTGCTCTGCATACAGTAAGTTAATCTCTTTGCAAGCAGATCTACAGAATACTAAGTTCAATCAACGTATTCCACAAAATTGGACATCATTACGATCTCTTGTCAGATATTTTGGGTAGTAGATATAAGCAGCTCTGCGTAAACTTGCTCCCAATGTGTCTCGGCTTATTGCGGCGTCTACGCGTTCTCAATCGATTGTGCAAAACACGTTTCTTGTGTATTTTTTTGTGCTCTTTCTTAGCAAAAAGTCATATTAGACCTATCTTGAGGTTTAAGGGTCGAAAATAGCGAATTAGGGGTCAAAATGTCATTTCCGTACCATGTCCGCACCCCAAAATTCGGCGTTCAAGGTCACGGTATGAAGATATACGACTTCTAAACGATTCCTCCACAAAAAGACATCAAATTTGGGTATATTTTGAACATGTTTTCATAGTTTACAAGTCGCAACTAACTCTTTTACCTACCTAAGGCTGTGCATACATTGTGTCCTCGAATTCGCGCCAAAATTACGGTTTTGAGAATATGTGCTGCGTGAGAGCGTCTGTCAACTTGTAAGCGTTCGCTCATGGGCACATTTTGATCCTCTCACTTCAAACTATCAAACAGCTGCGGTATAAACATCCGTAACTTCACTTCCGGGAAGTGGCGGCGTGCTCTTCTTCGAAAAAATGCCGCGGTAAATAAGAGTGTCATTTCCGTACGCATCTCGCAACTAGGTTAAAAT
Source organism: Eretmocerus hayati (assembly GCA_029851415.1). Taxonomy (NCBI): domain Eukaryota; kingdom Metazoa; phylum Arthropoda; class Insecta; order Hymenoptera; family Aphelinidae; genus Eretmocerus; species Eretmocerus hayati. Next base: position 186,103,644 of record CM056742.1, read on the forward strand.
ATCGATAATCTAACTACTCGTCCGACTTTCTGCAAGTATTTGGTGTGCAAAAGACCGTGCTAAGCGGAGTAAGCGATTCGTTAACTCCTCGATCCGTATTCACCGATCAAACACGAAATGTCATTTCCGTACCTGTCATTTCCGTAGCGAAATAACGATATCGAGCTGAGTTCTTATGGGATTTAACACGCAAAAATTTTTTTCAACTTCCAATACTTTTTAGTTTTGATCCTCGATCTAGATGATATTAGTAGTGAAAAAATTCACCTTACGAGCTCAGAAGTTCAGTTTTGCCTTTCGTCCATTTTCGAGTCTGTTTCGAGCAAGTTTACGCAGAACTGCTCATATACGATCAGCAAAAGGGAGTAGTATTTGTTTCCTCAGCTAAAAAAATACCGTAAAAAGTCTAATATTTGTACCGGCTTCCTCCAGTACACAAGAATGAATCAATATCTCATTCTGTAATTTTGTAAAAGTGATACATACACACGAATTTTTATGAATTCCATGATTAGGACTCTAATAATTGTGGGCGCGCTCCCCTTCTGATCCTTGCCCAAGCTTCTCATGTGTAATAAATAGTTATACGCACCGACGCAATTCTCGTATAAAATGAGGATTTTGGAAATCATTTTATTGTGGTCAAATGGACACACTACGTGATGGCAAAGCCAATTATACAACCTAATAGTAAACGCATTGGGTCTCGATCAAGCGTATAGGTTTGACGTCATATACATAGATATAAAGATGTTTGATGGCGACTCTTTCTCTGCTTCGGAGGTCACCCTGATTTATTGCCAAATGTGTTGGCTTTACAATGGTTCAAAGTGCAGCTGTCATTTTTGTGATGGTCAATGTGCGCTGGTAAGCTCGTCAGGATTTGTTCCTCTAATTGTGGAATTCAAGATGTATAGTGTCAATATTGACGGAATTAGTTCAGGAACAGATGCGACTACAACGTGCTTATTCCACTCTAGTGCAATCGTGTAGGATTCATTATTGATGTTGGGGTCTGCTGTAACTCAGATTCAGATGTTTCTGATCTCTTGATTCATTGAACCGCAAGATCGAAGAGTGGTGGTACTTTTTGTATTTTTCCAGCATAAAAAGTTATAGAGTAATTCCTTTCATACATATTCTACAAAGACCGAACAAGTCATTACAAGGCCATCAAAGTAGATGATTCGTCACAGCAGTTGTATCAAATTCTTGAAAAATTGAGTTTTGATTATTCGCGTGAAAAATTCTCGATTTCACGACAGTCCAGATTTCAGAGAAGAATTCGTGATCCTGTTCATTCGCTGTGTTGGAAGTTAGTAAATTTTGGTGCTCAAGAATCTTCTTAGACGTAGTGCAAGCGACATTTTTCATCTATGAGACTGGTCATATAGAAATCCCGAAGGCAGTTAATGAATTTGATGATAACTAGCTTTTGATTAGATACTTAGAAAATCAATAACTCATATTATTATTTCCAGCTCATGGACTCTATCTCTCCACATAAAAAGTACATTGAAAACAGACTAGCTCCTTGATTTGAGACTCAAACGTTTAACACGTTCGCTGCGGAGGCTGAAATCGATGATTTTTTCCCAGGTGCGGTGGGGCCCACCGGTGGGCCCCGCTCAATGTTATTTCCCATATGGCCAAAATTCTCAGCACTGAGGGAAAAACACGCGGGGCCTAGCGGGTGGGCCCCGGCGCAGCGAACGTGTTGACTAATTAATACACTGCACTCTTTGCCCGTGTTCCCATATCAGGTAGTGATTTGAGATACGCATTAGCGATATCTGGCATCGTTTTGCTTATTTATTGGGTGAGCCTATCGCGTGATACTCCACTTTTAAAGATTACATGAGCTATCAAGAGGCAAACTAACCGGCAGAATAACAACTTCACAACGTCGACGGTGACAACTGCATTACGACCGACGAGTTTCAATCAGCTGTTTTTCTGACTTGGAGCAGCCAATCGCGTAGGATTATGAGCGTATTAGGATATGTCTCTACATGTCCATATAGGTAACGGGCACATGTACGGGGAAGAATGTCACATGCGAGTTTTGCGATTCGCTATACTTTGACTCTTCGTTTTTTTGCTCATATGTTCGATACGCGCGGGAGCGCTTGCAATTCCGGAGTTCGGGCTTTGCCCCCTAGTGGGATGATAAGATTCATTCATTGCCAACTTTTCTCAATCAAAGCGTATGTGCTTCAATGCGTCTATTGTCCTTTTTCTCCTAAATCCGAGTGACGTTCGAAAAAATGAGAAAAAAAACGAATGACGAGTACAGTAAATACTCTTCCGTTTCGTTTCGTTCCGCGAGCATTTGATTATTAACCGAGACGAGTCTTGCACGATTTTCTTACGCTGAACGTGAAACTCCTTACGAATTGTGGAATTGTTCTATCTCGGTTTGAGCAAGTGGTGTTTTAGAGGATGAAGCCATTCAGGCAAGAAAAATGATTATGTAACTCTCCAAGACTCTGAGTAAGCCGTTAACAACCAGACTACCGCAGATGCTCAAACATTTACTTGATCCCCTGCAAAAGAAGATTGAAGGAGGGATTTCGACTTACACCTGAATCAACCCACTGAATCGCGATTACGGATTAATTAATACGCAGCATCATGCGGACATACCCGATTTTCCATATTTGTCCAGATTTTGTCGAGTGTATGATGAAAATTTGAAAGAAGTCAGATGAATTCCTGGTTACTACAGGAAATTGCGACTACAAGAAAAGATCGCGTGGTTGAATCTCATGTACATGGATGAAATTCAACCACAGTGTAGTTGAAAATTTCTTAAAGTGTACATTTAATCTAAGCTAGCTTGAAGAGAATTTTTTATTGTACCCGTCATTTGCAAGTCTAATTTTGTTTGACAAAAATTGGTGCCTGGACAAGTGTCGAAATTGTGTTTTACTCTCTACTCTCGCTTTCAAAAAGATACAATGGTATGATGAATCAATCAAGAAGTTATTGATCACGGAAAATTAGCGTCATACCGTATTGTCTATAAAATACGTAATGTACTTGCAATTTCGCCCTCTAAAAACAAACAGAGTAAACTCGTGAGATGATACCAACATATCCCTGTTTCGCGTCTGGCGTGCGTAATCGATTTGTACCCCGCAGGGCGAATAAGCTGCTTTTTTGATTCATGATGCGAGACATCCACATACTCACGGATAGAATTTATTCACACCAGACTCACATCATACGATTCTCCCGACGCTCTAATTATATGTTTACACACAGCGTACTTGTCGAGCAGCAGAAATTCATTGATGCAATCCGCTTCATAGTAAACACATTGAGAACCAAATTGGACCATCATCATAGTATAATAGCGCCACTTGCGTCTTGTTATCCATACGCTTTTTGTGAGATTTTTTCATTCATAGTGACAGGCTGGAGTCGACATTGTGCAGACCCTAATGGGAAAACTCGTCATTATGATTGATACCCAGAGACATTGATTGATGTACTAGATTGAAAGACCTGATGAGACGTGCCGTGTAATTTACACTGATCTTCCGCTAATGAGACGGATTACCTAATCCCCGCTTTGTTATAGCTCATATTTCATACTATAGTGCTTGATAATAATTGTCATCGAACTGATTCCAGAGTGACCATTCCAAAAATGTCTGATTTTACATGCTTTCCTACAACATACAGTGAAGAATAATAGAAAATTGTGAAATTTCATCAAAACTCATTCGTCGAAAAGTGTGACAACTCGCAGAATTCATAATTCTTGTTGGAAAAGTACATTTTCGATTGATTGTGCGTAAAGCACTGCTTTACGCACGGTAGTTTTCGTTTACTTTACGCCCAGTCGATCGAAAAACGTATTTCGATACTCGGGCGTGAAGTTTTTTTGCTTTACTCGTGATAATTTCGACCCTCGCCAGGGCTCGGGTCGAAAACAATCACTCGCAAAGCAAAACCAAACTTCCCTCCCTCGAATCGAAAAATACTATTATGTGACAGCAGAGTGCAAGTGAGAAGAACCGTCGAATGATATATTTGGTTTCTAAGCGTAGAAAACACCTAAAAAAAAATTGTCTCAACCTCAACAATTAGCGTAGAAAATGCGAGAGAATCTAAGGCGTATCAATTCATATACGACGTATTAATAAGAAATCTAATCGTTCTATTTGCCTCGGCTGCGTGCGAGACCTGTAATCACTTGACCGAGAACTAGACACAACAAACATCACACCACGCGGTAGTTTGCAATTTTCCAAGAACACTGTCTTGACTCGGGTATACGATTTTTCTGGGGAATTTTGAATTACATCAAGCAAGTGTGTAATGGTTCTACGACGGACAGCAAATAATTCCAAGTAAATTATTCTTTGATTCTGTTGAACCGTATACTTATACACTTTCTGATCAGAAAAAGTATGTGCGGCCTCAAATTAAATATTATACAGTAAGTCTGATCCGAAACCATCTCAAGAGTTATTCATTTTCATTCTTGCACCCATGATCGTGATGAAGATGTAATACAGGAAACCCCCGGTATTCGCGTTAATGCGTATAAAGAAAATGCCGCGAATACCGAAACCGCGAACAGTGGCACCTCATCTGAATGGGAATCAGGGGGTTCTATACCGAAGATCGAATTGAAGACCAAAAATCTAACGAGTTTCAGAAAACATGATTTATGTGATGAGTCTTGAGAATCTCATTCATGACAGAAGTCTTGGGCATCGTGTGGGAAAAACCTCAACATTCATGTAAATTCCCTGCAAGTTTTGATACGATAATTGAGCTCGAGTTTTACTCTAAAATACTGTGAAGATGATACTCAGTTTCTCTTCTTCTAAGGTGAGTGTATTCAACATGCTCTCTGTACCCAACCTCTCCCCACTCGTCTCCCCATATATGTCGATGTCAGAAATGAGCACTAATTGACCTTCCCGCTAATTGTTTTCAAGTCTGTTAGGTTGAAATAGGAGGAAATAGAAGTGCTTTGGATTTTGGACTGGGACCAAAATGATTTCTGCCGTTCTGCGTGTCCCGAAATATTTAAAAACAGTTATTCACTTTTTTCTTTCTCACAGCTGAGATTTCACCGAGGAAATTGCATTTAGTAAGCCTGGTGTCAAACATTTCTGATGAGATCAATTTTAACGTACGTGAATGCATTGGATTCCTTTTTCCAAGACTTTCAGAATCCTACTTTTAGGGTTACAAAAGTCAGATTTGGAGCCATTGTGTGAGCAAAATACGGAGTTCATTTGCAAAACATGAAGGCCAAAATCGGTTTGTGCCCAACTTGCCCCCATGTGGTTATCTCAAAAGTGTTTGCAGTATGTTTTTTACCACTCAGAACGTGTTTATCGCGTCAAAAGAAGCCTGAAACAGTTTTCTGGACCGACAAAGAGTTCTAAAGATGGTTGCACGTAAACGGAAACGATATTATTGCACTGATCTACATTGGAAAGGACAAGGGCATGTTAGAAACACTCTTCCGCAAGCTCGCAAAAAATCACTTTTTAGGAAAACTGTGATAGCTCACTTCAAGTTCGTCAAAATTGAAGGTATCATAACTCATTCTGAAGGTCTTGAAACAAGTTTGGAATTGAGCTAAAGTACATCGAAAAATATTAAGATAAGTTAGAATGGCAAGCAAAACAAAAGTAGTGGGGGCAAATTAGGTAGACTATCACCTTCTTGTTTGTCGTTGAATCTTCATTTCAGGTGTAGTAAGTGTGGCTCTGAGTTACCTATAGTTTCAATGTATATAGGTTTCATTTCCATGAGTACATCACTGTAGACAGAAGCCTCAAGCTCTCCAATAAATGGAAGAAAACGGAACTACAGATTTGCAGACAAAAACGATACGCAAATCGAAAAATTCGTGCCATTTGTCTTACACCAGCAGTACTAACTTGGCAGTACATGTGTATGACGCTAAGTATGGAATGTAATGTGAGATTCCGAGAAATTTGATTTTTCAAGTTCCAAGCCCCATACGGTAACGAGAGCATTTCATGTTCTCAAAGGTCCTTTTTGGATAAAATCAGCCATAGTAGCGAGATAGTAGTACTTGCTCTGGTTCTTGAGGACCATGCGACTATGTAGCATATTTCTATGCACACGATTCAATACGAGAGGGACTCGGCTGTGCGCTTGAAACTTGTACATTCAATAAAAGTCACGGAAAGTAAAACCGCATGAATTACTCAACTAAATTGCACTGATCAATTGCAGAAAAAGAGATGTTCGGACGATGGTGACGCCCAAAATGAACGTGCCATAGTGATAATCGATTCTTACAAACGGTTAGGGCACTCATCAGCACCTATTAACGCACATATACGAGCTGCTGTCCATTGTAATCTCTGCTTCACGCTTCGTTGCGTGAATCGCCAGTTCCACCCTTCGATTTATCGCGGCGCACCCGAAAATGAGCTAGGGATTGCAGAATATGATTACACATATGCGAGAAAGCGCTTTTTTGCAACCACCCCTCGATTATTTCAATGCCAGAATCAATTCGAAGCTACAAATTTATCTTTGATCGTATGGATTTTGGTATGACGGATTTTAAAATATCTCAACAACAGTACAGGAAAGAGCAACCCAATAATTGTTGGAGATGCTTCCCTGACATTTTTCTCGAGACAAATTGATGTAGAGAGTGCATTCGTGATGCATAGGTAGTTGATGTGATTTGTATTTATTCTGCATTTTAAGTGAGACGACTAGAAAGAAGTATACATGACTCGAGATCTATTACAAGCATTTTGGTCATAACGCCTACGGAAAATAGTTGGTACGAAGTTGTACTTCGAGGAGAGAATCCGAGAATACCCACAGCAACGTTTACTCCAACGCTGAACCTGGGATCGTACGCGGAGCTGCAAAGATCACAGCACGCGGGACTGACATTTAGACCCTTAAAAAAAATAATTTGAGCTATCAACCTGCGAAAGACTCGAGCCAAAGTGTATTTCAATAGAATACTTGTAGCAAAATTCGAATGAAGTGATTGAAGCTTGATCGTTGAAATGGAAGGCCATTACACGATCAACGTGAGTTCTGCGATAATAGTGACAATACCCACCTAAGAGTAGGATATATATATACATATGTATAACAGTAATTACTCTCTGCAGATATGAGTGATCCCGACGAAAGTGGGATTTTCCGTGCTCCGAGCTCCCTTAAGTTTATATGACTTGGAATGGAATTTATAGCAATTTTCTAGGAGTCTATTCTATTGGTGTGCAACTATGTTAATAACTTTGGAGATGATCCTAGCACCCCCGTATTTTTTGGTGCTTCATAAAGGGTCAAAATTTCAATTCCGTCCCCTGTAGGCGACCCAAAAACCCCCATATTTAGCTATACTTTGAATAACACAATGCACCACTGTGCGAGTCGAAATTAAACCCTCATTTACAGCACGGCCATCCTACATATACATCTAATCCATGCGTGACATTAGCCAAAAACTCGAATTTGCATCCGAGCGCACCACATAAGACGTGTTTTTAGAATGACGTACAACATTTTTCGGCATTATATGCTGTGCTCCTCCCTGGCGCACGATATCCCTTTGTAAAAGTCATTTTCTTGTTGTATTTGGCTACAAAGAGCAAATCTATGCGGAAAAGAGTCACGATCAGTTGCCGACTTGTTGGAGTATTTTTGAGGCAAAGTGTCCATTCCGTCCCATCCGCCACCTCTTGAACTTGGTATATATCTTCGTCTGGCTTCACTTTTGAGATACGGAGCTTTAGGTACTTCCTTTTTATGCCAAAACAAGTGGAAACTAACTGCAACGACCCACTAAAACTCGTCTGGGGCTGAAATAATTTTTTGACCCAAATCACTCCTTGTGAAAAAATCCCACACTTTGGCGGAATCGCCCATATAGAATCATATACCTTCTATGGCTGAAGCGATTCAAGCCCAGAATTGATAGAGTTGATTCCATCATGAGGACCTAAGGAAACACTTTTTACCAAAGTATTGAGCCACAGATTGTGCGACGCTCGTAAAAAACGCCGACAGCTATAGCATTCTCGAGTGCGATACCTTATCGATGGACTTCCCCCGTAGTGGTCGATCGTAAAGATTATTGCTGTGCTGTGCGCCTTGATGATGACAGCCAGTTGTGCCTTTAAGCAAGTTTGAGTCAATCTCCTCAGGGATCAAGCCAATCTCACGCGATATTAAAGCTCACTTTGATTCTCATTGATCGCAAGCCTTTGCTTTCGGTCTCGAAGCACTTTTTACATCTTCGGTGAGCACTTCGGATACTTACTGCAACTCACTAAGATATAATAGGGGTTTAGCAATAACTTGCTAACGTACACAAGTTTAGTTTACGTGTATTATGATCCCTAAAATAGTATACGTCCATAATTTCTGCTCGCACTATTTCAGATTGCGATAATGAATCTACGTACCGTCAACTGGGGTAACTTTGGGACGGGGGGGGGGGGTAACTTTGGGACAACCCATGAAAGAGTCATTATTACGCGCGATTAGCAAGGCAGATAATCCCGAGGCTTTGCCCTGTTCTCCCTACTTGAGGCATGCATAAGCAATGTTTTGCACCGGCGTGAGGTCCTCCATCAGTTGTGAGTTCATTTATGAACAGACTTCTTCAAGAGTATGTTTTCAATCCAAAAAACCATAACTCGGAAAATGAGTGTGGTACCGACCCTTGCAGGATGACTCCAAGGTGATTGGGCTAGATTTCACTTGTGCGTACACGTAACACGTATCTGAACGAATCCATCGTTACATTGGCGTACTTTTATCCAGTTTCCATTTTGTAGCGGAAAACTGAACTATGTGATTTCTTCTGTGAACCGAGGTAACTTTGGAACACGGCTTTGAGCACTCACAATTCTAACCGAGGATGTCCAAATATACTTTCATACCTGTCAATCGAGAACTGCGAGACTGTAAGCTTTCGGTTATGACCACAAACACAATACAATTCTGATGCGACTGGTGCGAAATGTACAGGGTCACAAGAGTTCTAAGGAGAGCAATGCGATTTTTGTCCCAAAGTTACCCCAGTTGACGATAGCCGCAAAATTCCCAATATAATGTATGCTGTCCCAAAGTTACCCCAAACCGGTTTAACTTTGGGACACGACTTTTAGCGCTCATATCTCCAACTAGAGATATCCAAATGCATTTCATAAACACCGCAATCGAAAGTTGAAACTGTAAGCTTTTGATTGACTACACATACAATGCCCCTTTGGTATAAAAGTACAAGTTAAACGAGTTTGAACGAAAAAAATGCGATTTTTGTCCCAAAGTTACCCCGGTTGACAGTATGTTATTGAGTGAATTTGCTTGGCTCCCGTCGAGAAGGGAACACATCGATCGCTTACTATTCCACGAGTATCTGGACTCTTCTTAAATCCCCGCGTCACACTTATTGGTTGATGAAATTCAATCATATTTCATTAACTAGCTCATCACGTACCCGATTTTTTTCAGTAAAAATAGTTTATGTCTGCCCAGAAAAGCCGATAGAATGAACCAAGAGTGGAAAACTTCCGAATGTCTTCTACACCGTAAAAATGGTGCGGGCCCCTTTTCGAGGCATTTTGGGCCTGTAGGCCTATAGCTATAGGCCTTCAGACCTACTCTGTATCAGAATAGATCTGGTGCTGATATCTGAACCAAAGCGAAATAGTATATTTCGCACCGAGTTCATGCGGTTGTAGCTCGCTTCTGAGCCATTCTGAGCGATCAGTTTTCGACCCGAGCCGAAGGCGAGGGTTGAAATGATCGCTCGGAAGCGGGGAACCCCATGTGCGAGGCGCGAAAGTTATTTTCCAGGCCTGGTCAGATATTGATATTATACGGTAAGCCGCCAATGTTTGCAGTAAATAGTATGTATCTTTGTTAATATAACGCAGATATTTTCTGATTCTTATTTATATCTTAATCATATACGATAATTTGATAACACTGTGCAACAAAATTTTGGGTCAGAAATGTCGCATGGACCGGACAATGATTTTCTTGTGTATTTTTCGACACTGAAACCGAATCCGACCTCAGTTTTGCGTCTATACGTCAGGATTTTTCTTAAATCGAAAAAAACCGATTTCCAAAAAAACAGCGTTTTTCACGTTTTTTTGCTAATTCTGTAAATTGAAGATCACTTAGCCAGGGAGTACCGATAGGTCAAAATGTATATCACAATATGTTTTCCTACGTATTTTGACCCGCTGAACACGATCCCGGTGGTTTTAGAACGCTACGATGCAACCTTGGAGCTATATAAGCTAATTAGTCCACCTGGTGTTTGGAAAAAAAGTCCAATTTTGCAATAAATTAAAAAAAAATCATAACACGGGCTAGAATGGACCAATTCGAACGTTCGAGGTCGCATTTTCTTCGTTTTCCTACATACTTTGAGGGGAAAATTTGTCCAACAGTCGTAGAGGCACTGGTTTGACGTCAGGAATTTTTTTTCCAAACACCTAGTTTGGTCATAACTTTTGCTGTGCTCAAATCACGAGGAGAAAAATTTCCTCTTGCACGGGGTACCCAAACATAGTTTTCCAACGCAAAATGACCGTCTAAACACAATCCCGTGGTTCATTCAGAGCTAACACGTCAGAATTTTTTTCTAGTCGCAAAAAACCTGTTTTTTGAGGAGCTTTCTTGACCTGGACCAAATTCCTGACATGGTATCCCAAAATAAACCACCAGATCATGTTTAGATGGCTATTTTGCGTCGGAAAACCATGTTTTGGTACCCCGTGCAAGAGGAAATTTTTCTCCTCGTGATTTTAGCACAGCAAAAGTAATGAACAAAATAGGTGTCTGCAAAACAAATTCCTGACGTCAAACCAGTGCCTTTACGACTGGTGGACAAATTTACCCTTCAAAGTATGTTACAGAACGAAGAAAATGCGACCTCGAACGTTCAAATTGGTCCATTCTAGCCCGTGTTATGATTTTTCAAAAATTTATTGCGAAATTGGACTTTTTTTCCAAACATCAGGTGGACTAATTAGCTTATATAGCTCCAAGGTTGCATCGTAGCGTTCTAAAACCACCGGGATCGTGTTCAGCGGGTCAAAATACGTAGGAAAACATATTGTGATATACATTTTGACCTATCGGTACTCCCTGGCTAAGTGATCTTCAATTTACAGAATTAGCAAAAAAACGTGAAAAACGCTGTTTTTTTTAAGATCAGTTTTTTGCGATTTAAAAAAAATCCTGACGTATAGGCGCAAAACTGAGGTCGGATTCGGTTTCAGCGTCAAAAAATACACAAGAAAATCATTGTCCGGTTCATGCGACATTTGGGACCCAAAATTTTGTTGCACAGTGTAATTATCTTCATCCAATTTTCAAAACCATCAAATTCTCGTGAGAAATGTCGAGAACCGCAGGAAACTTCTCGTCTCGTCGAGAAATGCCTTTTACGAGAGTTCTCGTTCTCGCTCGATCTCGGCGGCAGCCCTAATATATTGAGAGAACTTACAAAATCAGCGTCAGTTTTCGATACTGAAATCGTTCCAAAAAATACGCCAATAACCGCGAAACTTGTACATTTTGATTCAAGGTTCTGTAACTTGATGCGAGTGAGAGGTTTCGGAACCGGATCCATCACATTCACGATGTAAAGATGCCACTTCCAAATGCAATTTGGTGTCCTCATGATGAAAAAATCATAATTTGCCTGCATCCGTAAGCCCAATCCGAACGCGGGGTGCCGATTTCGCGGATATTGCTCATTAGGCTGGAATTCATAGTCGTTAATCCGAGGTGGGGATCGGCGGATTTAGGGCGCTGCGATCGTCATGGCGAGGCATTTAACATCTGGGTACAACGATCGCAGCGCTCTTAATCCGCCGATCTCGGATTAAGGACTATGAATCTGACGCTCATTCTCTTGCAGTATTTAAGAAAAAATAGGAATTTTTCACTGGTTAACCAGGTGGTTTGAGGAAATGCGATGATAGATGCATGCGACCTTATCGACGGAGCTGCCGATTAGGAATTTCACTGTGCGAAATATCGCGAATTTCGCAAAAGCTACCGCGAACTACGAAGCCGGCCCGCAGCTACCGGCAAGGGTCGCCCTCGTCGCTCAGTGCAGCCATCCTGCGCAGGCGGAAGTCGCGTCGCTCGACTTTCCATCTCTCTCGTTCACAATTTTGCCCATCTCGTCGTTCCAACATGACGTCATTCTCCCATATCCGACAGATTTAGGCAGGCTCGGCTCAAATGCTGTCATATCTCGTGTGTTGTCCTTTTCGCACTATATCCTGGCTCTTCCATAAAACGTGTCACTCGTTCACTGCGTTTACACTACATATAAGCCGTCCCCTGTTTTCATTCGATCAGAAAAGGTTGGCAAAACTGCTATACATGGAGAATTAGCAAATCCCGTGCAGAACCTAGGTATCGCAATATCAGTTCTCACGCACACGAGCAAAGCCGGCAGCCATACAGGCTTGGCTTTGGCTCGGCCTCGAGGCTGCAGTAGCGACACGGACACGGCACCGGATTGACACACATATTAGCGGGCCCACGATAATACACAGACGCGCCCGTGATCCCGATTTGCCGCATCAAAAGTGTTCGTGTTGTAGCAAATAAGCAGCAAAGCAGGCTAGACCCGGCTCGCGAAAGCCCGTGTATCGCGGGCGATAATCGGCGCTTGCCCCGCCATACAATAATACCAAGTATCGAATACATAGTGCAAAATTTAACCAAATAAAATGGCCGCGAGGCCAAGGCGTCCGTCGCCGCTGACGCGCCCGGCCCCACCTCCATTGACCACCAGGTCCTCGTGCCGGTAGGCCCGACTCCCGGAGCAAGGGCTTTCACGGGATCGGCGAGTGAGTGTTGAGTGTTTACCGCAGGTGCCACAGAGCCTGCATCAGTTTCGGAGCAGCGCTGCCGCCGCTGCCTCACACAGAGAAACCGCAGACAGCCGTGTTTTAGCCGCCATCATCATCACCGTCCTGAGCTCTGAGCTTGTGTGCGCACGCACACACCCCGAGAAGAAGCAGCCATCACAGCCGCCGCCGCCTCAGCCCTCGCCCGTCCCGCGCGCGCGGTGAGCCTTCACCGCGACCTGGGGCTCCGGCGAGGCCTCCAAAGTGTTCACCAGGTACCTGGTGGTAGAAGCCGAATCCACGTCCCCGTGATCCACGTGCTCGGTGTCCAGATCGGCGGAGATCGAGCGCGGAAGCAGGGCGCGCGCGCGCCGCGCCGGCCCTAACCTCAAAACGAGCGGTGAGTCTCCGGTGCTGGCGTGCAGCTACGAAGCCGACGCCGCCGACGCTAGTTTACCAGAGTATCGGCCCGGGGCAACGGCCCCTGGGCCACCCGGAGCAGTCAGCTTCTCCAGAGTACAAGCTGTGGCAGAGCAGACCGCGTGACGATAGCGGCGAGCGTGCCGCGCTTTCCATCCAACCCAGCCCAGGAAGCCGGGCCGGAGCCGCAGCGCGAGCCAGCTATGAGGCTCGTCTGCGCCCGGATGCCCGCACGCGCCCACAGCCAAGCTGGAGCGTGACGAGCAAGACTCTGCTCTGGAGCCGCTAAAGATATTCCCCGCTGACCAGTTCGTCATTGTGGAGCAGGTGGTTAGGCCAGAGGACGTGTTGACGACGGACAGTGAGGAACCGAACGTCACTACCGCGAGCAGCCAGGCCAACGCCTCCATCACCACTTTGACGAACATGTGCACCACGCCTGGCCAGACGTCGGCTGGGTTTGGGTACGCAGCATGGTCATTCAGCGGAGCCGGCAACGACAGCCGGGATAACAACCAGTCGGACATCGGTGGCACCATAAGCTACGCCGCAGTCAACAACAATCAGGATCAGGGTGGCAGCCCCAAGATACAGCTCGACGTCAAGCCCAACATCAAGATTCAAAACAGTACCGGAGCCGGTGGACACCGCAGGCCCATGTTCGCGATCAGCGGCGAGGCCTGCCAGCAGACGCCGACCACCACCAGTGGTCAGCATCATGGACACAACCAGACGACTCATGTGGTCAGGACTAAGAAGCAGCAGCAGCAGCAACAACAACAACAACAACAGCAGCAGCAGCAGCATCATCACGACGTATTCATCCAGTGCGAAAAGACAGAGACCATTGAGAGTCACCACCCCAGCTCCTCACCCTCCCTCGCTTTTCCCAATACTCTGGTGTTTGCCACTGCGGACACTAAGCACGGCATGCCCAAGCATTTCATGACTCCAATTGGACCACTTCAACTAACGGCCGAAGAATGCAACGAAATACTTATGAAGAGGGCAGCGGCCGCATCGAACCAATCCAACTCCAACAACGTCATCGTCAGCCAAGCCGAGTCAACGGCTCACTTCAGCCACGTGCTCACTCATGTAAATACTACTCAGATAGACAAGAAACCGCAGCAGGTACAGGATATGGGATCGCAGGCAAGGGTGCCAAAGGAAAGGCCGTACTCCTGCTCAGAGTGTGGAAAGTCTTTCCTGCTTAAGCATCACCTCACCACACATGCTAGAGTGCATACGGGAGAGAGACCTCATATCTGCCCCCACTGTGGCAAAAGTTTTGCGCACAAACATTGTCTTCACACGCATTTACTGCTCCACAGCGCCGAGAGACCCTTCCAATGTAGAGAGTGTAAAAAGTCCTTTACCCTGAAGCATCACCTTGTTACGCATACTAGAGTACATACAAGAGAGAGGCCATTTGTTTGTCCAGAGTGCGGAAAAGCTTTTCCACTGAAACGTCATTTGGTGACACACAGTAAATTCCATACTGGAGAACGACCATTTGTATGTGAAGAATGTGGAGAATCTTTTGCCCAGAAGGAACATCTCACGATGCATTCCCGCTTTCACGGCAGTCTGCATCCCTTCGTCTGTTCTGATTGTGGTATGAGTTTTCAGAGGAAGTTCGAACTGGTCAATCATGGTCGTCTGCATGGAAGAATTCCACACGCCTGTACAGTTTGTGGAAAAGAATTCTTACAGAAAAGAACACTTCTGGCCCATATGAGACTTCACACAGGAGAAACGCCTTTCGCCTGCACCGTCTGTGGAGAAGCCTTCCAAAGGAAATCAGACCTAATAGCTCACACAAAGATCCACAACAGTAGCAATCCAGAGTCAGATACAAAACCATTTACATGCCGGTGAGTGTCATGCAGCATATAAGATGAGCAGACGATGAGATTAATTTCTGATAACACTCGGATAAGATTTTTTACATTGATACAAAACATTTAATACTTTATTTAAAATTTCTAAACAGGGAATGTGGGCTAGAATTCAACAACAGGGAGGCTCAAACTTTGCATCTGAGGTTACACTCAGCAGATCGAACTCTTGTCACTGATCTCTGTGGATTAGCTGCTTCGTTCCAACAAACAACTGGACACTTCCTAACAGCCAACACCTCTACTGGTCATCAAGTGATTGTAAGAACTGCTTTTTAATCATTATTTGACACTGAATTGCAATTGGAATAGAATCGAATTTTTCTGATCTACATAGCCATAAACTCACTTTCTGTGTGCTCCTTTCAGCAATAAATTTGATGAGTATCAATTTTTATCAGTTGTCCACAGGACAGAATCAAAACATCCTCTGAATCATGAACTGATGTTACGCAATTAATACGTAAATTCACTAGTGAAACATTTCAAAGACCAAAAATGGACCCTGATTCAATACTCTCATGCAAGCCTTTAGAATAATTCTCAGAAGTTTCATCTCAGCTAGAAAATTTGAATCTGGAGTTTTCTAAGTTGAATTGATTAGTCTTCATTGAGTAGAAATGAAATAATACAGAAGGAGTCAAGGTAAACAAATACTGTGCTGCCTAAGGCTAGCCTTGACTATACTTAGGGTGATGATTGTGAGGATGATTTACCTATTAGGAATGAGAATATTTTCCCAACGACAGACGATTTGTATTACATTTTTCCAAACCGCGCGTTCATCATGAGTAATACTCGAAACATGTTATTATTTCATCTTGATATTTGGCAATAGATGCTCAATGGATATCTGATTGAATGTGACAATGGAACATTGATTCTGAAGAATCTCCACAAATCAATATTTTGTCTTGATAAAATCGCTAAGTGTAGTCAATCTAGTGCTTCATCATGATCAACCCCCTTGGGGATCCTTATTGTAGAAACTCTGGATTTTGAATATTTGTACAAGGAGCAAACAATCATCCACTCCTGTCAATTGGAACTCTTTTTTTTTCTTCATTTATTTAAAGACACTTTTCAGCACACGGGGCGCTATTTAACGTCAAAATTGGAACTCTTACGTCGGGAATATGTATCATGAAATTGGTGTAATAAAAGAGAATGCATGTTTCCAAATTCTTGATTGATGAAACTGTATATATTCGAGTCAGTTTCAAGATTCCTGCGAGTCTATTTTTTCAAGGCGACGTAAATCTTGGAATTTGCGACTTCCGTCATGAATTACCTTGTTGAAAATCAGACAATCTCAACAACAGTATCTGATTTCGCAAATCTGTGTATGAATTTTCATCTTTGTTCAATCGAAGTCATCATGGGAATTCTTATTTTACCAGATGAACGGGCCTCTTGGATCATCAGGATCAAATGTGGGCCATATGCATGGTGCCACACAAACTTCGCCACCAGTAGGTTCAGGGCCTAAACCTAAACCTCACGTGTGCCCAGACTGTGGCAGAGGATTTGCTCAAAAACATGGTCTGTCCCAACACCAGCGTCGTCACACAGACGGCAGCTGTCAGATTAGGTCACACGTGTGTGATAAGTGCGGTAAGGCCTTCTTCCAAAAGAATCATCTGCTCCTGCACCAACGTCAACATATGGATCCGCCACCTAGCATAGTGCGTCAACAGCAGAGGCAAGCTGCTCAAGCCGCTGCTCAAGCTGCCCAACAGGTGACCGCGGTTCAAGTGATCTCAGCGGATGGACAACCAATCGACACCAAATCGATTGCCCTCCAAGCCATACAACAACAAGTGCAACAGCAGATGGTTCAACAGCAACAGCAGCAACAACAAGCCGCAGCTCAGCAACATCAGCAGCAACAACAACAAGCAGCGGCTCAACAGCAAGCAAATCAACAAGCCCAGCAGCAAGCTGTTGCTCAACAGCAACAGCAGGCCCAACAGCAAGCAGCAGCTCAACAACAAAATCAACAAGTGCAACAGCAGACGGCAGCTCAACAACAGGCGGCGAATCAACAGCAACAACAGCAGCAGCAGCAGCAACAATCGTGTCCTGTGGATTCTAAAGCAATACAATTGAACGTCACGATGTGAAGTGGTACTACTGTTCGGAAATGACGACAAAGAAGGTGATAATAACTATAATCATGATGATGATTGTTGGCGAAATGATTCTGAATTGTTAGCGCACCTAAACAACCTCTGCCATCACCAAACCCTCTGCTCGCACTATTGGTGTACTATCAGTAATAAACAATAGATATATTTATTAATTCTAGATTTTCAGATATGAAGTAACCGATTTTATTACGAGACAGAAGTATATACATAATAAAAAAATTATACATATTCTAAGTATGTAAGGCTTGTAACAAAAAGTAAGAGTAACGTCACATTAGTGTTTTACATATTCTTTATATGGAATTATAAATAATTTCTATGAATACTTCTTCGTGAATGAAGGATGACAATGAGAATGACGCGTGTGTTGGAATTCAACTATTGCTGATCAGCTTCTGGTCTATTTAAATAACAGAGACAATGCAAAAATTCAAACTAAATGTTAGTTGCCTTAGAATGTCACACTATACAGAGCCATATACAGTTGTTTATTTATTATTTTTATCTGTGTTATTTTCTTTGTTTTGTAAAGAATCAGAGTCAAAAAGATGTGTTACACTTCCTCGTAATATTACGCATACTCAATTATATTTCTTCTATAGACCTGAGATGGCTAGTTCCATGGAATACGATGAACGAAGAGTAATTTACGCGAATGAATGTTACGGTAAAAATTGACAATTCGTACAACGTGAATGAATGGACGAATGGAGAAGTCAGTAGGTAAACAAAGAGGGCAATGCAGGAGGTGGCAGATGGTGTGCACTATCCAAAATGTAAAATCTTAATAGTGCACCTTTTTTCCAGTGCAAATCACTGCTGTTAGAAGTCATCATTCTGCTTTCCTAAGGAAATGAAATCAATACACGTTTTTTTGCTTTCCTCGAATCATTTTTCAAGTCAAGGGTCAAATAACTCTTTCATTTACATTTTGAAGATCAAATCAACTTTTTGTGCCTTTTTTGTTATCATTTATTTTATGAAAGTTAGTTAATACGTAAGCTATAGAGTCATACTGGTGGTTATCTACTCAAACATTCACATGATTTCGTGATACAATGTTTTACGAGCTCAAAGTTTCTCGTTAAATTACAAACATGAACCCTCGAGAACTAAAATGAAATGACTTCAGTCTCTAGCCCAATTATGCCACTGACCATTGATGAATGCCAGTGTATAAAGGATGTAACAAATTTCATAACATTGGCCATCACGACCTTTTAGTGTATCA
This sequence comes from Eretmocerus hayati, assembly GCA_029851415.1. Taxonomy (NCBI): domain Eukaryota; kingdom Metazoa; phylum Arthropoda; class Insecta; order Hymenoptera; family Aphelinidae; genus Eretmocerus; species Eretmocerus hayati. The sequence goes on from CM056742.1 coordinate 186,122,218, forward strand.
TATATGAAGTGCTTGAGCAGGGACGATCTTTTTTATTAATACATAACTGTATTATGACGCGCGTCCACGTTCAATCAATTATGTAACCATTGTCTTCGCATGCAAAATTATTTTGGAAATCATCATTTTGTTATATACATATTAAATTAGTAACTGCGCACGACCACATCGGTGCTTCGTGAAAGTTCCCTAATTTGCATAGACCGATGAACAAATTTGATATTTTATTTTGTGTAGAACACAGTGAGGGCAAATGCTTTAAATTTTGTTATTAACAATTAGACTTGTAGACTTTGTCCTGGTGAAATTGTATATTTTCGGAAGTTATTGTGATCACTGATATTGAACAGGTCTCATCCCTTATTTCAAATTCAAGAATTAGAAGATGGTTGCATTTAATCCCACATGTGAAGGAATTCCAAGAATAAGCAAGGTTGATACAACCGAGTAACTGCGTTGTAGAAAAGAGACACGATATCCAGTTGCTTGTATTTTTATGGCAGTTTCTCCTTTGCTTACTTTACTCTGAAACAACCTGAGTTTGTTCTGTATAGTAAAATAGTTACTTTTATAAATAGAATCCAGATGAATAAAAATGATTCACATTACACCTACTTTGTATGAGTGATTCTAAAGACCAAGCCATAGCACCAACTTATTATCGAAACTGATCGATCAAAAGTAATTGGAAGCTTGAGCCCTTGATATACACCAACTCAAATAGCTTTATAAAAATTGATATCACCACGCGCCATTCACTGTCTAAAATGGGTAATTCACTTATATTTTTTGGTGTTAGAGCTTGAAAAATTCGGATAAATGTTTTATGAAAATCTAGATGAACCGTCTCACCGCGTCAACCGTCTTACCATTCTCATTTTACACCGTTCTTAGATACGATTTCTCATTTTGATGAGAAATTGAGGTTTCAACATCCTGGCAAGTATGCTCCCGACTCAGGTGGATACCGTCCGTGGCGTAAAAAATCATGCAATAATAATCCCGACTATTCATTTTGGCTCGAGTCAGAAAAACCATTCTTTCCACCACCAGTGTATTTATATTCACTAATATAGTGGGTAGAAAATTTGTGATACGCAACAAATTGAAGAAATCTTTTTAGAAAATAACTCATTAATCAATCAAAGGACCACTACAAAACCTTAGATACAGAATCTGTAAAGTTTGAGCGAACTCTACTAGCATACATTGAATTCAGAAAATATTCAAATCAGATATGGTTTTAGTTCTAATCTCAGTTCTACCAAAAAATGTACACACAACCCGATGAGAATGATAACATACTCCTTGCTCTTTGCAATCGTCAATGAACGTCGTGATTTGAAATAAATCATTCGAGTCGTATTTTGCAACGCTCAACCGAGCTTGCAAATAAGCTATCTGAAAGACAAGTCGATGAAAGCGAAATAGACTAGTGCAAAGATATATGGGGCGCTCCCTTTTCATCGCTGTGGAGCGAGGAAAGGGAGCAAATTACGTGGAGAAGCGGAGCGGGAAAAGAAAAGAGGTCGTGCGACGAAAAATCGAGCTTGAATACACCGCTCCATGCAAAATGAATATAAGTGACGCTTAGCGCTTACAGGTTCTTCTTGAAAGTTTGCATGTTTTGCACAACCCAGTGTGCAAAATTGACTGAGTTGTGAAACTTGGAGCTGTTCAAACAAGGCAATGGAGAGAGTCTTTCGTTTTGAATCTCGGGATTGTTGACGAAACTAGTGCGAGGGATACCACTTTATCTTTTAATCGACCGAAGTCGTTTGATGATACAATTCAATGACAATATTTAGCTAATATTCTAAGCTTCAGCATTGATTTATCGCAATCTCAGCACTTGATTGATTTATCGGCGAGCGATAATTACTACCTATGACATCACTCATTAGCTCGCGAATGTGTTTATGATTTAATCAGAAATTGTACAGAAATTTCCTATTCAAACTATAGGTGTAACGTAAAACTGCCTATTGAATCCTCAAAAGAGAAGAATTTAGTCTCGTAAGATGATATATGACGATGTCTTTCCTTTGTTATTTCATATAATTATGATGAGACTTCAAATGATATCTCATAAGCATTATTTTGCGCAAACGATTTTATCGCCTTCCGCACAAAAACATTGTGTTTCCGTCGGCCTACGCGGACGGATAAACTAAACGTTGTTTCCGTGGTCAAACGATAAAATCTATTATGTATACCTCGTGCGGAAAACGATTTTTCGCAACTCGGCACATTATATATATATTCGACCGTTGAATGGGACTGCCATCCAATCATAAAAGATAATGAGATTTGTCAACATGTTCCAAAAGTTGCGGGCATCAACAATTCATGTATGACCTCACGATACATCATAGAGATACAACGGAATCTCTATGCGATACATTTCGATAGTACCGGTGAGTCACGCTCTCCTCAAGTAGTAACAGGCCGGCTATGGCCAGACAGTCACACATTGATTCATAAGCATTTCATAATGAGATATTGTTCCAGGTGTGAAGTATTTTGAAACTCAAACGGCATCAGAGCTTATTGAGTAAAGTCTTTTATAGTCAATTTTTAAATAGATTTCTTTGTAGCAAAGATAAGGCGCTATCGCGATCGGGGATGCCCCACTTATATATATTTTCACTGCAATGCTTACACACACAACAGTACACTTTGGTCGTGTACTCTTTGTTCAAACAGGCTTCAGAGTAAAACGAGTGGTCGATTGTGATAATTTAAATGGTGTAACTATGACCGACCCGCAGATATTGAAGAAGATCTTTGTTATGAAAGAAAAAATGGCCTCCAAAGCTGGAAATGCCATTGACACATGATATTGTCATCTGTTCGGACAATGTGAGATGTGTGTGTATACGATTCTGATATCGTTGACATTGACATCGGAACTCGCAGTTTGGCGAGGATAGTTGAGTAATTGTTGATAGCAGTGTAAACATTTTTATGAAATAGATTCATTGAAAATGCACGACAGCTTTCGACCTTGATCATTTTTTGAAGTCCACGAATTCAAGTGGACTGTTCTATCGAAAATTTTGTGTATAAAATTTCCTCGTTGTCGTTGCTCCATGAGTATAGGAAATTTGAGTGGATGAATACCTTAGAGAGGAATCTTTCAATACAAATTGAAATGATGCTCATGGCTCAGGTTTTTTTCTTAACATATTTCATTCGAATCCATGAACTTCTTACTTATTGTCTCTCAAGAATCGTCAGACAAAAGTTCTGAATGAATCTTGAATGGTACTAATCGTGTCTTGGTATCTTGGATCAAGCTCAATATAAATGCGTTTTATGAAAAAAGGTGCCAATTTATTTCGAAGAAAATTCAAAAATTGGATGTGGGAATCTCTTAGATATCCTTCAATTTTTTTCAACTCATAGGTATCAGAAAGTTGGTATTTTGACTTGTAGTATCATAAAAAAAATACCAATTTTGGGACAGGCGTCCACAGGTACCTAACCATTCTTAACGATGGACATATCTTCTTAGTGAGATTTACAATCGACGAGCTGGTAAAAATGGATCAAATAGATTTTCGCGTACGTTTGCTCTAGCTGTGTTGCTCGTTCATGAATGTTGAGGGAAAAATTTTTCGCGAATTCCTACCCATTCATTGATGATGAAAAAAGTGAAACTCAGAAAATCTTTGATTCGAAAATTCAACGTCAATTTCCAATCCTATTTGTATTTAACTCTTTTCAATAATACTATTCATTTTTTTTTGTCAACAAAACAAAATTTCCAAGCTGAAAGGATTGATGAAAGTTGCTTCATTAAAGTTCCATCAATTCTTTCAGCTTTGAAATTGTTATTCAGTAGACGGTGGAAACCTCATCTCGGTGTTGAAAGATGGAGAATCGGATGGATTGCAGAGCGGATAAAGTCGAGAATAAAAAGTAAGTATCGATGAGTCGATGCGCAGATTATGAATGGCCTCTGCTTCGCTGGCAATTTGATCGACTCATCGGATGGAGGAAGGTTGTGAAGAAAAATGTACAGTAAATATAGTTGCAAAATCGGTATAGCAATATAATAGACATGAAACACGATGGGAGGTCTCAGAAAACGTGCACGATTCGCAAGCATATCAGGCTGCAGGATTCAATGAGCCGACGATGGGCTCGCGGTTCTCTTTGTTGGCGAATCACGCGTCTGTTGCACGTGAGAATCTTTGCGGACTAAGATAACTGTCTGTCTCGTGGACTATAGGGGCACGTGGAACGAGCGGACGTTATTTCGAATACGAGAAAAGGATAATCTCAGAATTCACACCTTTGCAAGGAAGTGGGACCGTACGGTACATTTTGTTTGGCTTCACAATTAGTGAACGGATATGGTGAGGCAGAAAACTGGATGAGATTTGGGCCTCATTAACCCAAAATAAGATTGCTCGAGTGTGGGTGACGGGTCAGTTAGAGTGTTAGTTAAATTCAAATTTGGACCGTCCGTTTATAGTGTCCTCTGATTGGAATTTTAACTTTCTGATTGAACACACTGACGTAGACGAGATGTTGGGCCAAATATTCGATCGTAGTAGGAATTCAAGTAGCGCGGGTGAAATTAGTGATCGTACAGTGGCGCTACCACGTGCTCATATTTGGAATCTCAGAAGTCGTCTGCTGCAGAGCGCGTTAGCGTTACAATCAGATGGTTGGAACATTCGAAGTAAACATTGTGGTTTGCGAAAAATTAGTTGATTGGAATAATTTTTAACTGTGATTGAGAATTTTTCATCGTTAATGGTTATCTGATAGGATTGATAGCGAGAGCAGCAGTGTGTGAGAGACGCGTGCCTCTATAACATAACCTCCAATTAAAAATCCACGTGGTGTATCTTTTGACAGATGCTCCCATGCTTCGTGTCTCTCCTTCTCAATGCCTAAACTGCGCCCTGTAGGTTTGCGAAATTCTTCGAATATCCCTTCAAAAACCAGGCATCGTGATTTATATCTTTGTGTTTGACAACCCGGCATAAGCTGGCAGCTGAGCACAGCAGATGGTCGCTCCGCGCAGATGGTGCTGCTCTCTCCTCTCTCTCTCTCTTTCTTCTCGTTTTCCGATGCTCGCTCGCCATGGCAACAGAACCTAATCTCTGACAGAACACAACGCGAGCCTTGTGTTTTGTTAGTGATAAAAAGTTCACTTTTTGCATGTTGTAATGCCCCGTTGACTCTGGATATACGAGATATACTTGTAGCTGTAAGTATAGTTATATTTAGCAGCTGTGTAATTATGATGCAGCAAAAACAGCAGTGAAATATATTTATTTAGCATAAGAGAATAAACAAAAGGAGGTGAGCTAAAAAAAGTGGATATGTAATCGTGATGGGTCAGCCCCCGCACAGCGTGTCAGCGCGGTGAACGTGCGCGCATATATATATATATATATATATATATATATATATATAGGAGAGAAAGAGCTCGAGCAACACTACAGCGCTGGCAAAACTTTGCTCTCAGGTCGAGCCACTCTGCTGGCTGTCAGTTCAGTAGCAGCTCTCGCGAGTGCGTCTCGTTGTTGGGGACGTTGGTTCTTCTCTTGTTCGAAACAAAGCCGTGCATTTGTTGTTATGGTCGTCCTTTTAGTTTTTTCTACAACTCTCGTAGATGACGTTCCTCGTGAGCGATAATTGATCCCGGTGAGCCTTGTGAGCCGTGACTGACCCTACATACATCAAAACAATAAACACAGGATGTACGTGCTATAAGTAGTATATAAACAAGCAGCCGACGGATGAGCAGAACAAGACGTCTTCTTCTGGAAGTTTTTTTCGGTGAACCAGTAGCAGCAGCAGCAGCAGCATCCCAGTAGCACGACGCTGTTGCGTGTACATTTGATGGAAGTGAGTGCGAGCCCCGGATGAACTGGTTTTCTCTCGCTCTCGGGGGGTCATCGTCGGAGTTGTCAGAGCTCCTTTGTGTATATGCATGCAGCAGCTTTGATATGCGGATTGCGCAACTCGCTCTTATATGGTGCTCTAGCTTCCATCACCATCACGGCTTATAATCTCTCTCGTGTAACTCTATACCTTGTTAGCACCTGGTGCATCCAGTTCCAGGGGACGATGCACCAAGTGTTGTTGGTTGCAATCGGAATTAAGTATATACTTATCGCGGCCGCGGCGCACTTTTCTCTTGGCTGTGTTTTCTCTCCGTCTCGCTCTACAGCGCACACGTTGCTCTCTCTCCCTCTCTCTCTCTGTTTCCAAGCTCTCTCTGGGGCTGAGTCCATAGTCCAGCATCGATCCCATTCCAAACGCGCGCTCTTTGTTTGCATATTCCCAGCTTTCACAGAATATCTGTATCATTCATTCTCTCTTTCTTTCTTTGCCTCTCGTGGAAATCATAACTTTTTCTCGAAATTTCACCCGTTTTGTGTGATATCCCGTTGAATTTTGAGGATAAAAATGTCAAAATATCCATGCAATCACTCGACATATACATCCAGTGAATATGCACGGATAGCAACAAGCTCCAGCAGCAGCAACAGCGCAGCATTTCAGCATCATCAGAGTTTCCGAGTGCGGCTTTATGAATATACTTACTTACGTGGGTGGCTCTCTCTCTCTCTCGACAGCTCGCACCCTTTCTGTTGTGCCCTTGTTCCTATATAGAGGCCCTTTTTCTCTCCCCCTTATGATGTACTTTTCTTGTTCCATCTCCATGTGTACAGCTTTTTGCACCTGCTGCACCTTCCCTATAGTCTCTTCCCATGCTCATTTTGACTTTGCAATACTTCACGCGTCTTTTCCTGAATACCCAAATCCCTGCAAGGAACCAAATTTAATTTTTCTGCGAGAGCAAATGTTGAATGCGTAACATTTGACAGGCAATACTTGTGAAGAGCACCAACCTCGTGGGTCCTGGATCTTGACGAAACTTTGGGAATCTTCTTGTTTTTGTGAGAAATTAAGGTACCCAAAAGGATCAAGTCCAATGGGACTCCTATATCAGTATATCTATATACGTGTCATTTTAACATGGGCTTATATGGACAATGATAATTTCCATAGCTGTATTTGAGAATAGGAGGCCATTGGACGAAACCCTTTAGGGTACTTTCATTTCTTACCAAAACAAGATGATCCCCAAAGTGTCGTCAAAATCCAGGACCCACGAGGTTGGTGTTCCCCTTGTTAGTGTAGAACATTTGTTGGATGCAAAAAATTAAATGCAAATTCATAAACATACGGACTCTTCATCAATCAGGATTCCCTGACATCCGCAAAATTTTTTCCCAAAAGACAGCAGCAGCACGTGGCAAAGTTGTGCTCAATGTTCACATTTTCTTCTTTTTTTCTCGATTCAAAACCCAATGATATTTACACCATCAGATCTTTGTTTGCCAAATATTGCAAATTCCATCTTTGCAATTATTTTCATGGTAATACAGAGCGGCACACGATAGCTCATTGAGGGCTCACTCGAGTGCAGTTCATGTATGTACCTAGTTGACCCCGTCAAGCGCCTCGAGTTGCACGTGAATATATAGGCGCACCCGAGCTGCACTCGTTCACTCCGCGCAAGATGTGATATGCAGTTGCCCTGCTCCAAATTCATCGCACTTATGTACATGAGACTAGCTCGCTCCGATTTCCCAGCTGTGCGAGCCTTTGTTGTTTATTGTGTCGTGCCCCTTATGGATGAGATTCGATCCCACTATCTGTGTATATTATTTCGATTTAGCTGAGAAAAAATCGGCGAGATAAAATGTATATGGGGATTCTAGTGGTGGATGATGATGAACTATTCACAATTTATGCTCTTACCTTTGCACAAACTACTTCAATTGTGATAGATCGTGTCAATAACACATTATGAGTATCTTGCGCTATGAGATATTTATTCTTGTTGCAATTGCATAAGCTTGATTAATTGCGTTCGAAAATGAACCATGTCCCAATAAGCATCCCATAATAAAATCTTCCTTAGATCTTAGGTTGTGAGGAGTTTCCTCTGAATTTTTCCCTCTGTTTTTCGCTTCAAATTGGATCATTGTATGCGTAAATTACAAAATTTCCACTCTTATTCGAAATGATCTCATTGTTTCCCCAACACATTCCTACACTTATTAATGATTTTTTTCTTCAATGCCTATGTGATTACCATTTGGGTTTTTCAGTCAACTATGCTAATGAACTCATTTCAGTCCGTGCTATAAATATATGACGCCGAACTAGATGATAATGGACAACTCTGCTTTTGGATTATGAATCGCAAGACTGATTCTTCAAGTTTACAAATAGTTGGCCAGCCCATGTGGTTATTCACAAATTCTCTACGGATTTATTAAGGCTACTGTAACTCGAAATTCGTGGCCGACTTTCGATATATCCGTATGATTCTTTGAAATTTATACTCTTTTACATCGATATCGATGTGAATAGGTGGAATTTTCCATCTCCTACATAGGCAATCCTGTACTTCTCCAAACCTTTTCTTGTTTCCCAGCTATGATCCAGGAACCAAGCTAACTCAACACCTTCTTGTATCATGCGTCCATCCCTGGTCAACTGTGACTCTTTCTTATACCTCTACCCCCCCCCCCCCTATAATTCTTCAAGTATATTAAACCGCTCACGAGCTATTCTTGATCGATATACCCGTCCATCAATCTACGTATCAAAGTCGTATCCGTATCTTAACGCATCGATAAGTCCGCAATGACTGATGTTTGACTATAACTATATGGATATGAATAATAAGGAGAAGGATGCACGTGGCCGCCGTAAAAGTGCAATTTCTTGCCACGATCAACCGACTGGATAATTTTGTAATTTCTCCACGTTTTCGCTCGCGTGACTTACGTTAAATTAGTCGAGAGAGATATCGCTCCTCTCATCATCGTTCTTTTCATGTTTTATATATATATTAGGATTCTTGATGATGTACAGGTGATGCCATTGACATTCTCTCTCTTCCTTCCAGCCTCGCAGAATGCACTCGTTCGCATTTATTCGACACACCACACATCCTTTCCGCTTCTTATTGGACTGAGTTCATGCCGACACATTTACACACACCGTTTTGCGCTTTTTCTGCGAGCACTGCACTCTTTGTGTATATACATGGGCGATGCCGCCGAAAGTGGAATTTTTGGGAGAAAAATCGGCACAAGGAGTGATTTGGGTCCAAAAGTTATTTCAGTCCCAGACGAGTCCCGGGGGGCTCATAACACTTGATTCCCACTAGTTTGGGCCCAAAAAGAACGTATCCAGAGCAATGTATCATAAAAAAGCCAGCCAAAGTTATATCAAGTTTGAAGAATCGCACGGGGGGGGGGCGGAATTAACGTTTGGCCTCAAAAATTATCGGCACTACTCGTTGTTAACTAATCGTGGACTCTTTTCCTCATGGATTTGCTCAAATAAGAATGTGTGTTCCACAAAGTCATATAGCGCGTTGGGGAGGAACACAACATGGGGACCGAATTGACCGAAAAATTTGTACGCCATTAGAAGACACGTTTATATGGTGTGCCTGGGTGCAGGTTTGAATTTTCGGCTATAAGTGTCGCGAATGGATGAGGTGTATTTGGACGTTTAGATGACATCCCATTGGTTAGGAAGGTTTAATGGACACTTCGGGGACTGTGCGGAGCTAATTAGTGCTGTGCAAGCAGTTTTGGTGCAAATCCGTCTTCAAAATGTCGGATAGCCGTGCGAGAACGAACTAAGCAAGTAATTTTGACTCGCAAAGTGGTGGAATATGTTGTTTGAAGTATTACAAATTGAGATGCATAGCTACGTATAGGTTTTTTTTGCTCTGCATATGTGTCCTGATGATTCCAAAAGTCGAAATTGGGTTGCCTATCTCTCTAAACCTGATGGAGTCAATTTTGACTCCAAGGGATTCAGATTCGTGCGACTCCAAGCTTTGAGTCGCACGAATCTGACTCCAAGTGAGTCAAACTTGACTCACTTGGAGTGAAATTCAAGTGAAGCTCACTCCACTGAGTTAAGCATGTAGTGGGTAACGAAAAGACGTTTCGACTCTTTAATATGAAGATCTACAAAATACGGGGACGTTAGAATCGCCTCAAAAACTATTAACATAGTTGCACAACAATAGAATACGCCCTAGAAAATTATTATAGAGTCACAGAAACTTGGGGGGGGGGGCTTGGAACACAGAAAATCCCACTTTCGGCGGAATCATTCATATACGTAACCATATCGCAGAGTCGTTTATCCGTTTAAAACTCGTTTAGTTTCAAGCACTCCGTGAGTATGAGTAAACGTGTATATCGAGATTCAAGATGCATGTATGCGATACGAACAAATGCAGAGTGCTTCTCTCTCACGCACGTGCGAATTCAAGTTTTGTTCTCCACGATTCGTTTGTTGAACGCATGAGTGTAAGTTTTGCACTTTTGTGTCATTTCGCGAGTGGCGCTTTGGATGATTATAATTATACCCAGTCAGAGATGAGGTAAAGATTTTGTTCTGACATCCGATCATTTGAGAGATGAGTAGTAGTTGACGAGAGATGCATTTATCGAGAGAGAGTCCGAGATTGGTATTTCGAGCTCGTCCATCGTCGCGATTGCAAAGTTGTTATATTCGTCTCGATAAACATGACAAGCGTGTAATATAAACTGCGTCATTTACTATTCGATTTTTTCGCATCGATCGATTTTTCTGTCAGCTGTCGACGGCCGATCGGATGATGAGAAATCGTCGTTTCTTGACACTTACAAGCCCCGATTACGATCGAACGGATTTTCCTTTTTGTATTCAAAAACAAATTTATCAATAATATGCTTAATCCTCATGTACAAGCTGAGTGTTCTTTTATCAAACTCTAGAAATATCTGAAAATCATATTAAAATCACTGGGAAGGCTTCAAATTTTTTAATTATTTAAGTTTATCAAAAGTCTCGATCGTACAATGATCTTTCTTATTGATTCTTCGGTTTGACTGGTAGATAAGGTAAGTGTACCCAACTTGCCCCCATTAAGCCATTTCCTCAATAACTCTGGCCCGGCTCAATATTTCCCAACGTATCTTAACTCATTTTAAACCTTGTCTCAAGACCTTCAAAATGAGTTAAAGCACATCCAATTTGGACCAACTGGAGCTAAACTGTTTCAATTCTCCCAAAGGGGGTTATTAAGAGTTTACAAAAGTGTGTATCCAACTTGCCCCCATCATTTAAAACAATGCAAATCGGCGATAAAGTGCATAAAATCGTTTTGATCCGTTTTTATCACCGTGCAGCGACATTTGTAGCTTTGAGATAGCCCAAAACACTGTTCCCGACTTATTTTGATGCGGTAAATACGTTCTGAGTGGTATAAAAAGCCATACTGCACGCCTTCCCGAGATAACCATATGGGGGCATGTTGGGTACACTCTGATGTCGACCTTCTTGATTCTCAAATCATCTCCGTGTTTTGTACATAAAATCGCTCCAAATCAGAATTTTGCAACTCTAAGGGGCGGATTTTGAAGGTCTTGAGACAAGAAATCGAATGCGCTAAGGTACGTGGAGATTGGTTGAATGAAAATGAATTGGCACCGGTTTTAGTGAACGCGATTTCCTCGGTGATTTCTTAGCCGTGCAAACACGAAAAATGGAAAAATCACTTTCAATTTTCTGGAGAACGCAGAAATGATCCGGGGTCGATACAAACTACTCACTTTCTCCTCATTTAACATAACAAACGTAAAAAAAAAGCTGCGGGAAGGTCCACGAGTGCCCATATCTGAGTTCTGCGTATAGGGGCAAGTTGGGTACAGAGGCAAGTTGAATACACTTACCTTATTATATTGGATGAATTATTAGGTCCCACGCGGAATTCCGTTGTAATCCATCAATTTAATTTTAATAACTCTGGTGTAGCGACATAATAGTTCTCTAAACAATTGCTAATCGTGACGTTTTTAAGAAGGCCAAGATTAATTTTCAGGCTTCTCAAAAGTGTTTCAAAATTTCCGATCATATTTTGCAAAAACCCTAAGAAAAAAATCTTTCCCCATTCGGCCGCAAATTACACCCACTTATTCCAGATAAAAGAGTACTTAAGCATTCAATTGGAAAAAGAAATATTGAGAAACTAAGATTACAAGTTGGCATAAGGCGCAAGACTTGGAGCTCGTTTTGCGTCAGTTGCAAAAGGCGCAACTCGGCTCCGCGGCGCGGCTCTTTTCCGCCGTGGCTATCTCGTAATCAAGGCTTTCTGGTCCTGGCCTTTCTAATCCTAATATCAGCCAAACGAGGCGGTAACCCCGATCCCTACCACTTTGACTCACATTCGCACTCGAATGTTTATTCCGAAGGACGCGGGCGCAGCTCTCGAAAAATTGTTTTCCTCTACCCGATGCACGTTTACGTTATCTTCGTTCCGGACGTTTTTACCTGAAAATAAGTAATGTTGTCGACTCTGTTCAAACGACGAATGCAAATACTCACATATTGGTCGGTTAGCTATTTTATTCACAGCGTACTTATCAACATACTCATTGATATCTTGGCCTACTAAACCAAAAGTGTACATTTTGGAAGAATAAATATTTAGATTGGCAAAGTATATAATCGATTGAGTGTTGGGATCAAGGTTGAGAGCTCATTGCAAAGCATAACAATTCTGCTCAATGTTTTCATGATGATCTATGGATTCATGGGCGCGTGCTTATTTGCTCAACAAGAGCGCGAATCGGATCAAATAAACGATATCGTCCTGTATAACTATAGATAGGGGCACTCTAATGATCAACGTCGACCCAAAGCATGAAAGTGCAAGTGTTTGGAATTAGACAACTCTATTCCACTTGAAAATTCTAAATTTGTGTCAGGAGGTCGAACAAATAATTGAGCTCTCGATTTGAGAATCCGGGATACTTCGTTCTGGAGGTGATCGATGAGGATCTTCAAAAACTTGATTGAGTGGCCAAAAGCATTGATTTATACTATGTTTCGCCAAGTAAAAATTCAAAATTCCTGATGAAATTGGATCAGTCACCCTTGGCGCTTAACCGTGAAGAAATGCCGAAACTCAAATCATACGGAACTCTATCGAAGAATTGAGTTGAACTGCCATAGAGAAATAATTTTAGCCTCACCATGTTTGAAGATGTTAATGGTTGTGTCGTCTCCTGTCAATTATGACGTTGTTACATCACGCTCTACTTGTTCAATGAAATACAGGAAAATGATGACAGTTTTTCGGTAAATGGCGATCACAGCGTCTACTTTAGGTGTGGCCATCAGATTTGTATATATAGTTCGAGATATTAATCTATGGGTATCAATTTGAATGGTTGTTAAGTTGAAGATTGTCTGTGGGTGAATATGATTAAAAGTTGAAGAAAGACACGGAACTCACGGTCTGCATTCAGAATCACATTTTTTGAATCGGAAGAGTCTTTTTCAGTGTGACCCTAAAAGAATACAATAACCCCTAGCTGAGTGTGAAATCAGACACTCAGCATGAATTTTCTCTCAACTTTTCTCCCGAGTGAAATGACCATGAAATTATAAAACTATAGTTGTGGATTACCTGAAAAAAATTTCTATCCATTGTCTCAATTATTGCTGATTCCTCGGTACCATCCGTTCATCACAAACATTATACCTAATTACTCCATAGTAGCCAGACCGCGGTAACCAGCGAAGCAGACAAGAGTGTAAATAGACTGAACCGAGCCAATACATCTTGCTTTCTTTGTTCCAGGCCCGCGGGTGGTGACTTTATTAATTTTTGCAGCAATTGAACGAATCAAACAGATTGCCTCGACACGACGTTGAGTTTGCATAACTGCTTGTATAGTGGACGCTTTCATAGTCCTACTCTCGGTAGGAAAAAATAGAATAGAATGGATGGTTGAGTGCGTGGTCGCGTTGAGAAGTATGCCTGTGTCATTTCCGGCTGGCAAATCGTCTTTTGCATTCTGTGCAGAGGTGCTGCAGTCTCTCTATCTCTGGCGAGAAATTGAAATTTTCCAGAAGACTATAAGGACTCTGAGAGAGCAGGAAAATCAGTAGACTGGAGCGTTGATTCATCAATCATTTCTCAAGTCTCGAAAGAGGAGAATGAGCAAGTTCGTGAATAATTTGCGAAGCTTTAAAACTTACTTGTCGTGTTTCCTCTTGTTCTTTATGGTGGAAAAAAACTCTCAACGACACTCTCGGGAGCTTTGAAAAGTAAATGTCCTGCCATGGTTGACAAGAGGTTTTGCATATTAAGATTTCATTTCGAGTGTCATAGAAGCAGTTCAATTTTAGGGCCGACATCACAACTTCCAATACAGGTTCAAAATGATGGTTCAAATCCCTTGACATAGAGCTTGAATTCATATTCGCTCATTTTGGGTTTCCAATAGGGATCCCTTCAAAAAAATTCAATTTGAAAGCACCAGAAACACCCAGAAGAATCATTCCCAGCTTCCAAACAGATTCTTAAAGGAAAGGCGCCAATAGGTGTAGAAGACTCGAATCGCATAAAAATTGTGAAAACTAGTCATAATGAAAGTCCTCCAAGGACCATCTGGCCTCATTTCTTTGTTTAAACATCCAAAAGCGATGAGACCACGACGTTACCAAGACGCTCTTTTCCACTTTCAGAGTTGCGATCATCTGCATCATCGGTACCAGAATCGCAAATTTTCCCGGTTCTTTGTCCTCGCAACCGTGTTATACACTCGTGTGGTGTATTATATTAGACTTATATACCAAGTCTTACTTCTCGCGCAGTAGCAGCGGCGCATTTCCCGTTACTCGCCGCCCACCACCGCTACCACCACCATCTCCGAGGCCCCGCCGAGTTTTTGAACTCGCTCTTTGCAGGCTCTCAGGCTGAGCCTCAGCTTCAGACTCAGCCATCAGTGTAATATTGCTCAAGCAAAACCGAGCAGCTCTCAGACTTTTTGGATCGCTTCCTCCGCAGCTGTGTTACAAGACCAACTGACTTTTCTCTTATTTATTCTTATTCCGTCGTGAGTGTGAGTTTTTTTTGTTCACTTTTGAAGCTTGTCCGGTGCTCAGAGTAGCGTGTTTCTTCGTTTCTTCGTTTCTTCGAGCCTTGTATAGAAGAGATATAATCCTGACTGAGTGTGCAGATAAGGTGAGCTAGCTCAACTCGATCTCAGCTGATTTTGAATTCGTCCCATGTGCCATAGTCGACAGACTCTCCTGTATACAGTGGATGGATACCCTCGCAGATATATATCCAAGTCGTTTCTGATGTGCGACTGGTTCTCTCTGCCTTCTACATAGTAAATTCTCTTCTTTCTTACCTGTGGACTTGAACTCGCTGTCTGGCGAAGAAATTTTTCACTGTCAAACGAGTCGTATCTTGGTTTTGATTAGGCCAGTAGTAGGTTTATTTGAAATCCCGCCAAATCCTCAACTCAAACGGATATCGAAATTGCTTTGTTTCGAAGCAAAATTATCCCTAACATCGACTGATGAAACTTGTCGCCACCTCATTGAGGAATTTTTTGGAGAATTTGAAATATGAACCGGAACTGTTGCTAAAGGTGCCATATTCATTGATGTATTAATTTGCGTCAAAACATGACTACTCATCATTCTCAATAGTTGAATTAAACTTCATGACTTGCTGTGTATTCCTTTGTTCTTTGTGTTTTGATCGCGAACAAATAAACTCCATCACATTGGCTCACCAAACAGACAGATCAGTCCACAACTTTTGTCTGTGTAACTGAATAATGTCATAAAAATACAAAAGATTTTTCATCCCGCAGAGTTCTATATTATATGTCTGTCACAAGAACTCTGCTCAATTTTTCATGAGAGCCCACCAGAGATGATTGATTACATATTGCGAGTGGTGCTTTCATACCTGGAAGAGAAGTCGTTGAACTTTCATGAATTCTGCGTAACTTGCCAAGTGAATGAACTTGTGCCATTTTTTTTTACTTTTTTCGGTGTGAGTCATTAATTTCCATTTCAAAATGACGGCCTACCTTGAATGTAGTTAACAAACTCACATTTTTTTGTAGAAAATTTTCCCATATACTATCCCTGGTATCATCTTTTTAATTTTACGGGAAATTAAAAATCCCATAGTGGAATAGAGTATTGTGCTCATGATAACCGAATTTACTACTTACATGAGAATAATTCTAGGAGTCAGCCATGGAGATCAAAAATAACATGTTCCTGGATCTTTGATAATAGTTGGAGATTGCGAAGATACAGAGATCAACTTCCTCAAAATTCCGAAATTGGGACCCGCCCTTTGTCCTCATCAATATTTAATCCAAACTTATTTGAGACAAATAGAGTAACAGGCGTGATCCGAAAGGTTTCCAACACTTATTGCTGAGAAATTCCACCCAATCCAATCTCAGAATATAACTCTTGATTAAAAAAATGAAAGGGTTTGATCGGATTGTGCAGAATCGATACTGGGTCGTTCCTTAGAAGATGAAACCCCGCTAATGGTAAGGTTTTCCCGCCGTTTTCCGTCTCTCATCTTTTATACATTCACGACAGTTCTTTCTTTGATTGAACCAAAGTCGATGACGGAGAAAATGAGTTTGAATGTCGTAATGCATCTCTGTCTTTCATGTTCCATAACGGTTATTATGAATTCATTAGTGTGCGTCGTCAAATGCATATAAGTGACCAAGGCTCTCTTCAGTCTTATTTCATTAATAATAAAGAATGACACTGAGAAATCGATAAGAGCTCATATTAAAGTATATTATAATACATCCTTCCTTGTCTTTTGGTGATGCTCAATGGCCCAACCTTTTTTTCTGAATACTAAATAACCAAGGTTGGTCATACTCACAGTCATCTATATAAAGTTACCTATACATATTTGATTTGGTACTCATTTTCCATTCGGTACGCCGATGTGACTATAGATTTTGTATTTTTTGTGTATTATTTGAAAATCAGTTTTCTAAAATGTTACATTTCCGTATAAAAATAACGCCATAAGACTGTTCTAAATAGCCGTGAAGAAAGTCACTGGATTTCTATTTTAACCGAAGAAGAATAAAGATTTTCGTGCTTGGTTGGAAGAAATTTTGCCTCATTCTGACCATGATATCGACTAGTCGTAGTGTGGATTTTGGTTCACTACTAACTAGTGATTGTTGAAGTGAAAAAACATTTTGATCACTTTTACAAAGTTTGATGATTATCAAGAGATCTCCGTATCACTCTTGACGGTTATAGCATCTTGAAAATCACTCAAGAGTCACCGATCCTCATTTCATTCAGCTCGCTATGCGTATCAATGTCGTACAAGCCGCTCCTTGATTGATTAATTCTACGTGCGCTTGTGTGTTACTTGTTCGATATCTTATACCACCAGAGCTTTTTGCACAGTGCATGCTATGAATTTTCTATTCTTCTTTGTTCTTTATCCTTGAGAATCTATGAAGTTCGATTGATAAAATATTCAAATTTAATTAATAAAATATTATGCAAACGTATGGAAATCGGACAGAGTCATTCTGCCATTTTGTTGAATTCATCGATCTTATACAATCCATTTCGATGTCAGTAGTCCAAATCCATTCATTGCTATTACTTTTGTTATAATACCACTATGAACAGGCAGATCTGCCAGTATAGTTTGAACGACTTTGATGTGATGAATGATGTAAGAGACATGCAAAAATATATTAAGTCCTCCAAAATCAAGTAATAGAAGATCGAAGTCCAGATCCGGTATGAAAAGTTATGCGACAATCTTTGTGACAAGAGTTAAAATTAGTTTCTTTGCAATTAATGGCTGCCTTTCTCTCTATGAATCATTAAACCTGTAGCGTTACCATTATGAAATTCGTCGTCATCATAAGCAATTTCTATTACGCCCAAGAGATTTTCTGTTACTTTCTATATGTTCCTCTAAAGTCTGGGTAGAATTGTGATGGATTGATACGAACAAAATTTGATCAGAATTTGACACAAAATTATAGGACCATGGGTGACAAACATTGTCCTTTGGTAGTTCCAATGGCATGCCAGTCTTCTTGTTACAAAGTAAAATTTCCCAATACGAGTTTGATTGTGGACTTGAACTCAAGGCTGTCCAATTTTCTAAAAAGGGGCTATGCAAATTTTTCATCACTATTGTGGTAATATTCTAAATCAGCTCAAATGATATACCATGTGACTTGGATGGTAATAGAGAAAACTGGTACCTCATCAGAATCTCATGTTGAACTTTCGTCTGTGGGTCATTTTGAATTGGTAATTCTGATCTTAGAAAAAATATGAGCCTCGACAAATTGATCTCTTTTAAAAGAAACTACATGTAAGAGTGATGCAACTGGCCTCGATAAAACTGCCCCAGACATTACCAAATTCGTTGATCTGCATAAAGTGGATTGCGAATATCATAAATTCAATATCGCCAATATATCAGGATCATCGATGCAGAAACCAGTTGAGCCTGCTCTTGCAATACATAACGGCAAAAAAACTTTGTATCGAGACAAGGCGTTGCAAATTATTACACAGAAACGCGGAACTCCTTGTTTGTGGGTCGCTCGAAAGTTGTTCTACATGGACTGACAATCCAGACTTCAACACTGGTCTCTACAGCTGTCCAAAATTGCAAAAATTAGGAATTTATCAGAAATTGGAAAGATTGTGGGGAAGAGTCCGAGGAAGAGTCTCTTCCAAAAACCAAAACTTTTGATGTTGTCTTAGATTTTACTCCAGGATCCACCGCAACATTTTTCAAATTCTGGTGAAATTCTGCGTTACACCATTGATTTTGCGTCACTGATCTTCTCTATTCATTTTGTCAGTAATTTGGATGGAGAGTATGAACTTCATGAAGGAACATGGTTGCACACTTTTGATCAAGAAGAACACATCTGCCTGATTCTCTTCTTTGCAATCACGCGGCTCAGTTGCAATGTCATCCTTAGCGTCTAATAGAGAGTCGATTCGATCCGTCGTTTGTTGCAGAGAACCGTGCAGATGGCAGCGGTACAATTTTTTATTCCCTCTATAAGTACTGTCATGGCAGTTGTTCAGTTTGTAGTTGAGCTCGCGCGTCGCACGTGCCCGGCCGGTAGATTGGCACGTGAGCTTCTCAGCCTCGCGGTCGCGTCGCCCATATTATAATGCACTAAATGTGTATGTGTGTGTGGGGGGGGGGATGTGTGGGTAGAAGCTTTGTATATACCGATGCAGACTTCATGTCTGAGAGAGTTGAGTAACGATTCAATTGTGTAATGCAAAAGCTTCCGACTGCGCCATGATAATATGCACTAATAATACCTACAATAGGTGTGTGTGGCTAGTGGTAATCTGAAGACCTTAGTCTAGCATCGATTTTAAGAGCCTAATATGCTTTTGTAGGTAGTCTGATTATTCTGACGAGCTTTAGCACCAAGTTTTATGAAATTTTGATAACGTACCGATGTTACCAAATTCAGTAGTAGTTTGGTGACCTACAACTGTGTTTAGTGTTTTTCTGAAAATTTACACTGTCTATTCAGCTATTGAATCTGGCATTGTGTGGTCCTGGTCCAAACCACAAAGTGTTCTCAATCATCCGGGGCTCAAATTTTATTTAAAAGACTGACAATAGTTATGATTGGTTGATTAGGCCTGAGCCAAGCTGTGCGTTTAATAACTTTTCTCTCGACACTGCGGATATTTGTGCAATGAAGACCGGCATAACATTCGGGTTCGTTGAACTTGGTCCGTCAGATGGTCTTCAGCTTCATTTAGACTTGCAATCTTATAATAGAGTACTCAATTTTTCGGCACATTATGACTTCTCGATGCAGTATACACAAATATATTCGATATTTCTTTTGCATAAAAATGATCGTGCTCTATTTGAATGAGTTTTTTTTGAATTATTGTTGAAATGTTGAATACTATTCAAACAAACGCCTGCGTGAAGTGCTCTGTTATAATCAGGACTAACAATTCGATATCGGCATGCTGGGGATATACATTGTAGAAAGTGATTTGAAAAAATTCCCTAACCTGTGTGCAATTTCACCACGGCTTAGTGATACTATATTGATGCAATTCTATTTTTGCACCGTTGGAATTGGCGAAATCGCTAGCCTAAATTGTAAATTTACAAGAACGTATTAGTGATTTCACTACGTTCAGCGTAGGTCGCGCCCAGTATCCTACTCTCATAGTACTGATTTTTTCGGAACTTTTTCACAGTGTACAGATAATTTTATGAATATTATCGACTCAAGCCTCCATACTTGATTCAACGCCTGAATAACCTATCAGAATTGAATTATCTGATTTGTTGGGATGACAAGTCAGCCTGGTTCATTGATACAGAGAATTTTCAGGATTCAGAAACCTCGCTACATTTACATTCTGTTTTGTGATCGAAAAATTGAATCCCCTGTGTGTTCGTCCAGGCCTCTGAAACACCGAACGTTTCATGTTTCAAGTTCTTCCCAAGTCACGAACTGTAACAAGTGATAAGTGTAATCGTCCTGGACAAAAGTTGAACCCTCTGTACCAATCAATCCAAACAATCATCATCCATAATTATTAAAATCGACACATCAAGATCACAGAATGCACTTGTCAATCGACTTGTCCGCTCGTCTTCATCGTTTACTCGTTGCTTCCCAATGTCATTAATAAATGTCACTGCCCATATTGTGCAAGTCTTTTGCTACCAACTAATAAAAAGCACATCCTCATCATCTGCACAATTAACGCTCTCAAACTTGTACCAATGTCATTAACCCGAAAGAGTTCCGAAGATGGCCCCAAGGCGAAAGCTGCAGCAGCGTCCGTTTTGAAGCGCAACGACCAAGTGGGAGTCGTTCTATATTGCTCAACTATACATTATGAAAAAAGTGCAAGCGAACAGTATATATAGAGAGAGAGAGAGAGCTCTCGATTTTATAAACTGATGCTTTTTAAAGCTCGTTGAGCCTCGTTATCGCCTCTCTATGAGCTGCTGCTCGCTTTTATATTTAATACTGCGCTGCAGAGGAGCCGTCTTGCTTGCTATGTAACGAGAGAACGTCAGAGTGCTCGAACACGGCTGTAAGAGTTGCTCTTTTTTTTTGATCAGCTGATTATTCGCTCTCATTCGATACACTTGAAACAATTTCTGCGGCGAGAGACTTACTCTTGCGCGCGTGCATGCATGCATGCATAGATGGATTTATGAAGAGATTCATACAAACATTGAGGCTAAAAATTCAGATGAATGTAGTCGTTTGAATGAAAATGACCATCATCCTCATCATATCGACATTCTAAGTCAAAAGTCCATTCTGTTTCATTTGAAATCTCCAAAATCGTATGTACACTGGAAAAATAGGTAGGGTCGGAGCAGAAGGTTCTTCACCGTCGAAAATCATGTATCGTCCATTATTACTGGCCTGTTGTGAAGTGGGTTTTTGTGAAAAAATTAACGCTTGACGCTGAATCGATCGAACGATCGATATTACAAAAATAAAGAGCTCGCAGTTAGCAGCTGGTATATCTCGAAATATCAGCGTTTCCCGTCTGCAGTGTACGACAGAGGCTTGATAATTTTATTCCTGGACAAGGAAAATATTGAACGGGAACTCCGATACAACGTAGTACAGAGAGTCTACTACATAAATGACGCCTCTACTTCTCTCACTCTATCGAGTTTCAATTTGTTCTGACGATCGACTTTCATTCATGACTGCGAGGCAGCACCGATAAATTAGATCGATCGACATTTATTTTTTCGCATGGAAAACTCACTCAAACTTCATTCAACAAATCGAGTTACAATTTTATACAAAACCGATAATGATGCACTTCCTTCAAAACACGAGTTGCTCTTGTAACTTTCTAATAGACTGTAAATTCTACAATATATAGGCGAGTATAAATTGCAAGAACCTCTAAATTCGCTAATCAACGAGAACACGCACAAATGTTCAACATCTCAATTGACGTAAAACTCTGTTCTTAGTGCATAAACATCTCTATAACATGCTAACTTGGCAACTATTTAGCAGTACACTTACAGTTGTAACAAAAAAATTGCATGGTTCAAAGTCAACGGACGTCTCTGATGCTTGTACACGTGCAAAAGCACCAGCAGCTCATAAAAAAACGCTGAAAGTTCAAAACCCGACACGATTCAGAACAAAGAGTTGGCGCACGAGCGGTAGCGGCTCTGCTAAAAAGAGCATATCAGCATCGTGGGATAAGAGTGTCGGCGTATATTAGAGCTCATCGCGAGTGGGGTACAAAAAACGCGCCTATACCCGTGAGACTTTTTTTGTACTTTTCTTTCCAGACCCACGGATTAGCTCCTTGCCCATCTGGATTCTGAATTTAGTTGTTTCTGAGTTTAGTTGCAGTATAAGCTCCACACGGATTATTATTTTGATATCGACAAGAGATGTATTCTAAACTCTGGTCGTGGTCGCTTGACCACTAATACTGGTCACATGACCAGCGTGGACAGCCTTGCGACGGATTATACTTAGAACGTACGATGTTCATCCGCTCGCGTAAACCCAGGAAAGGCGGCCGCCGGAGGAACGCCGTACGTTCTAAGCTACGTAATCCGTCCAAGGCGTAAAATCCGTCGCAAAGCTGTCCGCGGCTGTCCATGCTGGTCATGTGACCAGTATTAGTGGTCAAGCGGCCACGTCCGCCTAATAGATAACTCTAAAACGAAGACCATGCAGTCCTCGCTTTGATCCGGTCAAATTGACCTTTTTTTGACCAAATCACCTATACAAGCGTCCAGGTACGAAGCGTACCATTATGAAATTTTCCCTCGAATTTTCCGATGTTGAGGTGCTTACAAAATTACGAAAATAGTATTCGCACCTCCTTCATGAGCTTTCCCGTTCCAATCGATTGTCCCGAACTTTGCCTGCAGCTCCGTCCGAAAACTAATTTCTCAGAAGCGAGCTACAACCTCATAATCTCGGAGATAAATGTTGTGTACTATTTCTCACGCGCAGTCAATTGACAAGTGCATATCGACATTCGGACAGGATCTCGCTCTCTCGAGACTGTTCCCGACCCTCGTTTTTGACTCGGGCCGCAAAAGTCGGTCCATTTACTTTCACATAAAAATCAATATCATATGGTTTCTTGCAAATAGACATCCACATGAATCTAGTAGTTGGAGGATCAAACGTGGCATGGTGATCAAGGTCGCGCGTCGATGTCTGGGGTCACCAAACTCGAACTGCCTCCTTGAGAGAATCGCCCCTTCTTCTGATAATGTGAGCGGGGAGTCCTTTGTTTGCTGACTCTTTTCTCAGCATAGTAGCCAATGTCGTCGTCGACGAGTTATGCTTATGATGATCTCTGATCACATAACTGGTTTTTTTTCAGAGTGACCGATGCGGAGACCTGTCTTACTTCTCTTTGCTAATGTAACTAATAGTGATTCCGAGTCCTTTTACATCTGTCCGTTATATTATGCCAGACGTCTTCAAGACAGTAGGGGGTCGGATTATCCTCATTTGTTCTGACCCTCTGCTGTTGGTGATTTTGACTCCCACATAGTTTGGCATCCTTATCTCCAAGTTTCGTTGAGCTTGCAAGACAAAATGGAAAATGAATACCACTAAACTGAAAATCAGGAATTATTTGCCACAAGTAGCCAGAAACATTCCTTTTCCTCCCATATTCTTTATAGGGTTGACAACGGTAATTCACAGGTACTTCATTATTCCTTATGGTAACTGTAACTTACAGTTGTAAATCCCGTCAACTGGTACTGCAAAAATAGTGGCGAATTTACACAGCTACTCATATTTTACTTTATAGCTCCTCCAATGATATGACTCAATACAAGATAACTCTTGTCACTACCCCGGTCGCCTCCATGGTCACGGAGCAGGAATATGCCCTGCCAGCGCGCGTCGGCTGGGAAGAAGGCCATCATACGAGGCCACGAATGGCTCTGCAATGGCCACTCCTCGTCCTCCCCGGCTACTGAATTTCGGACTCAGGCCCCAGCACAAAAAGGTCGAGCCCACCCATCGGTGGGGGGTTTGAGGCTCTTCTAGGCTTCTCTGGAGCCCCGGGAGTCCCTCCGAGTGGGGTTGGATGAGTCGTCCAGGCTCGCATTGTGACCATCCACAGACGGCCCCAATACGAGTCCTTCGATTCATCGTTTTTCGGGCGCCGGATGGAAATGTGCGGTCTCGGCTGGCTAGATTTGTTAGACTCCCCGGCAAAGACACCGAGGTGCCCGAACGCCCCTTGCATCAGGTTTTCGCGGTCCGGCTCCTCGATCCCTATCGGATGGATTCGGGCCTGAGCCCGCATACGTCGCCTCGTTAACCGGTGCTGGGGAGTTGTCACACCCCAAGACTTATTGTCCTTTTTGCGCGTAGCTTGTGTGTCCTAGTAAAAGCTACTTTGAGCGTCTTCGTCCCCGAAAACTACCATCTCATAGATTAAATACTCAAGAACTGCCAATCTTACATCCACACTGTGGGTCACGACACGTGGTGTTCTTCGTGGGATGAGCTTTTTTGTGATGGTTACGAAGCCCTCTTCATCCTTGTCTGTTGTGTATACTGTCCTCATTATAAAAGTACAGTACAAGGTGCGATACCCGAGGCGGTGGATAATCACGGGAGGGAATAAGAAACTGCTCGGAATACGTGACCCGGCCTCCCCTTCTCTCTCTCTCTATATTCCGCCGACGGCTAAGAAATCTCGTTTTCGCTCTGCGCGAATATGATATGCCGTATAGTGCTTTTCTCTTTATACGCTTCCCTCTGACTCTTGGTCTTTCCAAAGAATGAAATGGGGGGTTCAGTGGAAGAGCCATAGTCTCGTGTTATATGTGAAGAATTGTGTTACACACATTGTGCTGAGTCAACGTGAGAAAGATTTGCAAAAAACTCTATGAAAGATTTTCTTGGAGAAGAGGATTGTTTCTGGAACACGAGTATTTGAATATCTCAGTAAATTTCAAATGTGAATAATTATTTTGAAACGCAGACTTGGCTTTTATTTCATTCTGATTTTGTTAGACGAGTGTCCGTTGTCAACGAATTTGTTCAAAAAAATTTTAATCATTACAAGATGCTGGCAATCGAAATGATGGACTCGTATTAGTTCCCAGATAAAATAACAGCACACCCAAAATAATCGAATAGCTTTTCAGAATGGAAAAAGCAGAAGGCTTCTTCTAGTGTATCGTCGAAAGAATATTGAGTGAAAAAAAATCAAAATCCCGAAAAATTTCAAAGTTCCTATTTGAGTGTTGAATTGTTTTTGCTTCACGCAGCCCTTGACGAAGCCTTGGTTATTAAACTACTTGAACTTGATTATTAATGCTCACGTTTCGGAACAAACAACAAGCCAAAGTTTCTCAATCATTCTTTTCAGGACTTGAAACTCATTTTGTGTGGTATTCTTCGTTATTAGTGATCGAGCATAGATTTTTAAGAGCTGGTGTCATCTCAACCTGGGTTCTTCTAAAACCACGTAGAATGTAACAATTGTCATGAAGCGTTATGTTCACAAATCAAACTCTATAACGGTCTCTCAGCTATCTTACTCTCACATTTGCAGCAGCGAAACCAACAACATCAACATAAGCCTCGGATAGCCACTCTGCGTGGGCGGCGTAGACACCAATATACACATACATACACAACACATCAGCAAAGCTGTCCGCGCGCGGGCGGAGCAATGGCATCAAGTCTCTCGGACAACGACCCCAAATAGACAAGAACACCGTATTATATATACTAACTCTCAGCCCATCAGAGAGCGCGAGAAAATACTGAGAGTTTGTACATCATATACTCTCGTCTCTCATCTGCACTACTCTCGATTTCCTCCCGATATCTCTGAGTGTGTGCGTATACCTCCTAAACGCACTTCCCACGCGTAACCGCCCATATGGGCTGGAAAGGCTCTTCTTCTTCTTCTTTTTCTTCTATTCGAACACCGTGCCTTTGGACGACGAAGCATCGGTTCCTTGGCCTCCCCAAAGGGGCCAACAAACTGATGCTCTCACTCTCTTCTTTAGAGATGCTGCTGTTCATTGGATGTCTGAGCTACGCGAGCTCCTCCTTCTTCTTGGGCCAATTTCCCCTTCGAATTTTGCTCTCGCCATGAGCTCGTTTCGAGGGGCAGCTAACTCCGTAAACTCTGGGAGGTACCTCTATTGCGGCCTCTCTCGCTTCCCAAGAAACTCTCTTGCCTCTTTCGGCCTCCCGGCCTCCCGTAATATTCTCGAATCCTCCGTGACTATTTGTGACTCAAGTGGAGGGAGAGCTCGAGGGAGAGTACCGAGAGGCCGTGCGACAGGTACAGCGGGTGTCTGGGGAAGAGCGAGGAAAGGAAAGCGGACAGCTTTTCACATATATAGCTTCGAATAATTGTTGGAGGTTGGTGAAGAAATTAATACAAAACCAGACCCAAATTCATCGATTAAAATATTATACTGGTTGATTGAGTTCACTTTCACGAATCAAACGAGCATACATAACTCAATTCTGAAAAAGTATCGTAGAAACTCTCGAATGGCATTCAATCTACAATGACATGACCCATCATGGAGGTCAAAGAGCAAGAATTAATCGGATCCCCGGACCAAAAGTTCTGTCGGGGGGAGAATTAATCCCAAAACCTAGGAAGGCAAATTAATCCGCAAATAACCGGATGCCCGGACGAAAAGTTCTGTCGGGGGAGGAATTCATCTCAAAACCTAGGAAGGCAAATTAACCCGCAAATAACCGGATGCCCGGACCAAAAGTTCTGTCGGGGGAAGAATTCATGCCAAAATTTAGGAAAGCAAATTCACCCGCAAATAACCGGATGCCCGAACTAAAAGTTCTGTCGGAGGAAAAATTCACCCTTGAACCTAGGAAGGCAAAGAAGCCGCGAATAACCGGCAGCCCGGTCGAAAAAATTTGCGGATTTGGTTGCCTTCCTATGATTCGGTGTGAATTCTCCCCCGACAGAACTTTTGGTCCGGGCATCCGGTTATTTGCGGGTTTATTTGCCTCCCTGGGTTTTGGGATCGATTTACTCCCCGACAGTACTTTTGGTTTGAGCATCCGGTTATTTGCGGGTTAATTTACCTTTCTAGGTTTTGGGGCGAATTCTTCCCCCAATAGAACTTTTGGGCCGGGCATCCGGTTATTTGCGGGTTCATTTGCCTTCCTGGGTTTGGGGATCGATTTACTCCCCCGACAGTGTTTTTGGTCCAGGCGTCAGGTCGTTTGCGGATTCATTTTGTTAATAACCAAAAAGGTGACACGATTTTCGCACCGAAAATTAGATATTTGTAATCAGCAAGTCAAGATGAATCGATTGCAACAAAAACCGCGTGGCAACCTCGATTTTGCTACAGAAGCTATAGCTGGCTGATAGACATCAGTAGCCAGCATCTCATTGCACCCTTCGAGCGGCGGTACGGCGTGCCCTTCAATAGCACGCGGGGCTCTCGTTGACTCTCGCTTGCCTCTCTCGGCCTCTTTGGTCTCCCTGAATCTTCACGGGTCTCCTGCCTCTCGTTTGGCCTCTCGCGAGCCTCCGTAACCTCCCGTGACATCCTCGTTACCTCTCTGTGCTTCTCTCTGCATCTTCAACCTCATTTTCGGGAGGTCGGAGTTAGCTGCCCCTCGGCTCGTTTTCAGAGTCCGATGGCCCTCTCTGCATGTATATAGGGCCAACCTTCACTCCATAGGACCCTCAACATACATTACACCTTATTTTATCATCTGCAAGCTCGTTGGAGGGCAATCTTCGTCTGGGATCCGCCTCTTTCTTGTGTGTGTCTGTGTGTGTCTGTGCGTGTTTTTTGTAAATCCATCGCAAGCTCTGCGACGAACAAGGAAGAATCAACATTTATCTATCCATCGAATCGACGGTCAACGAACGCGAGAGTCCATGCTATATATACATACTGAGTCTCGCCCCTCAGACGTTGTGTTACATTTTTCATAGGGCTTCGTTTCTCCTCACCCGGGCATCGGCGGCAGACACTTTGGCCAAAGGCTTTGTTATCCCTTGCGCGGCGCGCGTGTCGTAGTATAGCTCATTCCGTCTACTTCAGCAAAGCTCATTGCAAGCTCTCTTCGAAAGCCACGAGGATTGTTTGCGCTTCTTCCCGCCTCTGACATCATTTTACCCTTCTTGGAATACAAAACCTGCATCTCAATCCACGTGTGACTTTTTTTTTCATTTCTATCTCTATGACTCTTTTTATGGCTTTCGTGCTGAGAATGTGTAGTGTGCAGTTCATCAGCTATGCCTACACGACGAGAATAAGAGAAAAATCGTTATTCTTCGGGCGAGACACGCGTCTAATTGAACCCTGATGGCAGTGGACGCTTAACTTGATGCACGTGCATGAACTTGCGGAGCGAGGAGTATCGAGTGTTGAAATATTGCTGAAAAATTCTGTTGTTAGTGAAGCAGTTTATTTTGTATTCTTAAGGTATCCGCTTGATTGATGCATCATTTACAAATTCATGAGCATTTCGTGCACATTTTTTCATACTGTTTTTTGATTTTTAGCTTGTGATTTGCCTTATAAACTCTCGAAACTTTTGTTGAGAGACGCTTCGGGGAATTTCATCTTGGACTTGACCAGAACTGTGTTCGATTGAGTCACGGAATAGCTCGAGCATTTATTGAAAATCACTCACTCGAAATCGTTACGTAAGAGTAGTTCAGTTGAAAATTCAGGGTATAGGAATAGCACTTACCGCCGCACAATACTATAACTTGATCAATAACAACGGCAAAGTTCAAGAAATGTCATATAAATACCCGCAACAACTTCTAGGAGTGAACTGGTGAAGGCAACTTGACAAAGTTTTCTTGCTAGTTGGGCGTTTTTTTTGCAGAATCAAAATTTTGAAATCGCTTGATACTCTTGAAAAATGAAAATCTATTAAATAATATTGATTCGGAAAGATCCAATTACTGGGCTTTTTTGGGATACCACAAGCACTTATACTTGTACCGGCAAAACTCCACAAACTTCACTCCAATGAACATGATATCAGTTTCTTCTATACAGATCCTAAATACAACTTGAAAAAAATTGTAATTCCTGTACCATCCTGACTTCTGAGAAGTTTACCAGACGCGACGGACTGGTGCCCAATTCTTTTTACAATCATGAAGGATTCTTAAACTAATTGTAACAATTGATTCCAAGTCACACGTAAAGCTCAGAATCCTTTTTGAATCGCTGGCATACCATAATAGTAGTTTATGAATTGCATTTTCAGCAGGCGTCGTGAAAAATGGCCTTTCCGCAATGAGGTACATACGCTGTTTAAGTCCCCCGACGCATAAACGAGCCGTTAGGAGCTCCTATACGCATTAGCGCAGGGAATGTAATAGCGCGCTTCACGCATCAGGGGACATAAACAATAATTATATCAACATTTGATATAATTTGACAGAATATCGAAGTAAATCTCGACAATTTGAAATGGATCAGAGGGCCTACTTGATTCGTAGCACAAAACGTTTACTCGAAAAATTCTCTATACGAACTCTGATTTGCGCAGTGTACGATGCATTTATACACTCACCGGAAATAAATTCTGAACAAATCTAAAAGAGCTTTTTTGTCTCTGAGCTGCTGCTCGGGATCCCGAGACTAGATTCCAATTGTGAAGGGTCGCGAGTGGAGCTACGATTATCAAGTCACCGCAAACGGCTTGATGTGGATTTAAGCATAAGCCCATGATGAGCGAAGAGCTTTCCGAAATTTTTTCAGAATTCTTATGTGCGGCGAGTGTACGCTTCTACTAGAATAAGAAATTTTGCTCCCAAAGCCACCAGATTAGAAACGCACATCTATTCATGAGAATCTTTTTTTGCTCTGTTACAGGTGAGTACCGAGACAAGAGGCGAAGTGGTGCAAAGCAAAGGCTACAACTCACGTGAGTCCATTTCTATTTGCGTGAAAACTATAAAAAAAAAATGGAGAGTATTCACACGTGGTTATCAAGACAATTGAACGATTAAAAAAAGTTGCGGTCATCCATTGAAACTATCCAAGTTGAAGAAACTTGAAAGACATCCAGGTGAATGAATCATCAACCATTCTACTATTTCCTTGATGACTTTCTCATAATATAAGACATCGCCGCCAGCACGTGCAGCTAAACTCTCGTGAATATTTGAAGGCTTGTTTGCGACTTGCGCGATACATGCATGTAAGCACACTCGAAACGTACACAGTGTTGTTGCATCACCAATTATCAAAATGTCTCTGAGCTCGTTCTTTGTTGCTTTTGAAAAAACATTTGCAACTCACAATCGATTTGCTCACTGCCGTGAGAAACTCGACTGAATTTTAGAGACCGGCGGAAGCACCAGATTTGCGTTATATGTATATTTTGACCCAAAAGACGATGAAGTTGTCGATGAGACGCACTGATATTACCGAATCGTCTCATTATTGGAAGTTCTAAAGATAACACTTGAAACTTTTTTGAACACAATAGCTGCATTTTTTATCAGTGGCAGGTCAAATGCATTCTTTATTTGTTTTAACCCGCCAAGAAGCGCAGGTGGGACAATATTTTCCTCGTCTTTTTTTAGAACACATACATGCAAATTCGTGAGCTCGATTCCATTCAAATTTGGTTGTCAATTCACCGCTGACCTACTCTGATAATTTTCTCTAGACCTCGATCTCATGTTGTCTTCAAATTATTTTAACGACCCAGAAGTGTGTTAACTATACCTGACGAGATATCAAACGCTCAAATGTCACTAATTATTCATTTCAAATCACGTGACGAAATCGTCATTCATCAAATTCCACTCGATCAATTAAAACACCTTTAGCGATATCACCAAAACTCAACTCACGCTCAATTTCCCCCAAAAAACACTCAAATAAATAGAACAGCAGAATCGTCTAAGCTCTACTGTATTTTCTTTTCCTCGATGTTATATCTTCAAACGATGAGTCGTCAATATAGACATTTGTATCGTTCACTTCCATTACAGCCTTATACAACGAGATATCGATGCCACAAACATGTCAATCTTTCTCTCTGGGCGAGTTTTATTTCTCTGTATAAAACTGGGTCACACTGGCATGTGGGTCATCATTCCGTGTGGTGAGTTCGAGAACCAAAATCCGTGTGTAGTGTATCTTCGAAACACCAGATAACACCAGCTGAAGCTTTTAATCCCCCTGAGCTTTTACCCGATATAACACACAACACAACAATCTCTACAATTCCAAATATATATATATATATATATATATATATATATAAACCAAAAAATACAAAGCTTATCTGGGAAAGGTCACGGCTTATCTCGACAGGAACTCGTACACGTTAAAAAAAAAAAAAAAAAATCATTCAGCTGAGGAATCTTTCGATTTTATCTAATCTGTCGGCTATATTTGTAAAGTTTGCAAGAAAACGATGACGAAATGTCTTTACGCAGTTGACGACGCATTATATTAGTCAAGGAAAGTTTTTCAGAAGCAAGGTCTTTGGCTACATAATCACTGGAGTACATAAAAGTTCTCCTCATCTTTCTAAAAAAATCTCTCAAGCCTACTCTGATCTTCAACAATTCCAATATCTCAAAATCTAGATACCTATACCACACAAGGATACGCATGCATCAGAAGCACTCGATAATGTATCTTTCTCAGAGATATCAATCGCAAGCTCGGCCTCGTGCGAACGGGGTCATCGGGGTCAGGCTCATCTATCCTCCTCATCAACACCAATACAGAACTACAAACACTCATACATATCTATAAGCAGCATATTAGAGACGTTAGACACTCTCGGCGTCGGGCTCACTGCACCGGATCGATGCTTTAGAGCTTTATAGTCATGTGCCGTGTGTGTCAGCTGCTATATATTATAACGGGGGGGAGGGGGGGGGGTCAGAGAGCTCTCCGGGGCGAGCCTCCCGCGCGCGAGAAAGTGAATCCATCGACCTGCACACCTCCTCCTCCCCCCCCCCTTTTGGAGAGAGAGCTTGCAGCGGAGGGGCGCAAGCTCTGCGAGTTGTTGAGCTTTGTGTGCGCCAGCCCATAGTACCGAGGCGCACTAGAGTTGAAACAGGCGAGCTGAGAGGAGGGTATATACTTTCTCAGCTGATCGAGTCAGCTGTGTTGAAGCGTGGTGCGAGGTTCTGGCGTTTTAAACAGCGAGTTTTCATAGACTTCTGTGTCTTTGTTGAATACTGTTTTTGGTGCTCTGGAGAATATATACTGGAACAATTTTGGGAGTGTTTTTCAAGAGTTGTAGTAAAATTGCGTGTGAATTGGGAAGTTTGCAGCAGACCAGGATTCTCAAAAACTGAAGTGATTTGTGGGGAGCCATCTATTTGCTCTTGTTTATGTGGTTCAGGAACAGAAAGTGCATTGCTTCTTGAAAGATTTGTGAAAAGTGCTGCTAGGTGAGTGTCTTGAACTCATCAAATCTGAATCTTATAGCTACATCAAAGCAGCGGGGTGTTTTCATGAACTTTGGTTCAGTCCCTTGGCAGATTTTTGTCGATTCCGTCTACAAACCAGCATTCAAACATCTCTTGACTCCACTATAGACCTCAAACAAACAACATGATGACTTTTCTGGAAATGGTCGTTGCACTTGACGTTCTGATTTTTAGTCAAATCAAACACTGATCGGATACAGTTAACCTTTGACAAAAGTCCTTCTGAGAAATACTGCAGCTAATGCTGTTGAGTTGCCAAATAGTGTCTTGAAACCACAAGTATAGGAACATCAGAGTAAGTCTGACGAAATCGACTCGACCCTTTACCTCAAAGTCCCAGTTTGCTTGTACACATCTTCCTCTTGATAAATGGAACTACATCATTTTTTCATGGCTTTGAAATAATTGTGTTTCTGCAACTGCTTGTGTTGTCGTTGGGATGTTGAAAATTTAGCGGAATTCATTCCATGTTGGTCAGGTTCCGAATGATTTCTTGAAGTAATGAACAGAAAATTCACCAGAAAAAGTCTAACGAAATCGAATAAGTCATTGTCACTTGACCCTTTGCCTCAAAGTCCCAAGCTTTATGTTCGTACCAAAACTGCACTGCATTATCATAACCTCAAAAAACTGTATTTTTCTGTAACTGCTCATGTTGCACCGTGCGGTATTTGAACGTTGAGAAAGTCCCTGTTACAATCGATTTATTTTGTTTCTTATGGAGCAAGTCATTGTACTGCGTACCATGTCAATTCCATCATTTTGTGATGACAAGTGCTACAGTGCAAAGTGTGCTAGAATTTTGACAGGTTGTCGCGCGATGATTACACCTCAATAGTGTCCAGTCTACTCATACTGGATTATTATTATTTCTATACTTGAACCTTGTCTTTGGTCATTATGGATTTTTTCAGTCTTCCGTGCCACACTCACTTTTTGCTTCGATCGACCTTATCGATGCACCGTTGCGTCAATTGTTATCGTACAAGATCTTCGTGGTCAGAGCGTTGGGAATGGAACATAATGGAACGTAATTGTGATTGACGTGCTGCTTTGTTGTCATTTCACAATGTTTTCTCTATCGATTCACTCTTACAAGTGCATCCTTTTCAATGCCATAACTTTTACACAGCAACCTGGTCGATTCTTCAAAGGAGTATTTGACTCTTTAGAACACGAAATCAAAGTCGAAATTGATGGGAGTTGTTTATCAAAATAAATCCTGAATGTTGAGAATCAGGCAGGAATCGTTCTTTTGAAAATCATAGATTTTAAGGTAGTATTGTCGTAACCTCGTTCTATAAAATGTTCGAGGAGTTTGAACCTCCACCAATTTAGCCTAAATTCAGTCCAAATTTCATCAGAGGCTTAGCATTGGACTGCCCCTACTCTATTAAAAATTTCAGAGGCCTATGATTCTTATAATTGGAGATATTCGTGACTTCAGGATGAATTTAGGTAAACATTGGCTCGCGGCTGCTAAGCTTCAAGCTAACCAGGCTCTGTGTAAATATTTCTGAGTCTATTTTCTGGCATTACCAATCAGAGTATGGAAGCTTATCAAAATCCATCAGGTCAAAAATGAATTGAATAAGATAGGTTTCCTCATAAGACCACATGTTAAAATTACAAAAGTTGTGGAGCTTAGAAGCTTTCCCACAAGCAAGCCAGACTTCTGAAATTACATCTGAGTAGTCTGTATGCCAAATACTCATGTATGATCTCATCAAAATTCTTCAGGTCAATCGATCCAAGACACTACTACTTACACAGATTCCATTGCTCTCATAGAATCAGATGGTTCTGAAGCTTCCATAGACAATCTTCAAAGTGCTTCACTCACGCCTATACAGTATCAAGCAAAGAGCTCTTTCTTTGTCCCATGTGCAGACAACTTTTCAACCAACAACGAGTCTCTATTTGCAGATGGGCAAACGACGGAAAATAACAGATGCTTCTGACTCTGGGAAATTCTCGAGGCAGGCATGAAAAGCATCACATACAAATAAGAAAGAAAGACAGAAGAAGTGTCAGAGATTCTAACCCTGTCGCACGTATAGAATAATAAGTGTCAAAGAAGAAAATGTGTACATACGCGTGCAGAGTTTCAGTGAATCGCGACTTTGGCGTTAGTTGTCGTTCAGCCGGGGTGCTCTGTGCTTGGGGAGCGTAATTGGAGAATTAGCTGAATTATCCATCTAGCGGAAGTTATAGAAATGCGGCACACCATTATTGGACTTATGTTTATCGCGTCGTCGTCGTTATACTTATTAACAACGCGGTCGGTGCCCCCTGCGTGCTCGCAACTTGATGTATAAGAGATACACTCACTCACCTTTTGCAGTGAAATAAGAAAATATGTAGGCTGCTTCAGTTGTCGTCGTTGTTGTTGTTGTTGTGATGATGGCCTCTGTGTCGTGCCAGTGTTGGTGCAATGTGCCCTGCTTCTTACATAATTATACGTACACTGACGACGCGGGTACTTGGTGAAACTCTCTGTGTTATTCTCATTGCAATCATTTTTTTACTGGGATGAGTGTCTTGTGTATCTTTGAAGAGTAAAAAAAAAGAAAGCTTGGTGGACTGTAGGAGTCTTTGGAGAATGAGGTGAAGAGTGCGAGTGGGGTTACAACTGAAAATGGTTGTGCTTTGGCATAGTTGGAAAAATTGATTTTTTGCGTCTGAAGTTGATATGGAGGAGATCATTATACAATTGCAAGCTCTCAAATGAAATCTGTGGTTTCTCTTTCTGCACGTATTTATTGTTAGTAGCGATTATTCAAGTTTCATCACCAAATAAAATATCGTGGAAAGTGTACGAGTAAGTTATTCATACAAATTTCCAAAATAACGGAATATCTTAAAATTGCTTCAAATGATCAAGTCACCCCGTAGTTCAGCCTGAAATGAGTTCAAATCAAAAATTCATCGGAATAACAAATGATTTTTGTCAAGTTGCTATGTACGCATGCCGAAGGCGAGAATCAACCTAATCCCTCTAGTTCGTAAAGTGAGTTCTTCAACAATGACTTCATTCTTGGAAAATCTCATTTATGGTTTTTTCCAGAGTTACGATGAATTGATCACACACTGATCATATTCATTAGTTCTGTAGAAAAAAATTATTGCTTTTCCGATTGTATCTGATACAAATGGAAGACACTTTTATGAGGACCTATCCTCCACATAAATTTCATTATACTCCATGTACCGAATAACATTTTCCATTATAATCTATAAAAGCCTGACAAAAATTGGCCTTTCGTAACTTGTGAACTGATGATAGCAACGAAATTATGTCTGAAAATGAGGGAAAATTTTGCGTTTGATTACCCTGTCTCTTGTGTGCGACTTTCACATGAAACTTCCGCGCTTCGTTTCTCAAACGTCCGTACTACTGTACTCAATAGTCCTAATTTCCTATCAATGTAGCATTTCCTGAAACTGCTCATTATTTGCAGTTTGTGAGATAAAAATGGTCAAACTCATATCCTCACAATTTGCTTGACTATTTGCACTCGACTCACGCGATTCCATCAAAAGCCAAATTTTAATGCACACATATCATAAATGACTCGGAGCTATTGATCAATAGTTGAGAGGGTGATTTGTTCAAGTGTTCAACTCCCTGGTAAAAATTGTTCTCGTATAATAATATTAGCCGAAAAATTTCGAGTTCCGACGCTATTAAGCGATTTTCTTGAGAGTTGGTCAAAGACGTTCTGTATAGGCTTGTTGAAGTTTGACGCATACATGATTCTCTCATATTCAAACATCTTTGATTTTTCACGGGCTTTGTTCGATGCAACTGAATTTTGAGGAGCAAATGCCCAAATATCCACCACCAGGTTTGGACATAACCTCGACTTATCAATTTTCCGTTGTTCGATGAACCTCATATCAATACGAGATGGTTCAATCTACGTCAATTTCTGATCCACCCAATCAAATATTGCACTCAATCATATAATTTATACAAAACTTCATCATTAGCTTCGCTAAGAAAGCAGATAATATTCGAATTAGCTTGAAACGAGGCCAGGCACACATTGGTATAATGAATGACGTAAATTCGATCCCAAAACAGCGATGAAGAATGTTGACAAAATCAGCAACTTCCTTGACGAAGCTTATGCGATTGCGGAAATCTGCAATAGCACAATCTTTATCGCAATTGCGTCGATAGAATCGAAACGCACACGAGGCCGTCGGTCAGCAATAGCAAAATGTGCGAAATCAGAAAGCACGTGCTAGCGCGATTCTTGGCACTTGCTATACGTGCATCTTGCAGTTGTGGTGTGATGTTTATAAATAGAGACGCAGAATTCATGGCGATCGTGCTCTTATTACGTCTATACTGACACTTCGTGGTTCTCGACGATCGAGATTAATGTCTAATCCTTTATATATAGTTCTACTTGCTAATTTGAACAAGTATCTTGAAAATCTCGAAAGTTTTCATAAAATCGTGGAACTTTCATAGACTTTCTTTACTATCTGCAAGATTCTTTTTCAAGGGAAATACGCTGGAATTCAGCTTGATGACAGCCCTTATACCTTTTAACCATTCTGTGGTATTCACTGCCATTGTCTGGGAGAAGATCGGTGTCTACCAAAACAAATTGTCTTTCAGAAACTTGACAATGTTTTCATTTCTGAGAAGCAACTATGTAATTACATTTACAGCGTTCATCGGAAAATTTCCCCTGATCAGTTTGGTACCCGATGATAAGAGTGAAGATTTTCTTCGTCAGTTTGAAATAGTTAAGATTTCAAGGGCAAATATTTCGAAAATTTAAAGTTGCAGTTGCCGACCTTGTTCGTTTCCTTCCGACGGTAGTTCGAGAAGAAAAACATCGCTTATGATAGATCGTTCCAGACTTTCAGCAACGAAGATTCGGTACTTGCCCCATATGTGAATAAAAAAACCACGAAAGAACTCCCTCTTCTTGTGCTAAACTAAAGCAGGAATGTATTTAGAAATTTGAGTCAAAAGTCATCGAAACTGACATCGTTCAATAGATGCATTGAGAAGCATGTTGATATTCTACTTTATTGAGAGAAGGAGATCAAAGGGTTATCTGAGAAAAACGTGCATCAAAAATAGAGATACGAAACTCATGTTTGATAATGACTCTTATCTTCCTCACGTGACATCGGAAGTTATCCATCAGTTATTGATGAAGTATGCTTGCGTGAAACAATCTGGTTCGATACATTTAGAGCTCAAACTAAATCGTATTAGTCTCCTTCTCCCGAAGCGACAGCTGTTTTTATTACTCACGCATATTTTGGTAATATTTTTGCATTACATTAGTTTGCTAACAGATTGAAATATCACGATACCCCACGTAAGATGTTGTTTCTGATCATCCACAAGCCGCTATTTGACTTTTTGCTTCATTGGAAACAACAAACAATATACAAGTAATTCTGAAAAATATAATAGACACTGGAATCGTCCCTAACTAGCAACGAGAAAGATTACAGAGCCGTTCGATATACTTTGTTAAGCCAAGCTCACCTGTGTTGTGAGGCAAATGTACGCCAGTAACGATAAACGAAGGTAGACGAGTCTAAACTATCAGGATTATGCGTGTTGTATCGTTGGCAAACGGCAGCTAGTTCATGTATAGCAAAATGCGGAATCACTAGATAGGAGAGGAGTGTCAAGAGAGAGGAGAGAGGAAAATAAATGCGCAGAGCAGGTTGACGTGCGCCCATACTCGTAGGCCTTGGCTGAGGTCGCTCAATAAACGGCTATGCAAATTATTTCTCTAAACGCTATTCACGCATCGTGTCTGATTGAAATTTCTCTCAATGAAGTTGTAATCGACCTATAGCACATTGAAAATTGATTGTCATCAATTCCTGTCATAAACTATCCATCCTCCGATTAGAAGACTATTTTCTAACTGGAATTTATCGTTTATAGTATGATGGAACATTAATTGCTGATTTACACTTGAGATATAAGAATACATCTCTGAATCTTCTTCAATGGAGTTTTCTACTGTTTCTCCTTGATTCAAGTCGAATGCCAACTGATGTGTCATGGAGTTGCACTTCAGTTTTTGGAATGCAAAAAGTTGACTTTGTCTAATAATGGGACCAAATTATTTTAAAAGTATACTCAACTTTTGAATTGTTTGTCCAAGGTCTTGATTCTATGAATACAGTAAGCCATGCTCATAAAATTTTCATTACACAAGATTTGGTGTAAATACAATCGGAGTCGAAAACAACCCTTGAAATGATGAATACCGACATATCTGTACCTAGTCCCTCAATTCTGGACTTCCATAACTCTTTCAATGTACCTCTCAATAGCCAGTTCAATTTATGGGACTTTCTAAAAGCTTCCAAAATCATCTTAGACTTGAAAAGTGTCTGCGAGAATTCATCTCTTAAGCCAGGCTTGGTCTTGTCAAAATCAAAATGCTCATCTCGACGGTTGTGTCATTTCAGGTTCCAAATTCTTCCATCCATCCTGTCTCACAAATTGCAATACAATGAAAACCTGAGACACGGTATTCTCAGCTTCTCAAGAAGTCACGAGAATGAACGAATCCCGAACAAAATGTTGTCACCTCCAATATCTCGTGGAAGCCATTCACCTCTTGACTTTTTATACGTAATTATCGTTCAACGGTTACAGTTTGCGAACAGTAAGAGGTGACGAATTCTGTTTTGTGTGTGTAATACAAATCCTTCGTGCGGATCAGTTTCCTCCATCCGAAAAAGAACATTGCTAAAACATCTGTAGATTTTTTCTTGTCGTGACCACGGTTGTGACAAACGTAATGATTTGGCGAGACAAAGACTGCCGATGTTGCGTGTTTGTTCACACCAGCGGGACTCTCAAAATTGGAACAAAGCGAAACCGCTTTCTCATTTGCATTGAGTTCTTATGCACACATATCTCTGCTTGCGAATCACATGTTTCTTTGATTATCATTTTTTCTTTTTTTCATACAACTCCAGAGCAGGTGCCTCCACTGTGACTCGATGCGATAAGGAAGACATCATCGTAGTATATCGCAGAGCCATACCGATAACTTATTGCGCCGCTGTTGTGGAACTTTCATTGATTTGAATACTGCGTCGCATTAAGTATAGTTTTGTGATCGATTTGGCAACATTTGTCTCGGTGTGTTTCTTTTTCCATAGAATTTTTTTCGCATTAAATGGGCAGAGAATCGACAAAATTGTTCTGGTATTGTAATTAAGTCTTTCAGTTCTTAACTCAATATTGTAATTGATTTGGTGTGGAGAAATTTCCCGGATTCTGACATCATTGACATTGACTTGGTGGTTTCCTGTTTCTAAAATTCAGAACCCTGATATGAGTCGTTCCCCCTGACCAATTCCAATATAAGATGACAAAATGTACGTATTACGAAGAGGATATTCATCAAAGGTTAGTGGAACCACACACCACTAGGCTTCTCTCTACGCATTGATACAAAAACCCAACTTCAATTGCATAACCGTGGTATTCATAGTCGTTCTAAATCGAGGGTTAATAGAGTTCAATTCGCGGATAGGGCGCTGTAGTCGTCGTGGCAAAAGAACTAGTTCGATTCTGTGCTAGAATAACGCAGGCTTCAGTTCATTTATTCGCCACACCGACTAATCCACTGATCAAACTCTAACCCTCTGTCAATAAACGACTATGAATACCAGAGTAAGTACAATTCGTCTCGATTTCCTGATTTTGAATTGCTGTCAAAATGGTAACATGGACTGTCTATGTGACAGAAAGAGAGAAGTGTATTCTTAATTCAGACTCTGTTAAAGTTTTGGTACAGTGAGATTGAGGTTCAAAGATGGTCCAGTTGAGAACTTTACAATGGTAATCACAAAGATATGGTTCAAATTCTGGTAACAGGCACCAAGGAGTTGAAAAGCCATGTACAGTAATTCAACATGGCTTCGGGTCGTTCAATCATAGTTTTCGTGATAAGATGACGAAACGGACGGATTAGGTTGAACACAAAAAGTTCTAAAGAAGGCAGATATTTCAAACCTTCAATACTAGCTTTGTGTAGAGTATATTGAAAAGAAAATTTGAAATGATCCGCTGGTTCCTCCATCAGAACCTTAGGATTGAAAACATACTCACAAACTCCACCAAGTTGTTGGAGAGAGATCAAATCTTACTCGGGATATATCACACATCGATTTTGATCTCAATCTTGGGATGATCTTCTAGAAGTGACCCCTATTGCGAGGTTCAGATTTCACTTTCAGGAGTGTAACAGAAATTCCAGCTAACAATATTTTGGCATCCGTCGATTGAAGCCATTCCCTATAAAGTTAAATAGGTCGTGAGAGCATTGAGGTGGTCTTTATCACTATTTGCTCTATCTCTCTCTAGCAATCGGGTCAAACGGATCGACGAGGTCAAATCAGCGATTGGAATCTATATATCTGTGCTTCAGAAAGATCCAGATGAACGAGCGTCGTCTTCACAGTTGACAAAGAGAATGATATCCAAAAAGATACGATACAGCTCCAAACGGAGACAGGTCTTTATTCACATATCCTTGTATAGAGTGTTTGTTCCCGATGAGCTGTTTGTTTCCTTCTTCATCCTGGCTGACTGTTGTCTTCTTCTTTCTCATCCATCATCCCTTTCCGGTCGATCAAGCATACTTTGAAAGAATATGCTTCTTCTTGCCTTTGTCTGATGGCTTCTTCGGTAAAGTTGAAAACATCGTATCATTCATCGATGGCTTTATCGCTTCGGAAACTACGATTTCTGTCTCTCTTCCTCACTTTCTGTATACTTTGGTGTGATGGCCTTTCAGATATGCTGTACTAACGGATCGATAATCCAAGGTCAACGCCATATCTCAAATTGGAACTGACCATCATGATCTTAGTCATGAGCACTTGGATATACATAAGTTATGGAGGAGTACAAAAATTTTTCCTACTGACACTTGACGTTGACATATCTGATCTTTGATATTGATACTGTCTGTTGGATTAAACTCTGAAATAGTTTTCTGAGAAATTTCACCTGTTAATGATGGATCTTGATCCGAATATGCGTGGTCAATTTCCATGACAGTTTGTATTAATGAGGTGTTGTGTCCAATTTCCATTGGATATTTTTGGATTCTCTTTGTTGATTTAAGGTAGTTGTACATTAAAATGCAAAATATACCAGAATGTCACCAAAGTTGGTGAGAATTTAGTTCAAGTGTTGATGAACACCTGTGCAAAATTTCAAAATGATTGACCGTTTTGTTTCAGAGTGGTAGTCATCAAAATTCGTCACTTTTAGCATGGCGCTTATGCGGGATCGTCGACTCCCATATAAACGCAATGTTAAAAGTGGCGGATTTTTGATGGCTACCACTCCGAAACAAAACGGTCAATCATTCTGAAATTTTGCACAGGTGTTCATTAATACTTGAACTAAATCCTCCCCAACTTTGGTGATTATCATGGTAAACAATGGAATCTCCCTTAACGGATACCCCCGATAAGCGGACACCTCTCAATAACCCATCTAGAACATAAGATTCCACGAACATATATGATCATGGAATCCGTGGATTCCATGGTCATATATGATCATAAATAAAATCGGTTTCGAAATTGGTCCTTTTCATTACGGAAACGTGTGATATACCAATTAACAACATCAGTACTTCACGGCGATGATCGAATATTACTCAGAAAATTTTTTCCCGAAGTCATTCTCAGGTTTTGAATATTTCAAATACTGAAGAGAAAAAATTCACATCAAATATCATTTTTCGTCGAAAATGTCAGTTTTTGGGAACTCGAGACCGACTCCTGGAAAGATTTTTTTCAGTAGTATATGATCAGTATCGTGACGTATTGATATTATAGATTAGGTTTGAATCAATATATCACAACTTTTTGGAATAAAAATAAAATGTTTAGAGCGGTTTTACGTATGATCATATATGACCATGGAATCCTCGAATTCCATGATCATATATGTTAATGGAATCCTATATTTTACATGGGAACGGACAATTTTTTGCGACCAGCAGAAGTATAATCACAGAAATGAACCTCTGATTCGCGGATACCTCCGGATAGCAGACAGTTTTGATGTGACTAGAGGTGTCCGTGCGACCGGAGATTTCACTGTATTTTCAGCTTCAGTGTACAACTACCTTAAGGATCCATACCAATTAGCAAGAGATACAGGATATTTTGTACTAACCAACGCTTTTTGAATTTGTCAATTTCGGCCACTTGATTCTATTTCTTTATGTCACCCGGTTACACTTTCTGGTGTATTTGCAATACCCGGATCATTTTCATTCAAATTTTTGTTCAACCCAATAGTGTTTTTCAAATTAATACTTTCTTAACAGGTACAACGATATCCTCAGAAATTTCTTGAGACTACGATGCGGTCACCATGCAAGCTGAAAATTATTCACATTTTTCTGCGATTCTCGTGCGATTTGGGCTAAACGACGAGAGGACGAATACTTGTTATCATCATACTTGAATTTGTCCTCTCGTCGTTTAGCCCGGATCGCAAGAGAATCAAAAGGAAATGAGAATGAAAATGTGCCTGTATTATGAACCAGGACGCGCCTGCGATCAAGTTGTTGACATTTTTCTCTAATCCTCTTGTAATTTGGGCTAAACAACCGATTGTGGTGTGAAGTACGGGGTTTTGGGGGGTGAAGACAGTCTCGACAGAAAGATGATATTTACTCCCCAAACTTTAGCCGTTCAATTTAAAAATTGGTTTTTGGGCCTAGAGTTTCCTCCAATAACCCAGGATTCATAGTTGACCATCGATTCATTAACATCATGGCGCTAATTCTAAAATACTATTTCTAAATCCATTACACTGAACTTTCAATCACGGGTTTCGGAGATCGTTCACAAAATTTCAAGTATACTGGAATAAATTAAAACTCACTTTTATTCTTTCCATGTCAAAGATCGGATACAGGGCTGTTACACCAATATTCCAAGAAAATCT
Organism: Eretmocerus hayati; assembly: GCA_029851415.1. NCBI lineage: Eukaryota > Metazoa > Arthropoda > Insecta > Hymenoptera > Aphelinidae > Eretmocerus > Eretmocerus hayati. Next base: position 186,165,608 of record CM056742.1, read on the forward strand.
GCTAAAAAATACTGTCTTTGAGACATGGTGATCCGGCTAATGGTCAGGAAACAAAGAGGCCGAGTACAGCTCGCTGCTCTGCTTAAATACAATTTTCTTGAAGGTCTACAGGCTGAATCGTCAAATTTGATCGATGAATCATATTTGGACACCTTGATATTCTTGTTGCGAAGGCAGAGCAATCCATATGATTCGGGGGTATTCCGTCGACGTGTGGCATTTGTTGATTGGAGGATTTGTCTCGCGTCATTTAAGGGGAAATTTGACATTGAGCTATTTGGTACAATATTCGAGATCACAAACGCACATCTATTTCTCTATTCGTTATCAGTACAGAACGTAGTTAATTTTGTAATCTAAAAGAGTCTCGATATTATGAGACATTCATACATACTTGCGTCGTCTATACTATGAGTGACTTGAAACGCCGTACATTTGGGATTGGTAACAATAGCTGTTTTCAGGCAAGAACCGTTTCATCATCCATCCACACATTCGTTCGGGGCCCCGATTCACTCTTACATGCGCACTATCCCACATTTTCAATATTCATCCGTATCATATTTTGTCTTTCAACGATGATATTGCCTCACGTCCATAAAATAGTTCACGGACTGGTTTGAAAAACTGAGCGATCTACTATCTTTTATACATCTCATTTCTAGCCAAGCAAAGACACTTTCGCGGATGTTCGCGGTATTCCCGCGGACATCACACCCCACCACTTAAACGCTTTCGTCTAGTTGACAAAGTCGACTAGAAGAAAACGTAATTTGATACTCCTTCCATTGATCGCAACTCCATACAGATCATACCTGCACAACTGCGGGATTGTATGCATAGCGTATGTAGCACCATTGAATGTAATGATTTTTGTGGAAAGAAGTCCAAGGCCCCTCTTCGCCGCGGGTGAGAACTCAGGATCGGAAAATGAATGGTAGGAAAGTATCAGGCTCGTTTCAATAGGGAAATTTATAGTTTCGGGAGGGGTATATGATCTCAAATAACGATAATTGTAATCTTTTTGTCTTTGAGAAAATACGATGAGTAGGGTACTTTTTTCGATTTTCGAGGACTTGGTTTGGAAACTGTTGAAAAAAATTGTAGTTTCCATGAGAGATGATCTCATATTTTGTTTCATGTCCAACGTGTACTATTTTCGCAACCTTTTCGATCAGGCAAAGGAAAACGTCCAGGTGGGATCCTCTGGATAGCCAACTTAAGAGTTGATAAGGGATCCAGATCCCTGCCGTGGCATTATAGGATTTTGATCCATTGTGCCATACGGTGGATCTATACCAGTTCTATGACAGCCATCGGGTCTCTCAATCGAATCTTCTGGACTGTCATTGACAGTCTAAGCGAAGTTCGAAACGAGTCAAGGCTGCAGGACAATATCATTAACTCTCCTTACGAACTCAATTTTTCTTTGAATTCCTTGGGTTTCTCAAGTTCAATAAAAAAACTCACGCACGTCATTGTTGAATGACCAAATTGTAGGAGTAGTGAGGGATTGGGTAAAAGTTGGCGTCGGGATGATGGAAAATTTCGAGCTTCCCCTTAGGCGAAGACAAGCTTCAAAAGTCCCGAAACCACACTCCGTCCCCCTGAGATTACAGAGATCCGTTACTGCTCAAGGTGAATCCGAAATTAGGTTGCGCATCAATGGGAATAGAGAATTCTTGGTCCAATGCCCTTAATGCTTTTTACATGGATATTGATTCTTATTACTATTCTTCCGCTCTATGATACATGATTTAAGAATTGTGGTTGAATTTCCAGTTACATAAAAATCGTTCTTGCTGTAGGACTAAATAAAAAAAATAACCTTTATGATCATAAGGTTGAGCACTCTAGCCCCAAATATTGAATAATACTAATTAATAATATAAACAGTAAGATCTCTTTAATATGATCTATCTAGTAGCGAAGTCGACAGCAAGTTTTTTTGTCCTTATGATCTCTACGCATCATTTTTGAATGGACCTCACCGAACCGGGTCTCAAAATGTTCTGCATTGTATTATGCTTCTTTAATGAGTGATTTGTTGCACGTAACAAAGGCGGAGACTTCACTAATGTTTGAGACTCAGTGCGTTGTGGTCATAAAATGAGGATACAAACTATCTTTTTGCAATCATGCGCCAGAATATTTGGCTTTCTTCGCAGAGTTCACCCAAAAGACTAAATGAATATCATAATCATTTGACGATCGTTTCTTTTTGGGCTCTGTTCACAAGAAGTTCTCGAATATCGTAAAATTTTTCTTCTATAGAACTGGGATCAAAGTCGAAACTTATTCGAATCCATGAATTAAAATCACAAGGATTTTTAAGTCCTAGGTTTGTCAGTGATTGAGAGTGGCGTTCTTTTTTTTTCTCAAGATTACGGATTTTAAGTTGGCGAGTTTGTGAAAGAATGTTCTATTAAACGCTCTGCCTTTCGTTCATGAGTTGGTTTGGGTCAACATCACTCTAAAAATATGTTTGAAAAGTTTCCAGGGTATAATTGAGTCTGAACTAAAAATTATAAAATGTGATTACTCCGCGATCGATAGCTTCAAGTGAATCTACATCTCGACTATTGTAAAGCAAAAATAAAATCAGACATTGCTAACTAATTCCACGATGAGTATGAAGTTGATATACAACTTGAAAACTGAAAGAATTTTGAGATTAGAGCAAAAACAGCAAATTCAGGTTGTGGATAGGTGCGCCTTGGAGAACCAGCCATGACTTTTAACTCAAAAACAGCTTGGAGTTCGAGAAATACTGTGTTTTGTAACTTTCTCGAACGTCAGACAGAATTTACACGAGCAGTATTTGTCAGATTGAGTAGTTTTGGTACGATTTGACGAACTGCACCTCAATCAGTGGTGAATCGAAAGCTCACAGTTTCAAATTTAGATTGACTGTCTGCGAAGTTCATTTTGATGTTTCTATCCAGAGCTTTCAACAGTTCAGGAAAGGTATAAGGTTAGTAGGCTCGATAGTCAAAATGCTTAGATGTGTGTTATTAAATGAACCCAAACCAAAGTCATGGCTAGTTTCAAACACCGAATCTTCCAAACTAACGACGGGGTACCTGAAAGAATAAGTTAATAGCGATAAGTATTAGGTAATTCAAGTATATAAGTGAGTAGTTCTCCCAACCAGTTGGAGGGGTTGATAGTATGAGATCTATGGTGTTGAAGTTTGAAACGTTTCAATACAACGAAATGATTAACCTGACACCCTCAGATAGTTTTCAGAGCTTAAATTCAGGTCTTTTTGTTCTGAATAACAGCAAACAATTTTTGGTGTGATAAATTCCACCAATGGTTAGTGATTTGAGTCTTGAAAATTCTTCAATTTCCTGAAATTTTATTTTATCGTTGCAAAAAAACGTTCCAAACTTCAACACCATATGAGATCCTACGTAGATTTGTTTGACATTTCATAAAAATTACGCGAGTTTGAAACATTTGCAGTTCATACAAGACTTAGATGGGTAGAACTAGCGTGTTTTTTTTTTTTTCAAAACTCGGGGTAGCTGTGAAACACTTGTTCATGTTCTCCCAATTCTTTTCCAACATCCATATCATCATCGAATTCTATTTTCTCGAGTGGTCATTCATAAAAACTTCAAAATGAGCTGAGGAAGTTCACATGCTGACCCACGGAAACCGGGTTTTCAAAATTTCTGTCAGAAATTGTCTTTGGACGTATTCTCCTCCTTAAAAAGTTCCGTGGCGCGGACGGCGAAGCATGACGAAGGTATCTTTCCTACTATCAACCAAATCGACTTTTACAACCGGTCAATGGAAAGCTGAGATACTGAACTTCTAATTAATGATGGTGAGAATTGACTGAATGTTTGAGTTGACGAATAGATGAACGAATCAATAATAAATGGAAACTCCTGTCCCAAAGTTATCCCAGACCGATATCGACACGTTATTTTAAGATCCGGAAACACTATTGGAGTTGGTATGAGAGATCGTAGCCGGAGGTGATATTTATTGAGCTCGTTGTCCCAGTGCTATGGAATTTTGCATTGCTGTGATTTATCATGTTTTAGTTAAAAACTACGGCCTATTAGTGATCAAAACATACCATTAGTAACATTAGGTATATTTTCGCAATTTTGATAAGAATTTTGATGGGAGACAAATTTTCAGGACCAAAAAAAAAGTTTGGTGTCCATTCTAACTCAACTTCTTGTACTAATCAGCTGGCAAATGTAAGGTACCTGGATTTGGGCAAGAGAGAAATTCACCGCAAATTATTTAAACCGAGAGTCACCCCTCCCTATATGAGTATTAGCGCGAAAACTTACACGCTTTGGTCCTTAAGATTCAGGAATTGGAAATTGATGCCCCATATCTCGCCCAGGTATTCAATAGTTAGGCATCTTTCTTTGGATATTTGTTTGACAAAGAGACTCAGAGTGAATTTGGGATGCGCTATTATGATTATCAAGAAAAAGTCTCATTTTCAGTGAAAATCTCATGACAAGACAAAGGTACATGGCTCGGGGTCTAATCTGAGCATTGTGGATATAAACCCTATAACAAATCATTGGATCAGGATTGTATCTCGGGAAAAAAAAAATTCGGGAATAACCACTGCAACGATTACTTTGACTGCTAGCTCTAAGAATATACGTGTGACTGCAGATATACAGCGGACTTGGCATTCCGCCCCTCAAATCTTCAGAAGAAAGATAAGCGCACAGATCGACCTGAAACTTTGGGACCAAGTGTATTGCAATAGAATACGCGTAAAAGAACTCGAATGGAATGATTTGAAGCTTCTTGTTGAAATGTAAAGTCATAACACGTTCCGTGTAAGTTTTTGTGATAATTTTCATATATTTGGGTGATTACGCCGAAAGCAGGATTTTTTTTGTTGAGGACAAAATCGTCGACAGGAGTGATTTGGGTCAGAAAAATTATTTCAGCCCTAGAATAATTTCAGCGGGTCTTAGTAGTTGATTTCCACTTGTTTGGGCACAAAATGGGAGTGCCTAGAGCTACGTATCTCAAAATTAAAGCCAGACGAGGATATAACAAGTTTATTAAGGGGTCACACAGGGGGGCGGGATTAACAGGGACGGAATCGACATTTTGCCTCAAAAATTATTCCCACGGCTCGACGAGTAATCGTAGACTCTTTTTCGCATAGATCTGCTCTAATGCAAACAAATCCTGACAACAAGAAAATGTGTTCTATAAAGCGATATGGTGCCTTAGGGAGGAGCACAGCATTGGGACGGAATCGACCAAAAATTGTACTCCACTCTGAAAACACGCTCATGTGATGCGCTTGGACGGGGATTTGAGTTTTCTGGTGATGTCGGGCATGAATTAGGTGTATTCGGGTGTCTAGATGACAACCTCATTGGTTACAAAGGCTCAACAGACGATTGGGGACCTTGCCAATCTGATAAGTGATGTGCAAGCGATTTCGGTGCAAACTCGTCCTCGAAATGTCGGATAGCCGTGCGCGAGCTGAGGGGAAAATTTGGATTCGCAAAGTGGTGGATTATGTTATTTGAAGTATTACAAAGCTACATATAGGGATTTTCGACTCTGCGTATGCGTCGTAATGAATTGAAAAGTCGAAGTTAGGTTGTCTATAGGGGACGCAATTGATATTTCGACCCTTCATCAAGCACTACAAGATACGGGAATGTTGGGATCGTCCCAAAAACTATCAACATAGATGCGTACCAATAGGATACACCCCAAAAAATTGTTATGGAACCTTTTTCAAGTCGTAGAAACTTGGAGGAACTTGGAACATGGAAAATCCCACTTTCAACGGAATCACTCATATTCATTATTCATCTCATACTCTCTGTGAGGAAACCGAGGCGAAAATTCGCAATACCATGGGTTTGACAAAACCCGAGTGTGAAGCTATTACGGTATACGCTGCATATGTTTTACTAAATCGGTTCAGAATCTTGGATTTGATGAGAGATCAGAAAGAGCCTTACACTGAGTCAATGCCAAAGAAAGAATTCCTCATAATGGCGTGAATTGATCACCAGGATGATTGGGAAATCGGGCAAGCTCGGTATAATATTTTACACTGAATTACATATAAGTGTCTCGTGAAGAAAACATTAGGATCTGCTACTGAACTCATTTGGAATCCCGCTGACTCAAAAGCTACCGGAAACAGCATGGAATATCTTGGGATTTTTTTGGTAGTATGGAGGCCTAGTTCTGACCCATCTACGACCATGACCTTCGAATAGCGAAGAAAAAGTATGAATCAAAACGAGTGAACCTTATTTGAACAAACATTCTCACCTCTGCCGGAAAGTATTGGAGAGAAAAGGAGAAAAATTGTCTCAGTACTCCGGATAAGCCTTTGAAATGATGAATTTTGAGGGAGAAATGGTTTTTGAATTACTTGGAGATTTTGGATTTTTCGAATGTGGAAAATATCTTAGTGATATAAGTATTACAGAAAACTTGTATATGTGGTCCTTGAACTGTTGAGATACCGTGATTCATTTCATAAATTAATGATCTGGAAACTGAAAGTCGAACCGAATTGAGGCGATACGCTCTTGGAATATTGATATAGTATATCATTTTGGTACAGGACATTTAAAAATCTGATGAAAAACGAATGGAATCAGAGAAGCTGTGCTTCCGTGTTATAAAACTGTGAAATTTGGATAAACCTACATTGAAGAATCTATAATTTGAGAGTGACTGGCATGAGCTTCGGACGAAAGGGCTTAGCTGTTGATATTGTTGATTTATCACGCTGGTATTATTTTCACAACGTGGTTGACACGCAAACTGACTCCGCAAGCTATGATATGTGTCAACACGCATGTGAAAGAGGAGAACGCTGAGAACCCCGACAAGGAGAGCATACAAAAACGTCACAATTGACCTGTCTCTAGATTTTTGGATGGTTGGTTTTTCGTCCGATGGAGTACGGTTTCTCAATCCTTTAGAAACAATGTTGTCTAACGGCTCCGATTTTTCTATTGGAACGATCTCTTTAGACATGAATGATCTTGAATAATATTTATCCTCTACAACATTTCCACTAAATCTAGTCTCGCAGGCGATATTTCTACTCAATTCGAAATCTACTGATCGATCTGAATCCTGGTATCTATTAGGCTCGAGATCTACAATATCTTTGTAAATGTGATCAGGGGTCATCTTGATTTTCGAAGAGGTCTCGGAGAATTTATACCCCTGGGCGAATCTGAGAGATGCGGAAATTGCTTCTTTCATACTTTTTGGCCTATGTTTGAAATAGACTGATACTTCGGTGAAAAATCTTTCCAGGAACGATTCTACCACGAAATCTCGGATCATTACCCGGAAATATTTGTCGAAAATACCATTACATTTCGCAATACTGATCAACTGCTACCCAAGTCCTTCCAATTCTATTAGAAAAAAGAAATAATACTCTCTCCTTCTTTCTGAAATGAAGATCCTATTTTGCCGACTAATTGCGGGATAGATTTGTTAGTTCTGAATGAATGGAAGTACATTTTGAATTCTTGGTGAGTAGCCACATTTTGAAACAGCCAACACTCACGCGCGTCGTCTCGAAGTTCTGATATAGTCATCTCCATGAGAATGTGTTCTGAGACGCATGCGGGGTAAAGAATGCCTACCAGATTTTTACAACAGTTTTTGTCATGTGGATTTTAGCACGGAAACAATCAATTAAATAGAAGAACGCGAATTTTCCAAGGAGATTTCACGCATCAAACGAGATCATAAACAGATCCAATCGAAACCTTTTTGGGACGGATTTCCAGAATTGAGACATAATTCAAGCAGACTTTTTGTAGATTTCAACCGCAAAAAAAAAATTTCGGGCTTAGTTTAACTATGATTCTCTAAATTCTGGGCTTCGAAACAGATTTCGAAATATTTTGCTTCGGAATAATTATTAAATTTCGGGCGCGGGAACGGGTCCCGGGACTCACAAATTTTTATACGAAACTCTGCAAATTTTCTGATAAAGTCACAAATCCGAGCTCTGATTGATAATTAGCAGATCTTGGGTAGAATTGGACAAATCCCTAGCGTACAAACAAATGGAAATCGTTGAATTCCATGCAGAAATACTGAGCTGGATGGATTTTGTAACGTATCCCGAGCGCCACAAGAGCTCGCAAATACACTAAACTGGACTGACGGATTTTCTGACGTATCCCGGGCATCACAAGAGCTTACGGGTATACTGAACTGCAGGGATTTTTCGGCGTATCCCGGGCATCACAAGAGCTTACGGGTATACTAAACTGGACTAACAGATTTTTCGGTGTATCCCGGGCATCACAAGAGCTTACGGGTATACTAAACTGGACTAACGGATTTTTCGGCGTATCCCGGGCATCACAAGAGCTTACGGGTATACTGAACTGGACTAACGGATTTTTCGGCGTATCCCGGGCATCACAAGAGCTTACGGGTATACTAAACTGGACTAACAGATTTTTCGGTGTATCCCGGGCATCACAAGAGCTTGCGGGTATACTGAACTGAACGGATATTTTTTTTCGTCTTCGAGAATTCAAACGATTCTCAACGGTAGTTCTTAGACGGAATTCTTTAGATTTCAGAGACAACAGAAATTTTTTCAAACAATATCATGAGAATAATGATCGGTTGTGATTCTTGCCTCGAGATTCTCGAAACTGTACGGGTATCGGATCATCTGAAGCTCTTTCATGAAGATTGTATTTGATTCCAAGAAAAAGACAGTTAAATGAATTTGCTGATGAAACTCGAAATAATTAGAGGCTTAAACTTGTTCGAGACATGTTGCTATCTCCGATAAATATTATTTCTTCTGCGATCCGGAGTAAAATTTGAATTTTTTTTTTTTTCTTGTTTTACTATTCTTCGGCACGAAATATGATTAGAGCAATGTAATGAATGATAAATAATGAGTTCGCTGGTCAAAAATGATCCTCACCGGGGCCTCCATTGTGAAGTACGGGGTTTTGGGGGGTGAAGACAGTCTCGACAGAAAGATGATATTTACTCCCCAAACTTTAGCCGTTCAATTTAAAAATTGGTTTTTGGGCCTAGAGTTTCCTCCAATAACCCAGGATTCATAGTTGACCATCGATTCATTAACATCATGGCGCTAATTCTAAAATACTATTTCTAAATCCATTACACTGAACTTTCAATCACGGGTTTCGGAGATCGTTCACAAAATTTCAAGTATACTGGAATAAATTAAAACTCACTTTTATTCTTTCCATGTCAAAGATCGGATACAGGGCTGTTACACCAATATTCCAAGAAAATCTGCTAAAAAATACTGTCTTTGAGACATGGTGATCCGGCTAATGGTCAGGAAACAAAGAGGCCGAGTACAGCTCGCTGCTCTGCTTAAATACAATTTTCTTGAAGGTCTACAGGCTGAATCGTCAAATTTGATCGATGAATCATATTTGGACACCTTGATATTCTTGTTGCGAAGGCAGAGCAATCCATATGATTCGGGGGTATTCCGTCGACGTGTGGCATTTGTTGATTGGAGGATTTGTCTCGCGTCATTTAAGGGGAAATTTGACATTGAGCTATTTGGTACAATATTCGAGATCACAAACGCACATCTATTTCTCTATTCGTTATCAGTACAGAACGTAGTTAATTTTGTAATCTAAAAGAGTCTCGATATTATGAGACATTCATACATACTTGCGTCGTCTATACTATGAGTGACTTGAAACGCCGTACATTTGGGATTGGTAACAATAGCTGTTTTCAGGCAAGAACCGTTTCATCATCCATCCACACATTCGTTCGGGGCCCCGATTCACTCTTACATGCGCACTATCTCACATTTTCAATATTCATCCGTATCATATTTTGTCTTTCAACGATGATATTGCCTCACGTCCATAAAATAGTTCACGGACTGGTTTGAAAAACTGAGCGATCTACTATCTTTTATACATCTCATTTCTAGCCAAGCAAAGACACTTTCGCGGATGTTCGCGGTATTCCCGCGGACATCACAGTGGAATACAAGTTGGACAATGACAAGGTCTCGACAAATCGTCTCAAACTTCGAATCATCAAAAATTTTGTGTGGAGTGTGTTTTCAAGTTCCATGGTCGCGTTGCATGGTGATCCTCGTTCTTATAAATTTACTTCTTTGACGTACAAATACTCAAACAACTTCGACTGCCATCATTGGCTTTCTCTAATCTACGAGCGATCGTTCATCAATTAATCTATCGACTAAGTATTGCACGGTGCATATGAAGTGACATGTTCATCTCTGATGCTGAAGGCCTTGGTCAGCAGCAATATTTCAATTCTTCCAATGGTTCAAGATAGTTCCCACCCGTTTCGTTTCCATTCAAAACATCACTATTGAAAAAACCTATCTTATTAGAGGTCATTGTCGCATTCATAGGAAAATGTGTGAATTGTGTAGATTATGGGCTCCAGAAAATTGAATATCCTAGCTTACACGCGTGTATCCTCTTTTGGCGCTATAGGTACTTTATTCATTTTTTGTGACCTCGGATCATCGACTTTTCTGTATGTTATATTGAGCGTCGTTGTTTTCGTGATCCGCGTGCATGATATGCGCCGGAGTTGACGAATGTTAACACAAGAATGCGTACTCATTTCAGAAACAAATTCATTCAAATCTCAGTGACTATTTCAAAATGTTCTGGGAAACTTTCAAGAGTCGGAATTTAGGCGGAGAATTGTATGATGATAATTCAAATGCAGCTCAAAATTGGAGCTTTCGAATTAGAAAAAGAACAACGAATTCGTCAGCACTATCTTCTCCACATTTGTTAAATATTGGCACAAATTTGTCTGACTTGAGAAATATTTTGATAGTTGAAAGATAGAGATCAGCAAAGCATTCATGCGATTAAAATGAAAATCTCTGAATTCGAAATACTGCTCACAGTTATATTTTCATTACAAGTATTTTGAGTACAAGTTTGTTGGCACGTTCCATTGTGCGAGTGGTGACAAATCAGTTGAGCTTATATTTGAAGAAGACATCAGAAGACAATGGAGCAGGCTATATTAATGTATATATGTCTCGCTTGTATGCAAGCAATATATTTCCTCTAATGGGGAAGTTCCCAGATGAGGGAGAAATATCTAATGGCGCCGAAGCCGTGAAGAACATTATCAACGAGAGAAAAATTGCCACAAGCAACACGTGTTTTGTTGGTATAATTGACGCGATTCATTATATCTCTGCAGAAGCAGCAGCAGCATCAGCGATTTCGTGCATATATATGTTCGTCTTGTGATTTTTCTGGCACCCGGTCTCGTTTTGCGCTCAGAATTTGTCGTATATTGAGGCGGGACAAGTGTATAAGGCGATGCGTAGTATGTATCGCTCTGTCAATTAATGCAAATCGTAAGTAAACGCAGCGCCATTCGTTCGTTATCTTCCTTGAACTTGCACGGTTGCGCAATTCAATTTGTCAACACACTGCGCGAGCTATGTCGTCATCTGTTCTATCTGAATTCTCTTCTAAACATCGTTAGACTGCTTTCTATGGACAATTTGAAGGTTATCGAACTTTGGGTCATCGTAAGTTGTTTGCCCCAAAAACGCAGTTATCGATAGTGGTAATGGTTCCAAATAGATTGGTGCATGCAAAAAAGTCAAGGTAATCTGTTTGACTCACTTACATAGTTGGTGAGGTTTTAACTCAGTTGACCCGTTGCCCGTGAATAAAGACATCTATATGTGTGGAATCGTAAAAAAACAGTATCTTGTAATTTGGCTGTTTTTGTATCAACTTTGACCAAGCTATTGATTCTTCTCGTGCGAAAAATAATTTTTTCAAACTGGGAAGTATGGTCCAACTTTAGCGGCTTGGCGAGTCAAGTGATGAATTCCATTTACAATTAACGACACATCAAGAATAGTGATGTCTCGGATCGGGTTTTCGTGATTTTTATTCAATTCTACGGCCTATAATGTGAAGTTTTCTCTCACTGGGAGGGCCCGAAAATATTTCGGAGATGCATGCGGAGCTATTTCTGTTTTGCTCTTTGATTTCACCAGATTTCGCCATTTCAATACAAGGCAACGCCGTTTGCGCCATTTGAAAGATTTTGAAAAATGCTTCTTCAGGCCTTGATCAGGCAAAATTTGGAAGAATCAGGTCAGTCTGTTCAAAAGCAATTTTTTTAACTTTCCAAAAGTATGATTCCTTTTGCAAAATTGCACGATCTTCGCGGTGAATTTTGTCTGGAGCTGTTTTCTCGCTGTTTTATGCAATTTTTCTTTTTGTTCATTCTCTGACCAATGAGAAATCAGCAATTTCTGCCCATGCGCGTAGTTAATGGACTGCAAAGTAATCTCATTCGAAATATGAGGGAGTATCCTTCAAGATGATTACTTGCCGGGTTCAATTCCGTCGGCTGGGACATGTTGATACACGGTTCTTGAGACATTAAGATTATTAACACCACCAATAGCATGGATGCAGGGAAGAGCTCAAGGCTCTGGTTCAGGATAGATAGTTCCCCTCGGTCTGGTCATCCCTCTTTTTCAATCAAGCTGCTGTAGTTACTGACTGGGGACATGAAATTGATTTTTGCAAAGGGTCATTTTGAAGGAAATTGCCACTGAAATTCGTACAACTACGAAACTGCTGTTTTCTTAGTGGGCAAGGAATGAAAAATCAGAATATTGACCAAAAAACGCATGAAACTGCCAAGAAACAAATTCGGACTAGTTTCATCGTGAAAATCGTGCAATTTTTCAAAAGCATACTTACGGGATTTTGAAAAATATTGTTTTTGAGTGATCAGACCAGCCTGATTTTTTCGGATTTTGCCTGATTATGGCCTGAAGGGTCTGATTGAAAATTTTCAAGATTATTCTTTATAGGTTTTTTCAAAATCTTCCGAATGGTGCAAACCGCGTTCCATTACTTTGAGCCAAACTCGAGATAGATCCAATTTGGTAAAAAAAAGACCTGATTTTTATGCTCCGGTGAAATGAAAAAGCAGAACAGAAATAGCTTTGCAGGCGTCTTCGAAATATTTCGGGCTCTTCCAGTGGGTGAAAACTTCATATTATAGGCCACATAAATGAATGAAAATCAGCACGTAAGCCGATCAGAAACATCACCATTTTTCATGTGTCGTTTTTAAATGGAATTCATTGAATACAAGAACGAACGATCCGTCTAAACATGAAGAAATATCGAAATCTCAGATTTTTGAACCGTTGCAAATCGGTAGATCATGAATTTGATGAGATTATAGCTCTTGGTAAGCTCCTCGTCTATTGTTGAAGTCGCATGAGTCGGGTACACACAAGATATTACCGCTCGCAAAATGTAGCTACGATCACAACTAATACTGCACCGTCTCAATCTCGGATCACCGGATTTGCTTGGATCACCTACTTTATTCTCTAGATACGTGCGCTCTCGATTTTGCTCCATAGCTTTTATGCACGCGCACTTGCCATTGAGTCGTCGTATGTAAAAGCTTTATATATTTAGGCATAACGATCTCATCACGACGACGACGTTGACGACGATCGAGGCTCTTTTATTCGTTCATCGGTCTACATAGGATGTGATGGCTCGTGCTTTGAACTACTGCATATACATCAGTATTAGCATTAGTATAGAGCAGCTCAGGCCAGCCGAGACTATCTATTGCAGAATCGCATCGCTCGCTTGGGTGTCCTCAATGCAAAAATTGTCCGTTTCTGTGTCAGAGCCGGTATATAGACGACTTCTATATAAGTTACTCGACACGCAGTTGATGATGATGATTCCGTTCTTCTCTTTGACGCCTCGTGATTTCCTTGATTCTCAATTTGCCCTCCCTGATCAAATTAAGAGCAGTGATTGTCGTCGTTTGAAGTATAAGAAGTTTCTGCGACTCGGGCATTTATTGGCGAGATGTGCTTTGAAGATTGTATGAAGCATTTGGTTTCCTTTGTGAGTCTATAATTGACTGAAACTGATCAATACACATCTCTCTTGATTCTTTGACATGTTTTTTGTCAATCATATAGCTCATCAACTTGGTTGCAGATAATTGGAGATTTAAAAAAGACAATGAATGAGCTCATTCGCGTAACGAGTCGAGTGTATAGCGAAACAAAAACATCAATAACGATAGAATCGTGATAGTGATGATGAGCCCCGCAGGGTCTTTGAACCTTGAAAATATTCAACTTCGGAAGCGTACTCGTACGATCGTTCGATATATAGCGAAACTGTGCACTGATAAGATAAGATAAGCGCAATAATCAACTCGAAAAAGTTAACAATAGAGACGCATGTCAAAATATACGATGCATCGACAATGCAGATTGACCCTGCAGTTTTCATGCATTTGAGCACCCCTGCGTTCATTCAGTACTTGAAAAAGTTGATGACGCTGATCTGTCAGGTTATACTCAAAATCATCAATTCCCAAGTGACATTGCTGATTTCATTAAAAAGTATCAAAATTTTTCAAGAGTCTTTCAGTTACAGTTTCCCACACGATCACTGTCTCACTTATTTTTTCGCCTCGCTGTTGGACCAATTTCTGATATTTCGAACAATGCATTGAAAAATACCAAAATCAGGTTCGAATTCGTTTCAATTTGTATTTTTCTCTCCAGGAGAAATCGTTTGTTAGGGGAGCTTCTTGGATTTTTCCTTAGTTTCCTAATGCACTCTTTCAAATTATTCTCTAAATTTTGGAAATTGCGTTTGTCCACTGTTCTAGGTAATCCTAATAATGGGGCTAACTAACTAGAGATTGAAAATTTCCGAGACCGTTTGGTAATATCGATCGTTTTGATTCATATGTTATCCTCCTTATTTTGTCAGCAAATTGGACAGCTAACCTCATATTCCTTTCATCAATTCAACACTGTCATTTAGGGGTCTTTCCAGCTCGATTGGCGCGCACTTGATAATACTTTCCACTGATTCGATGAATTTGAAGAGAAAATACCACCACCCTCTGAAAATCGTCAATATCAAATACCACTGATTGAATAGAGGCCTGTCCACCCTTATTCACAAATCAATGCGTCTAACAACCACCCTTAATGACCACGAATTTACATTTTTGTTACAGGTGTACAGAAATAACCTCAGTACAACCAAGCCAATCCTCGACAATCCAATGAACTCCACGAGTATCCACAATCAACCGTCAACATCTACGAATTCAAATAGCTGATCTTAGCAACAGTGCTACTCAGACAAATGCTGAATGAAAGCGAAGAGGCTGTTACATTACTTACAAAAAATCGGAGTCGTCAGTAAGAATTCATACGTCGCACCGATGAGGCTGCCAAAGCATTATTAGGGTGCGTCCAGCAACGGCGTGCTGCGTTACGAGCACGAGATTCGAGGATTTACAAAGTAATAATTAAAGTATATTCGGTTCGGTGTGGCTGAGCTCGCAGCGGGTGAAGAAGCCGGCGGTGGCCGCGGCTGCGGGCCCGGCTGCGCGCCGAGCTGGACCAGGACGCTGAGACGGCGAAGAGCCGCTGCAGCAGCGGCGGCGGCAGCGGCGGCAGAAGTAGATCATCGGGGACCGGGTGCCGGATTAGGAGGTCAGCCGCCGCTGCTGCTGAATCAAGAAAATATAGAACCGGAGCCTGGACTGGTTGTCGAAGAGTCTCAGCAGAGGCAGAGGCTGGCCAGCAGCCCCATCATGGTCAAGACCTTTCAGGCCTATCTGCCCTCCTGCCATCGTACCTATTCCTGCATACACTGCCGTGCTCACCTCGCTAATCACGACGAGCTCATCTCGAAGGTTAGCATTTTTACAGTATTGTAAACCGGTACTGGATAATCGGCCAGGAAAGTTCTCGAGCTGTTTCCGCTGTAATAATTCAACTGTGGAAGATTTTACCATTGCTTTAATCTTGATCATTGTGGAACGAAAGACAGAGAATTTATCACAATAAAGACCCACTCGAAACAAGATTATTTACTCAAAACTTTTAACTGAGATAAGTTTGAACCAAAGTTGAATGAGAGTATTATTGATGACATCATTTCTTATCTGGACCCAAATTCTGCACTCACAAACGTTGAGCATTCCCAAAACTGTAAATTACTGTATAAATTCTTGTCTGGATAAATTTGGAATAGTTTATTGAGAAATCCAAATTTTTATGAAATGATAGACGTTCGAGCTCTGGTACTCAAAAACTAAAAAAAACTCGAGACCGCAACAATTGATGTAACATGAAAAAACTTCCTGTGTAGATATTTAAAATCGTTTCTTTTATTCCATGCAAATTATCTTTTGACCGAATCAGTGAATTCCTCAGAAATTTCGAAAAACTAATCCGTGAGGTGCTCCACAAACTAAAAATTGTGTCTTTGGGAGATTTCAAGCATCAGCCTTTTAACCAAGAGATCGGTATGAGCGGCATTCAGTTGCCATCGGTTCCAATTAACGTGGGTGATACAAATTTTGAGCTGAAATTGCATAACATTGTTAACCATCCTAAAAGGGTCGAATACGGAAGCCAAATGGCATCAAAGCTCTGCTGCCCACGCATCCCAAAAACTCGACGAGTAGTAATAGCCGTAACTTGTCAGACAGCTACACACTCCCACGATGTGCCCGCATGCAAATATGCATATCTCGTTCAACTCCATTCTGGAGACGCGTTTTTCCCTCGTTTCCTGCATAGATAAGCTCGATTAAAATTCTCACTTCGTGTCAGAGATGTCGAAACTCACCTTTTTCTCTCGAACTGACGAGTCAGTCGAATGACAATTTTGTACAATCTCAACGAGCGTGTTAGGGTTAGCTACTAAATATTCATGAATTTGGATGGAAATTTTGGAGACTGTGAATCTGACAAAGTTTTTATTCTAGTCTAGACTCATTTGCCATGAGAAATTCGAATAAGATTTATCTCAGTGATATGGATGAAATTGTGTCTGATCAATCTTGTAGTCAAAATTTGCATCTTTCTGTATACCTTAAAAGTAACATTCAACTTGTAAACTTTTTCAAAATAGGATGTTTTTCTGAATCAAATGAATTACCAGACATTTCAATGTAAAGATCTTGTACATATTTTTTCAAACATTTAAAACTTTTTATGTGCTGTCGTGTCGTGGATAAGAAATTCTTTGTTGCATGAGTTACTACTTTTCAACTCCTTATCACTTCTATCTGACGAATTACTATAAAATAACCACCCATATCATCATACGATTCGAAAAAAATTGTTGTCAAAGTATTGAGTACCAAATTTTCTCAAGCGTGTATGTTTTCCCACTCTTTTATGTACCTCACGTCTGCATCATAATTTTTTTTTTCATCGGATAGGAGTGAGAGTGAACATTGTAATTCTGCTACGTGAAAATTCACAAACTCGCAAGTCTTCCACATCTGCAGAGAACAGCAAAATTTCGTCTAGACTTGAGGTCAGCAGGGAAATGAATCCGTAATTTTTCAAAATAATCCACAAAATTCCGATACAACTGGTTATCTGGTTGGTTATACAAGAATATTCATGATACACAGTTTGGAAGCCGCAACGCGACAAAGATGATGATCGCATAATCATGTCTCGGCCAAAATTAGTGCTAGAATAATAATGAAATCTCGCGCAGCACTTGTGCACATTTAAAATTCAAATTGGCACAGCATGAAAATTAATATCATTACCACGATGTGCCAAGGACTAACTAGATTCATGCCTCGAACTCCATAGCAATCGATCCTTAGCATAAATACACATTATTCACAAAGTTTTATATATAGCTAATGACATGCAGATATATAATTCATTATTGAATCCTCGTTCCATAAATCTAATTCTAACAAATTGTCAATTTTCAGTCCTTCCAAGGAAGTCAAGGTCGCGCTTACCTGTTCAACTCTGTGTAAGTATATATCAAAAATACATGCATACGTACCTGATTATTTATTACTATTCCCTATATGTTGTACTGGTGCAAACGACGTTTTTAAATTGCAGTCTAGTGTCCCATTGTTCGAGGCGGTTATTCGAGTCTCGTTGCAATTTTTCGCTGCGATCGATGGAATCGCGTCTTTGAATATTCAATTATTCACGATGTATTGTAATAACGTGTAATTCCTCTCGTGTCTTATTGTGTCTTGGACTCTAAGTACACTCTACAGGCTCGCTTCACAAAGCACGTCAAGTCTCGTTTCCCGTTTTGATGAACGTGTATGCGGTCTCGTGATTGAGTTGGACCATCAATGTTACGGAGTATACCAAAGCGTTGCACAGTTTTATTTTCATGCTGATTGGCCGTGTTGATGAACAGTCTCCTATTGGCAATTTGAAACTAACTCGCATTTAGTATTCTGTTCCGTGTAAAATATCGGGAATCCCGATTGACTCAAACGGCTGCTTCGAAAACCACAGTGCTCTAGGAAACTATCTTTTCTTGTAATCATATTATCTTCGAGGTCATTTCAAATTCCGTTTTTACATCGTGCAGACTTCACAAATTTATAAATCAAAATTGTTTTATCATTTATGGGCTATTCCAGTTGAGAGCGTCCAATAAAATTAGATTCCCACCACGATGAAGTATATGATTCTAGAGCTAAATTGAGGGGACCCATGTTTTTTGTTTGGCCCAGATCGACTTTGCATCGGACGAGCGGAGCTATGCGAATTTCCAGTTTGAAGCCGAAAATTGAGATTGGCCTCCTGGAATTGGTAAAAGCTCCACAACTTTGCTCCGAATGGGTCTTTTGAGATGAGGCTTGATGGGGAATATCAAACACAACGTACTCCATCAGACTAGAATTCTATATGGAATTTACCGAAAAGTCCCGGAATTAATCATCTGAGGCACTTTTAGGGGATTGCGATGATCTTGGGAAACGAAATGGACCCTTCCACAAGAGTTGCTACTAAATTTTAACGATAATTTAAAATTTAAAATTCTTTTTCCAGAAAATTTTTATCGCGTCTCCCTCAAATTTTTAGCACCTTTTGGAGCAAATGCATCATGCTTGGCATCGTTTCAAGTACTCCCAAAAAAAAATTCAAAGGGATACGAATTCATGTTTTTAAGTACGAGTAACTGCATTCTTTCATTTTTCATCAAATTGTCGCTTTTTGGGACTCTATGCGAATTTTTGAGCACTATAGAATTTTATTCTGATGAAATATGTTGTGTTTGATTTTCCCCTTCAAGCCCCATCTTAAAAGACCCATTAGGAGCAAAATTGTGGAGCTTTCACCAATTTCAGAATGCCAATCTCAATTTTCGGCTTCAAACTGGGAATTTGCGTAGCTCCGATGCAAACTCGATCTGGGCTAAACTTAGCTCTACAATCATATACTTGATAGCGGAGGGAATCTAATTTTTTGACTTTACTTCATTGGACAGTCTTAACTGGAATAGTCCTTATGCCGGATCCTATGAAACAAACCCCTGATATCTGCAATTGATACACACGTGTTCTAATACAATAATGTTTGAAACTTTCAGAGTGAACGTGGCGTGCGGACCTGCGGAGGAACGACTCCTGCTGACGGGCAGACACGCGGTCGCCGACATTTACTGCGAGTGCTGCAAGACGACTCTCGGCTGGAAATACGTAAGAACTATTTTTGATACACATGTGCCTGAAGGTCTACTTTTTGCACGTTTTGTCGTTTTTCACTCACAGTTAATCAAAAACTAGGAGTCCGATACATGGGAGTGAAACCTATTTTTTGTATCGAAAAAAAGCTTTGACACCTTTTTTATACATATAATATTTTGGAAATCCAAACACCATACTCTTCTCGAGCCAGTTCATCAGACATTTTAATTTCGAAATCAGAGAGAATTAATACGTTAGTATCAATCAGTGTACAGTATTCAAATAGTGTTGAGCAAAAAATTCAATGATTCTCATTTTCGAAAGAGATTTCTGCTTTGCACTCTCAAATTTGATCTCGTGATTTTCCACAGTTCCTTCAACTCAATCTTGATTCATCCTACTCAGGCAATAATAATTATTACTGTAGTTCTTATTCATGGTTATAAGCATAGATTTATCAATCGCTTAAGTTGCATAACATCGCCAGAAGAGCCTGCCGGTGACAATTAATAAGCTTTTTTTTTCTAATAACGTCAGTATCCTCGTACTCATTCACATAGCAATATTTACACTTCAAGGGCGTGAGAACCACTCCGTAAATATAAAAACCGCATCCGTTTACAATGCGCTCACTCCTCTTCGAAAGAATGAAGTATGATGATACACCCCATGTATCTATATACATTTTATACTCGATGCGGGCACGAGTCACGACATTTAAGCATATCCTGATGGGCGAGCCCAAGAACTCGTCGAATTCAGGTTTCGCTGAGCGAACCACCGAGCTTGGATCAGTCTGATGTCGTATAAAATCAAGTAAAAAAACTAAAAGGTTAACTTTTCTCGCGAACTGACTGGCACCGCAACTCAAGCGCGACATGATACGGGTCGCTCGAAAAGAGACACGAGACAGCTGGATCAGGTGCCTATTACCTTCATGCAGCTTTCGAAGCTCGGATTTCAATAAATCGACACAGCTCGCGGAATGCGATCTCTGATATTCAGCTGGTATTCAGCGATTTATATGCACACGGTAGTACGACGATGCATACGCTGACCTTATAATTCACCTGTACAATATGTACAGCCACTGTATTGCAAACTGTTTCAATGCACGGGATATTTATTGCCCTTTTGATCCACATACATGCTTCTGCGAGTAAATATAGGACCATTTTTCACTCATCCAAGGTTGATTCTTCGGCTACTCTTCCTACGTCTGAGCACCTCTGATGTATGGGAGTCCCAAAAAATTCTCCTGATCCTCGCATGTGGATCATGTACGGTTAAAATGGTGTTGATTCTTGTTCTAGAATGCTCGCGTGAATAAATTTCCCAGCCCAGAATTTCGCTGGAATTTCTTGGATATTTCGTTTCACAAACTTGATCGCAGTAATTTTGTTCGCGAAAAACATTGGGAGTGTTGAGTTTTGAAGCTTGATTTGATGAAAACTTTCGTTATCTCGAATCGACACTCGACAGCTCCAAAGATAGATTTTGGGTAAAAGTGAACCAAAAATGTAGTTTTGTATTTCGTTTTTATTAGTTTATTCCAGAGTTGACACAAGTTTGAATATAAAATGATAATAATCATCTAATATCTCGTGAACGATTTGATCATGATCGAATTCGATGGTGTACGTATATCAAGTGAAAATGTCGAATAACGCCATGATACCGTTTCTTGGAATAATGAAAATCATACCCCCGCTATGTTTCAATATATGATGGGAGGAACGGCCATCAGCTCTAAATTTGAGACTTATAATGATATTGAAGTTGGGTTCTTGATATCTTCCCGATGGCTCTGTGGCTCTATAGGGAATGCATGTTCTCCAGACAATCAGAGTGACGGAAGCTCTGTCAAGAAATCTAGCTTCGATAAGGAATGCCTCGCAATTCGGCCGTTCCTCCCATCATATAACGTAATGATACCCTTGGAAATTCGTTTTGGGTGCATCCCTAAAATATCTGTACGAACGTGCAATCGAATCTTTTGAAATTCTCAAACTGGTTTGGCCAAAATTTTTATGATTTGATTCAATGTTCATCCGTTAACACATGAAATGTTACGATCTGCAGTCGATCGTGCGTAGTGATAGGAAAGAATTAAAAGAAGCGACTAATCAATGAATCGTTCCATTTATTGTATATAATGTAGTAAGTGATGATATTTCTGTTGCAGGAGCACGCTTTCGAGTCGAGTCAAAAGTACAAAGAGGGTAAGTTCATAATTGAACTGGCTCACATGATCAAGGAAAACGGTTGGGAATAAATCAACAGTGTCGACAAAGTAACTCCAAAAATGTGCCCAAGCCCGAGACGATCGTCCTCTTCAAAATCGACTCGAGGTGTAAGAAGTTCTCGAAGAATGAGTGGTGACAGCAGTAGCGCCTGTCAACGAAGAAAGCGCAAAAGACGGCGACGACGACTCGATTATTCGCCTTGGAGGCGAAAAATCATCATCCAGCTGCGGGACCACCACCATCAGAACCGCTCAAATGCAGCCAGCAGCAGCAGCAACGAAAATCTGTGATTTCATTTGTGATTCGTAAAGATTATAAACTTAAGAAATGGTGACGAAAATTTGCTCTCGCATCGCGTTCAGGACCATGGTACATATATTATTGTAAAAGTGCGCCTAAAAAAACGGCTCGACCATGCCGTGGAAGCGCATCATACATTCACACAACTACGATCCGCCGAAACTCCTTTCGTTCTTTCGCTGCGTTATATTGTAAAAATACTATAAAGACGCCCCACGCGTCGCTTTCACCATCATCAGAACGAGATTCTGATACTTTCGTATGTATAATACATACATTTAAAGTGTACGAGCATATACTTGCCCTGCACAGATGCAATTTAGTAGTCTGTGCTTTGATGTTAACGATAATAGGGGATAATCCGAGCTTGCGAGCTTGTGAAAGAATTAGAGCCGTGTAGTTGTGTACTGCAAGAATGAATAGATCGGGAAAGCTAGAAGAGAAAAAAAGTTGAGATGTTGGAGCGCGAGATATTTTTTAGCAAAGGCATTGGGTGACGATGTAAAATGATGGCACAAGAGCGTCGAGCTTGGCAGACAGAAGTTTGCGAAGATAATCTGCAGCGTAGACTCTAAAGTTGATAGGAACATCAAAATTCTTTGGGAACGAGAGATCGAAGTTGCCTTTTTTGTCAAACTATGAATTATCCATACAGTTTTCTTTCATCCGACTCGAGTGATCATCTCAGTCATGTATGTTAGTCTGGATTAGGACAATTTTCGAATTTCACTCACCAACTTTGGAGCTGAACTCAATAGTTTTCGTTATACAAAAAAAAAGTACATTCAAAGTACGGTTTGAAATTTGGTGTCATTTTTGTAATTCTAGTTTGATTATTCGATTTTGAGCCACGATTGTTGAAATATGGTTGTGCAGCAACCGAAAATGAATTTGTTCTTACTTTTCTTCGCCGTAATCGATGCTCTGCCTGCTTGTCGCGTGTCTATCATTGGAATTTCACTGCCGATATCCCTAATATTAATTCAGCGAAACAAAGAGAAGGAGCGAGCGTGAGAGAGCTAGATACAGTGTAAGACAATGAGAGGATAATTATATGCGCACGAAATATGGCGTGTCGTGAGTCACGTTTGCCGAACAGAGTAATCGCAACGTCGCGTCGCTGATAACGGAGGAAAAACAGCTGACTTTACAGCGCGAAAAGCCTATATATATATTATATTATATGAATACTAAAGGACTTGACCATAGACAAATAAGGATTATTTATAATGTATAAGAGGAGAGATATCGACAAGAGGAAAGAGGATAGTGTGACTCTGATAGGGTGAAAGTCTGTAATAAGGAGGATTACATAATTCTTAGTGCAATGAGAGATATAAGACAAGGTGGATCTGAAATAGCTTCAAAAATGTGTAAATGCACTGAACCGCTCTATGCTCACCATGCCTGCCAAACTGTCTGTTTATCTGCCACTTGGCACTATTTTCCTAATGAGATGCGTGCATTTGAAATCCACCGGGCTTTGACAATTTTTTTGGGCTGTCGACTGACGCTAAATCTATTAAAAGTAGGCAGATCGTGATTTCTAACTTGTTCGACATGCTTGATTAAGTGTAACTCATTGGCAAGAGTTCTGACAGGTACGGTTGGGACATTTGTTGTTTTTATTGACATTGAGATATCGCCACAATGTGTATGTCGATTGCTATAGTTGTAATTACAATCATAAATTGACGATTAAATGTTTTATTTTGGGTTGAGTTGATTTTGAAAATTGCTGCGTTTTGTTTTATAATAGTTAGAAATTTTGATCATGATAACTTGGTATCTGAATGTCAAACATGTACTACTGACAGTTATAAAAACGTAATACTTCGATCTCATTTGTAAATATATGATAGAATTTTTTTAGCCACTGCAGACAACTGCACAAAACTGTCTATCGAAACGACATTCATGATTAATTTTTACAAATCTCATGAGTTTTTGTTCCACATTCATTTACAACGAATGTTGATTCATGATCATAGTGCACAATGTACTAATGAATTTTTGTTCATGTTTCTAACGTGTGATGGATGATGAAAAATCAAATTTTGAGTTGTGTAGACCATCGCCGACATGCTATTTTGATTTTTACGCAGTTTGCACAAACGCTGATTTCAGGAAGTGTGGAACCACTGGAACTTTCACAGTTCCAAGGTGTTATCGCTTTTTCGTTTGTCCAGCTAATCGAAAGGAAAAGTCACTTATCATAGTTGAAAAATTATAACTCTTATTGAAAATGCTCTCAATCGTGGTATAACGTGTTATGTACATACAAACCTTACGTAGGTACGTATGAAGATACCTACCAATACAGAATGTAGTAAAAAACTGTGAGCAAGAATGAGTGGTCACTGAGCGAATGATTTGGCCTAATCCTCATGTTGTATCTCAAGAAGTACTTTTTATATTAATGTGCCGATGTCCTTATTCTCGTATACTTTCCCGAAAATGAAAATTTTTATCTCCTTTTCCTCATTCTTCCCATACCTATCATATTGTTATATTGCCCCAGTCAATCGGCTTTGTTGTATTTAGTTCATCGAAGCTTCGATATATTCCCCCTAAATGACACGATTTTGCTTTGTAAAATATGTTCGTACTCAAAAAATTAAAAAAAAAATATTACTCGATTCATGTAGACCCTTATTCAATACCTCCATCGTTTTTTTTTAATTTCCTATTTTACTGACTTTGAGGGAGTGACAGAAATACCACATACCACTCATTCACGGAATTTTTATTTGTAGAGTTCAAAAGTTTCTCCACGGGACCTTGGATAACCTGACAGAGTTTGAAATGAGATAGTCAAAATTGAGAGTTTGGATGGAATTCCGCATTCTATACTAGAAGTTCTATAGTCACTCTCACTGCAGTAACCAATTTTATTACAGTCTTTTATAATTTTGATCCAACAGAGAGTGAAATTTTGTCAACATTGATTGGGCATCATTTTAAAGTCTCCTAAAGTGGTAAAAGTTGGAGAGTTTTTGAGAAATACCAGTTTCGTTTAGTTTGTGAACCGTTGATCCCGCGATATTATATTACTCTCAATGCGAGGTCCGGCTGTTCAGTGGCACGGGGATAGTTTTTGACCGAGTGTAACGAGGGAAAAATTTCCCTCATGCCTCGAAACAGAGTGCCGAGCGAAGGACGTATTCTATAATTTAACATTGGGGCGAATAATAGCCGCCAATTTTATGTTCGCAGTCGGGGCTAAAAGTAGCTTTTTATACGCCTTATACTGAGAATTGAATTTTTGGCATAGTGTGAATAAACGGCCATTTTCAATCAGAAAATTGGCGTTTAGTTTCCCTGATACCAAAAAAATAGTATATGCACCTCATCGCTCGTCGGGCCGTTTTGGGGCACTGGGAATCTTTACCCTTCGTTACACTCGGGCAAAATTGATTCCCACGTCCCAAAACAACCTAATCTCGCTTCGGTGCATAATGTACTATTATTTTCACTCATCATCCTGCATCTTGAATTTGTGATTGTTTTCACTTTTGCAACTTTAAAGTTAATTAGTCTGTGAGGAAAAATCACGACATTTTACTTAATGGGAGAAGTTATATGTTCGTGATGACGATAGCTTTTGAAGGTACGATAACGAAACGTCGAGTATTGAAGTATAAAATCAGGCAGGTTTTCATAGAGAAGCGGAAGGATATGGCCAAAAATTAAAAGAAATCAGGTTTTCCTCCATATAAAATTCAACGTCGAATGACCCACAAGAGAGACAACTGACCCGAGAACCTGGTCGAGCTCACATGAAATCCAGACCGATCCAGTGGAATCCAGCTGAACTAATAAGTCAATGCATAGGGAAAATAAAATGCATGTTTCGCTCACGTCGTCGGATCAAACATCGCGCGCTTCAAACAATCAAACAATCTGTGCGCATGCTCAGATTCCGAAATCAAATCGAAATCGCAAGTTCCGCGTGGCTCTGTCTGAAGAGTGGGGAGTTGGGGCGGGCGAGAGGGGCGGAAGGGGGTAATCTTTCTGTCTAGCAGTAGGCTTTTGTAAATAGTGTAGTGATCATGGTGATCATGGTGGGCGCTTTACGTTGTTTTTATTGATTTTTCCTCGGAGTCCGTAGCACTTATTTCGTTTTGTGGGAGCGTGCGGCACATGTGATGCGTTCGCGATCGTGACGAGCTTTGTTAGGTGCGCTAAAATCGACTAAAATGACGATGGACGTTGAAGTTCCACTACCTCCGGAGCATACGGAGCACTTGCCTCCTGAACTCAAGGCCAAACAACAGCAGCAGCAACAACAACAGACCAGGTGAGAAATCGTGAACTAGGTATATCGCCGCGGCTTGCATCACCACCCCTGTTATCTTTGCAGCTGTCCTTTCACACACGAGGGAAACTGTTGCTCGCACCGATCGATAGGCGCACCTCTGCTTTGTTCTACATCCTTCGTTGCTTCCCGTTTATTTTTTTCCATGCTCCTTCGTTTATTGAAGTATATAACTTTTTACTCGTGGTGGTTATTGACCATAAAGGGATATTGATTTTGCAATCTTTTATCTTTGATCCCATTAAGATTTTCCTCTGCGTATATGAAAAAAACTTGGTATGAAAAAGTCCCTTTGCTCTGAGTCTTTGATG
This sequence comes from Eretmocerus hayati, assembly GCA_029851415.1. NCBI lineage: Eukaryota > Metazoa > Arthropoda > Insecta > Hymenoptera > Aphelinidae > Eretmocerus > Eretmocerus hayati. The sequence continues at coordinate 186,192,346 of CM056742.1, forward strand.
ACCAATTCTCAAAACAATTGACTTCAGTGCTGTAAAGTTGATCATGACATGCTTTTATTCATTCTCTAGTCATGGGAAGGAAGTATGCGATCGCATATCTGACAATGGTGGATTGTACGACATGTCTGTTAAGAAGATGCTGCAGCCTGGACATGAAGGCGAATTGTGTGCCTGGCTTAAGGAATTTGGTCTCATCAGGCCCAGAGTAATCTGCTCCAACGAGTCTTGCAACAACAAAAGTCTTAATTGGTCACCTGCTAGGTCAATTGATAAATATGGATGGACTTGCTCTGAATGTAAAAAGAAACAATCCATTCGAGATAATTCATTCTTTTGGCAAATCAAGTGTGATTTGAAACTGTGCATGCAAATCATAGCTGCTTGGTGCCAGGATATAGCCAGTGAGGTGGTTGCCTCGTACCTGGGTATGCTTGACCAAATGTCATTGCTCATGAATTGCTCTTCTGACTTCTGTGAGGGAATGTTGATACACTAACAATTTCATTGCAGACATGAAACATCATTTGGTGAAGAAAGTTTATGAAAAATTAGAGAAAGTGGCTGAGACTTTTGTTAAAACCCATTTGGATGATTGGATACTTGGAGGAAATGGAAATATTTTGATTGTTGACGAGTATCCTGGAGGCTACATGACTGAAAATTTACTCAATACACCAGTTCCTAAAAAGCGCAACAACAATAACAGTCACACTGTTTTGTGTTTAGCAGAAATAGAAAGTGAATGTCCAAGAAAAATACCTCCGAGAATGTGGATGCATATCATACAAGCAAATCCTCAGGTGGAATATCACCGTTTTTGGTTACTTTCATAACTCTCTCAGTTGCTTCATTGTAGATTATCTGTTGCAGCCTTTACCATCAAAAAATTCAAAGAATCCCAAACCAGAAGGGAAATGTGGTATGGTTGAAGAAGCTCTCAATGAAATTCGTGCACATGCTAAGCCAGGAAGCTACCTCATTGCTAATAAACGAGCTCGCTCTTGTAGCTATGAATCACTCAAAGAGTTGAAGGATTATCATGTTATCAGTATTGAAGATCTGCAGATGTATGATACTCCAGGAAAGAGTGAGCTACTCAGTGATCTGGGTAAGTCTCAATTCAAACCGTTATTGAGTTGATGCTTAGATTAGAGTTCTCAATTCAATGCTTTTGACGACCTTGTCTTGGATTTCACAATCTTGATGCAAGACTTACATTTTTATGATAGAAACGATCTGGCAAACCGGAATTGGAATCTGCGAAGACATCCAAGAAACTACCAAAACGAGTGCAGTCCAATACCTATATGTGCATCTATGGAGACAAAAATTTGCTACATCTTCAAAGTATGCATTCATCATGCAACATATAGCTGAGTGCTACCAATTCACTTAAGCTAACAAATTCTGTGATTGACTCTAATCACTTCTGAGCATGAAAGTTTATTTGAAAGTTACATATTTTCTTAGAGAATTGATGTATGAAAAAAGAGGTCAGTCTTCCAGAACTATTTTAATGCATTGCACAATTCAACTTCACGTAAGTGCCTTTCATATCACTATTTATGATAGTCTATATTTAATTATCACAGTTGATTGAGTGTGAAGTTCAAAAGTTACACAAGCTTTCTATACTTCAGGTATTAGACATTTGGATTTGAATTCAAACTCATACAACCAAGTTACAGATGCATATATTTTTTAGTTAGCTCAAAACTCTTCTTTAGTTATTTGTTATACCGTTTATCGAAATAGTCGGTATTCTGCAATTTTATCCATTGATTCGTCCAATGTTATTCACTTCACGCGAAAATTTTACAAACGAAAGACTAATTAAGTAACAAGGTTAAATACTTTTACATAAGAGTTTCAGAGAATATTCTCTTTATTTCTTGGAATTTAAAGAATGTGACAAATACCACACTCTTTGTTTGATATTGTCACACAAATGTATGCTCCAAAATCGAATCCGTGCAGTTTAGACCCTTACAATTATGACTTCCCTGTTAGCTCAGGGAATATTTGTAAGATGCTATGTTTTGCTTTGATTTTACCAAGTTTCTGAGTCTAAAATTTTGACTAATTCCTAATTTTTCATGATTGGACCAAAGTATTAAGGCACTATAGAGAAATTATCTAACATGCTGAAAAAATACGTGTGTAAGAGGATTGATTTGTCAAAGATTTGATGTTTTCTGTTTCCCAATTTATGCAGTAATATTAGCTGTTAATGAGTGTCAAGCTTCCCGAATCGCATATGAATATTTCATTATTGAAAAAGTTGAGTTGTGAATATCCACCATTTACATTCTTTGCCAGTTGAGATTGAAAAATCGCGATATTCTGTGCCTTAAGAGAGTGTGTATCAGCAATAACACAGAAAATCAGTTTGACAAATCGAAAAAATTTATTGTACATTTCTCAAATATATATATTTTGTACATTCTTATTGAACTAAATAAAACGTTTTGCAAGATATATTGTAGAACTCATGAATGTGCTCTCATTTGACTTCATTGTAGAAGATCATAGGCTCGCGGACATGAACGCCTTGTACAATTTCTGGTGTTCAACCATCTGCTTGAATACTCTATATTTTTTACAATGGTACCTGAAAAATCGTGTCGATTCGATTAAGATATTTCATAATTTGAGCAATAAGAACAGATTTTCCTTACGAATAAGTTTCAGCTGTAGGTTTCACGACAGAGGCTAAACCTCCCATTGATCTTATAGCTTCATGTACAGATGGAAAAAATTTTGCTGCACAAGAACCAAGTATGGCCGAACCAACCAAAACAGATTCGCGTTCAAGAGGGCGAAGCACTGTCAAACTTGTTGCATCTGCCAAACTTTGAACAAACAATTGATTTTGACTCAGTCCTCCACATACAAGTAATGTTTCTATTTTGTGCCCTGAACCAGTCAATGCTTCCAGTATATGTTTTGTTCCATACTGAAATTCATGAAAAAAAGTCTTGAGCATGTTAATAGTCACTTCTTAATAATATGCAACAAGCAAGTATACTTTTGTATTTTATGTACATTCCTATCACAAGAAGAGCCTCATACTTACCATCAATGACTGCATAGTTGCAAGGTACAGAATTGCTAAATCATTTTCATCACTTGATAAAGTCAGACCACTAATCTGAAATTTCAAACTGATCTCAATGCATCCATTTCTGAAGTCCTGTGGATTTTAGGAACAGGTAGGATAATTTACCATGCCTCGAAGAGTTGGATCAGCCAAAGGTGAACGATTACCGTGATAATCGGGCCATACGTGCAATTCTTCCGTCACATAAGCCACATTTTTCAAATTCCTCTCCACAGCGATCTTTTCTAAAAGATCTTGAAGGTATTCCTGAATATGCCTATAATCACAAATAACTACTGGCATTCAAGTGCTGAAGAAAGTGAGACAAGTAAAATAACTCACTGATTAGACTGTAACTTCCGTTTGACTCGTTCTGATGCCGGATGAGTATCTATCACGTGATCCAATAATTTTCCTGTTGCACTTTGTCCCCCTTCATTCAACCAGAAACCTGGTACCATGGCACCATAGTAAGGTCCCCAAATTCCATTTACAAATATTTCATTTTCACTAACAGCCATATGACATGTTGATGTTCCACATATCAAACCTTCAATATAATTCCAATTCACTTTGATTGAAATATGTCTTATTAAAAGGGTCAAGAAATTACTTACCTAATCTGCTACTAAAATTTGGCGAAATATTTGAGGCTGAACATCCAAGCATACCCAGGCCACCAGCATGAGCATCTATAATTGATGCACCAACTGGTGTTCCCTTCAAAAGCCCCAACTCTTGAGCAGCTCTTGAAGTTAATCCAAAACCAACTGGATGTCCTGGTGCATTAAACTCATGACCTGTTTGGGATTGAAAATGATTTATTCCATCATTGTGGTGCAATATGACTAATGAGTAATGTGACTGCAGAGTTAATTACCAATTTTTTTCCAATTATCAGCTTGTAAATCAGACAACCCAATTTGGTTCAAGTAATCAGTATCCCAATGATTAAGTCCTTTGGGTCCAGCAATGAGGTTCCATTTGCAAACTAATGAACACAAAGATCTGAAGAAAATTTTAAATAATGCATAATGCACACTTAGCAAATCAATTTAGCAGACTTTGAACAAACCTTGATTCGCAGTCAGTAGCCTTCCAGGTCAAGAAGTCAGGCAAATCAAAAAACATTCCTGCCTCATTCCAAGTGATAGCTAAATTTTGCTTGATCCATAATAATTTTGGAATTTCCATTTCCAAAGAAACTTTCCCACCAACATATTTCAATACTTCATGTTTCAAACCATTTATAAAATTTGCTTGCTTTTCTGCTCTGTGATCCATCCATAATATGATGTTTTGGTTGTTCTTTCCTGTAGAATATAGCACTCTTACTTTATATTGAAAATAAGTCCAACTGAGAGATGGATATTTGTATAAGGATGCTTAATTCAGTACCTGTGAGACTAAGTGTGACAGGTTTTCCTTTCTGATCAATTGCAACAAGAGAACACGTCGCATCAAAACCAATGCCTTTGATGCGTTCCTTTGAGCTTCCAGTCACTACTTTCTAGAAAAATTTCTTTACATATCCTTCAAAAATCAAAGTTTATGGATGTAAGCAGAATTATTTACCTTCACTACATGACAAACAGCTGTCCAAATATCATCTGAGGACTGCTCATAAAATCCAGGCTGAGGATTAAAAGTTGTGATGGGATGAACTGCTGTGGAAATAATTTTCCCTCCAGAAGAAACTAAAGCTGCTCGAGCGCTACCAGTTCCAACATCAACACCAACAAAAAAATCCATTTTTCTTCAATTCTTGGGAATGGTCTTATGAGCGTGGTATAAGATACATCCACCAGGAGGAACTCAAGACCAACTGACAAGATTTGCCTTGCGCTATGGAGATCAAAAAAATGTTATCACTCGATGATATGGTTTTATTTCCTGTTACGTAAGTAAGTGTTTATCAAGTTCTTATATGATTACCACATAACGATAGTAATTAGACGTTTGAGAGTTACTTACAATTTTGCACAGCGATGCGATTCCTCCTTGAGTTGTGTGTGAATAAAACTACTGTAAACTTCTCAAATTTGTACAGGAAAAGTAATGAACGCATGATTAAACCAGTACTTTCGCCCCCCATCCCCATGTCGATCTCAGGAATCGGCACTCGGTGATCTTCACGCATTTTTTTTTAGACTTGTTATGTTGAGATAGAACCACACGAAGTGTTTTAGACATACTTAGAGAAGATATTAGAGATAATACGAATTGGTATTATATCTCTATGGTTTTAGATCGATCGAATCATCTCTACGTTCCCCTAATATAAGTTTAAGTGATTTTTCCATCACCGGCGAGGTGTCTCAAGACGCTACGTTCAAAATTCTTTTTGAGAGTTGCAAAACTACTTTTTATGTGCAAAACACGGAGATGATTCGTTAAACAAAAAGTTTAACGTTTAACGTCGGAGTATACCGAACATGACACCATATGATATGACCTTTCGGCCTGTTTCGGCCAATCAGAATGTGTTCATCACGCTAATAAATTGTCACAGCGTTCTGGAGATGAGCGTGAGATTGCATGTCGATAAAACAGATTTTATGGTTGTTTTTTGGAGGGGAGGAACAATAGGAATGTATTTCGGACACAGCCTAGGCGGTCTACCCTGAGCTGGAGGATCGCTACCCTGTGTCTTGAGCCAAGGTGTGTTAGGGTTTCCACCCTTGTCAAGTAGTACTTATTTGTTCGCAACGATTATGTAGGCCCGCATTTAAAAATGAACAGTACGATATTCGTTTCTTAGCTGTACAGTACTTAGCTCGGGTTAGGCCTACCACGTGTATCGAGTATCGACATTCTATGAGCGGATTGTGCTAATTCTGTACTCCTCATGAAATTTTGAAAAAATACTCCGTTAACCTCGAAATGGTCCGATATAAGAACAGGTAACAGTGATATCTTTCTTGTTCTTGGACTCAAGGAACTTATTTTCGATCTATCAATCCATTAAACGATTTATACCAGGTATGTCACTATTCAAGTCACAACAAAGGATAAGTCAGACAAAACATTGAACCTGAAAACAACTGATCTTCATGATGCCATTCTGGGCCAGATTCAATCAATGTATGGAGATTATGGGGCAGCAGCCATCAAAGCTGGATTTTCTGGTATTTGTTTTCCTGTTATGCTATAATTCAATCAAGAGAATACAATGTTCTAGATATTGTTAACGAGTATCATTATTGATTGTTTCAGCTAAATATTGTAATGCGCATACCAAAATTGCATTGATCAAATGTAGGCATGGGCCTCACACTTTTATACTGAATGCTATTCCTAATATTAATGATCTAGGAGGCAAATCGGTATCATTGAAGATAATCTATGTTGGAGCTACCATGAAACACTGTTTTATTTTCATCAAGGTAAGAATCATACAATTGACAAAATCTTGACTTTAGTTTTGAAAATGGTATATAATATGTAAGATACCTGTTGCTGAAAACCAACAATGTAGAAATAGATATCCAAGGGATTGACCATCAAGAGCTTGAATTCCTACAGACGTTTCTCTTTTAGACAAAGTACTTCATTTACACACTCGAGGCAATGATTTTTTGGTTTGGTTCTAAAAGCCATCTGCTCATATCAATCAATGTATTTTCACCTTGGTTTCAGCCAAATATTGCTGACTTTGATGTAACTTGTCAACACACGATGATCGTGTAGTTTGTGAACACGGTATTTTCTACTACTACCTGAGTAACTTTGAATCCACATAGTGTGATTCCATTTATGGTGTGATTTCATTTTGTTCTGTGAACAGATCACATCTATGGTGTTCTTCCTCAAACCTAGAGGTTTTTAATTATATGAGATTTTTGTAAAATAGATTCATCTTTGACAAGTTCCCTAAATAATTGTGTACTAATTTTTTCAGAATTTTCAGAGGAGAAAGTTGGAATTGATGTGGCAGAAGCTAAAAAACGATCAAGAGAGAGAAAAACTTGAAGGAGCATTGATGACAATGACACCTGCCATGAAGGATTTAATGTGATGAAGATCCTGTTGAAAATCTAAGAAAAATTGTGATACAAAATGTTAATC